>OZ057399.1:27908244-28508244 GCA_964056695.1 Melieria picta
CGTTGGCAATACTTTTATGGGTGTTCTGTAAAATTTTTACGCATATCGTAAGATTAGTATTCGATTGGCGTCTATACGAAGAAGTCCAAAAATTGTTGTGTGGCGATTTTTATAATGGATGAAAAATTAGAACAACGCGCGTGCCTCAAATTTTGTGTTAAAAATGAAATTTCGAATGGTATAAACGGTTCAAATACGGCCGAGAGAGCCTAGAGTACGATGAGATCCCTGGACGGCCATCAACGTCTGTTTCCGAAGAAAAAATCGAATCGGTGAAGCAAATCGTTTTGGAAAATCGTTGTATATCGATTAGAGAGATTGCTGTGTTGTTGAGCATCTCATTTGGACCAGCCGAACACATTTTAACTGATATTTTTGGCATGAAACGCGTCGCTTCTCGGCTGGTGCCAAAAAAGCTGAATTTCATTCAAAAACAGCCTTGATTACTTCGGAATTGTTGGCCAAAAATTCGACCAATATCATCAGTCAAGCACCATACAGTCCAGACATGGCCCGGTGTGACTTTTTTCTATTTCCTAAACTCAAATTGCCATTGCGGGGAACGCGTTTTGAGACCATAGAGGCCATAAAAGAGATTTCGCTGCGTGAGCTGAAGGCCATACTTTTGGCGGCCTATAAAAAATGTATGGACAATTGGGTCAAACGTTGGCATACTACTGTGTACAAAGAATACCCGGAATTTGTTTATAATTCAAAAAATCTTTATTTATCCTTCCAAATCAATTTCATCGCCTTCAAAGTAGTCCCCCCCCCGATGCAATGCACTTATGCCAACGGACTTTCCAATCTTCGAAGCATGCCAAATAGTCACCTTCCGGTATGGCCTTCAATGCGAGCGGCGATTCACGTTGAATCTCTTCAATCGATTCAAAATGGTGTCCTCGAAGTGGTCTTTTGAGTTTGGAGAATAGCCAGAAGTCACAAGGAGCTAAATCAGGCGAATACGGTGGCTGTGGAACGATATGAGTTGGCGAAATGCTCACGAAGAACCAATGCCGTGTGAGATGGTGCATTATCGTGATGCAAAAACCAAGAGTTGTCTCTCCATAAATCCGGCCTCTTTTTGCGAATAGCTTCACGCAAACGACGCGTAACGCTCAAGTAATATTCCTTGTTGACAGTTTGGCCCGGCGGAAGGAACTCATAATGCACAACACCACGATAATCGAAGAAATCGAATTCCGGGTATTCTTTGTACACAGTAATACATGTATTGACGCAGGAGCAGAGTATTTTGAAGGGGATAATAAAGAAATTTATTAAAAATTGAAATTTCGCCTTTCTTTTTGTAAATTCCCGTTCTTTTTTTATCATAAGGTAAGTCATTCATGAGTGAGCCGAAAGCTAAATGACAAACATCATAAAGCCTCGAACCCAACGAAAATAAGACAGTGACGAATTTAAAAACCTGACTGACATTAATAAATACTTCGATTCCTCCATTTCTGTTCCGCAATGAAGTGCATAGCTTTCAAAAAATGAAATTGTATCGTTCTTAAAAAAACGAGAGTAATAGTGCGGCAATACATTTTTTACCGTCGATTAACATAAAATTGAGGATCTTCAGCTTGTTTCGGCCTTGAAGTCATACAAAATGCCTTAACATGATTAATTGAAAATTTTAATATTTCCTAAAATATCGTTTACCAATTAGATTTTACTTAATCATGCAGAACGTTGTTCGAAATTGTATTCCGAATCCTTGCAAATTCCTTGCAAATCTATAAGAAGTCATGTTTGTTGGAACAATCACATCTGCAAAGCGGTGCAATGTTTTACTCTATTTAATTCTCGGCTGATGTACATCACCTATTTACTCCAAAATGGAGTTCAATTCCCACTTGTGGCCAGGAACTTCACAAACCCAGCTCTTTGACTGCATTCAGAATCGTTCGATAAAGCTTATAAAAGCTAGTAGGATGTTCAATACATGCAAAACTACAACGATGTCACAATGTTCCAGCACACAACAGACTACAAGAAGGGTTCGTTTCTCAGTCGTACCGCGAGTTGCTCACAAAAGTTCCTCCTGACATTAAAAAAAAAGGTTATCAAGTGCAGAAACCGTTTCGAATGAACTGTTTTGATTTTACTACTACAGCGTTCAAAACACGAACCAAACCGATTATATCAAAGTCTCCACTGCAGCGTATAGCGTATTTTTGCATATTTCAAAAGCATTCACACTTTGTACTTTGAGTGACTTTTTTTCTGAATTCAGAGTTTTTAAGTTGACACTTTTGTTTTTGTTTTGCTCTAATGGCTTAAGTGTTTACATGTTTACATAAATAAAATGTGCCCTAGTGATACTTTCAACCCGCTGAGAGTTCACAACTGTCAGCAATGACAATGGTGATATTAATTTGGAGCGACGATTAAATACGTTTCTTGCTTCCAACAGAGACATTTATTGTATGCACAAAATTTTAATGAACAAAGATTTATACTCGCAATTAAATAAATGAAAAATAAGGGAATTTACATAAAAATTTGAACTCTAAAATATATACACGAAACATATATTTTGTGTGAAAAGTAGGTTCACTTGTCAAGTTAAATCAAGGTCTTTGGAAACATAACTTCACTGACTGTCTGAAAAACTCAACACTTCCACGCGTTGGCGCCTTCACCCGAACTTTTGCTGGCCCATTACAATTATCCAAATATGTGATCATGCTCGATCCTTTCTTTGCTGTCAACGAAACATTGTTTTATTTATTCATGCAACTTGAATTCGGCGGCGTTGTCGCAGAGTAAACGCCTTGTGTCACAAAAATACATGCCATAAAATTTTGAAAATTTTTTAATCGAATTAAATGGAACGTTGCATTGACACAGAATCAGAATGACATTTACGAGTGTTGGCTGTGATTGTTGATGTTGCTGTCGTTGGCCATGCTGTGCCTTCGTGTCGACCCCATTTGCGTGCGCACCCACGAAGCATTTCAATGATGAGCATTGAAAACGCATTTTTCGCTGCTTTTTGGCTCGAATCGCATTTGGCTTGATTCGCATTGGCCGCTTGATTGTCCTAGACAAAGTGAAGTCAGTCCGAGTTGGGTTATTTTTATGTTTCATACTTCGACGCCGACACTTCGGTTTCAGTAAATTCTGGTCATATGTGTTCTGATCGTTAAACGTGCGCGCGATTAGTTGTTATTGGCACTGCGTCGTTGGGTTAATGAATGCCTAAACAACAGTCGGTCGCTCGAGCTGGCGCACGCATTTGGACACATTTCGAGGGCGATTAATAGAAATTTGATATTTCGAATGCGTGATGCGTCAATAAATTGTATGGTAATGGTGACACGCAGCAGTGCGTAGCATTCGAAGGTGATTCTTCGGGTAGGCATATTTTGTTTTATTGTTGTGGTTAATTTAACCAGTCTGAGCTAATTATAATATCGAGTGAGGAACTTCTGATTTTTGTTAAATTTAGCGAAAAACATCATTGTTTTTTGTTTTAAATAGTGCATTAATTGTTGGTAAATTGTTATTATTATGAGTAGAAAATAATGTAAAAAGCTAAACAAAATTAAGAAAAAGCGGCAGGCACTTAAGATTTAAGTAGAACTATTTCTATTTTGATAATTTTCCACTATTTTTATTTAGAAGGAAATCTTTGTATTTGATTCATGCTCCATGAGTTCATGAAAGAAGTTTTGGAACAAGTGCAGAGGAGCGTACCCTCGTGAAAAACAAGAGGAAAATTTGGCTGTATAGAAATTGTTTTTGTGAATGTAACAAACTAAAAATTTTGCCTGGGAAACGCCTACAAAAGGCGTGGCACGGGGTCAAAGTTCAAAACTTTTATCAAAATAATTTCAATTTTCAATCGATTTATACGATATGGGTATCAAACGAAAGGTTTTTTTCATACCTTTATTTTAATGTACCACATTATATACTTTATATGTACGAGTAAAAAATTATAAGCAAAAAATATTTTTTTTTATATACAATTTACAAAACCCGATTTTTTTCTCGAAAAAAACCATAATAAAGATATAATAAATTTATTACCATATATTCTCTACGGAATTCCCTTTACAGTGAAATATAGAACATTTGAACTTTTTTGTTTTTGTTTTTCGTTTGATACCCATATCGTATAAATCGATCGAAAATTGAATGAGTTACTTTGATAAAAGTTTTGAACTTTGACCCCGTGCCACGCCTTTTGTAGGCGTTTCCCAGGCAACATTTTTAGTTTGTTAGACTCAGGAGCCAAACTTCTTTGTAAAAGCATACTTATTTATTTTTTCACGAGGGTACGCTATTCTGCACTTAAGCCGAAGTTTTGAGGAAACTTTGAAAATTTTAAATATTTCCAAGTTTGATTTTTTAAGTCGGCAACATAATAGTGTACAAAGTTATTGCAAAAAACTTGAACGTCAACTGTTACTCAGTGTGTTGATAACAACTGATTTTTATTAAGTAAATTGCTTTGGAATTTGAATGCATCATCACAAAAGTCATTCTTTGTAAAGGAATTTTTGCTCAAAAATCCAACGAACGTCAGCCATTCAGTTGATATGACGTTATTTGATTTTATTCTGGTCCCAAAACTAAAATTAGGCACCCTATTGTATTCTTACACAATGAAATATAGGACAATTGAATATATTTAGTTATTTATATTTAGATTGCGAGCTGTTATAAATAATTTCATGTTACTTCTAAGTACGCCACATTTGGCCTTTGTATGATTGAGTCAGAAATAATTCGATATAATATCTCCATCAAACATTATGACTTAAAAAAATGTCACCTTGACCATCGAAACAGCTAACTGTGTGTGTGTGTGTGTTAAGGTGTAACGTGCACGTCCGGTGTCTTATTTATGTGAAGGCGATACCTTCGCTTCCATCAATACTCTAACTATACATAAACTCGGAAACTTATGCTGACTTTGGCTCTGTGCTTGGGATTATGTTTCAAGTCCAAGTTTAGCATAAAATCTGCATTGCTGTCAGGTGCGCCATCGACTCTATCGTTGGCGTGACACAATCTTTCATTTCTTGCATACAAATTGCACACCCAAACCTGAATTGAATGCAATTGAAGTTAAAATAAATAAATAGACAAACGCCTAAACGAGGCGCCAAAGTAAGCCGAAGCGGCCGAAAGTTGAAAGAAAAGCCGTAAATTGTGAATTAACCAACAGCCCATCATAATTATTAAGTTTGCGCACCGCTAATTGTGCAATTTGCCAGTATACGAAAGAGCCAACCCAAAACAACCAGTTAGGCAGCCGGTTCGCCAGAGCGACGTCGATCTTCGAAAGCAGCTGCGAAGTGCCGCCGAAGTTTGCGTATGTACAGGGTTACCTATTTCGTTGTTTTAAAAGTACAGCCCTGTCATTTGACAACTGTCCAACATAAATGTAAGCAAAAGTTATATATTTGAAACATTAAATTTTATAGAATGAAAGATTTAACAAACAGAGCTTGAAAGCAAAATCAAGTTGAAAACACTTTCTACACAAATCGTGTCTCTCCCGTCATTATGTTTCGTAATTCAAGAGCAGATTTTAGTTACTTCAATCGGCAGTACAGAATGTTGTGATTACAACTATAATGAAATGTAAACAAACTGGACTAATTGCAGTTGATTCCGGACCAAGCTTACTTTACTTACTTACTTTTACTTTTAATTACAAAGAGGCAAATTTCTAGCTCAGTGGATGCGTCAATACGAGTTGAGTATTCTTGGAAAGCGTTTACTATTTTGGAAAAAATCTCAGAGAAGGCCGGATTACATGCCCGGAAAGTGACTTTCTCGGGGCCTTTTTGTCTAGCGGCGTCATAAGTACATGTAAAAGGTAATTCTCAGCGCTACGGCTGAAAGACAACCATTGGTTTTTGGTCTGAAGTTGAACATATGAATCTGGAAAACATATGGTTTCATTAGAACGGCACCACAAGCCACACGCCCTAACCCATTTTGACTCTATTGCAACACAATTTCCCGGGACTAAGATTAGTTTTGTAGGGCTACATAGAAGAACCAGTCAAAGAGCCATATTTGGGAAGGCATGGCCGAAATACCAGTTGTAATGTGCCAAAAGCTCAGTGAAGAACACCTCAAAAGAAACAAGTTCTGCAGAAAGTCTCGTGGCGATCATTAAAAAACTGTATTCCATATGTAATGACAAGGTCCAAGCAACATATCGATAATTACATTAGATCGAAAATTGAATGACAAGTACGCTACATGTAACTTTACCTTTGACATGTCAAAATAAATAACCCTTTATTTGCGTGCTGGTAATGCCACATTTTTCTAACCATTAACCCTTTCGCTATTTTGTTGCCATATAGAAACATGCTACTTTGTGAACGTCTGCATCCTCTATCGTTCCAAGAAGATATTTTTTTGTTGGTCTTTAGAATAGTTTGAAGTTTTAGGAAAAATACGAAATTAATAAACTGAATATTTAAGTTTAAAGAAGAGAAGTATACACGTTTTTGTAATGGTATATCTTGACATAGTAAAGGAAGAAGAAGCAGAAAAAATTAGAGAACTTTTTAATTTGACGTTTTCTTTCAATTTAGATACCTTTTTTTATTTTGGCTAAAGTTAATGAAGAAATATTCAAATTTTCGTTATGCGTAAAAAGTTTTATATTTAAGTAATTATTGCAGCCACAACGATGTGGTTGCTCTCATAGAAAAACACTCTAAAATACAGGGTCCGAGTATTTTTTCTTATGGAATGTTGCTAATATAACCACATGGAAGCCTAAGACGTAAAATTTAAAATTTTAACTTTCCCCAGTAAAAACCTGTAGCGAAAGGGTTAAGCGACTGTGGCTGCCAGTGAAGTGTTGTGCTGCTAATGGGCGCGCACTGAGGTAATTGCGGAGTTGTTAAGCCGTCGTTGGGCGGGTGTGTGTAAATTAGTGAGCTGGTGCTGGTGTCGGTGTCGCTGAGCGGCGTTCACACCCGTTCGACTGGTCTGCACCGAATAATGCCGCTCAACCGACATTTCTTCACTGCACAGCAAGTGTCGCTTGCCAATTTGCCGCCACCTCCTGTTGCTGAGGTTGTAACTTTGACTTTAACCTTCTGACAACATTTCCTCCATACTAATTGGTTGGAAATTCTCAAATTATTCCCATAATGGGCGCTCAACTGATGTATACATAGGTCGGTGCGCATGCGCAGTGCGTCACCACTAGCGTGGTTTTGTTTTGTTTTATCGTTTGTTGTTGTTGTTATGTGCTTTTGGCAATTTTCGGCACGTTTCGGCGCACGTCTTAAGTACTCGCAAATGCAACAACACCGCCATTGACAATATTTCGCTTTGGCAAAAGGTTTCGCAACATTTCAGTTTTGTGCAAAGTATTTTTGGAGCGCCGAGTCGCGGACGCCGGTCGCGACTTGGTTTTCTTAAAAGGCAAAAGTGTGCCCGCCACGGCGCTTTACCTACACCGCTGCGATCGCCATCGCCATCGCCACCGCCATCTCCATCACTAAATTGGCATCGCTGCGCGTTGTGTTCAGTGTTGATTTTTTGGGCCAGTGTCAATGCGTTTGTCATGTTTTTCGAATTGTTTTTGCCATTGGCGTTGCAACGGTTTAGTGGGTATAATATTTGTTATTGTTATTGTCCGATGACCTTGAATTCGGCCCCATTGTATCGAGCGTTAAAAGTTGATAACAATTTTCACAGCAGTAACAATAACAGTGGTCAATAATGTATGTATTTTTCATATTTTTGTTGATGTCATTTTGACAGTTTGGCTGCTATGCAGCCGCAGGAATAATGCGAATGGTGGTTAAAGAGGCTTTTAATTGCTACCAATGGGCCTAATTCAATGATTGCATGTTTGTGGTTGGAAGCGAAGTTTTAAATAAATAACCCATGTAAATAGATAAGCCGACTTTACATGAATATGTTAAATTCTTTAGAAATGGTAAGTTATGTATATTAACAAGAGCTGCGAATACTAGAGTTGCATTGTTGCGTTGCGCAATAATAAAGAGGGACCTTCTAAACAAATCCAAATTGAAACAACAAAACGCAGATTTCCCATTTACGGCTGGTAGAGTAAGTTCGGGTAATGTGTTATTTCACAAATGCGTTGGCCTTTTTCAAAATTAACCTTTTTAAAATATCATAGCAACTAAAAAACTCGTGCTGCATGATTTGGAATGTGTTTGCTTAAATAGTTTACAGTCAGTGTGATGAAGTGCTTTAAATAGTGTTTGCGCACATTATTAGAAAGTTCGAGGCTAATCAGAAGTAAATCAGTGTTATCGATTATGAATTTGCGAGGTACGCTCTTCTTAACAAAATTATTATTGTTTTTTTATAATGTCATTTTCGCAAAAACTCAATTTCGGGTAATGTGATATACCAAAGTTCGGGTAATGCGATATAGTACATCACAGTACCCGAACTTATGACAGCAGCACTATTTGTATACAAAAATGTATATACTTATACTTTATTGAATAATATTTGAAGTGGAATAATCTTGAAAATCTGTTATGGTTAAGTTTCAGATAAAAAATCCATTTCTTAATAAAAATTTTTAACCCTTGGTTTACCCCGTCAGATTGTGGTTTTCCAAAAAAAAAATGAGAAACACGTCTCTAATTATTTTTGATTTTGAGTATTTTCACCAAGTTTGAAACAAATAGGTCTGTAAAATAACGTTTTTTCGGGTATATCACATTACCCGCGCCATTTTTATCAGACGCCTATATTTGGATACTTTCATTTGTAATTAAAAAACTCGTCAAAAGTTTATCTTAAAGAATTAATAATCTTAGATATACTAAATAATGCATCAGTGAGCAGTTTGGGGCCAAAAAAGTGTCTTTTAAGGGAAAGTGTGTCGGGAATCGCCATAAAATAAACAGGTATATCACATTACCCGAACTTACTCTATCAGAACTTTGAACTTTTAGGGGATCTGGTGTACAAAATCTATCTATGAAATATAATCTATAACAGAATTTAATGTGGGTAGATCAATATAAAAATTTTTATTAACAAAAAAAGAGTTGTTTTTATTAATTACGTGCATAACTAACATCACAGTCCTATACTAAGTCTAAGTCTAGGTCTAGTTTCCCGCAATTTTGCCGTGTTGCTCCTGTGAATTCGTACAGATTTGAAAGGGGCCTACAGTTTTGTGCAGTTTTGAACAGCAAGTTGAAAGCTCTTTTATAGGCAATTTTACTCTCACAGGGTTCAGATTTCCTGTTGATATGGTAGCCGCAGGCGGAAACACATTTCTTCTAGGTTCTGGTATTAAGCACGACGGGAATTCCAGCTTGTCTCAGATTTGCGATACAACACACCAACTCGCTGAACCATAGCAGCCAAATTTTAAAATAATTAGCTTTGTAAATCCATAAATAAGGCACTGTAGTCTTGATTCTGATTTGTGGTCAAGATGCCACGGATAATTGATATAGTCATGTCAGTCTGTCTGACAAAACAAAGAATTATTGTACATAGTTGGTTTTGTTGAGATAACGGAGCATCATTTGGTATGAATTTTATTGAAGCTCACAATTATGACTGCTTAAAATATAGTATGAACCTGATCCTGAAACTGAATTTAAAGCACAGTTGCCATGTAACAGTCTGTTAACCCTATCGGGACCACTGGGATAATACGTCCCAGCAAGTTTTTAATGCCTCTCAGAACAATTATTCAGATCTCATGCCCCACGCAAATGTTTGATTCGAATTATATGTCCCCGGATAAAAGAATGATTTCAATTTCATTATTCTCGCTTCATTGGTTTTGTGTCTTTTTATTATTTAAAATACTGATACCTACACAAATAAATTTAAATTTTTCTACTTCATTTCTATACAGCTAGAGTAATGAAATTTTGACACGTGATCAAAGAGATTTTGGGTTTTAACATACTTAATTTTCAAGAAAATTCTGTATAAATTTTCAAGGATATAAAGGATTAAAATTTTCAAATGACCTTTTTCATATACTTTTTTCACAAATAGATAAAAAAATAATTTTTATTTAAATTCTTAAGGCTTTCATTTGATATACATATCGCCATATTCTGACGAGGTTAAGTATTTTTTATATTTTTTTTTATTTTATCCCCTTCAAAATTTTGAAGTCCTTTTAAAAGGACAAAGGATGTAGAAATGAAAAACTGAGTACGCAGTATTACTATGTTTGGTCTCTAGTTTCACGCACATATGGATATTTACCGTTGTGAAAAATGCTGTCGCACGGTGTCATGCAGTATTTATGTGTGTAATATTTAAACCTAAAATTTAACTTGCAAGTTTAGTAAAAACTAACATCACATTTTCTCGTATGTGCTGTTCATTCTCGTTCACTTTTTCAATTTTTTGTATTCGTATGACAACAAAATACTGTCAAATATTTACATCACATCGGCAAAATCTTTTACATGTGGTATGTGTATAATTTAATAAATTTTAAGCTAAAGTCATGTAATGATATTTCCGTGGCTTACCTCTTCGACTTTCTTATTGACCATTTTGGGAAAAAGAAACCAGCCACAGTAAGCGCCGAGTATGGCCGTCATTACGCCAACGATGCTCACAATTATGGACCAGTGCAGCATCTTTGCGATTAGCCGGTAAGGCAGCGGATTCAGATTCTTTGGACGATTCAATTGAAACGTTTCCTGAAACACACGCACACACACATAGACAACATAAAGGACAATTAAAACGCGCCATTTTCAAATATTATACACTGCTAAAAATTATAATTCAAATCGAAACAAAGCACAACAAAAATTGCTGGAACAGCAGCAAATCAGCCAAAAAAGTCATCTTATGTTTTGTTTTTGTTATTTTTTGTAATGTTCATAGATTTTGATGTAAAAAGTTGCGCATTTGTTGTTATTTTGGTAGAGAATTTTGTTTTGCTTTACTTAGTTGTTTACAATGTTCTTGTTTTTCTTGTTGTTTAGACGTTTTTTGTTTCTCGATAGTTGTTGCTTTTGGTGGCTGTGCTTTGAACTATAATGTAGATTGCGGCTTAAAATTTGGTCCCTTTCTTTGTGGTCAACACTGGTAGTCATGTGTAGTTGTTACTGATTGCTTTTTTGAATTGTTGTTGTTGTTGTTGTTGTTTGTGGTATTTGCATGCATATGCATATTTGTGTTCGAGTGCGTTCGTAGGTATGCAAGTGGCACAAAAACAATGCCAGCGGTTTATTTCGTTTGGGCTTTGCTGTTTTGAAACACTCGAAGAAATCAGCGCGAGATTTAAGTAAAACGAAGCAGGAAAAAACGTGTAGAAACCGCGCTTAGTAAACGCAAATAAACAAAGTGTGGATACGAAAAACGGCAAAGTGGTAACAGACGCTGACGAGCTGGTCAAAATCGCCGCCTGAAACCCGTTCGCCGCGACAAGCTGAGTGAAAGTGTGTGCGAGTGAACTGTGTGTGTATTTGACTTGCAACTGGCTTGAATTGACTTGATTCGACGGATTTGCTGCAATCGCAGACATGGCGTTGGCAAATTCTATGGCCGCAACTACACTCACAGCGCTTCACATCCGGCGCGCTCGAAGTCTGTTTCCGTTTTGCACTGGACGACGAGCCCGAACGCCAAAGTTGGCTCGATTCATTCGCCTATTTTTTAATTAACGCCGACCGCTGAAATGACGCCGGCGGTCACATTAGTCGCGTTCTCAATCAACCGTAACCGATCGTCACTACGCGATAGGCGCGTCGCGGCACTCGCGCACTAATGTCGGATGCGCAATTATTGCGTCCGCGCGATAAGATCTCGTATTGTTCGTCGTACACTACTTTTATTGCCGCTGTCAAGTTGCTCGTGATTAATTGCACGCAAAAGTCGCGTACCGCGCGGTCAACAATGGCCGCAATCAAGCCGGGCACACACCTACACACCACACGTGTGCACGGACAACGTCACATGCGCACTTAAGTCACTGTGTCTGTCTGTGTGTGTGTGTGTGTGGAGCCCGTTTGACAATGAGTCGATTTCCGAGCCTCCGATAGACACAACTCTAATCTTGCATCGTTGGCAATGAATTCGTAAATTACAAATAGAATGACGTCGCTTCGGACGTGCGTCCTTCTCCTCTTGTTCTTCTTCATGCACACCAACAATTTTCAGTAATTATGCAGTTGCGTTTTGTAGTTCACCTTCTTGTCGTGCATCTGCATACCCACAAAATTTGTAACGATTGTCGTTTGGTGCCGTCGTTTAGGTTAAGTGCGCTTCATTGGCGCATTGGCGACCGTTGCGTGCGACTAGAGTTGAGCTTCGAATTAAACTACCAGCTCGGGCCCGAGTTCGGCTCTGGTGCACTACCAAAAACGCTTTAAATGTTGATCACAAACAAACCAAAAACAAAACAACATACAAAATGTAAAACGCCAACAGCGCAAAGCAACGCCACAAAACATCAGCAACAACAGCAACAACACTAAGAAACGCCATGTACCCTCCTATAGACCCCGCCCCCCCCCCCCCACACTTAGCGTTCAAACCCACATACCCTCCGACAGCTGGTCGCTTTTTAATAGCAAAGGCAGCTTCTGTTGTTGCTGTGATTTGTTGTATTTATTTCTGTTGTTCGCCGTCCTAAAGGTATCGCTCTCTGATTTTTTGGCTCTTCATCAGCTGCTTGCCGCTTTCTGCTTCTGCTTCTGTTTCCTTTTCTTTTTCTTCATACATATTTATCTTCTCTCTTGCGTCTTGAGTTGTGACTTGTTTCTTTCGTTTGCCTTAGTTACCAATGCTTTATTTATGTATTTGTTGTTTCTTTTGTTGTTTCTTTGCCTCGTATCTTTCTTTGCTCATAAAAGCGTAAAAGAGTGGCGCACCGACTGGCGAAGACCTTCAGCGGACGGACATGGACGCAATCGTGGCGGTCACAACTGACGACAGCTGATCGAGAAATGAATTTCAAAAGTAAACAACAACACTCCGAGACTGCAACAACAAAAATAACAACATCAGCGGCCACAAGCAGCCGTAAGCGTCAGCCGAGCAGCGAACAGTAGCGACGATAACGCTGGCTGCAGTCGTCAGCAGCGCCCATAGGACGCAGCAACAATAGCAACAGCCACATTGTTGGCAACAACCAAAAGCCGCGCTGGCCACAATGACCGCTAGACAAACACAAGAAATCATCTAAATCGCTGACGTCGCCTATAGTGCCGCTGCTTTCCTCTGCACGCGCTCCAGCTGCTCTGTCTTCGCTGCCGCTGCCGCCGCTGTTGCTGCGTTTCGCTGCTGCGTTAATTACTCGCTAACGAAAGATCGCGATCGCCATCGGTTCGATAAAGTTGTCAAGGTTGTTATTGTTGTTGGATAGTTACAGCGGTTCGCTTCTTTAAATTTGGAAACTTTTGTTGTTGGTGCATTTCTCCTCAACCTGCATACACTGTAAATAAATTTTAATTTATAATAAGTTACGTGAAAAAGTTTTAATTTAATTTCAAAAATAAATTGTCACGTATGTTTTAATTTTTCGAAAATCAATATTTAACGGAATCAACGGGTTAAAGTTTGTATACGGAAAGACTATGAAAAATATGAACCGATTGGCCGATTGACTTCGAAATTGGTGAGAATACTTGAACTTAAAAATAATTAGACACGTGTTTTTCAATTTTTTGAAAATCAGAATGTGGCGAGGTCAACCATGGGCTAACAGTTTGCGTGGAGAAAAATGTTTTAGTAGTTTAGTAGTACTAGTAGTTAGTAATAGTAGTAGTTAGTAGTTTATTTATTCTAATTTTAATTTGAATGTAATACATTTTGAAAAACTAAAAAATTCGTGTCAAACTTTTTTGATTTGGAATACTTTCATCAAGTTTGAAATAAATAGATCTCTTAACCCTTTCGCTACAGGTTTTTACTGGGGACAGTTAAAATTTTAAATTTTACGTTTTAGGCTTCTATGTGGTTATATTAGCAACATTCCATAAGACATTTTTTAATTTGTATACTCGGACCCTGTATTTTAGAGTGTTTTCGTATGAGAGCAACCACATCGTTGTGGCTGTAATAATTACTTAAACATACAACTTTTTACGCGTAACGAAAATTTGAATATTTCTTCATTTACTTCAGCCAAAATTAAAAAAAAAGTATCTAAATTGAAAGAAAACGTCAAATTAAAAAATTCTCTAATTTTTCTGCTTCTTCTTCCTTTACTAAGATATACCATTAAAAAAGTGTATACTTCTTTAAACTTTAATATTCAGTTTATTAATTTCGTATTTTTCCTAAAACTTCAAACTATTCTAAGGACCAACAAAAAATGTATTCTTGAAACCACAGAGGGTTCAGACGCCCACAAAGTAGAATGCTGCCATATGGCAACAAAATAGTGAAAGGGTTAAAACATGTATTTCCATATAAATATTTGTAGCCCTTTACACCCTTCTTTTACAATCCTTCTTAGTGAAGGTTCTTTTTCGAAAAAACAAACAGTTCAAATCTTATGTTTGTAGAAGTTTTGGACTCGACTATGACGAATCAATCAGTCAGTCAGGGCAAAAAATTACACTTATTTGTATATACTTAGTTCGATGCATGAATATTTTCTCAGTGTCCGTAAAATTAGGTGAAAAGGTTTCCGTTGTGACCTAAATCGACACGCCGAAGAAAACGTCTTGCTGTCTTTCGACGTTGATTCTGCGCGAAAACCGGTTCGCAATGCCAGAGCCGAAGACTTGAATTTTGCAAACAACAGCAACAAGCAAAAAAGCCAAAAAATTAACTAAAGTAAACAGAAAACACCAAACGAAACAAACAAAAGAGCAGTCGCCGCAGAGGCAGATGGCGTGGGAGCACTCACTTTAGCAAACTGTCAAACTGTCACTGTGTACGTAGAAAGCGAGATAAATGAAAACTCAACAAGCGAGTTTTTGCAAAGACGACGCTTCTGAATTGGCTTTGACGCTCTCAACTCAACATAATTTAAGCTCTTCGATGGCTTGTTAATAACAACAACAACGCAGCGCAAAAATGCGCTTGAAAGCGACAGATGGCGGTAATTAGATAAGAAGTGGACCACAGGGCGTATGCGCAACATTGATAATTTCGAATTATTTATTAGTGGAGAAAAATAATACAACAACCAAATAATGCTTGAACAAAAGCTGAAGGAAATAGAAATGTGCAAGTTTCGAAGTCCATAAATCGATGAGAAAGTGCTGCAATTTAATAGCTGAGCGGCAGCTGGGCAAAATCAGCGCCGAATTTGACTGCCCTACATTTCGCTGGAAATTAGTATTTCGTTTTAATGGCATTTTGATATGGTTCGACCTGCAGGCAACACTGTTGGGCGTGCGTGCTGGCGTGTTGGCGTGTGCGTTGCAATCGGCTCCGATTCCAGCAGTATGACCCCAAAAATTGAATTTAAATCTTTGCCGTTTTGCTGAATTAAAAGTTGGCATGCAATTGTGTGCAAATTGATTGCATGTTGCCAGCGCAAGTGCCACCGAAAAGCAGGCAGACAGTGGCAACGTCCTCCTGCCTCTGCCTTCTTCGTGCCACAGGTGTATGAAATGTCATTCGGCCTATTGGCTTTTACGAAATGCAAAATAACGCAACAACAACAATATAAACAACTAGCAATAACAACAAATCGAATAAAATAGAAAGCATGTAATAAAGCAAAATGGGAAATGCTGAAATTGCAGTGGGCGGGTGTGCGGCGGTCGCTGACCAAATGAACTGTCTTGAACCGGGCGCTGGTGCAGCGCACGAGTGCATCGCTTGGCACGTGAAGAGCGTGCACAGACAATAAATTTAATTCGATGAAACACCAGCGGGCAGCGTACGAACGCGGCGGCGAGACGGCAGCGGCGGCGGCCCAAGTGCGAATGTGGCACAAGGACGCTGTGGAGGCGGCGCGTGTGTGGGTGTGTGTGATTCGGCAGTTGGGTATCTAGTGTTTGTTTTTGTTTTGATTTTGCTTGCAGCACCGGCCGGTCTCAGCGATGGTGTGTGATGGGGATTAATTACGCCAACAAAACGGGCATCGTATTACAAAGTAGGCCTAAATATTCAACGTGTGGTGGCTTGCAATTTACTTCGTGAATAAAAACCACAAAAACATCTAACTTATATATAATTATGCTGAAGCGTTTAGTGTATTATTTAGATTTTAATTAAAAGGGAATGCACAAAATCAATCAATAAATACTGGTGAATAGTTTCATAAGACATTCTGACTTTATAGCCTTTTAGATACATTTTGTAGAATTCGAAAGCACTTTTATGGTTTGCAGTATGAAAAATTGCAGCCTATGAAGAAGGCGGTGTGAACAACCAAGCGTTCGGATTCGGAATGTATGTATCAGGGGCGTAGCCAGAACTTGGTCATGGGGGGGTTTTAAAAAAAATTTTTTGCCAGTTTAGTATTACATGTTTTTTAAAGTAAAGTGCACTTTCCAAATAGGGAATTTTGTTGTGGCTTATGTGACTTAACGCATTAAAAACTAAATTTTTTCCCTGATTTTTAATAAAAATTTCATTAAATTTGGTGGACTGAAAGCGAAGTTATTGCATCTGAAGTGGAACTATGTTTGTGTCATCGTACAAAAATGTGCACCGAACAAAAATCCAATATTAACTATTGTTTTAAAAATTTTTAAACTTTAACCGAAGCATTTAAATTGATGGACCAAGTTTATGGTGATTTTTGTTTATACCGTGGTGGAGTTCATAAGTGGTAAAAGCGATTTAAAAATGATTGTCAGAACATAAATGATGACCAAAGTGTTAGCCAACTGAATCCGCGATCACCGTAGATCAAAACTGGGCGGTAATTCATAAAAGATTAGCCAAAATCTTCATTGAAATTCTTGAAATTGGATTTAACCTTCGCTTTACTTATACCCACCCGGGTGATCTTTTTAATATTCATGTTTAATATCTGCACAAATTTTAAGGTAATTTTCAATAACATGAAAAAATATTTTTTTTTTTATTTTGTTCATGTTTAAACTTGAATTTGTCATTTTTTATACAAATGTACCTGGGTGATCCCAGGCGCTTTCGCTACCATTTTGATTAAAACTCACGATAAATTTTTTTTGCGTACCTCATTATGTGTTCAATAAACCCTCTGGAAAGAAATCTTCTAATATTTTCATAGTCTCAAAATAAATCATTAAAGTTAGGCCTTTTTTCGAAATACGAACTATCGCCAGAGAAAGATACTAAATACTGAAGTATGAAAAAAATTTATAAATTATTATATATTTATTGTGAGTTTACTCAAAATAGCAGCGGAAGTGCCTGGGATCATCTTTAGTAAGGCGAAGGTTAATCATCTCAATAGCATAAATTTATTACATTTTAACTGAACATTTGGCTATCGAAGGATGCCATCCCATCTATTGACACATGTTTTGACTCTTTTTTTGTTTTCACATGATGTGGCACCGTGCGAATTTCACCTTTTCAAAGAATGCATTTGCCGATAAAAAAAAAGCGTTTTGAGAACGTAGAAACCATCCAAAAGGCTTGTACCGACATCCTGAAGGACATTCCGGTCGACGAACTAAACTACTCTTTAGACATGTTTTTAGAACATGCAAATCGCTGCATTAAGCCTAAACGTGACTATTAAAAAAACAAATTAGTTTCGGTAAAAAAAGGGTTTTGTTAATATTCTTTTAAATATTTAAAGATGAAAAGACCTTTTTGCTAATGTGGGAACGTACATACGATGTATAGTGATTGAAAATGTTGACAAATTATAGGCTATGGGAGGGGTTCTGACACCCTAAACCCCTCCCTTGGCTACGCCCCTGGTATGTATGTATGTTCCCGTGGGTCTTGTTATTGAGTTATCTTGCCAGGTCTGGGAGTATCTATGTAATAAATCTTTTTAAAGCAACAAATAAAAATAGCAAATAAACGTTTTTAGGGAAACAAATAATGTAAGAAATTAATAGTTTTTAAAAACCTAAAAAAATTTCATTAGTTTTGAAAAAAATAAAGGAACAAATGCAGTATAGCGAACACTCATGAAAAAAAACCGGAAAATTGGGCCATATAGAGCATATTTTTTTGAATCTAACATACTAAAAATTTTGCCGGGGAAACGCCCACAAAAGGCGTGACTCGGGGTCAAAGTTCAAAGTTTTTATCAAAAAAACTCAATTAATCTCTTACTGATATACACGATATGGGTATCAAACGAAAGGTCTTTTTCATACCTTTCTATTAGTGCACAACATTATATACGTAAAATGCACTAATAAAAAGTTTTAAGCACAAAAAAAAGTTGTATACAAATTTTTTATAAACGGATTTTTTATCGAAAAAATCCATAATAAAGGTGCAATAAGTTTATTACCATGTTGTAGCCTGTAAAATTTCCGGTTTAAAAAAATTTTAATAAAATTTTTTTTTTGCTTAAAACTTTTTATTAGTGCATTTTTTGTATCTAATGTTGTCCATTAGTAGAAAGGTATGAAAAAGACCTTTCGTTTGATACCCACATCGTGTAAATCAGTTGGAGATTAATTGAGCTTTTTTGATTAAAAATTTTAACTTTGACCCCGAGCCACGCCTTTTAGGTGCGTTTTCCCGGCAAAATGTTTAGTTTGTTAGATTCAGGAGCCAACCCTCTATATAAAAGCATAGTCATTTATTTTTTTCACGAGGGTTCGCTATACTGCATTTATGCCAAAATAAAGTAGAATCTTTATTTTGAAGAGAATAAATAAGTAACTATTTATTAATAAAAATAAAAAATGAAAAATAAAAATAAATAAAATAAATAATTAAAAATAAATAAATAAAAATAAAAAATAATGAACAAAAATAAATAACTAATATTTTAATTCATATATATTTGTAAATCATGAAAAATAAGTAATAACTAAAACCTACAGAAGTTTACTGTTTTTTTTTTTCAAAAGTTGTATCCCATGCATTTCGAAGATGGTAAGATGATTCGGTAGACATTATTTTATAGTGTCGTGTTTAAATATTTGCTTTTCTAAGTGTAAATTTTCAAGTTTTTAATAGATTATTATGCAAACGAAATGTTTATGTTTCCATGACTACATTAGAAGTAAAAATTTATTTACTAAAAACTCAACCAAAGCAATTACTCAACAAACGATTTTTGATCCGATTCCATTCGCAGCAAATACTTATTGAATTAAGCAATTGAAAACTCAATCAGATTAATTCACTAATCAATTGAAATCATCAAGCACTGAACGCACTCTCGCCACTCTGGACTCATTTTAACCCAATTTCCCTGTTCGGAGCATCTGCACGCCGAATTGCCCGAAGCGGCTTTTCCGGCGCTGCTCATCAACGCCGACTGATGTGGGTCAAGATTAGTACTGCCTTGTTGTTCGGTTTTATTGCATTGCGGCTACGCCCACTGCTCCACTTTGTTAGCCGCTGCTACGGTTGCTTCCGTGCACTCGCTTTGCACTCGCGCGCTGCACTTTTCCTTTTCTGCTTTCACTTCCCCGGCGCCATCGTTGTTTGCATGCGCCGGGCATGATTCATTTTTGCCGTTCTTCTAGCTGAACAATGAAAACGTAGTAGAGCGGCAATGAAAGCATGCGGCTAAAGCCGACCGAACGTTTATTGACCCTCAATTAATTCTTGAGGATTCGCAGCCTTGTGTTTCTGCCGTTTGCCCTTGTGTCGCGTTTTTGCTTTCGTTGTTGTTTTTTAAGCTTGCTTTTTGCCCGTAGCGAAGCCTTTAAGTTAAATCGGTATTCAAAATGCATTCACTCGGCCATTAGCTTAATTAGCTGTCAGCCTACTGGCCGAATATTCAATTCGATTTTTCACTATTTCGGATGCAGTCAATACGCACCAAAACCAACACACATATACATGGAAGAAGAAGTGCCGAACATAAACAGCACCGATGTGCCCTAGTAAAGTGTAACTTCTACAAACCAGCCAAGCCCGCAAGCCAACCCAACAAACGTACGTTTGAATGATTGAATGAATGAACGAATGACTAAGTGAGTGAGCGACTGGCGTAAAGTGCAATTGCATTGTGCCAATTATGCTGCTGCCATTCTTTGCCGCATACGCCCCGTAAACCGCACTCATATGCACGACGAGCGACAGCAGCTACAGCAACAGCAACAATAGTCGTTCGCTGTCCAAAGAGCACTTTGGCAGACGGCATCAACATCATCCGACGTCGTCAGCGTCGTCGTCATCCCCTCCAAGGGACATGAACTGGCACGCACCAGCTCCACAATGACTGCAAACTATGTCAAATAATGCTGAAAGATTTATATGTGCCGTCCCCGTCACAGCACACACACTCACACACGCGCCAGCTCGCTCGCACTCGCCAACATTCCGTACAGTCCACACACAGCGACTGTCGTGTCAAAGTGCTTTATTTTAAGTACTTTTAAACAGACAGCCCAAAGTGGTTCTGTTTGTTGGGCAAATGCTCAAAGTACGCTGTGACAATGTGCGAAGCGACTGCGACTGCAACGACGAAGTCGAGTGCTGTGTGCGCCCCAAGATACAGACTACGACTATTTATGGTCCTCGTACTTCGAGTGCGTATTTGACTTGCTGGCAGCGCGTCGATTATGGCCATTTGAATTTGGGTTTTTTGTTAAACTGGACAAATACTCAGCGAGTATTTTGATTGGTGAATGGGTTTAGGTTCGGGAAAGTGAAAGTGAAGTGTTGGAGCAACAAATCGATTTGCAAAAATTGATTGAGTTAAAACTAAAACTTCTTGGCAGTCATAGAATCACCTCGAAATCACTATTATCTTCCATATACTTTTATGTTGCATTTTCGCTGGATCTTTTGAGTTGAAATCAAGAAAATCGGTTTGAATTTGCAAATGCCTGACACAATATCCTTAAGAGAGACAATTGTAGCACTTTCCGTGTCTGTCCAAACTATATGCAATACATTAAAATTGAATATCCTATAGTTTGATGACCTTCGCACTGCAGATTAGAAGCTCTTCATAAAAGTACGGCGTCTGTACATTGAAGAAAAAGAGTTTGAGTAAGTATTCAGCAGAAAGCTCTTGAAACTTCCATGTCCCGGACTCTTAAGAGTTGCACTCGAGTTAAGAGTTAAAATCTAGTTACATTCGATTCCGTTGGAGGCAACCCATCCCAACACATCCCTGGTTATGGGTGGTGTGGGTATTGCGGAATCGGCAGCTCTTGATGTTCTGGGCATGTCCATTAAGAACGATCTTCGTTGGAACGATCATAATTTTGGAAGCAGCCAAGTGCCTCGGCTTCCTAAAGCGGTGCAAAAAATATTTCACTCCGTCTGATCTCCGCATTATCTATACCACCTATATCCGACCTAAAATGGAGTTTAACTTGCACCTATGGGTGGGGGCTTCAAAAACCCATTTGGAGCTCCTGGACCGGGGACAGTATAGGGGACAGTAGGGCATCCAGCTCTATTGACTCCTTAGAACATCGTCGAAAGGTGACATGTGTGGTGTTATTTTACCGACACTTTTTCGGTAACTGCTCAGTGGAGATGAGCAGCTTGCTGCCATCACTCCGGGTATTCCCCCGGGCAACCCGTTTGAACACTGGCGCCCATGCATTTCACGTTGGAACGATGTTCCAGCGGTTGTGGAATGGTATCCCTGCATATATTTTCCCCGGCACTTATGATCTCGATGGGTTCAAGTCAAGAGTCCACAACCAATTCAAATTCAAAATCCTATCTCCTAACCATTATATCCTTCCTGAACCAACGCAATGCCTCAATGCCCTAATAGGGGTCATCCCCTGCGCGTTTGTTCGAGTCAAAAAAAAAAAAAAAATGGGAGTTCATTTCGTACGCTTTGTATGAGTTTAGAGGGTAGAAGGGGAAAGTATGTTCGTAACAAATATTTCGTTAATATAGAAAGGCCAACAGTTCATGCTTCTAAGAGCTGGAATCCACGCCTCATTTCAAATACTCCATAGAGACCTAAGAGTGGATACAATAAAGGCATCCATCGAGAAATACGCAGACGCCCATGAAACGAGGCTTACTCAACTGTAAGTAAGTAAATTCGCAGCTGTATTTAATAATTTTTAATATAAGTTAAATTTGTTTAGCTTGTCGATTATCTTTAAATACAAATTGCATGTTAGTACTTTTCTAGTCAGAGCGAAGTCTATTATCCAACCCCCAAATTTCCTGCTTCACGTATTTTCTGAACGAACCTCACTAAGTGATGAGGGTTTCCAACCTAAGAAAATCACAAAAGTCGTGCACTAAAATATTGGCTAATAAAAATAAATTTATATAATTATAACTAATAGCCCCTTATCGAGTTACATTGGGTCTCAAACGCGGTCTCCAGATGTATCCGCTCCTTGTATGCCATCGCAAATCAGTCACACCACGGGATAGGATAACGTATCATCTCCATTAGGGCGAAGAGGTGTTCCGCTTCGACGTCGACTGGCGTTGTGAGTCATTATGAATCATTTTTCACACAACAACGCTATCTGATTTTTAACAATTAAGATATTCGATAACTCAACGGACAATTACACGGCTATGTGTGAATAAAAATATTCGTGCAGTACTGGTGGAACGGTTTGGCTGTGCTCTGCTCGCAGCAGATGAGCTCTGAGCCGGGTGTCTATTACACATTGCATTTATGAAAAAACGCTATAAAAAATATGGTATTGTCGCACAGGCGAATGTAAACAGCGCAACGAGTGCGGACGGAGGTGGGGCAGGCTGCCGTCGTGCAAAGTAAACACGCGTTGTGTGCTCGGTCGCAGCGAGTCCTTGCACCGTGAGCTGCTGCTGCGAAAATCAAAACACTGCGCCGCCGGCACCGCACCAGTCGTCCGGCCGTGTCGAACGCTGTTGACTGTCAGTAGTGCTGCAATTAATGATTCTGCAGAGCGGGAGTTACGACGCGGCCGGTCGTTCGGCTGTAACATGCAATGAAGTTCGTGTGCACCGCAAAGTAAACGCGATGAGCGAAAAGCCAGCGAATCGCAATGGAATGTTGCATGGGGGAGAGCAACAATGGCGACGCTTTGGTAGGGTGTCGAATGCGCTCACGTGCACAATTCGGCTGTAGTCGTTGGGTGGTAGAGCTGGTCGGGTGGGTGGGTGGTTGGGCGGCCAACTTGCTGCAGGAACAAACGCGCGGAGAGCCAAAGGACTGCTGCGAGAGCATGTAAATTGCAAATTCTGTTGTTGTTGATGTTGTTGTTGTTACTGTTGCTTGTGCTTGGTGGTGGTCTGTTGGGGCTCACGCCATTGTTGCTGTTGGTGGCGTTGCAGTTGTTCTATGGGAAAATCCGCAATGCCGCACGAAGGAGTTTCGTGTCGCATACAATTTCGACTCAGTTCAGCTCGATGTTCAGTTTGTGGCAAACAACGAGCGCGAACGGTTGGCAGCAGCGGGCGAAGCAACCACGCCGTGCAAGTGTAGAGCGCACTTGCTGCAAGTGAAAAGTCCTGTGAGGTAAACTAGCACCACAACAGCGGCAGCAGCGAGCAAATAACAACAAAAGCAACACAAAAACACAGAATTCAAGCAAAACAAAAACAAACAACGTTCTCCGCCAAATACAGACACAGGACGCAGAGTTTTAAATTTTCTCGCCAGCGAACTGTTGGTGTGGGAAGGGGGGGACAGCCATCGTCTTCACATCGCGAGATATCGAGCGAAAAATCAAAAGTGCGAACGCCAAGTAAAGCGAGTCGAAAACCAGAAACCCCAAAAACATAAACAATAAAGATGTCAACGCTGCCGTTTCTGCTGAGCGTGGCCGATGAGCTGGACAACATCAACTCGCAGTCGTACATGGACGACTTCGGGCTGGGCTTCCATCCGCATCGCCACTACTATCGCACGCCCACCATACAGCTGTCCTTGCCCGCCAGCACCGACTGGATGGAGCAGGAGCGCCAGCGCTGCCGTCCCCATCGTTTCATGCTGGAGACGCAAAACAACCTGCAGGCGGCCGCCGAGGAAGACGAGGAGGACGAGGCGGGCAATGGCGCTCATGCAGCGGCGTGCGCGGACAACGCTTACGCGGACAGCTACGGCGATCGCTATGCGGGCAGCGGTGCGGGTGCGGGTGCAAGTGCGGGCGGCGGCGGCGGTCCCAGCACCTCGGCAGGCAGTCGCCAGAAGTACGTTGGGGTCGCCGACGAAGCGGACAACGTTGACAACTCGGTGAAGCGGTACAATGTGTCGAAGAAGTGCTGCAAAAACTACTATCGACGCGCCGACGACACGACGACTACGGCCGTCGGCGCCGCTGCCGCCGCCAAGGAGAAATCAACGGACGGCGGCTACAGGCTGCACACCAAATGCATGGAGGGCAACAACTCATCCTCGGATGAGAGCCTGCAAAAGGTTTCATCGTCCATCGAGTTCTTGACGTGTTTTCTGGTGAAGAAATCGCGTGCGCCGAAAAATTCGGGCGGCAAGAAGTCGTAGGACACGGCTGTGAAGCGCCGAAGCAATTGCTTTTGAAGATGCCTCGGACCATGAAGGCTGGACATGCTGCTGGTCGCTGGTGGGGTGGGGGAGAGCAATGCAGTTGTGTTGAAACTAATGGGCGCGTGGAGTGGGCGCAACGAAGCTGCTTCTGTCGTGAAGGTTGGAGCTGAGATGGGGTTGTTTTTGTTGTTGATTTCAATAGAGACTTGCTGACGCTGCTGGCGTTGTGTTCAGCGGTGTTTGGTGCAGTGTCGCGGCCATTGATCGGTAGCAATAATTGAAACCTTAAAACATTGAAAAATCCAAGGAGAGCTACTTAAACATAAATACATATACAATATTAGTGAATATAAACATACATACTTATACACATTAAATGTAATAAGTTGACTTAGTGGAGAAATTAAAGTGAAGCGAAGCAACAAAATTGGTGCCTAATTGTTAGTTTTGTAGTTGCCGAATAATGTTTAGAGGGCTTTGTATCTGCTAAACGATCACATTGTAGGCATTTTAATTTAGTAGCGAAAGTGACAACCAAAAACAAAATAAAAAAGTTAACGGAGACATGCGTCGAAAAAAGCGCACATGGCTGGAGAGTAAACATTTGGCCGTTGTAGACATTTTGTTGTTTGTTGTTGTAGGCAAATACTATAGAATGTTCAGCGTTGGTGTTAGAATTTTAAGCGAATGTGTTTGTTTTTGTTTATAATTTGTTAATGTAAAAAATTGGTGCAAGTTTTTTTAGCAGTAAGATGACCATTTCACCGATAAACGCATCAAGTTTAATAAGTTTTTTCTGTATCAGTGGAAAGTTTAGAATGCGGCAAAGTTTCTACCAGTACTTGTGCATCATTTTGCTAAACTTTCACCAAGACACGTTGATTGTGACTTTACAAAAGATGCTCGTATCATTAGAATTATTTGATGGCTGAACTGAAGAAGTTTCAAATGCTTTGATAAACGAAAATAGCATCAAAACCGAAAGGTATCATTTGAATTAAGTGTTATATTTCCTCCACAAAGAAGACTCACATGTTGCAGTCTTTAACTATTCATTTCTGATGGCGTTTTGCTCATTTAGGGGCTCAGTGGCTGAGCTGAAATATGTGACTTGGCTTAAGTTTTGTTCTTGGTCAAAATTTTGCCATAATTTTTCGATTGAAAATTTCTCTAAATGTGGATTAGATTTGGCATATTCCTACCTATAGTATGTATCGAACTTTTTTCTATGAAAGTTGCATCTGACACCATGAATCGATCTAGAGACAGAAGATTGTTGTACAAAAAATTTCAACTGAGTGTATTTGTTGCAAATAAGACTTTTCACACGCTTTATTCGAGAATTTTGGAGACGAGTATTTTTATTGATTCTCATTTTTATGCCTTTAATTTATTCCTTTTATTAATTTTTATTTTTGAGTTTAGTCAATGTTCCAATATTGATTCATTACATTTACATTTATGAAATAGTCGACTAGTGATTGTTGATATTTGAACACTTCCATATCTTATGATGTTTTCATCGATAAAATGTCAGATGATTGCAATACTTGGATTGATTTTTACTAAGCAATAAACTTCTTGTTATAATATGGAATGGGCGAAACATTTTAGAGAGAAAAACAAATTTATTTTGAGCTTAATAGTGAACCCAAGCATAGCATTTAAATATGAGAGGTATTAAAAAAAAAAAATTTCGTATGGTCAATAAGCACTGAAACACGACGTTTCGACGAACTTTGCTTTTGTTATATCATGAAAAACTTTATTATGTCCTGACGTTTTGTCAGCAGTTCGTTGACCTTTTCATGGATTTAGAACAA
This sequence comes from Melieria picta, assembly GCA_964056695.1. NCBI lineage: Eukaryota > Metazoa > Arthropoda > Insecta > Diptera > Ulidiidae > Melieria > Melieria picta. Next base: position 27,934,522 of record OZ057399.1, read on the forward strand.
AACTTGAAATGCTCATCTGGTATGAACTGTTGAAGGCCTACGTTAAATATTATATTTAAATATTTAAGCATTTAACATAAAGTTCTTTCTAAGTTTTTTTAATAGGTCAGTAAACTGCTGATGTTTCATTGCGACATACGAGTAGTGATGCTTTTCACTTTACACCAGTGACCTTTCAGCCCATGTAACTAATAATGTAAACACATGAAGATGTCATATTATCAAATTAAACTATGTAATATTGTTATGTTTGTAATATCGTTTATTAAGTAAATGGATTAGTTAGTGTACCAAGATTGAGGTCGTGAACATTATTTGTTGTTGTGGTTAGTCCCAAAATCTACTCTCAAAATAGTAAAAGTGCAGAATGTGTCAAATTTGTCGCCAGTATATTTTATTGTTGTTAAAGCACAACATGAATACCGCCAGAAAAATTTGCCAAAAACAGCCTCAAACTGAACTATTTTAGTTGAAACACAACAACACAACAAGCAAATGTCTCCTGCTACTAAATAACAAAACACCCACAACGCAACACACAAGCAAGATTTTAAAAATTTATAAAACATGCAAAAAACCAAGAAATTTTGTACCTCTTTTTTATACCAGAGAAAGCGTTCTTTTATACCAAAAATACAACAAATTACATAAACTAGATATTGCATATTAGAGTTACATATGTACGAGTATGTGTGCATGTAGAAGTGCACGCAGCTGGACAAGGTTAACGGTGCACGGCTGCAGTGCGTTGAAGCCATTCAGCCAAGCAGCAGTGAAAACAGTGAGAAGTATAAATCGGTAGAATAGGCAAAAACCAAAAGTTAAAACTACAACATAAGCACAGCAAAACAAAACCCGAATCAGCAACATGAGAAAGGCATTGAAAGGACACCGAATGTGGCGGCGCATTTGCCGTGTCTAACCTTGTTCTATTTAGTGCAGCGCGCGGGCTGCACGGCGAAAGTCAGCCGAGCGGGGGTAGGGCGGCAGAAAGTTGATGCTGTCGTGTTGGGAAAAGGGGGTGGAGAGGGTATGTCACTATTGACAGCAGCTGCGAGCGCGGACGGCGAGCTGCCGCGCACAATTCATATCAATTGAAAAGCTGTTTTGGGTTTCGAACATTGTTTGTCGATAAATTTCGCTACACCATCAGACAAATCGCTACAATGCTATTGTCGTCATATGTTATCAGGACACAAGTATTTAGTTGAACAATAAACCATCAACTGAAAGAAATGTGGCTGAAGAGCACAAAACATTGGCTCATCAGAAGCAAAACAAAGTCGAATAACATTAAAAAAAAAGCTAAATCCAATAGAAATTGAGTAAAAATCAAATACAAAATGTAAGCTTATGAAAATCTGTAAAGCAAAATGTACTCAACTACACAAAAATTACTACTAGGACACATTTCAAAATGTAATAATCATTCTAAATGTAAAATCATAACAAGTGGATACAATTTATCACTTATATCTAATTAAAACTTAGAAGCTGCAATTACTGTACGTAAACACTATCAAAGCAAGTGTTAGTACTATAGAAGACAACAAAATTGGCCAGTTGGGTGTTGGACGAGCTGAGAAGCTGTAAAGCTGTAGCCGCAATGATAGTGAATCCCTGAAGGACCTAATGAATTCGCTTGTCTTCTGTCGACATTCCATTTTTCCAAGTGGCGCATTACATCAAAATTGGTTCCCAACTCATCCTAGCAACCGGAATCTCTATGTTCATATTACCCAAAAAGTTTCAAGGTACCGATTACTTCAGTAAGAATAACTTTAGAATCTTGAGTACACACATTTGCAACTTTTTAGGCTGAGCTTTAAAACTACAGAAAAAGCCTTGCAGAAAATTACATAGATTTAACGAACATATCAAAAATTCACAGTTATATTTTATTGTTATTTTTTCCACAGTTAATGCATTCTCTTCTAAGAACTAACGTCATAGGAGGTGTAAATTTGCCTGTATCTACGCTCCCGACAGGCTATCAATTCGGCCTTTCAGGGTCACTCTTACTGCCTTAAACGCTCAAAAACAAACGCTTATCAAACTCGTGAGGAACAACTTTCGCTTAATGGTTTGTCATACATACTCGTATTTTAAAATAGAAAACTTTTTAGCATTTCAAAGTAGAAGTTTTCTTAGCCTTCTGAGCTCAAAACTCCATAAGAAAACTCCCAGGAATTCAAAGTTTAGTGTAGATTTTTAAGTTGGCAAATACTTTAAACTCTTTAGATGAATTAGGTTCTTAACCCTTTCGACCCCAAAGTTGCCTGAGAGCAACTTCACCTATTTGTTATCTTATAGCAAAAGCTACGATTGATTTATGGGCTTCATTTAAGTAGGCACCAACAAATTAATATTTTTTAAAGTGAATTCAAAGCAAATTACAAAAATTGTACTGTTATTCCCAAAATAATTTCCAATAATTTGCAGCGATATCAGGAAAGTTTGTGTTCTAATTGAAGTCTACGAATTGGGCGCGTTTGATCAAAACCCTGTTTATTTATAATGGTTAAATAAAATCAAAAACGGATAATTTTATATTTTTCCATAAATACTAAATAATTTTTCTGTAATTAAAAAATATTGATCCAAATTTTATTTAACCCGTTTTAAGCTAAAATTGTTCAAAAGTAAACTAGCTCTAGAACTCTAACAAAGAGGCATGGCGATTTCAAATGTCGTGTGCACACTTCTTAGGCAATCGTTTTAAGATTTAAATACCAAAAAGTAATATCGAGACACAGGGTAAAATTCGGGGTCGACCGGGTTAAATTATTGGGTTTCTGGTCTTAAAATTAAACCTTTTTTTGTAGCAAACTTCATGGGTTTTCGAAATTCCACCAAAAAGCTGAACAACTGAATTTAAAGTTTAGGTTTGAACTCTTCAAAAGGCAGCTGTTCCTTAAATAGGAGTGCTCTATATTCATAACTCTTCTTAGCCAATGCGCCGTTAGAAGACATCTGGCGGAACAAGAGGTCACAATTCAAAAACTTGCTTACATAAAAAACTGAATCCTTGCTGTTGTATGTTCATACTTGCTGCTGAATCTACAAATTTGCGATATTGTTTTGACGTGATGTGTTGCTACGTTATGCGATAAACCAGAAAAAAAACGCCTCACCTCACCGGTGATTACAAAGAGTCGTTTTTATTGATGATTACCAGATATACTCCTTCCAAACAAAGATTCCATGCTCATACACGCATTGTTAAGATGTTGAAAAGTCATCTTTGTTAAGCTGAGAAAGTATAACTGCTTTGTTTGTATGCGCGCCTATGGAACGCCCACCACTGGCTTTAACTTGACAGCTGGTAATAGGTTTTTGAAAACCGATGTTGGGTGAAAAATGCTCAACAATATGAACGCAAAATGTTGTACTTCAAGATACTTGAAAACTAATTAGAGGCCATTAAAGAATTTTTAGTAAAACACATAAAATCTAAGCTGTAACAATAAGTTTAAATTGTTGTCATTAGATCTAATAAGCACTAATTGTCAGCCTAAAAATAAATAAATAAGAACTGTATTTAACTCATATTTAAGAAAATGGCTTTCAACAGCAATTATGTACGGATCAATGGAACTAAATCTATGTTATGTGTCATTTGTTGACGCAAAGATTGATTTCAAGTTATGTGGCTGCCTACAGAAAAGCCTAGAGTTGAAAATGAGTAGAGGTACAAGAGTCAAAATATGAAGACATCAAAACTGAAGTTGATTAGGACTTGATTGTAGTGACTGAACCCGTTGCAAAAAAAAGGTGAATATTCGATTTTGATCCCTTCAGTAACAAACCATAACAAGTTATCATTTCGGCAAGATTTTAAGTTAACAAAAGAATTTTTTAAAATATTTGTTAATACTTGTTTATATGTATATTTTGCCCAAGAATATTGTCAAATATTCGAGTAAAGGACAATGAACTTAAATCAACCAATTTTTAATCGAATTATTATGGTTAATAAAGTTTAATTTAAATTTGATTAAATAGCGACCTCGCTGAAAAGACTATTCGTTCTGTTCGACCCTACAAAATTAAGGCTTAAAAAAGCGATTATATCGAAAACAAATTTCATCTGGAAACCTCGCTTAAGTGCCCACAAAGTTGAATGTTGCCATGTGGCAACAAAGTACTTAAAATTTTAATATTGTAAAGATATTAAATTCTTAATGTTATAGTTTTAGCAAAATGTCAATAATTTCAAGGCACACATCTGTAAGCAACTCAACTTGTATCAATTCAAGTTATTTCAGACTTTTCGCATTGTATTTAAAAGTCAAATCACATATCACTATTCATTGCTATAAATGTATTTTAGAGTAATCAAGTAAACAACTCAACAAGATTTCAACTTGCCTACAATGAGTACTCAATCAAATATTGTATTAGCCTTGGCTAACTATGGATAATACATACAACCGAATTTTCGATTCACTAATAAAACATTCAAGCAGTCGAAAATACACAAAAAACGTAGTAAATTTTTGCACTTTCCTTTTCTTGTTTCTCATTTCCGCACAGTTTCAAGAACGAACAATGCAAACAGCGACAAAGTTTGATATTAGATCGCAGTCGGTGGAACTGCTGGCCGGCCAGCGAACCATTCCATTGCATTCATTCATACGTGGCGGCGCTGGTGGTGACCGTCAAAAAGCACTTCAAATGTGTCCTTTAACTTCATGTGGAAACACACACTCAATGACACGCTCCTTACACACTCACACTCACACACAGCCAGACACGTGCACACACAAATTGCGACATTTTGCACGTTTTTCAAGTGCAACCTGTGAGTGACAGAGTGTTCGAGTGTATGAGTGTGTGTGTGCTCCACAAGGCTGTGTGAGGTCGTCGAGTAAGTTTCATTATGTCCACATTATGAATGCCACTTGAATGAAACTTATTAATAAGTCGTCGCTATTTTGGTGTTCTTGGCGGTTTGCAGCGCCAAGTTCGCATCTCAACAAACATTGCTACCAAGTATTTAGCAGCTGAAGTGCCTCCACATAATAAGCGGCCACAGCTGTTTATTGTGTGTGTGGTTAGTTCCACGGTGCAGCGTGCGTTCGTTAGGACTAAAAATAAATGGCCAGCAATTAGGCAGCCACCTTCCTTCCGTACAAGTAACAATTCTGCTTGTTATAAATAAATTCGACATGCAAATCGGGCAGCGCTATTCTTGAATATGCCGCATACCCCATTTGCTGAAGGGGGTGCTGAAAGGGGAGTATTGGCTGCCAGCGTAATGTGTTTGCATTTTTTTTATTCAGTGCTGGTTGCGACGTCAGCGCGCCTGCAATGCATAATTTGTTGTTGTCTACTGTACGAAATTTATTTGTCGGTCGATTGTTGTGGGTCATTCGGGCAATTTGTTTGGACACTTTTACTATGCACATTCGTTGGTTGTTTTGTTTGTAGTTGAATAGTGCAAAGTCTGAGCAATCGTTTTAGTCTCACAATGTAAATTTTATATGATTTTCATAAAAATTTGAATAGATTCTGTGGTCCCAAGAAGCAGGTGATCACTTCTTAGCGGGAAGCCAGCCATATAAAATATATTTTGCCGATACATCGTCCTCTCCACAGTCTGAATAATTCATTCAGTCCAGTGATGCCAACCGTAGGGAAAAGAGGCTACATGTAGGGCTTAAATTTGCGATGTAGGGAAAAAAGGACATATTTTTAATATTTACTTAAATGTAGGGAATTTAAAAAATCTGAAATTTGTCTCTATATTTTTAAAAAAATTTTATTTTTCTGTTCGCATATAATTTATTTTTATGATTAATGCGTTGAAATTTTTTCAATGTGTAAAATCTTGATCCTTGAACACACCCACTGGCTAGCAAGGATTTTCATGTTTTTTTCTGTGCTTGAACATACAATTTTGTCAGCATATTTGCTTAATTTCAATTTTGCCGCGTTTTTGAGTACATTTTTTAATTTATTTTATTTATTAACCAGATTCTGAATTAACCCATTAAAACCTGACCCCAGAAAGGCTTGTGCGATTTCCATAAAATTTTACACAATCTTATTAATTGACCTAATCAAGAAAAAAAATCAAGCAAAACCTTCATATCATGTTTTTTTTTTTGTCATGTTTTTCGCAAACATTACACAAATAAACAAAATCAAACATTTGCGGAAAATAAAATGTGCCAATAAAATATCAGCTGCTTGGATTTTGACATTTTCACGCGTTGCGTTGTATGAAAATTGGCAGTGTTTAGGCCCAACGTTGCATTCGCGCAACAAAAAACGTAAAGCATATTTTTTGTTTAAAAAATAAAAAAAAAAATGTTCAAAACTTATTTTTAAATAGTTTAGCATTGCTAAATGCAGCCCACTAAGGGATTTTGATAGGTTTGAAGAATAAGTATTTTTGATTGAATTTCAAAAATTCCCCAAAAAAAACCTTTGACTTTGGATCGAAAAAAACGTATGAATATTTAAATAATTTTGAAATTTGAGTATGGCAGAATCTAAAACGATCAATTCTAATCCAATTCTACCCATTTTCAAGTCTTTTGTCTTTATGAATTACTTAATATAGCGAAATTCCCAAACGTTGCGCAAACGCAACGCTCAGGGCTTAATGGGTTAAGGAGAGAAAATCGTAAGTTTCTTCAAATGTTATACTTTTTTAATTTTCAATATTTAAAATTGTTTATAGAACAATGAGCAATTCTTCCAATTCATCTTTTTTTTTGGAAACGGGTTCTACGAAGCGAGTAAAAGTTAAGTATCGAAAGCAAAAATTTAATGACAGCTGGCTGGAAATGGAAGAATTCAAGGGATGACTTGAAAAAATCGAAACGAATAATTTCAATTACAAGTGTGCAGTTTGTGACGTTTGATTTCGATGTTTGAAAATATACATAGGGAAACTGTAGGGAAAATTTATATTTTCGTAAGGAAAAATAGGGATTTTCTCGAGATGCGGTAGGGATTTTTTCAAAAATTTATTGGCATCACTGGTTCAGTCTGTTCCATGTTTAAATAGAACATGTCCCGTTGCCAAGCCGACGAAAAACTCAGTTGATAAAAATAATAAATACCACATCAAGACTGTCGATACTGAAAGCTGTAAAAGTTTGCTGGAAAGTTGGAACGAATTTAAAAAAATCCTATTGAGAGAGCAAAAGCAACTTCAACTTGAAAGATATAGATATTTTCTGGACAATGATTTCCAGTCACAAATCTGGTCACTCTGTACCAACATGCTTCGTTGTTTCCAATTCAATTATCAATTTGGCTCAATCCGTAGGCCAAACTTGGTCAAGTTTGCATGATACTTGGCGCAACATTAACTAAGCAACACCCTCTAAATGATTGCATACTTTCAGGCATTGCCGAAATTGCTGCCAGCTAATCGTAAACTACAATTTAATTTGCCTGCAATTATTTGTCGCATGCCAACAATTTTTGCTGCCGGCGGCACATTGTAAATTTTTAATATTTTATTGTTGCCTCTGGCCGTTTTGTGAAAATGAATTTTTATTTAGTTGTAAAACTATTTAAGAGCAGCGCTGCCGATTTTTATTGCTGCCGCATGCAACAAGGTAAATATTTGTTAATAGTTTATATCGCCAGCGTCAGATTAATGGCCAACGCAATAAAACTTAATGACCGCCGAGAACATGGAACTCGTCTCATGGCGGCCATAATTCAACTTGACCAAAAATCTTTGCTCGCGCCATTGCGAAGGGTCGCGCTGCATTGCTGATCGCTGCTTGGATTCGCAATCGTCTAAATACCGCATTTGTTGTTGTAGCTATTGCTGTAATCGCACATTATTGGGTGAGATGTTTGTCGATTCGAATGGCCTGACAGGGCCGATGTGTGTGTCACGCTGGCTGACTGGCTGAGTGGCTGCCGTTGGGTGGCTGGCAACGTGCCCAAACAGTCGCCGTCGTATTGTTGTCAATATGACTAATTTGTGACGCTGACAGCAGCGACAGCGACAACCGCCCGAGTAACATACCGACGCAACAGAACAAAGTAGTCGCTGCGCCTTGCATGTGAAATTGTTGGAAAACATTTCAATTCGGCCCTGCAGTGTGGCTTTATGTGTTTTGAGTGTTTGAAATAAACTGATGGATTCGTTCTCGATTTGTTGCTGCAGTGTTTCGTTGTTGTTGTTTATGGGCCACTTGAGCAAACCGCACGCGGCGTCAACGAATTGTCCTGTACTACACGTCGTTGCTACAAATCTTTTGACAGCTGCAACAAAAGTTGCACTCCGCGCGCCACTCAGCAACCGTAGGTGGCACGCTCAAAGATCAGAGAGGGGATCAAGCGACGACACTGTGACCCGTTAAATTTGTTGAAAACATTAAATTTGACAACTGATTTGGCACGAGGCGCAATAATTGTGGGCGTTGTGGCGATTGCACAATGCTCATTGAATTTCTTGATAGCGATGGCGGCATTCCGGCATTGCCTATTGTGGCGTTTGGAATGCTCAAGGAAGGGAACTCGTATATCAGGGATTTTGTATTATTTTTATATATTTACCTACCCACATGCGCCTCGTCAGTGGGCCACTTCCATTCATGTTAGCAAATTAGCATTGGCTTACTTCTAAGTTTGCGTATTGCTGTATGAATGCAATTTATTGTAATTTACTTTTGTTGTTAGACGCTACATTTGGCATATTCATTTTATTTTAGTATGTGTTATTTTCTATATACAACTCACACATAAAAGTTTCTTTAAATACATTCAATTGAGCTTAGCTGCATTGCGTTCTTCTAAACGAATCTTACATTTTTAAATTGTTCTGGATCAACTACTCGTATGGGCCTCACCAATATTCCAGTCAATTGTCATTCCACAGTCAAGTGTCCAACCCACATTATCCAAAATAATGTAAAGAATGAATGAATGATTTGAATGCATGAATGAATGAATGAATTTTTATTATAGTTAAAATCATTAATGTAATATTTGTCAGCTATGGTTTAGGGTGTGAAGTCGGTGAAGTGAAATGGTGCAATTTATTTTGTGATTAAATTTAAAATTTATTGCAATATTATTGTTATTGTTATTATTGTTGTTAATCACAATTGGCGGCAAATGCTTTGAGGGCAGTCAATGTTGGCCAACTTCCAGAAAATGTAAAAAAATAAATTTCAGAAACATCCCATAGAAATATTTGAATGAAAAGAAGACCACTTGATGAATATTGTGTGTAGCTCAGCAGTTAATGACTCAAAATCCAAAATAAAATAAAACAATCTTTAGAAAAAATAACGCGAGAACATTCTTGACAATGTTTTTATAAAATTCTGATCTTTAAGTCGTTTGTATACATTTTGAAAAGAAATTTAAAAATCGAAAAGTATTAATTTTTCTAAAAGAATTTTTTGCATTTCGGCATATTAATGTATGTACACCTAATTCTGTTTTTACACGGTCTTTTTTTACACGGTTTGAAAATAAAAAAATTTTAAATTTTTGTACACGATTTTATTCCATTTAGCACGATTCAGAATCTTTTGGGCTTACATTTATTTTGTCAACTTTAATTTTTGCGAATATGTTCATATCACAAATTTAGGGAAATTCCCTTTTTGTGGATACTAGCAAATTTACTTGTCAGAGCAATTGAAATGTGTTAATATTTTGTGAAATATCAATGCAATCAGACGTGTTTGGTAAAGAAATTTTTTATAGGCAAATCAGTTTCTCCAACGTTACATTTATTTTAATTTTAACGCATTAAGATAAAAGGTAAGCCAAAAAATATTTTATATTCATTCAGTTATTTATATTTTTTTATTTTTGTTAAATATTTTATGTATCCTTGTTTTTCACTAATTTTAATAGGTTTTAGAGATAAGGAACCAATCACCTATTTTTGCATACGATCAATGTCTTTTTTTGCACGTTTTTTTTACACGGTTTTTCCTGGAACCAATCTACCGTGTAAAAACAGAATTAGGTGTACATATATCTAGCCTAAGCAGTGGCGCACATAGGATTTTGGGGGAGAGGGTTCTAAACATACAACTTTTGAGCCCAAAATTCGTATAATTTGAAACCATATTTGTCACCCACAATTTTTGTAGCATATATATTGAGGGGTAACCCCCCCCCCCCCCAACCCCTCCTTATGTGAACCACTGAGCCTAAGTGGCAACTATTTGTGTGGTGCTTACCAATGGACGACACAATTTAATGCCGATTTCGAATGAAAGCTTTTGATAAGAAATTTATTCACACTCAGAATTTTGTCAAAAGAAATCGTTTTTTAATATTTTGCGTTGAATAAGTCAAGGATTCGAATCCTACTACCTCTAAATTCGCAGTTCAAGGCAGTAAGCACTGACACAGCGTTCATTAGGAATTCGGAGCTATTCAATAGTAAAATGATAACAAAATTGTCATTACATTTTTTCAGAATTTGCAAATTTTTTTCCATTCTAGATCTCTGAAGCTCAGTCACACATTTGGAAATATTTGTCTTCCATTTGTCAAGTAGCGTTTGCAAAGTTTACCATCAATTTCTATAAAACTTGCACAACACTGTTTTGCTGTTGTTTCTGTGTTTGAAGTATTCCGAATTGAGCACTTTGGATTATTCGTCGAGTTCAATAGATTTGCGACAATGGCTCGCATAATATTTGTCAAGAACACTCATACACATATAATATACATTTGTATATATATGTAGTATAGATATACATATATGCGTTGGAACAATCATCACAACAATAATGGCAATGCTTAAAACAAAGCAACGACAACAACAACAACGGCAATAAAATTGACAAGTGTCGTCACAGCTTCCGTGGGCAGGTCAGGCCCCATAAAAGTGATGTGGCTGCCGCTTGTTGCCGTTGATGCTGTCGCTGTAAGCGATTACAAGCGCGCAAATTAGAATCGCTACAACAACAACATTGCAATCTCTTGTAAATAAGTTAAAGCGTAGCTAAACTCGTTTCAATCGAAGCGAAATGTGTGCGCATGTGTGACTCGTGTCGTTGTTGTTGCTTTGCGCAAATTGAAAAGGGAAAACTGGTAGCAATGACGACAGTTTCGTGTACGATGGCACAATGTCATTGCCAATTGTTGCCAAAAAAAGACCATACAATTTTTTGCGTTTTTGTATCTTTCCCCTTTTTTTGGTGTTTTTTCATGTTGGTTTTTTTCTTTTTGGCGATTTTTATGGAATTGGATTTCCGTTGACAAAATGCGAAATGAAACAGAAACTCAATTAATCTACTGCTTGTGTTTGTTGTTGTTGTTACTGGCATATATGTGTGTGGCGCTTAGAAGATTCTGTCGAAAAGCAAATACAAAGATGAAAGCAACGAAATTGCCGAAATTCATGAAAGGTGTTGCAAGTGGAAGGTTTCAATTACAACTCGATAAAAAAATAAAAGCCGATAAATCCTTTGCCATGCCAACGCGACGTCAAGTGAAAAGATGGAAAGCGGCAAAAACTGTTTTGCTGATATCTCTCAATTTCAGCTCGTTTCGGCTTCCTGAAACGTACACCGTGCAGCAAATCTACAGCCCACAGTCTTTTAACCGCTCACAAGCAACAAAGTCAGAACAATAACTTACAACAACAACACTCATCGGAATAGTTTCGCATTAGCGCAAAGAACAAATCGAATCGAGCTGGGGCGCAAAATCGACATTGAATCGACATGGAATCGGCTGGCGCACGCTCCAGCGATACGCGCGTACACAGCCATCGTCACATTGTTGTTGCCCGAAAGCGGCTCAACGCGCTTATAAAAAGCTTGCCGTCAGACTTTTCCGAGTTTGTTTGCACAGCGCGGAAATCGTGTACGGACGCCAGCAGTCATTGCAACCAGAACGCACTCGAGCGTGAAATTGTGGACGAATTCATATCGATTAAGACGAAAAATACGATAAAATATTCTGAAACAAAACTTAAAATAGCTAAAAGAATCGACAAACCGAAACATTGCCAGCGTTTGTGCGAGTGCTCCCCGAACCTAATCAAACAACAAACCCAGTGTCCCCGTTTAGCATTCCATCCAAGCCGAGTCAGCAGTAATGGCCGTCGTGCCCTCGAACTCGTACGCCAACGATCTGGACTATTGGGATTATCGTCGCCGCTTGTGGCGCGACTGGGACCTCATCGACTGGGACCTGCCCTACTGGAAGCGCCTGGCACGCGTTGGCTCCGCGCCCGACCTCAGTCGGGTTGTGGTGGGCAAAGACGGCTTCGAGGCCAATGTCGACGTGCATCCCTTCAAGCCCTACGAGATTACTGTGAAAACCGTGGGCGACACCGTCGTGGTCGAGGCCAAGCACGAGAAGCGCCGCGACGGCGACAGCTTCGTGGGACGCCACATTGTGAAGCGATTTGTGCTGCCGCGCGGCTACTATCCCAACGATGTGCGCTCGGAACTCTCTTCTGACGGCATCCTGACCGTGAAGTGTCCGCCGTCGTCGACGGCCGAGCGAAGTGTTTATGTGCGCCAAGTGGGTCCGTCGTATCTGAGCATAAAAAATTGAAGGACCTGTGATCGGTGGCGCTGTTTATTTGCCAAGTTTTTCTTCTTTTTGTTATTAACACTTAATTTTGCAAGTGTACTGTGTACTAATGTGTTTGAAATAAGTTTTCTCACCCGATGTCAGGCTGACGAAAATCCTTTCTGGTACATACGTCAATGGCACTTTCGTTCACTTACAGACACGTGTTGTTGTTGTTGTGAGGAAACCTGAAAAGACAATCACACAATTTACTTGCCATTTGGACTTTTTCCATGTTATTACCAATAACAATGTAAACAAGTTAGTTGAATAAAATAAAAATTGATTTCAAGTGAAATTTGAACATTTATTGCAGCAATGTTTGCGATTTGTCGTGGATGAAGAAGGTGAGAGATATAATTAGGGTCTCAGAGATATTCGATTATTCTGAAGCATGAAGTCGTCCAAGCCTCAAATAAAAAAATACTCCACCCTTGGGAGCAGATCACTGAAATGGCCATTGAACCATTTCACAACGAATTGAATATTGTTGTCCCATTGCAACTTTTTACCATCTAAGTTGCCTTTTCAGAACGACCACTCAAGACGAAACCGTAAAAAATCATAAAATTTCAGCTATTTTGAGTTGGTCTCAGAAAAGTTTATATATGAGACTTAAGCTAAGGTCCCACGATTGCCGCAAATGCGCCGATCATAGTCCGATCTGGTCGGGTATTGACTACGCAGAAATTGTCAATTGAGCAAAACGGTTTTTATTTGGATCACACGATTGCCCCAATTTCGACAAATTTTGTCGACTCAACCTAACGAACAGAAATATGGCACCGAACGATTTCATAGGTAGGCCACGCGATTGACCGAATCGAAAAAAAAAATTGAAATCAATCCTCAACAAATTTCAAAGCACCGACAAAATTGTCGGCCCCTATGGTTGGTGCTCGAGTTGCCGACAAAATTCGGCAAAATTTTTAATTTTTTTGTCTGGCTTCAACTGTTCACACGATTGACGCTACAGTACCGATTTCGTTCGGCGCAACAGGAGACACATCGAATATTTTTGACATTTGCGCCGAAACCGAATCGAGTTCACACGATTGGCATTTGAGTTTTTTAAAAATGCGTAAAATTTCTACGCATTGCGGCAATCGTGGGACCTTACCTTTAGGAAGGATTTATTCGTTCATTCATAAACAAATTAGAGCCAAAGAACAGTGGGTGACAACTTTTGCACCACCCTGTATATTTTTTTAAAATATTTTTTATTTTATTTTTGTATATAACAGGCAGTTATTTTTTCGATTAGAAAACTCTTAGAACTCTTGGGGATTTAAAACACAGTGGTCCTGTCTTTCGAATCAGTAAGTAGCCATGCATCGCTGAGTCTTTTGCGAGGCAAAGCAGAAGATGAATTTAAGGCCTGAAGTTTTCTCTTCTCTTGCACATAATTTGTACGTAATGTTCTTGTCTAGTCTATAAATCGTGTAGTCTATAAATCTGCTATAAAATTCCACGACTACTCTTAATCTGAACTACTCGTTTGCCTAGCATTCAGAGTTCCTAATGTTTTAAGACCTAAAGCTCCCTAGTGCGGTGACTAGTTCCATCCAAAATAATGGCCATTAAACTATCAAGTATTACTATTGCGTCTAAATCAAAAGGTCAAGTCATTTGGACCATTAGAGCGAAGAAATGGTAAGATAAAAGTGACGATATCATTTCACATTTTGCTAATGCTAACCAAAAACTGATTTTAAATAATATTTAGCTCAAAAATATGGTCACCTTAAGTAGTGTTACATCTTTTGTGACATCGTTTTGCATTGCGTTTTATTGACAAGTAAAACATTTTGCAAATCACGTTGAAACTGCTCGAATTTTGTTGACGCGTTGTGGTATGGCTCAACGTGGCCTAATTGGGCCATAATGTAGTAGTTTGTGGGATGCTGTCCCAGCAAGTTGGAAAAAATATAAATAATATTAAATAGAATAGAATAAAAAAGGCGCAAGCAAATTGAGCCAAGTTAACCTTAAGCGGCGCAATTAATTTGCCAATCAAGCGTTAAAGCTAATTGTTATTGCTGTTGTTGTTGTTATTCTTTCAAGTGTATATGTTTGTTGTTATTATTACAATGTTGTTGTTGTTGTTTTCACCGATTATTGTACTTATTGTTACTGGCGTTTGGCAATTGCAATCGTTTGTTGTTGCTTTTGCGTCAACTTTATTGTATTTGCTTTTGCTTTGCTACTTGAATTCATTTAGCGATTTGTTTATTTTATTTCGTTTTATTTAATTCCATGCCAAACATTCGCATTACATACGTTGCGGCGCCAAATATGTCGTTGATACGTTGTACCTCACCCACGCGTCGAACAATTTCATTTAAAACAAAAACAACAATTTCAACAACATTTTGCGCGTAATTTATCAATTTGCTGTTTTGTGCTGTTTGTAAAAAAAATACCTAAATTGAAATAAGTAGTATTAAGAGCAAGAAATTGAAGTAAACATTTGTGCAATAGGAATAATTAGGTTAGTAAAATAAAGTTACATACAGTTTTGAAAAGTTCGTAAAAACTTCAATCGATAGGAAGTACAGATGTAAAGATGTTTGACTCTAAGAATATCGAACAATCTTATTCCTCTGCAGGATAGGACCATCAAACTACGCCACTAAAGTTACGCTGTATTTAATTCGTGCCTTCCGTCATTATCTGTAATTTTATATTTGTTCCAGTATAATTACAGTTCGTAGCAGGAACTTAGATTTAGTTTTCTGTTAGATTGTGGGGGGAGGCGTTTGGTGCTAAAACTTGTCCGCCAAACATTACAAGCAGGTAAAGCCTTTTTGTTCATTGTCTTTACATACTCTTCAAAATAGAAGGATTATATATAATACTGGTAGGGCCCCGCGGCTTTGCACACAAGTTGAAAGTCAATGGGCCCAATAAATCAAGTTTCTTCATACAACACTATTCTTCATTATGCAATGCCCAATCCATTCCTCCTGTCGAAGGCTGTGACCCAGTTTCATTGATGTGCGACTTACAGTTCCAACGCGGTACGTGGAAAATTTGAATCACAAAACTTTTGCCTTGCCCCTTGTCAAGCGCCGGTGTACAAAATTTCAATGTTATCCGACATATTATTCCGACTTATTATTTCACATTAAAAATTTGCCCATGCCTCCTCGTCCAATACTCACCCCATTCCCTCTGTCGAAGGCCCCATCTAAATCATAGATTTGTGCCAGATGTCATTGATGTGTGACATGTAGTTCTAAAGTTAATCAAAACATTTGGGTCTCTTGAAAAGTGCCACGCCCTTTGTCCAAGCCTTATGAATATTTATCAGTGAAACGACACACTAAATGGTGGCCCTGTAACAAATTTCACTACTGTCCGACTTATAATTCCGAAGATATTCCATATTAAAAATTTAGGTTGTATGGGAGGTGCTGCGCCCACCTGTCGGGTCGTATTTCCACTATGTGGTTTACCGAGATTTAGTCAAAACGAACATTCCATGAAAGATTTAGCTCAATCGGCCGTCTAGTTTCTGAGTTTTGGTGTCGTGTCACCAAAAAACAAACAGACATACTTTTTTGTATGTACTACTGTGTCCAAAAAATAAGGTGACATTGTATTTATTTTGAAAATTCTTTATTTATTCTTCCAAATCAATTTCATCCCCTTCAAAGTAATCCCCTTCCGATGCAATGTACTTATGCCAACGGATTTTCCAATCTTCGAAACACTGATTGTAGTCACTTTCCGGGATGGCCTTCAGTTCCGTCTTCGCTGCGGCTTGAATCTCCTCTATCGTATCAAAACGGTGTCTCCGGAGCGGTCTTTTGAGCCAGATCATGTGAATACGGTGGTTGCGGAACGATATGGGTTGAGTTTTTGACGAAATGATCACGAATTACGAGTGCAGTATGGGATGGTGCATTATCGTGGTGTAAAAACCGAGAATTGTCTTTACTTTCCTTTCCTGGCCTTTTTAGGCGGATAGCGTTACGCAAACGACGCATGACGTTCAAATAATATTCCTTGTTGACTGTTGACTAAAAAAAAAATAATTCTCCAAATCCTTCGACGCGCGCAGTTTAAATTCAAATGTCACCTTATTTGTTGGACACAGTAGTATAGATGTACCAATAGTAACAGTAAGTAAGTAGGTTAGGTTGCGGTGGCTGCCTCTATAAGAGACACACTCGGAGGCCTATTATGAGGCCCATTGTGATACCACATTATTCACCCGTTTTTGAAAATGTGTATGCAACACTGTCTTTCCAACATATGTTACAGCACACATTTCAATCGGACGGGGAAAGGGAGGGGAGGGGACCTACAGTTTAACGCCGAATCCGAACGGCGATTGGCAGTTTTTTCGTTCACACTTGGAGGTTTTGCCATTGCCTGCCAAGAGCGCACTTGTGCGATTCTTGTAATTCTCATCTGCTTCATGTGGATAGCGATAGAAGTAGACGAATTTTTTCACCAGCCCGAGCCAGGAATCGAACCTGGGGCCTTTGGCATGAGAAGCCAGCGCGCTACCCAAATAACAAAACCTGTCGTTTGGCGGCAAACAATTGAAGTGCTCTTAAGGAAATATTAAATCTTTTAAGATGAAAATAATACGTAAAAATATTTTTATGAAGGCATCTTAGAACTTGTGAAAGAACATTCAAACACCGGGATATGGCCTTCTGTAAAGACCAATTTTTATGGGTTTTCAAATACCCCATCGTCAGTAATGAGTTAATCTGATTTGTCTGGATTGACTGTGATGCCAAATTGTCTCAAAATTAACTGAGGCATAATATGTATAGCTGCGGAAATCTCGCCTTGAGGCTACTCAAATGCACTTATTAGGCAGGTAGGAGCAGTGATGCCAATAAATTTTTGAAAAAATCCCTACCGCATCTCAAGAAAATCTCTATTTTTCCTTACGCAAATATAAATTTTCCCTACAAGTTTCCCTACATATATTTTCAAACATCGAAATCAAACGTCGCAATCTGCACACTTGCAATTGAAATTATTCGTTTCGATTTTTTCAAGCCATCCCTTGAATTCTTCCATTTCCAGCCAGCTGTCGTTAAATTTTTGCTTTCGATACTTAACTATTACTCGCTTCGTAGAACCCGTTTCCAAAAAAAAGATGAATTGGAAGAATTGCTCATTGTTCTATAAACAATTTTAAGTATTGAAAATTAAAAAAAGTATAACATCTGAAGAAACTTACGATTTTCTCTCCTTAATTCAGAATCTGGTTAATAAATAAAATAAATTGAAAAATGTACTCGAAAACAAAAGTGAAATTAAGCAAATATGCTGACAAAAGTGTATGTTTAAGCACAGACAAAATACATGAAAATCCTTGCTAGCCAGTGGGTGTGTTCAAGGATATATAAAGATTTTACACCTTGAAAAAATTTCAACGCATTAATCATAAAAATAAATTACATGCGAACAGAAAAATAAATTTTTTTTCAAAATATAGAGACAAATTTCAGATTTTTTGAATTCCCTACATTTATGTGAATATTAAAAATCTGTCCTTTTTTCCCTACATCGCAAATTTAAGGCTAAATTTCCCTAAGAGGCTACACTTTTCCCTACGGTTGGCATCACTGGTTAGGAGTGGCTGCTCCGAGGAACGAGCGCATAGGTCTTTTGACCCAGATCCCCTTACACCCAAGTTCAGTTGCAACTTGAGTGGATTCTGAATAGTCCCATCGATTAGTTATATTAATTTATCGAAAAAGAAGAAGTTACCCAAGCAAGTCATTCTTCTGCTAGAAATTGCAAAACCACTGCATTGAAGATGAACTATTTTCTTTCTTGCTCCTCCCTATTCATGCAACTTTCGTAGAAATAATAAAAAAACAGTTTCAGTTTTTGTGCTAAAAACGAAGAGTGATCCATCAGAACACTAATCATGATTCTCAGCTGGTCCCTCTTTGATGAGCTCAGTTTTCTAGAGCGACTAATGCTCAAATCTCGAAAGTGCTCACAATATTTTTCATACCACTGTATTCGCAGTTTGATTTCGATTTGTGATTTTGATTCTATACGTATGACAGTATTTACTTGTGTGTGCACTAACAATTCTAAGAGCCACAATACACTGCACCTTAGCCACTTACAGTTCAATGTCAATGCCAGCGCATCGTGTAAGTGTTGATGCACTTTAGGATTTGTTTCGTTTGGCCGCTCATTAGACTGGGGAATGTTTGAAAGTGCCAGTAAACTTTCAACTTTTGTTCACACCTACAAATGTGTGCTGATCTGTAGCCATATTCACGCATCCAGCAGTTTGTGTTGTGTGCCTAATTGCCGCCTCGAATACGATGTCGCCCAGTTTGGCGAGCGGAGGCGGGGAGAATTCAAACAAACAGCTCTACTCAAATTCGATATGAAACATTTCCTTTATGCTGAGCAGTTTATTTTTTCTTTTAAGTTGCGTCGTTTTAGTTCTTTTTCCTGGCAGATATGTATTAAAAATAGTTTGTCGCATGGATTCAAACAACAAACAGCTTTCAGATCTTAGCGAGCGCGGCCGCCTTCATATGCATATGTGTTGTTTTTGTTGTTGTTGGGGTGCTGTGTGTGCGTATGTGTTTTGGATTTCTTTTTTGTACGACATAGTTGATTTGGCGAAGAAGAAGGCGGCACACGGCTACCGAGAGTTGTCAGCGATTCTTCTCACACGTTTGCCACTGCGTGAAAATGTTTGTGAATCATTTTATGATTTTGGAGACAACATTTTCCACTTTTCACGCGCTTTGCTTGTGGGTGCCTGAGGGCGACACGTTCCTAAGGCACTCAAGGAGGCGACCACCGATCGCCAGTCTTTGCTCGGCCGTTGCAACGTGAAGTAGTGCGCAGGTAAAGCGGTCGTGCTGACACGTACGGGCACAGTTTTATTTTTGGAGATCCTGTCACTTGAAGTGAAAGTGATAAAGTGCAAATTTCCATTGAGTGTGGTTTTATATGAAAAGAAATAATTTTAAAATTCGTAATTTTCAAAATAATATTTAATTGATTTTGGCAATTGGAAAAGTAATCGCTTCAAAGTCAGTTTAGAGAACATTGTTGTTTAAGAAGTTCTTATATCAAAACGAAAAAAAACCAAAATATATATTCAATACGCTTCCATAAATCATTACCAAAAGGCACTAGACTTCGATGCATTTTTAAGCCTTCCCACATCTCTCTCACCCTATTCCACCCTCCTGTGTCACGACTATTTTCGCCCGCCTCAACCCATTCAGTCAGCTATTTTTAACGTCCGCGCATCCCGCATCGGCCAAGTCAAATGCGATCGACTAAAGTTTGATTTTTCGTTTTTCCAGAAATTGCGTTGGCTAAAAATGTTTTAATATCGCTGACACCGTGCGCGGCATAAAAGACACACATTTTCGGTTGGAGATATAGTTTTTTTAATTTTGTTAGTCAGCGGCAAGGATTACGATGGCACGCTGCTGCTTCTGGCTAGTGGCCGTGTCGTTAATTAGCGGTAAGTTTTTTTCCCGTGGCTGCTCTGGTTCGATGAGAAACCAAACAAATGCTAATGAATGATCAGTGTGCGGTGTGTGGTCGGTGTGCTTGAGTTATGGTACCGGATGGCTTTTTCGACGTGATAGGATTCATTTTTCATATGTGCGATTGAACGTGTTTTGGCACAGTTTTTCAGAAATGAAATGACAAAACATTTGGACGATGAAAAGAAACTGGGAATTATAGTTTTTTATTTGAAATTTTATGTGACCTTAAAAATTTGGCACAAAAAGAAAATTGAAATGTTTTTGCAAAATTGTTAATGATATGAAGAATCATAGGCATAGTCAGAACTTAGTCATGGGGGATTGACATTTTTATTTTATTTTGTAAATTAAGTGTTATGGGGAATCGTAATATTATATTATTAACTTTTTATATATCATAATTTTTATTTATTTATTTTTCTACTTTTATTATTATGAAATAAAATAAACAGGGAATTTTTAATGCTGTAATTTTTTTAAATTTAATTTTCCACGATTTTCTGTCAAAATTACATGATATTTGGTTTATTTTTTTTTAAATTAAGTATTATGGGAAATCATAATATTATATTATTAACTTTTTATATATCATAATTTTTATTTATTTATTTTTCTACTTTTATTATAATAAAATAAAATTAAATTAAATAAAATGAAATAAAATAAACAGGGAATTTTTAATGTTGTAATTTTTTTAAATTTAATTTTCCACGATTTTCTGTCAAAATTTCATGATATTTGGTTTATTTTTTTTTAAATTAAGTATTATGGGAAATCATAATATTATATTATTAACTTTTTATATATCATAATTTTTGTTAATTTATTTTTCTACTTTTATTATAATAAAATAAAATAAAATTAAATAAAATGAAATAAAATAAAGAGGTAATTTTTAATGTTGTAATTTTTTTAAATTTAATTTTCCACGATTTTCTGTCAAAATTTCATGATATTTGGTTTATTTTTTTTTTAAATTAAGTATAATGGGAAATCATAATATTATATTATTAACTTTTTATATATCATAATTTTTATTTATTTATTTTTCTACTTTTATTATAATAAAATAAAATAAAATAAAATAAAATAAAATAAAATAAAATAAAATAAAATAAAATAAAATAAAATAAATTAAATAGGGAAGTTTTAACTTTTTAATTTTTTTGACTTAATTTTCCCCGATTTTCTGTCAAAATTTCATGATATTTGGTTTACTGGCAGTGGAGTTATTGCGTCTGAAGTGAAAATATGTTTGTGTCGACGGTACAAAAATGAGCATCGAACAAAGAGCCAATGTTAACTTTTGTTTTAAACTCAAGTTTTAAACTTCAAGTTTTACCAGAACTGAAAAATTTCACTTGATGAACCAAGTTTTTGGTGATGATTGTTGATCACATGGCAGATCACGAGTTGTATGAACGGTTTAAAAACGGCCTTAAAAACATAAATGGTGACCAACATGTTGGCCAACTTAAATCCGCTATCACCGCAGTTTCCAACAAAACTGTGCATGAATTCATTGAAAATGCTTCCAAACTCGTCACTGCAATTCATGGAATTGAACATCTTCATAACATAATTTTATCGCATTTTCACCCAACATTTGGGTGACTTATGACTGCTTTTGGATTAAAAATCGCATTTGACCATCAACCATTCCTCGTATTCGCCTGATTTAACACCGTGCGACGTTCATCTTTTCGAAAAAATACATTTGACGACGATGAATTGATGAAAGGAAAGTGTTTTGAGGACGTAGAATCCATCCAAAAGGCTTGTGCCGACATCCTGAAGGACATTCCGGCCGACGATCTAAAACACTCTTTAGACATGCTGTTGTGCCATGGAAATCGTTGTATTGAGTCCGAAGGGAACTATTTTGAATGAAACTAATCGCTTTTGCCAACAAAATGAGTTATTATTTTTTTAAATTGTTTTTATGTGAAAAGATTATTTTCTTGAGTGGCAATGTGGGAAAATGTTGATGATTAATATAAAAGTTAAATTTATTTATTTTTGTTAACCGATTCATCCCAAGTCAAATGTTTTTATGTATCATAGAAAATCGGCATGTCGGGGAATAAATGAATAACTATTTTAATACGTAAAGCTTAGAGCCCTTCTATCTAATATTCTTTTGTTCGTATTTTAATTATGCAAATTGTGTTTTTACCTATAATTATCAATAAATAGTAGTTGTTGATCCTTATTTGACAACAATTTGAATAGAACATATCAAAAACTTAAAACTAACCTCAGACTATATAAAGAACATACGACTTTGACTTAGATTATATCGTCAGTCGGATGTTGGTGAACATTTTTTCCTTGTTCCCTTCTTTAGACAAAGTTAGAGGAGGCATCAAGTTTAATGGTTGATCGAAGAAATGCCAATAAAAATTGTAAATGGTCTAATGCCTTGCATTGGTTAATCAATTCACCCTTTCGCTACAGGTTTTTACTGGGGAAAGTTAAAATTTTTACGTTTTATGCTTCTATGTGGTTATTTTAGTAACATTCCATAAGAAATTTTTTAATTTTTATACTCGGACCCTGTATTTTAGAGTGTTTTTCTATGAGAGCAACCACATCGTTGTTGCTGTAATAATTACTTAAACATTAAACTGTTACGCATAACAAAAATTTGAATATTTCTTCATTTACTTATTAAAAAAATTTAAAAAAAGTATCTAAATTGAAAGAAAACGTCAAATTTAAAAGTTCTCTAATTTTTTCTGCTTCTTCTTCCTTTACTATGTCAAGATATACCATTACAAAAACGTGTATACTTCTCTTCTTTAAACTTAAATATTCAGTTTGTTAATTTCGTATTTTTCCTAAAACTTTAAACTATTCTAAAGACTAACAAACAAATTTCTTCTTGCAACAATAGAGGATGCAGACGTCCACAAAGTAGCATGTTGCCATATGGCAACAAAATAGCGAAAGGGTTAACATTCTGCCAGAGTGGGTGATTAATGTATCGCTTAATAATTACAATAAAATTTTTTCCACTTCCTCAAATGTAAAATTATCAATGCACCAAGTGAAAACAAAAAGCTGGGCGCTATTCAATGAAAACATTGCCCGATTCGAAATTCGTTTTAGGTTTTTTTTTTACTCCAAATGTCTTTTTTACTAAGCGTTCTAGATACTTATTAGCATTATGTATAACGCTGTTCTCCAATGAACAAATTTCACCTAATGCATTATGTTGTATTAAAAACATTTTAAGGCTCTTTGGAGACTTTGCTTTTATCCCACTTAAGTGCCCTCAAATTCCATTGAAAAGCCCACAGTTTGCATTTTTCATATTAAAAAAGTATAGTTTAATGTTGAAAATAAATGTGTGACAAGTTTTTAATAGATCAACAAACACACATAAAGTGCTCCCCTTGCAAGTAAATATGCCCAAGGGAGATGGAGAGGTAGTCGTTGAGGTTATGATTTACAATGTTACGCTCGTGGGATCGTGAACACTATGAAATACCGGCCGGCGTGATTGCCACTGACAATAAACACAAATACAAACATAAACACCTCAAACACCGTGAAAATATAAAATATATATTCGAGTGAATATCGAAGAAATGCGTTCGCAGAGCGCAACCGACACGGCCGGTTGAGTGGGCGGACAGTGCTTTATTTATAGGGAAGAGCAGCGTTTGATTTTCTTCGGCGACATAGTTGTGAATGATGTTGCGAAAGTGGAATGAATTTTATTTAATGCTGATATTTTTGATGGTTTTTTGAATTTGTGTCTGTCGTTGAAAGTGTCGTTGGCGCGCTATGAGGACTGCGAGAATGCGCCGCCGGTGCAGCACGCATCCATACAGATCGCTGATGACGAGGACACGGTGCGCGCCTTCTACAGCTGCGCAGCTGGTTACGAGCTGAAGGGCGCCAGCGAGCTGATCTGCGACCTGGACACCGATGAATGGAACACGGATCCGCCCAGCTGTGTGCAAAGTAAGCAGCTCCGAGTGCCGCGTGGCCGCGAGTCAGTGTTCTAATTTCCATTGGTTTTTCTACCTTGCAGTCGAGAGCTCCAGCGATGAAGAGGCGGAGGCGCTAGGGGAGCGCCAAAAGAAAAAGAAGCCCACAGACGTGATCGAGGCGCAGGGCGTATCGAGTGAACTGGCCGCCACGTTGGATATGACCTGCGTGCAGGCAAAGGTGAAGGCGCCCGAGATACGGCACGGATTCGTGCAAAAGTACGACAGACGCCGCAAGGACGATCGCATCTTTCTGGTCGCCTTCTATGCGTGCAATGAAAACTTTGATTTGGAAGATTCCCAGATTCAAGCGCTGTACTGCAGCAATCGGAAGTGGGTGGGCGAGTTGCCCACTTGCATCGCCCTCGGCGAATACACCGAAGAGGAAGAGGGTATGCAATGTTTGTTAATAGTGTTTGTGTTCATTCCTTAGTAGACGTTTAGTAGACGTTTTAGTAATATTATTTTTTACACTTACTTCATTTAAATGTTACTGATTTGGGTTGTTTTTTGAAATGATTCTAAAGAATATGAGGAGTACGAGGCAGTGGATGAGGACAACGCCGAAGAAGAGGAAGACGAAGAGGACAATCTGGTTCTAACCAGCCAAGTAGCGCCACCACCTCCTCCACCTCCTTCACACCCCACACTGACCCCTGAAGAAGAGAGCAACGAAATCCCACCCACAGTGGAGCACAATGTTCAGGATGTCGCAACAAGCAGTCAAGCGGAGACCAACCCGCCAGCAACCGATGTCAACATCGTGGTGAGCCCCACTCAGGACCCCTACACGCCGCGCTTGCTCGACGACAACTGTGGGCCCGATAAGGGCGGCTGTGAGCAGAAGTGCGAGCGAGTGCTCTTCCCCGGCGAAAATGAGCCGCGTCTCAAGTGCTCCTGCTTCGATGGCTTCAGCCTGGATCCTTACGATTACGCCAGCTGTCACGGTGAGCGGCATTCGCAACAAGTTCCCACTTTCTGTGTATTCGTGTTTTCATTTTTGTGCTTCTTCACGGCTGCTTTATTGTCCAATGCGCTTTCGAACAGACATCGATGAATGCCAACTGGAAAATGGCGGCTGTGAGCAGATCTGCCACAATGTGCCCGGCTCCTTTCAGTGTGCCTGCGAGCAGGGCTTGCAAATCGACACGCTGACTGGCAATACATGTATCGGTGAGTTGCATGCACCACACGACCGTAAGATGCTTAAACCTGTCGCTTTGTATTGTCCATTTCATACACGCTCGCACACACACACCCACCCACACACACGCACGCACACACGCACACATGTCCGCACTCGCCCTTATTCGCGTCTCAAATTGCAAACGGCGTCCGGCGTCCGCGCCAGACATCAATGAGTGTCTGTTGCGCAACGGTCACGGACCCTGCCAGGACACCTGCCGCAATCTGTGGCGTGGCTACAGGTGTTCGTGCGACGGTCTGCCTGGCACACAATTAGCGACCGATAATCACACATGTGAGGACGCTGGCGAATGTGCCGCGCACAACGGCGGCTGCTCGCACATCTGTCTGTCATCGGTGGGACGGGTCTATTGCCTGTGTCCCGACGGTTTTCAAATGTCAGACGATGACAAAAATTGCAAAGGTTTGTATTTTTAGCTGGGCAAGAGGCAGTGGGGTGCTGGGGAGCTGCGGTAAATAATTATTTGAGCGTCTGACAAGATGAACAAACGTTCGCATACATTGTTGTATGCATTGTTGATTTACTTGCGTATTTGTCGATACCATTAAACATAAGAACCCAAGAAGACAATCATGTTTCTTAAATTTGCACTGAATTCAAATCCCTTGAGAGTTTATTGAGGTTGAGGTAACCATGTTACATTTCGATAATGACCCCCCCTTTCGCTAGTTCAAAACCCTCACAAATATTGCCAAATATAGTTTCAAAAATTGTGGACTTACCCCCAAAATGAAATCCTGGGTGCATCATCGGCAGGGACCGCAGAATTTCCAATGGAAATTTAAGAAAGAACCAGCTTTTTAGTACTGAAACAAATTCTTTCACAAAATTACATAATGTAATGTAATGTAATGATAATGGGTAGGGACACTGCCCTTGCGCACTGCAACCTAGTAGGTTTATTGTGCCCCTTGAATCATCTGGTGTTTTATGTGCTCAGGTATTGAATCAGACCTTTCTGCGATATTTGCATCAGGTCCTCATCACCGAGAATATGTTTCCCTAGAAACTTTGCACGTCTGTGTGCCAGAGCTGGACAGTTTATGATAACGTGTTCCATTGTTTCATCGACCTCATTGCAGTATCTGCATGTTTTGTCGACGACCAAGCCAAGTTTGTGGAGGTGGTAGTTACAGGAATAGTGGCCGGTTAGAGCGCCACATAGGATTTTGAGTTGTCTTCTGCTAAGAAGTATAGCAGATTTAGCTCGTTTTGTGTTAAAGTTTAGGAATCTTTTCGAGTGCCGTAGTCCCTCAATATTATTCCAGTATTTTTGTTTTTGTTTCTGGATCCATTTGTGGATGTCCTGTTTTAGGTCGGTTTTACCGAATCCAAACATCGGGCCCGGCCCTATGAATGGGCTTTCTGCACCATTACAAAATTACATAAGATTACACAAGATTAAACATCCGAATATCACAGAATCGGATGGAGAACAACCTTTGAGACCAACAAAACAGCAGCATTTTTGTTAGGGCATCTATAGAAATCTTGTCTCCAACTCTCACAACAAACTGAAATCCTGGGGAATACAAGAAATTCATTTCCAATTTAGCAATTTTAGTGCATGATATGCTGTATTTTCATCTGCACTTCTTTCCGGTTAAGTTGGGAGCAAAGAGAGATATGAAGAAGGACGGCAACAAACAATTTGGTGAAAATCGAGAAACGCTACAATATTGCATGACAGTACTCGTTTGCTTTTGTCTGCCATCGCGCTAGCAATTACACATTTCTGTCCATAATTATCAGTCGAGCCATTGAAACTAAATGCTTCGCGTCTAATTGCAGATGTCAACGAGTGCGAGGTGCCGGAAATAGCTGCACAATGCGCTGGCGGCTGTGAGAATACGCCCGGATCCTATCGCTGCGTTCCCGCTTTAAACACCCGTGAAGATGCCTTGGACGAAGAGCGTGAGGACGAGGAAGGCCAAGAGTTGGACGGCGGCATAGTGCGCGTGGACGAGAGCGCATCGAACTGTCCGCCGGGCTATGCGGCTGACGCAGAGGGCCGCTGTGCGGATATCGATGAGTGTGCCGCCGGCATTAGCGGCTGCGAACAGTGCATCAACACTGCGGGCTCGTTCGAGTGCACTTGTCCGCCCGGCTACGACTTGGCCGAGGACGAGAAGCATTGCGTCGACATCAACGAGTGCGATATCGTGGTGGAGAATGAGGAGGACGAGGAAGTGGCACCGTACAAACTGTGTGCCGAGGGCTGCCAGAATACACCGGGCTCGTATGTGTGCACCTGCGGACCGAACCAGCACTTGCTGGACGATCGACGCAGCTGCACCACCGACAGCTGCCAGGACCTGAACAATCCGCAGCTGAATAAGACGCGCTGCGCCTACCAGTGCGTGGACTTGCCGAGCGGCGTGTATGAGTGCACCTGTCCGGCGGGCTACCGACTGAGCGACGACCTGCACAACTGCGAGGTGGCGGAGAACGGCTGCGCCAAAGAGGGCGGCTATGAACGCTGTGCGCCCGGCGCTTGCGCGCCCAATGAAGACAACACCAGCTTCAGCTGCGTCTGCCCGGCCGGCTATGAGAACTCGGCCGATGGGTGCCGGGATGTCGACGAATGCGCGGCGGGCACGCACGAGTGCTCGCACGATTGCCACAACACTGAGGGTGCGTATCGGTGCGACTGTCCGCGCGGCTACAGCTTCGTGTCGGGCAGCGAGCATAGGTGCGAGGATATCGACGAGTGCCAGTCGGAGCCGCACGTGTGTGGTGCACTGCAATGCGTTAATACGCCCGGGGCGGTGTCCTGCTTGTGTGCCGATGGAACCGAGCCGGATCCGGCAACAGGCGTCTGTGCTAAACACGATGGTTGCGCGCAGCTTCCGTGCTCGCATATGTGCATAGTCGAAAATGATGACGCGAAGTGTATCTGTCCGACGGAGATGATACTGGCGACCGATGGACTCTCTTGCGCGTTTCGGGATTTCTGTGCCGACCACAACAATGGCTGCGAACAGCTGTGCAAGCCAGATGAGGAGGGCGCCTGCGCTTGCCACAGTGGCTATCAGCTGGGTCCGGACGGTAAGTCGTGCCTGGACATTGACGAGTGCCAGATGAGCAACGGTGGCTGTCATCAGGTTTGCCACAACCATCCAGGTGGGTACACGTGCGTTTGCGCACCGGGCTTTGAGTTTCTCGACGGGGCGCTCAAGACTTTTTGCTTCGACGTCGACGAATGCGCCTTGGGCTTGCACGACTGCGGTGCGGACATGTTGTGTGAGAACCTCAATGGCTCCTACACTTGCATCTGTCCGCCCGGCTACGCTCTGGGGTTGGAGCCAATATTGCTGGCCCCGCCCGTCACGCTGCCACCGCTCGCCTCGCTGCGCTCACTGTTGGCATCTTTCACGGCTTTCCCAGCACCATCAATCATACCACAATCACCTTCAGTCATCCAGCAATCATCGCCCATGACGCGCTCATGCCTAGACATCGACGAATGCTCCATTGCCAACGGCAACTGCTCGCATTTCTGCCTGAATTTCGCCGGCAGCTTTCAGTGCTCTTGTCCGCCAGGCTATGCGCTCAGCGCGGCAGACAATCGCACCTGCGAAGTGGTCGACGGCTGCTTGCTTGCGAATGGCGGCTGCTCGCACGCCTGCGCGTTTGTCGACGGCAAGCGTGTGCAGTGCGCCTGCCCCGCGGGCTTTGCTTTGGCTGCCGATGCGCGCAACTGCCACGACATCGACGAGTGTGCCGCGACGAATGGCGGCTGCGCACATCACTGCAACAACACCGCCGGAAGCTACGCGTGCTCATGCCAGTCGGGCTACGAGCTGGCGGCCAATGCGCGCGACTGCTTGGACATCGACGAGTGCGCCAACGGCTACGGTAACTGTAATTTCATCTGCGTCAATCTTCTAGGTACGTACGCGTGCGCTTGCGAGGCGGGCTTTGAGCTGGCCGAGGATCGGCGCACCTGCATCGATGTGGACGAGTGCGCGCAACGACGCCACGACTGCTCGCACGAGTGTGTGAACGTCGACGGCGGCTACGAGTGCATCTGCCCCGAGGGCTATGTGCTGGGCGAGAACAAGGCCAGCTGTGTGGACGTAGACGAGTGCGTGGCCAGCGCGCACGGCTGCAGTCATGACTGTCGCAACACACTGGGCGGCTATGAGTGCACTTGCCCGGCTGGATACGCTCTGACTGCGGACCGCAGAAGTTGCATAGCGGCGCCCGGCGCAAGCTGTCCACCCGGAACAGGGTTGAGCGAGGACGGTGGCAGCTGCGCGCCGATGGACGAGTGCGCGCACAACAACGGTGGCTGCTCGCACATCTGTACGGCTCAAGCTGGCTGTGGTTGTCCCGACGGCCTGAAGCTCTCTGAGGATGGCAAGACTTGCCGCGATATCGACGAGTGCGCTACGCCCGGCATTTGCCAATATAGTTGCCGCAACATCGACGGTGCCTACGAGTGTCTGTGCCCGCCAGGCTATCGGCTTCGAAACGGCCGTGACTGCGAGGACATCAACGAGTGTCTGACCGATAATGGTGGCTGCATTGCTGGCGACTGCATTAATCACATCGGCAGCTATCAGTGCAAGTGCCCAACGGGTCAGCGACTGGCGGCCGATAGGAGGACATGCGAGCAACGCACTGACCTGCGTGATCAGTGCGCACCTTTTGCGGGCCCGGACAATGGCGACTTCCACTGCACCAAGTACAGGCACAAGCGGAAACTGTTCTACAACACCAAGTGCAAAGTTTGGTGCAACCAGGGCTATCGATTGGAGGGTCCGGCTCAGAGGCACTGCAATGCCTCCGGCAAGTGGGATGACTTCGAGA
The DNA here is from genome assembly GCA_964056695.1 of Melieria picta. NCBI lineage: Eukaryota > Metazoa > Arthropoda > Insecta > Diptera > Ulidiidae > Melieria > Melieria picta. Next base: position 27,964,593 of record OZ057399.1, read on the forward strand.
ATCACTGCATACGTAAGTTTTGTGAATGTTGCTTAAAGTGTTTAAGATCAGTTTTGGCCTGAAGTATGAGCTGCAAGTGATAAATTTGATAATAGAGAAATATTATCAAAAAAACATGTTAATACTTTAATCTGTCTGCTTGTCTGTGCTTTGCGATGGAGCCAACTTTACTTTATCCGCGTTTTACACTATCCCCACATTATTGTCCTTCCAGCTGTCATATGTCCCCGATTTCCACTACCACGCCACGGTATCATCATGCCCGCCAGCTGTGTCGTCGGCAAAACCTACATGGGCGAGCGCTGTCGCCTGCAATGTAATCCTGGCTTCGTGCCATTGGGCAAAACCGCCGCCGTGTGCACCAACGAGCTCCAGTGGTCGTACAATGGCACTTTCGATTGCACGCCAGCGAAATCGCAGTTCATGCCAGTAATTCCCGTGCACGGCGCGCCCTCGCTGATGCCCTCCAGCTCGCGCAGATTCTTCGATAGGCCGTTAATACCGCAAATGAGGCCGCACTTTGGTTTCGGTCCGGGAGTTGGCTTGCAGCGGCCTTACATAAAGTGTCCGCGCAATACGACTGTCTTCCTGGCGAATGGCGAGGCCACCACGCACATCATACTCCAGAAGCCCATCACCAACATGGACTTCCGCCACATTGAGTCCAGTCCGCCGTGGACCAAGAATCTGCAGGCGCGATTGGGTGCCGGCACCTATGTCATTACCTTCCGCGGCCACGATCCGGTGTCGGGCAAGCGAGCTCGCTGCCAGACGGTGATCAATGTGCGTGCCGCGGTGGCGCCAAAGCTGAACTTCTGCACGTCGTCATTTGAAGTGACACTGAGCCCGAATCAGGCGTACCGCTCGGTGGTGTGGGACGAGCCGCGCTTTGCGGCCAACAGGGGCGCCATCAAGAAGATCTACAAGTCGAGGGTAAGCAGCGAACGAAAGTCAGTGGATGAAAATGTGTGAAAACCAATAAATTTATGCAGATTCCGGGCGAACTATTTGGCGTGGGCGTGCACAACGTCTACTACGAGGCCACCAACGAGCAGGGCATAACGGCGCGCTGCGAATTCAAAATTGTGGTCAAAGGTGGGTGATTCAATGATGATTTTAATGTTTTTGAAATTTTCAATAGATAATTTGTATTCGTATATTAAAAGCCGCGCCAGCCTCAGCGTCGGCAATGCCCATGATTGACTTGAACTATGGCAATCAAGCGCCGATGATGTCATCGCCCCTAATGCATCCGCCGCCCTCGATGACTGGCGCCAAGCTGTTGCCCGGCCACGAGTCGTTCATCGTCTGTCCCGGTCAGGCGCCCGTCAAGATCACCAACGCCAAAACCGTAAGTTACTTTCGGCCCGAGTGGCTGATACGCATACGCTACGCTTGGCATAAAAGCTTGAACTAGACGCGCTACACATTAAACGCAACTGGCAAGTGCTTCACTATACTTACTATACTACCACTAAAAACTTTGCTTAACTCTTGCACGATCGCATGGGACATAAATGTGTGGGAAAAAGCGATTTGGAGAACGAAAATTTGTTGCGCCACACAAATGTCTCATGGATTGTGAAAGCTTTCAGCAGACTAAAAAATAATAATTTGTTCATTGCTCAGGTTGACTTGCCCGTGGGTTGCATACTGAAAAACGTGCGCGTCAAGCCGCTGCGCCAGTACATGCAGCGTCGCCTCTCCAGCACACACTGGACGCCATTTACTGCCTTCTGAGTGTCTACACGCACACAAACACAACTACGGAGTAGCGACGAATAAAGTGAATTATTATTCGATATATGTCTTTAAATTTAATTGTAACTATTTTAAACTTTTCTGTAACTCCTTGTAATAAAATGTAACTTTTTTCAATAAAGTTATGCACTTTTAATCCTAAATGTATGCTAAAATTTTCGGGCAGAAAAATTTTAGCATTTGCATTACAAGCTGTTAGGGTTCGATATGATCATTTTGACAATGGCGTAGATTGAGCAAAAGTATTTTTGCACTCATTTGTAAAAATAGGCACATATTGCATCAGCGCATAAGAATATGGAATGGCGTGTTGGTATGTTGGTCTGACATTGAGGTGAAGTTAGTGGTGAAGGTCCCCACTGAGTTAAGTTGGCACAATCACTTAATTTTTATGCCATAGACAATTACCAACAGATCGATTCAATATTGTATTCACTAATGAAAAGTAGCGGTTAGTATTCAGTAATCAGTGTTGGCCCGCAAATAAGGGGTGGACCCCTTTGATTTTTTTAAGGAACCGTAAAATCCGATTATCCAGTTTCGGTCTGCTTTAATATACGAGGAGTGACAATTAAGTAATGCAACTGATTTTATTGCCACGCTTGTGGTAAACCTGCGACCTTGAAATCCCCTTCCCCGACATCCTTCCCCTCTCCATTGATATATTTACCATCGCTCTAGCTTGTTTAGTTCGCCTGCTGTGTCGTGTTGAGTAGACGTGTGTTGGTGGTGCTCGTCACGAAAATGGAGAAACGAAATCAAGAGCAACGCGTCGCGATAAAATTTTGCGCCAGATTGGGCGGCTTCGGAAACGTACGCTAAAATTGTAAAAGTGCATGGTGATAGTGCTCTTAGTCGTGCCCAGGTGTTTCGATGGTGGTTTCGGTGTCTCCGCACGCCCCCCGCCCGAAAAAAGCTCGCATTAGCAAGTCGAAGGTGAAAACGATGATTATTGCTTTTTTGATAGACGATTCGTCTACAAAGAATTTGTTCCATCGGGGCAAACCGTAAATCAAGTCTACTATCGCCAAGTACTCGAAAGATTGCGAAAACGAGTCAACAGGGTGCGCCCAGACATCGCTCGTAACTGGATCCTTCATCACGACAACGCGCCGTGTCACACCGCTCTCAGCGTGTCCCAGTATTTGGCCTCTAAAGGGATCGCCGTGTTGCAACATCCGCCTTATTCGCCCGATATGTCACCCTGTGACTTTTTTTGTTCCCTAGAACAAAATCGGCGGTCAAAGGAACCCATTTTGAGTCGATTACGGACATCCAGGCGGCCGTGACGAGGGTACTCGCGGACATCCCAGTCGAAGCGTTCCAGAAATGTTACGAAGCATGGAAAACGCGCTGGAATCGTTCTATAGCTGCCCAAGGGGACTACTTTGAAGGTGATGGCAGAGTTGTAGAATAATTTTTAAATATACGGTTTTTATGGAATCAGTCTCAGTACTTAATTGTCATACCTCGTATATGCAATTTCAATTTGATCCCACCAAGCGAAGATATTTGGCTGATGATCTTTCAAGTGATTCATGCAACAGAAAAGCAATCTTACTTTTTGCCAACTTCTACCAAATCTCCTATCAAATGAAGCTTCATTCCTAAGGCAACGTAAAGTTATCTAAATTTTTTAACTATCGCTATGATACTTTGAAGGTTTTTTACCTTATCCTCCTCTCCTCCTCTTTTATTTCCATTATACAGTGTTGCCAGATGGATTTCAAGCAATCCCCCCTAAAAGAAGCCAATTTCCCCCTAAAACTAAAATTCGCCCCCCCCCCCCCCCCACCCAATTTATAATGCACATATAAAATGAATATTTAATAAAAATTGCTCATTCTATTTCGTTCATGAAACTGAAAAACACCCACTAGCCAATATGTTTGAACAAGGTGTTGGTGTAACAAAAATGCAACTTGGTGGGCCACAGACGTTTTAAAAAGCGTAAATTAAAAATATTTGTAAAATATTTCCCGCTAAAATATTTATCATAAAATTTCCCCCCAATCCAATCCAGTAAACACCAAATGTAGGGGGGAAAACCCCTAATCTGGCAACACTGCCATTATACTTGAATACTTGCGACAGGATCCATATCAAGTTTTGTCAATCGAGAATGTTTTTTGTTTTTAAATCCTCGTTGCCAAAGATTTGGCCGCCCTCGATAGACCAGCGGGTAGCGCGCTGGCTTCTCATACCGAAGGCCCGAGGTTCGATTCCTGGCTCGGGCTGGTAAAACGCTCATCTACTTCTATCGCTATCCACATGAAGCAGATGATAATTACAAGAATCGCACAAGTGCGCTCTTGAAAGGCAATGGCAAAACCTCCAAGTGTGAAAGAAAAAACTGCCAATCGCCGTTCAGATTCGGCGTTAAACTGTAACCGCTTGAAATGTGTGCTATAACATATGTTGGAAAAAACAGTGTTGCATACACATTTTAAAAACGGGTCAAATATGTGGTATCACAATGGGTCTTCCGGGCCTCCGAGTGTGTCTCTTATAGAGGCAGCCACCATAACCTAACCTAACCTAACCTGCCAAAGATTTGTCTCCTCATTTGTCTCCTACTACCATGATGGCTTTAAACATATATTTCCGGGCTGTCATCTAAAACTTTCTTCTTGCGTATTTATTCGTATTGCTACTTGTTTACTCATTTACGGCCCAAACTCAAATCCACTCAAAACTAATTCACATAATGACGAAAGGTTGAGATTTTTACTCGGGTTTAGGATTTTCGGGGCCAGTATTTTGTTGTTGTATGCTCTTTTATTAACACTTTGTAGCAGGAAGGCCCTAAAAGAAGTGGATCAGGGTGTGCGCCATTCAGACCGCTATATTCTCTCCATGGCTCTTTATAAACTTACAGAACTCTGCTTGAAAAGCTGCAGAACCATCTTGAAAAGGGATTCCGGAACTTGTCCGCTATTAAACTAAATACCACAGACACTGTAGGTATTTAAAAAAAAATACAACAAGCAATTAGTGTTATCTCCTAACAATATATACATAAACTGTTCAATGATGCTGTCGAACCATCAATTCGGTCTACATACTTTCTAAGCAATGAGTTGGAAAAAAATGTCCAACGCGTTCGGATTGGACAGATGGATGGAACAGTGTTTTGAAATAAAGCTTCGATGAGACAAACTACGTGACTGACATTGTGTAGTCATTGGATTTTAATGAGGTCATAGTGTATTATAAAATCCAGATCATTTCGATACATACAAATATGCATGTGTTAGAAATGTTTCGACAAATTATTCACGTGTGCGAGATTTATTGACAATCACTGTTGGGCAAAACACAGACAGGAAAGCGCAACATGTAATAAATTAATAGAGTTTTGGTGGCAATTTTATAAGTTCGGCATAAGTCGTGCAATGTCGGCGGCACATTGCATCAGTGGAAAAATGTGAATCACGGACAAATTTCAAAATTTGTTTGACATTACACTCACATACATATATTATTTGTTTGTGATTAATTTTTAATATTGAAGCATATGTGATTTGTTTGGAAACTCGAATGCGAATAAAGACGCTGGTTATCAGCAAAATGAGAGTCGACGCGTATTTTGACTTGGGCGGCAAGCAAATTTCGTCAGAAGTAAATATTGCGGAAAACATGTCTTCACTGTACCAGAAAACGTGTGTTGAATACATTTTCAGTGTATCAGTGAACGTGTTTGCCATTGTGACAACGACGAATCAGATAGATTTCAAGTCAATGAACCATCGTTGCCAACTGGCAAAATTTTTTTGGAAATCGTAAACTTTTTTTTGGGCAATTTTTAATTCGACGTCACTGTCGCGCGACAAAACAACTGTCTCCGGCGCAAAACAAATTACGCGCGTAAACCTGTTTTGAAGCTGAACACGCCTCCGGACCCCCCAGAATGCTGACGCAAGAAAATAAAATCAAATAAAATAAGTAAAGTACGTATGTAAGTAAATAAATTTGTATAACAAAATATTCCAAAATATTTTCTGAAAGTTGTTGTTAGGAATTTAAGTTAGCAGCCATGCGCGGCCAGCGTTGTAGAACGCACATTCAGTCGGCGTTAATTTATGTGTTGTACGGGCGCGGATTATCGCCACACTAATTCCGAACCGGCGATAACCTCCTCCACTGGTTGGATGCAATTATCAGTGCGGTACGTATGTACGAACGTGTAGCCACCGCCGGCTGCTGGTTGTCCACAAAATCTATTTAAGCGCGTGCGCCGATGAATAACGGCTTCAGTTTTGATTAAAAAGACGTGCGCGATCCGTTAACCGCTTCGATTTGTGTGACTTGCGCGTGGTGAAGTATTTATTAAGCGTCAACCTTCAAGTGATAATTCGGAAAGCACAAACTGGAACATAAACATCAAACATACAGCCGCTGAAAGGAGAAAAGCATCAAGCAAAACAAGTTTTTCAACTGAATTTTGCAAAATCATTCAAGAGGTGTTTCGGTTCAAAACGCCAGCAAAATAATGTATCAACATCAGACCTCGTTTGAAAAGGTTAGTGGAAAGTTTTACAGTTGGATGCGGTGATTAATTGTTAGACATTAAAGGTCAAACCAACTGATTAAAAGATGGATAAGTTAGTGGAAGGAACCTTTGCAGACACCTTCCTAAAAGTCCCAAATAGAGTGGGGCTGTTATATGCTTTCGAGCACTTTGTGGCAGTGTTTCGATCAAAGCCTAAAATAATTTTATAACAATATTTTGAGGTAATTTCTTAGGAGATTTTGCCCTTTGATTGGTTGAATGAGGGTTGGATGGCGGAGAATAACACTAAAATCAAACTTGTAATGGTTGGTTAAACTTGGTTTCCCCTAACCCAGGCGGTCAATTCACGTTAAATAGTGACCTAGAAGCCCAGATCCATCTTGGTCGAAACCAAAGTAACCCTGCAACTCCAGCTTTTTTGCGATGCTTTCTGGTTCCATATCAAGATGACAAGCACATATTTTCATTCAGTTGGATGGAATGGCAAGGGAAAAATACTACATCTACAGTACTCAGTGACGGATTCAAGGGGAATTTTGGGGTTGAAATCTAAAGTTATTCGCGAAACCGGATATCAGTTGGATTCCTGCAAGGACTATCTGATCCCATACCTGGATTTCGACACGCGCGCACTAGCCTCATATCCCACAAGGGAGGAATGGGAGCTGACAGGTGCGACGAGAGACGCTTCCATCACCGTTTTCACCGATGGCTCCAAAATGGAGGAAGGTACTGGAGCTGGTCTCTACTGCGATGTACTGCAGACCCACATGTCATTTAGACTGCCGGACCTCTGCAGTATTTTCCAAGCAGAGATCTATGAAATTTGGAAGGCTGCCGAACTTATCCGTGGCAGTGGGCTACCACCCACAGATGCCACAATTTTCGTGGATAGTCAGGCGGCGCTTAGAGCGCTGGAATCAGTTGTTGTGAAATCAAAGGTAGTGCAGAGGTGTCGTACCGCACTTCAAGGCATTGGGCACCACCAGGTCACTCTCTGTTGGGTTTCGGGCCACTCAGGAGTGGCAGGGAACGAAGCAGCGGACGAGATGGCAAAAAAAGGGGTCGCCTTGTCTGCCACCGAAGTGGATACCTCTGTGTTTCCTCCGATATCTGCCCTGTACATGTATATTGACAGGTTGACCAAAAAGGAAATTGAGTCGTCATGGCGTACCAGGACCGATTGCGGCACCTGCCGGACACTGTGGCCCTCCCTCTCCTTGACGAAAACACGATTCGTACTGTCCCTGAGTCGAACCTCCATTCGGCAGCTCGTTGGAGTCATCACTGCGGACACTGCGCTATTGGATCTATGCTTACCAAATGGCGCCGCTCGTCCGGTGATGTCTGCCGTAGCTGTGGAGATGAAGAAGAAGTAGAAACGATACAACACTTCCCGTGCCACTGCCCGGCTCTGCAGGAACGCTGACTCCGCACCTTGGGGTCAAGGTTCCTGACAGACCTGGCTTGCGCGTCGAAATTCGAAATCTCGAATTTGCTCTCCTTCATTAAGAGGTCGAACTGGTTTCCCCTTGATTGAGACTATTGGTTAGCTCCAGAACACCGTACGAAGGGATTCACAATGGGCCATTCTGGCCTCCGAGTGGAAGTGCGATCCTGCCGCACACACCCTTCCCTACCTAACCTAACCTAACCTTGGGGTTGAACCCCGCCCCCCCGAAATATTACGGTCTACTTTAAAACTACATACAAATTAAAAGGAATTTTTTTTGGCATTTTATGAATATTAAAGAATTACTGCTTGAAACCCCCCCCCCCCCCAACATATTTTTCTGAATCCGCCCCTAACAGTACTACATTTCAACTTCCTGACCAAGAAGCTTTAAGAATCACAAAAAACGAGCTCAGTTTTCGCTGCTTCGATTTGTAATGAATCGAACTGAATTTGAAGATCGCAACTGCAGATTAATTCTCAGTTTCTAATTTTTGTTTGCGCTGTAAATCGATTAAAAAATATTTGTTATGTCTGTCCCGTGACATTGCACAATTTATTGTTTGAAATTGCTACCATTTGCGAACCAACAGCCCACACCAAGTCGCAATCGTTTCCTGCTGATAGTCAATGTGTGTTAAACTGTAGGTCCCCTCCCCTCCCTTTCCCATCCGTTTGAAATGTGCGTTGTATCACATGTTGGAAAAAACAGTGTTGCAAACACATTTCAAACGGGTGGAATTTGTGGTATCACAACGGGTCATATAGGCCTAAGTGTGTCTCATACAGAGGCAGCCACTACAACCAACCAACCAATGTGCAGAGGCACATACACACACACACACACACACGCTTGCTTCGTTGGGCGAAGATGCGCCAGCTTTGTGTAATCGCGCTTCGTGCCGATAAGAAATTTTCAACAACGTTCGACTTCAACATTTTCAGCAGACACATACAGACGCATCTGCGAAGCGAAGACATATTTTTCATTTTACATGTTTATTAATTTTTGTTGCTGGTGGTTGTTGTTATTAAATGCGCAATTCGCGCATTGATTGGGAAAATTGAAACAAAGACAATTGAAAATTAGTAAATAATGAACTCTGCACTGACCAAGTTCCATACCATCCACAGCCGACCCGCATCGAGGGCACATCGTACATTGCCGAGGGCACGGATGCGCCCGATTCGGGCAATACTTGCCTGCTGTACACGCTGACAGACCAAAGCAGCGGCTCGCTGGCCAGGAGCCTGAAGATCTTCAAGAAGAATAATGTGAATCTGCTGCACATCGAGTCGCGCTCGTCGGTGCGCGTGCCTGGCTACGAGTTCTTCGTCGAGTGCGACACCAAGTCCGGCTCGCTGGGCACGGCGATCGACGATCTGCGCGAGCAGTGCAGCTACTTCAATATCATTTCGCGCGACTACAAGGACAACACGCTGGCCGTGCCGTGGTTCCCGCGCCGCATACGCGACCTCGACCGCTTTGCCAATCAGATTCTGAGCTACGGCGCCGAGTTGGACTCCGATCATCCGGGCTTCACAGACCCCGTGTACCGGGCGCGCCGGTGAGTGTGCTGTGCCAACTGTGCTACCAACAAAACCCCACTAACGGTTGTTTTCGAAATATTTGACAGAAAGTATTTTGCCGACATTGCGTACAACTACAAGCACGGCGAGCCGCTGCCGCATGTGGAGTACACCGACGAGGAGGTGGCGACCTGGGGCGTGATCTTCAGGAACCTGAGCAAGCTGTACAAGACGCACGCGTGCCGCGAGTACAATCACGTGTTTCCGCTGCTGGTGGACAACTGCGGCTTTCGCGAGGACAACATTCCCCAACTGGAAGACGTCTCCAATTTCTTGAAAGGTGCAATATGCGTTAAAATAACTAAAAATAAATATGTGCAATTTTGTGTGCTTAATTTAATGCCATTGTCATTTTATTTTAGTATTTCTGTAACATTTTGTAATTTTTTCAATTAATCAAATTAAATATTTGAATTTTGATTTAACTTATTTCAGATTGTACCGGCTTCACGTTGCGCCCCGTGGCCGGCCTGCTGTCGTCACGCGATTTTCTGGCGGGTCTGGCGTTCCGCGTCTTCCACTCTACCCAGTACATACGCCATCCCAGCAAGCCAATGTACACGCCCGAGCCCGACGTTTGCCATGAACTGATGGGTCACGTGCCGCTCTTTGCCGATCCGGCGTTTGCGCAGTTCAGTCAGGAGATCGGTTTGGCCTCGCTGGGTGCGCCCGACGACTACATCGAGAAGTTGGCCACGGTAGGCGACTTATTTTGTCTCGAAGTTGTTCTTGGTTATGCTCAACACTGACATTTACAGATTTTCTGGTTCACGGTGGAGTTTGGTCTGTGCCGTCAGGACGGCGAGTTGAAGGCGTACGGCGCTGGGCTGCTGTCGTCCTTCGGCGAACTGCAGTATTGCCTCAGCGACAAGCCGCAAAAGAAGGACTTTGATCCGGCCATAACCGGCGTCACCAAGTACCCCATCACACAGTTCCAGGAGGTGTACTATGTGGCCGAAAGCTTCGAGAGCGCCAAGGAGAAGACAATGTAAGCGCCGTTTACCAACCAAAACTGCTGGCAATTCAATTGTTAAGTTGTGGCCAATTGTGTTAAAGACAACAAACAATTCATGTTGGTCGTTAAAGTGTTAGTCGGCAACGCAGAACAAATCAATTACCTTTTCATGTTTTTATTTATTTGAATGTTGAAATTTTGTTTACAGCAAATTCGCCAACTCCATACCGCGTCCTTTTGGCGTGCGCTACAATGCCTACACGCAAAGTATTGAAGTGCTGGACTCGAAGAAGCAGATCAGCAATCTGATGGATGACATCCACACCGAGTTCCAGATACTGCAGAATGCGGTGCAGAAGTTGAAAATCTAGATTTTACTCTTTACATAAATAGATATATTTAGTTTTAGTTGTTAGACTTAAGCTGTGCAAGTCAATAAAAAAACCGAAGCTGTTTGCTTGTATTGTGAACTGCGCTCTTTATTTCGAGTCGCCACTCATCGACGGCAGCGTCGATAGCGCGTCTCCGTCCATCTGCTATTTGTATATGTAAAAAACTAGTTTATTCGCTGCACATATTTACAGTCGCACGTAGACACATATTTACAGGATTCGAATTCTGTTTAGGCATGAAACCATTTTGGCAATTAGTGGAATGTTTAGATCTAAATACATATTTACATAACGTACAGCTAGATTGATTTTTCCACATATACAAGTATGCACATAACACTGCAATCGCTTGACACGTTGGCCGATCATATAGATTCAACTAACGGCATCAAGCATCAACTTGACAAAATCCCTTTCAAAACCAGAGGAAGGAAGCAACTTTGCTTGGAGGTCGGACTTTCTACGGAACACAATTTATTGGGCCAAAATATGATCACCTTGAGCTTCATCGAGGATCCAACGTCCAATGGAAGATAGTCAAGACAGAGCGTTTGCTGTGTGTGTGCCTCGCCTTTTCTGGGTCCAGACTGCACACTTTAGGTTTTGATGGATGGATGGATGAATGTGAGGAGGAGCTGAGGAAATAACCTAAGGGTAGTCATTACCTCAAGCACTCAGGCTTTATAGCCCATTGTACTTAAGGCTCAGGAAAAAGGTTGATAGAGGAGACTGGAATGGGAAAAAGAAAAGAGAAAGTGGGTGGAAAGGGAGAAAGGGTTATGAGATCTCCTGTGATCTTTAGGTTTTAGTTGATTCTCTAACGCTTATAAGGTCATAAGTCACATTCAAATATTTTATACGGTGTGTGAACACCGTAATATTGGAGGACTAATAAAATTGCACTTGTTATGGAATTTAAAAAAGTAAAAAAAAAAATAATAAAACAAAAAATACTAACTAATTGAATTGAATTGAATTGTGACTCGATGCGCCCGATGAGAATTGTATATTTTGCTAACAGCACAACAACAAGTACTACATAAGTTAATATGTGGCCTTGTGAACGCCCTACAAATTTAACAACCCTAAATATTTAACAATTTATTTTAGTTATTATAGAAAATTATTTAAAGCACATTAGTCGCATTATCTTTAATTATTTTTCAAGATATTTGAATTATATAAAAATAGAAAAGCAGAAAAGTGCATTGCAGACAATCGAGTACTTTTTCAAAATTTCCAGAAAGGATAAACCCAAATTTATGTATGAAATAAAACTGTACAACGATCGATAGTAGCAACGATGATGATTGAGTGTTTTTTGGCACTATCGATACTATGGGCTTTTTCTGATGTAACATCAATGCCTCCAGAATATTCTATGCTGGCAGTGCTGCCATAGATATTCCGCTGTGATATTCAAATAAGTGCGTACGAGTACTATTTGACCAATTGATCTGAAATTGGGACACAATGGATTAGTCATCACAATCCCGGGATCCCGATTTTTGTATAAAACGAAATGTTATCAAACTGAAGTTAAATGTTGAATGAAAATGTTTAAAATTAAACAAAATGTGATTAATCAAGATACAAAATTTTGAAACTAACCCAAATGTGATTAAACTGTGCCCATTTTTATGGAAAACATATGATAAACATGTATTTATGCAATTTGGGGAAACTTGTTTTATTTTAAAAATTTGTTGGGATTCGAATTTTCAAACCCGAAAATCCCGGGATCGCAAAATGGCCAAAAATTGCGAATCCTACAATGGATGGTATGCGCAGGAGAGGCTTTCGGGATATTTTTTGTTGTATATGGACAAGAGGGCGTGGCACTCAAATCTATAATATTGAACAATTATAACAAACATTGTCTGATAACTTTGGTACTCGAATTTGTATGTGTATGAATGATATTCGGTGCGAATTTTCTGCTTAGACGTACCGTTCGATTGAAAAATGGGGCTGGCATTGAATGAAGGGGCGTGATAGCCCATATAACAAAGATGTTTATGATTAAATACCTTCGGAATTACAAATCTCATAGCATTGAAACAAGTAAATCGTATTGGCTTTGAAATAGGGACTTGGTACTTTTCAAGCAACTCAAAATTTTAAAATCGAACGAAATGGATATCGATAGTTTTCCAGCTTTAGTGTGGAAGAATGCTAATTATTAAGACCTGCCTTTGGAGCCATATTCGGCGTGTTTGATTTCTTAGACGGCTTGCACACGGCACATTCAACTGTCTTTTTCAAAGTCAAGCTCCAAGGTAAGAAAATCAACCTATGATCGATACTTTCAATTATATTTTGTTGATTTGGTTTCAAATCAAGTCCAGTTTTCATAAGCAAAGCCTGTTTTTATGACTAATTTCATAGAATTTTGGTATTTTCTTCCGCTTGGCACAAAAATATAACTTTTCAACTGGCAAGAATATTCGACATTGAGTACTTATACGTACTCAGTATCTAAACTTTATAGTATTGAATACTGTCGAGTATTTAAAGTATCGTATCGATTCTGCCCAACCCTTTTCCATGTACTAAAGCAGCAAATATTAGTAATAAAATTGCACTAAGGACGCTGTCAAATGATACTTCAAGCATATTCTCAAATCTTAATATATACTTTGAACTGATTTCAGCTTTTTATGACATACTATATATGAAATCATGTAGATTCATACGTAAACATATACTAATGTAAGTATATAAGTATGTAGGTGGGTTAGTAGATGCAATTTAAATGATTTTAAAGAAACTGACTGATTTTGTCTACATGTCGATATTTGAAGCAAATATATAGGAATTAAAAAGATGCAAAAGCAGTGACATAGAGGAGGCTAAGGAGTTCGGCATCGCAATTAGCAAACCAGTTATGGCCCATAGCGACGATATCAGCAATTTTCTTAAGGAGTCGATTAAGCCAAGACATGGTCCTATGCTAAATGCTAACACCGTGCGACAGCATTTTTCACACCGGGAAAAATTCATATGTGCGTGAAACTAGAGACCAAATATAGTAATACTGCTTACTCAGTTTTTTATTTCTACATCCTTTATTCTTTTAAAAGGACTTCAAAATTTTGAAGGGGATAAAAAGTAACAAAAATATAAAAAAGACTTAACCTCGTTGGAATATGGCGATATGTATATCAAATGAAAGAGGAAAGGCTCAAGAATTTAAATAAAATTGAGTTTTTATCTATTTGTAAAAAAAGGATATGAAAAAGGTCCTTTTAAAATTTTAATCCTTTATATTTTTGAAAATTTATATAGAATTTTCTTGAAAAGTAACTATGTTAAAAACCAAAATCTCCTTGATCATGTGTCAAAATTGTATTACTCTAACTTTATTGGTTCGAAAATTATTACAAAACAGGCAGAAGCTGCAATTCTAATGAAGTACAAAAATACTAATTTATTTGAGTATCAGTATTTTAAATAATAAAAAGATACAAAATCAATGAAGCGAGAATAATGAAATTTTGACACGTGATCAAGGAGATTTTGCATTTTAACATAGTTACTTTTCAAGAAAATTGTATGTAAATTTTCAAGGATATAAAGGATTAAAGTTTTCAAAGGACCTTTTTCATATCCTTTTCTTCCAAAGAGATAACAAATCAATTTTATTTAAAATCTCGAGCCTTTCCTCTTTCATTTGATATACATATCGGCATATTCTAACGAGGTAGGTAAGTAAGTATTTTTTATATTTTTTATCCCCTTCAAAATTTTGAATTGCTTTTAAAAAGACAAAAGATGTTAAAATGAGAAACTGAGTACGCAGTATTACTATGTTTGGTCTCTAGTTTCACGCCCATATGGATTTTTTCCGGTGTGAACATTTTTAAAATTTTTTGTCACACGGTGTAATATGAATCAACGCATCAATTTCGTTCAGTAATTCAGTATCATGTTTCGAACCAGCATAGCATATGTGAAGAAAATGTGTAATCTTCTTGAAGATTGCATTAACATTTATATTTACTTCTTTAACTGTCCTTTTGTAACTTGGATACAATTGTTCAACTCGTTCGCATTTTTTTATACACGGAATATTCATCCATAGACCCACTGTACACGTGCAACGAGTTGCCTCTTAAGCCAATGCAAATAAACAGTTTAAGTTAGGTTAACTAAGTTGAGCTTAAATTAAAATCACAATTATTAAGTTAATATTTGACATTATCGCCCTACCGTTCACTAAATGCAAATATCATAAATATTATATAAATTACAACAACATTCACTGCCCTGAAATAAGACAACTTACGAACTAAGTATAGTTAAGCAGCAATTAGCTTATCGTACTAACACTCATATCGTTGCCACCTGAATAGAATTGTGTGTATGTAACAGTACATACACATAACACATACATATGTACACATGGACACGGTCGCATTGCACCGTGCTCGCATTTAGTGCGGGGGGGGGGGGGTCGGTTTAGCCTCTTCCATTGCTAAGAGAAGATCACGCCAACAAAATGCTGCCACTTATTCTGCTACTTATTTCACTAACTATTTCGCTACTTAGTCTAAATCCCAAGCTACGTTAAGCACTAGACTACACTAGAGATTGAGCAGCGCCTAGCGTTATTGACTGGT
The DNA here is from genome assembly GCA_964056695.1 of Melieria picta. Lineage (NCBI taxonomy): Eukaryota > Metazoa > Arthropoda > Insecta > Diptera > Ulidiidae > Melieria > Melieria picta. Next base: position 27,979,879 of record OZ057399.1, read on the forward strand.
GCCGGATGCGTGAGACGAGTTGAAGAGGTTCTGTGACTGCTCCTGCGACATCTGGTAGGGCAGAATCTCCAGATCGTTGGGCAGCTGGCTTGCGGTCTGACGGCTGAGCGCCTCGAACGGATTGCTACTAAAATAGGAGCGGCTCTGCGGCTCTTGCGGCTGTTGCTGCTGCTGCTGCGGCTGCGGCTGCATGTGTTGGCGATGGTGGACCTGCAGTAGTTTCGTGTCCATGTGCTCGCTGTGCGTTTCGGAGCCATCGTCGCTGATGCCCATCGGAAAGTTGAGCGTCGGACTGCTCGCGACGGCCATTTGCATGTAGGAGAGCAACGAGTCCTCGTTGGCGGATTGCGGCGGGTTGGCGTTGTTGGCGTAGTTTTGATTGAGCGCCGGCTGCGGCTGGCCGCTGTTCGGCGTTGTGTTACTGGTGGCGTTGCTGATGTTGTTGTTGTTGGTGTTGTTGATTTGATTAAGTCCCGTCTGGGAGTCGCCCATGGACTGTAGGGGCGAGAGATTAAGGAATGCGTCGATGTCATCGTGGCCGAATTGCTCTAGTTCAGGTACGCTGCGTGAAAGTAAGTTTTGTTGTTGTTGTTGCTGTTGCTGTTGTTGAGATTGCAATTGCTGCAGCTGCTGGTGTTGCGTGTGCAACTGTTGCTGCTGCTGTTGCTGCTGGTTCTGCAAGTGCTGCTGCTGCTGCTGCAGGTTCTGTTGCTGCTGCAACATCATTTGCTGGTCGGCGTTGTTCTGCATCTGCTCCGAGTTCATTGCGAAGCCGTAGTGATTGAACTGCGGCTCGACGGCGTTGCTATTGCCGAAGCTGAAGCTGCGGTTGTTGGGCATGTTGCTGTAGCCGGTCGTCGGCATCACTGGCTGCAGCAACGTGTAGCGCGCCAGCAACAACTGCTCGGAGACGATGCGCAGCTCGTCCTGCTGCTGCATGATCAGCTTCTGCAGCTCGTCGTGCTTGCGCTGCAGCTGCTCCTGCAGCTGTGTCTGCGTGGGCGTCATCACCACTGTGCCCGTCAGCATGTCCGACTGACTCTGCAACGTGGCCTATTTGAGTTTAGTCAGCACACGCTCCAACAGGCAGTTTGAGTACTTACCGGAAGTGGCGAGAGCACCGGCGCCACCGGAAATGGCGCTATCACTGGCTGCACTGGAATGGCGGTGAGGTATTGTGGCGGTTCCAGGAACGTGGGTCCCATTATCTGCGAGCTTCGTATGGGGAAACTGGGCTGCGGAAACTGACACGTGCTGCTCGGCACCATTTGCGCCGGCGCCATCGTATGCTGCGGCAGCATGGGCAGAACCTTCGGCTGCGCCTGCTGCTGATTCATCTGCATCAGGTGCTGTTGCTGCAGGTGATTGTGCATAATTTGCTGTTGGTTGACCGCACTCGTCGGTTGCGGGTTGGTTGTACTTTGCGGTAGCTGCACGTTCAAAGGCGCGTGACGTTGCCGGCTCTGCGAAAAGAGATGGTTTTAATTTCATATTTTGTCTGATACATAAATAGTTAGATAGAAGCCTAGTACAACTAATTATTAATCAAATGTTGTGGCTGCGAATTACTAAATTTCTTTTTATATTTTATAACGAGCACAATTGAAGGCATGACAAGGCGTTGTCACGGCCCCACGGCCACGACGCACAGTGGGGTAATATATAAGTAAAGTGCCGATTAATTCAAAAACGAAAAATAAAGATACAAATATGTTTTTGGTACCGGGTTAAAGTGGATAAAATTCTGCATCACAATGTGAAAAAGTTGTTGCAAAATAGTTAACCGTTTTCCCGTAAAACACTCTGAAAGTTGACATTTATTTTCCGTTTTTGTGCGAACAGCGATAAACGCGTTTTTTCCTTTACTTCAAAACGATTTCTTTTTGTGAAATTCAAAAAGTATTTAAAACTTAATTATGCAATCTTCATGTTCAGGTATTTCAGTAATGCAGTGTGTATTTTGTTTTGTTAAAAAATGTTTATAAGTATTTTATTTGATTTTTTGTTTAAAAGCTTAATAATTATTCAATTTTGGACTTTTCATAGACATATAGTTGTGAGTCTTGTGAGATCGAGCAAAACTTTTTTCATTAGCGTATAGCTTAGATATTTCAGTAACATTTTTTGAAAAAAAAAGTTGCGCGAATGTTGCGCACTTTTCCAGCATTTCGATTTTTGTGTGCGAACTCATGGGCCAAATGGGCCATGTATGAGAACAAATAGAAATGTGCAAAATAAATTTGTTTGTAATTATTTATTTTTTAGATGAAAACAAATAAGCAAAAGGTTTTATTGTTGTTTTTATTGTTTTTTCAAAATGCAGAAATATCTGCATCAATAATAGAAATCGAAGTAGACTAAATAAAAACATTCACACCATTTTATGGTTGTTTCTAGTGAACATCAAATCGAAATAGAAAAATTTCGCAGCTATGGATGAAAAACTGTAAAATATTTTTAAAAATGCTATTCCTGGTAAAATATGCCCACAATTTTCCACAAATAGTTTTTGTATCGACCGCAAATCATATCGCATGCTTTATTGCCAATCGGCCAACCTTCGGAAGAAGCACGGAATAACGATTTCAAGTGTTGCAGGGAGAATTTTTTACGAAAGTGGACTGAAAAAATACCATTGAAAACATTTGTAATAGATTTTTTTTTTATTCTGACTCTATTGTATCAAGTATGAAAAAATTGCCACAAAAAGTGCATCGTATGTATATTATGCCCAAAGTTGCTAACTATGGAGTTGATACTAATGAGGAATGATGATAATGGTGATGGTGATGGTGAGGCTTATAATGTTGATGATGAAGATTATAATGATGATAATCATCATCATAATGATGATATTGAACTGGCTGCAAGAAGTGGCGATGAAATGTTTAAATTAAACTGTTCAACTTAACTTTCATTAGAAATGTGCAAGATTTATCTTTTGTAACTATTTTAGTTTTTACCGTTTTTAAAAAAAAATGTCACTAAAGTATACCCAAAAACATTTGTTTTTTACTTTCTAATGTTAGATTAACTAAACCTAATAGTAATTTCATATCTAAATAGCCTGGGTGAATTAATCGGCATTTTCGGCATCAATTACCCCACTGTGCGACGGTTTTCCACTCACCGAGCTGAGATGTGTCATGAGTGAATGTTTGCTGGTGCACGAGTCTGCCGACATGGACGTCGAGTCCGATTCGTTGCCCCGATTGTGATGGAAATATCGTTTCCGTTTGACTGTCGGCGAGATTCCTGTCGAACTAATGTTGCCGTAGCTGGAGGCGGGTCGCGACGTCTTCTGTGCGCCAGGCTGTGCGCTGGTCGAGGATGCTGTCGGCCAGATGGGCGATGCGTCGGGCGTGGGCGAGGCCTTGCTCAGCATACCGACAATGGCGTTGCCGTTGTCGCTCGTCGACAGCGGTGCGGGATCGAGACTCTGATTGCTCGTCTCGAGGTCGCGCAGTGTCATGGTGGACGACTTGCCGGTGCTCGCATTGAGCGAGGGCGTTTTGCTGCTCTTGCTGCCCGACTTGTTCTGCTTGATGACGTCCGCGTAGCTGACCACTTTGTGCGTGCACACCACATAGTCCGGCTTGGAGCTGAACTGGTGGTAGGACACGTAGAAGTCTGTCTGCAGCCAGATCCACTGTTGTCCTTTGGTCAGAAAGCGATAATAGCAGGACTTGCCCTCGCCCTTTTGCATCACTGTGCGTACGAGAGTGGAAAATATAAATGTCCAGTTCCAGAACAATCGCGCTTAATCAACAGACACTTACGCTCCTCATGGCACGCTACGATGCTGTCCAGATCGTCGAAGTGGTAGTAGTCGTAGCCGGAGGTGCCCAGCACCTCGAATGGCATGTACCCGATGATTGGCGGCGCCCGATGGTCCAGAAACAGAAACTTCCACTCCATGCTGTGCTTCGAAGTGAACTCATTGCGTGTGGGATCGATGGCCGACATTTCGCGGATCAGCTGCGGCGTCTGAATGCGACCAGTGCCGACGAAGATCAGCTTCTTGTCGACCTCGGCCGTGGGATTCAGCTGGAAGATGCGCGGCGTGGGCTGAGTATTGTGCGTCGGCACGCTGTCTAGATTTACATCGTTCCCTACAAAATGCAGGTTCGGCGTTAGTTCGGCTCCCCCATAATTGCAGCAGCCCGTGCGTACTTACTAAAGTAACCTACAAACTTGACTAATTCGTAAGCGTTGGCGTCTACCTTCTCGCTGCCGCCCCGCTTCAGGTGCAGATAAAACGTGATCTGATTACTAGAGTTGATGTCAGTCTGTAGTGGTTCTATGACGGGCTTCGGATTCAGGAATGTGTTGAGCAAGCTTTCGTGATCACTTTCGTAGGCCAAGTCGAAAATGGTCATATTCACTAGATCACACTGCAAATGGGATGAGAGGGCAGATGGTTCACAACCGCGATTCAGTCGTACGAGTCAAGCATTTCACATACTCACCGGCAGGTATCCCAGCAGCGAGGTAATACTTTCGGAGGCATACAGTATGGAACCGATACTACTAAAAACTATGATAAAGCCATCCAACGATTCGAGCATGAGATGTGTGAACTCGTCGTTGGTTAGAAATGACGGTTTCCAGTCTTGCTGAATTTCAAAAACTTTCGATCTGTCCGTTGCCTCTGCAATTCAGAAATGCAAATAAACGTCGAGTTCGTTTCAAACGTACAAACATGGAGATTTTACATTTATCGGCTGGCACTTACCATTGTGATGCTTCAGAAATGCTATAGTCGACTTGAGTACAGTCGATTTGTCCATTTTACGATTCGATGTAGAGATGAGTGCACTTAGATCGTTCACCAACGAGTTGAATTGATCGCGCCGTTTTTTTTCGCTTAGATTTCGAGACTTTCTGAAATTTGTATAAATAACAAGTTACTTTTGTGTTGTTGGTTATGCATTTATTTATTATTTAGCAATTTATTATTAAAGACATGACTATTGGATGAATAAATGAAAAATACATGTTTTATATGTTTCTTTTGTACGTAGTAAAAATTAAATTTTAAGTTTTTTTCCTAATGTCTGAAAGTTCACATTGCCGATTGTGAAACAAATTTAAAAATTGTTCATAGTTGCAATAATAAAATTTCAAATAACAGGTACAATGTATGGTTCTGAGGTCGAGCTTTACAAAACAACAAAAAATATTGTGTTACATGTGGGTTGAGTTCGAATTGCAAACCGCAACTCGCCACAGTGCCGCCTATTTACCAACTTAACTCCGTTTTGTCTCTTGAATGCTATCTTCCGCAACGTCACCGAAATGTCACTCTTTAGTGCAAGCAACTATGAGCAGCTGTAAACATACATAAATATTTACCTGCCCTTTAATTATGTTACTGTATTTATTAAAAGCCACGGCTCTCCACCAAAACCACTGCCACTAATGTTGATCATGGCCATAAGTGCTGCGTTGCATGGGTTTCACTTATTTATAGCCAATGCAGATGTTCCACGCGTATTGCATAAACATTTCAATAATGGCAAATTTTAAAAATATTTCGCCAGGAATAACTGGAAGGTATCGTTTTTATTTGATGCGAATATGACGACATGTGGAAAATTGTGACGAACCATTGTTTGCAGCAAATAAAAGTGGTTGAACCGGTTGTTCGAAATTGATCTCGGCTACAGAGACGGATGGATGGGTGTGCGCGCGCGTGCTGCAGTTGGGGCCTGGGGAGGCGTATGCCTGAGAGGGCAATGATTAAGACACACGCCCACCCCTTTGCCAGCGGCATACCTGCAGGAACATGCGGACGGCTGCATGCGCGTGAGTGTGTGTTGGTGTGAGTGTGTACGTATTAATGTGAATAATATTCATATTATGAATTTGTAGCAAAGTAAAAGTGGCTGCGTGTATGGGATTTTATTTGTTTACTTTTTCCATTTTGCTACACACTGGCTCGCAGACCGCATTTCATGTCGTTTCGCATTTCTTTCGCTACACTAAATCGGCGAGTGCGTCTGACAGCTACTGTCAAGCAAGACGAACTGCTGCATTGTGTTGGCGAATGTTTGGGCATGAATGTGAGTTCACTTCGAACGATTACGTCGCGTCGCCAGTGCGATTCCAATCGCCATTTAGTTACAAATGTGCCCTTGACGTGATCGCAACTAATTTAAAACATTTTGTCTATGCTTCAATGTCCAATATTTGCAATTATCTGCGTTTGCTTGACACGAACATTCATTCGGACTGATTATAAAGGGGTGGACACTATTCTTAATGAACAATAAGGCGTCAAGTAAATTTGCAAAGAAAGTAAATGAAGACTGAATACAGAAGTAATTCTGTGAAAAGTATTGCGAATTTTTGTTTTTTTTTTAATTACACTACTCGACAAAAAATGGGTCATTCGCATGCACCTAAAAACAAAAGTATTTTCAAGACTAACTTTGGGCAACGGAATACGAAACTGAAAATCAAACCATTTTTTTAACAAGCGTTTTCGAAAAATCTTCCAAAAACCAAAAAAATAAAATATTTATTTAAAAGGAGACAATTTTCCTCTGATACCCATATCTTCATCATTGCCCAAACACAAATATTTGCAAAACTATTTGAAATGTGTATGTCCTTAAATTTTTAAAGTCCTTTAAGAAGGTTTTTGGGTCAGAAAATGAAAAACTGACTATGCCAGGATACTATAAATGACCTCTAGTTTCGCGTCTATATCAACATTTGGATGGGTCATGGCAAAAAAAAAAAATCGTTTCGCACGGTGTCATAAATGTAAAGTTGGTGTTTTCACTCAGTGCAACATAACTTTTTCATTTTTCTTTCAATTCTATTGATGTTGGACTTAATATTTGCTCAAATAATATATCTTTCGTCTTAGATTTTAAAACCAGAGGAGATCATTTCGAAAATTGATGATTTTTTAAATTGGTCGAAAAATTTACTTTTTTACAACTTTCACCGTTAGTAACTTCCCCAAATCTCATCTGATTAGGACAATCTGTATATCGCTGGAAAGGCTGTTAGTCGGATGATTCGTTTACGAGATATGTACTAATAACTGAAACAACAGGGAAAAAACTGGTTTTTCGAAGATTTTTCGAAAACGCTTCTTAAAAAAATGTTTTGATTTTCAATTTCGTGTTCAGCGGCCTAAAGTTAGTCAAGAAAACATTTTTATTTTTAGGTGCATTTTTCGTGTCGAGTAGTGTTATTTATTTATTCATGAATATCTGTTTTCTCTTCTTCAAAGTAATCGCCATCAGATGTTATACACTTGTGTCAAAGTTTTTTCCAATCCTCGAAGCACTTCAAAACATAATTTTTTGTGCTCTTGTTCAGCTCTTCCTCGAGGACAAGTCTTATAGCTCAGAATGTGCGGTCTGCTGAGACGAAAAAATGGTATAAATAGTTTTTTACTTAAAAAAACAATCAAATTGCTTGAACTATTTGACAGAAAAAATAAAAGTCACAAAATAAAAAAAAAATTAAAAATAAATTTTTGCCTGAAATGATAAAAGGCACAAAATAACAGTTAATTTTAACTTTTATAGTAAAAGTCTATTACGATCATAATCGTATATTTAAAAATGTCCAGTGGCAGATTCAGGGGGGTTTAGGGGTTGAAACCCCCGAAATATTAAGGTCGACTTTAAAACTACATACAAATTAAAAGGCATTTTTTTGCATTTCATAAATATTAAAGAATTACTTTTTGAAACCCCCCGAAAGATTTTTCTGAATCCGCCCCTGAAAAAGTCCACCGGCAATTTTTTCGTTATGCCTTTTTGATTTGAAAATTGTAAAATAACAGTTATTTTCGGTCCCTGCAAAATACTTTACCATTCATTATTTTATTAATTTTTTTCATTAATTATTTATTTATTAATTATTTTTTAAATAGTTTATTAGTTTTTTGTATTATTTAATTGTAATGAATGGACAACCAGCCAGAGTCGTGTGTGAACAAATGCCTGGAGTGGGGTAAAGCCGCTGCCTAAGGCACAGAAATTTGTCCAATGTTTGACTGTACTCGGAACATTTATACCTCAAAAAACTTAGAACTTAAACTACTCGAAAAGAAGTTTGTATATTGTGCTTGATGGCGAAAGGCTTCATTACTTTACTGAAATCGTTCACATCTTTTGACGGAGTTGATAATTTCGTGCGGTGGTAGAGAAATAATGTTAGTAGTTTTCAGCAGCTCGAAACACAGCGAGAAAGTGAAGAGCTGCGTCTTCGAGTTCCAAGCTTGACGGAAAGATTACCAGTCCTATTGTTTCGCCTTGGCGCCAAGTTGACATCGAGAACCTAATGCACTTCATCACTGATTGTGGTTGGTTTCAGACCTGACAATGAAGGAGTTAGTAATCCTGTGGTACCACAATGCTCCTAATATAAAAATTTTTGATATGCAATGTTTTTATCTGATTAAATCCTGCATTACGTCTCAATCCAAGTATAATTATTTGCTCAGTGCAATACAGTATTGTCCGCGAGTACCTCAAGTGTAATGTACAAAAGTACAAACGGATTGGATAGCACGGCTTCGATGCTTGCAGAGAAGGCAATTTGTAAGCTGATATCTTCGCGTTAATAAGTTTACTATGGTCGACTTACGATAAACATGTACATACAAATTGCATAATAGTCAGTGGTAGAATTACTGGTTTCTGCTCGCCATACCCAGACCTGGTTACGCAATTTCGGAGACAGCAGGAGCAATCGTCATTATTCGATATTAATAACTTTGACTTTGCATAAAAGTGCCTCACAATTTCGAAGCGAAACGGAAATGGAAGATTGTGTAATTATTGTCGCCATGAAAATGTAATTAATTTCACATTCTTACTCTTACAGCAGAGCACTGACTTTGAAAAGGCATCACAATACATAAGAATTGCTGATTATGAAAATATAGTACATGATTTTATGTAAGTTCATTGGAGTATTTAATAGAAAAACTTACGAAAATCCACAGAAACTTATGTATGTATGTACACAAAGTATGTAAATGAGGCATAAACAAACTCAAACTTTTCGTTAGTTGATAATTCAGTTCAATTATCATAATTTGGAGGAGATGGTTTTCAAAAGTTAAACCTTAATTACTTTTAACTTATTTGCAAAAATGTTAAATGCTTTGCTTTTAGACTTTAAAACATGTAATTAATTAAAATCTAAAGAGAATAAGGAGTCCATGACGTCTCACACTACAATCTCGCCCTTTATGGTCATTTACGTCCCGCCAATTTTATACTCATGACTCTGTAATAAATAACATTTTACTTAAATTAATTTCATTAATATTAGTTGCATATATGTATGTAGGGGAGTGGCCAAAACGTGGTCATGGGGGGTTTCCACAAAACCTTGTTTGCCAATTTGGTATTACATGCTTTTTGAAGTAAACTGCACTTTTCAAACAGGGAAATTTTATGAAATTCGGTTCACTGGACGCGAAGTTATTGCGTCCGAAATAAAAGTGTTTGTGTCACAGGTACAAAAAAATTCGATGCTAGTTAATTTGCAAACAGCAAATATTAAGTTTCGCTTTAAACTTGGTAAAATTTTAACCGAAACATTTCAATTTATGAATCAAGTTTATGGAGATGATCGTATATCCCGTGGCAGAGTTCATAAGTGGTACACTCGATTTAAAAACGATTGTCGGGGCATAAATGATGCCCAACCTGTTAGCCAATTGAAATCCACGATCAACGCAGATTCCATCAAAACTGGGCACTGAATCATCAAAGATCAGCCAAAATCTACTTGGAATACGATTTAACATTCGCTTTCCTTATACCCACCCGGGCGATCTTTTTAATATTCATGTCTAATATCTGCCAGAGTATTTATCCAATGATTTCGACTCACTGAACAAATTCGCAAGTAGTTTTCAATAACATAAAAAACGATTTTATTGAAAATTTTGTTAATGTTTTTTTTATTATATTGTATTATTTTATTATTATTTTTTTATTATTTTATTATTTTGCATTTATTTTGTGGGTACCAAATACTCAACCGGGTCCAGGTGATCCCGCCGCCATTTTTTTTTGCATACCTCAGTGTATTCGATAACTCCTCTGGAAAGAAATCTAATATTTTTCATAGTCGCAAAATAAATCATTAAAATTAGGCCTTTTTTAGAAAAACGGACTATCACCAGAGGGAGATACTAAAAACTATGGTTTGGAAAAAATCTTTGGTAAGGCGAATAATATAAAATTATATATTAATATAATATAAATAAATAAACTATCAATAACATAAAATTATGGCGTTTTAAGTGAACTTTTGGCTATGGAAAGACACAATCTCATTGATAGACACTTGTGACTGATTTTTTGAGTAAAAGACGCATTTTAGGCTGCGTTTACGGCGGAGCGATTTCGCGTCGCGCGATGCGATTACTTTTGGAGCGATTCGCTTGTAACGACGTCGCTCGCGATTGAGTGTTTATGGCAAAGCGAATTCGCATGGTTTCATTTGCACGTTAACAGTGGTCAAGTGAACCAAATGCTTGCTAAAGTGAGGCTTTTCTTTTAAATGGAAATCAGTTATTTATTGCGTAGAAAGTACTAAAAAATTCGGCGATTTGATTCGGAAATTTCATCATTTGCACTCCCGTCTCCAACAATTTCCAGAAAAGTTTAAGGAATACTACCGGATGGACAGTGAAACATTTGAATATATTTTGGTAATCTATATGGCGCAGATTCTACAAACACTCTTTACCACGCACTTGTTCAATAAATTGCTCCATGGTTCACCAGCGATTCGCTGCGCCAATTCAAAATTATTTGATTGCACTTTTTCGTCGCTATCGGTCGCTCGCAGTCGCTGAATTCGCTTTTCGGCATATCGCTGTGCCATGAACACTTCCATATGTAAGCTGTATGTATTTGGTCGCTAAGAGCGAAACTCATCGCGTCGCGCGGCGCGAAATCGCTCCGCCGTAAACCATCAATCACTCCCAGTTTTCACCTGATGCGGCACCGTACGCACAAAGGCTTGTACCGACATAATGAAGGACATTCCGGCCGACGATCTAAGACACTCATTAGACATGCTTTTAGACCATGCAAATAGCTGTATTGAGCCTGAAGTGGACTATTTAAATAAAAACCATATCGGTTTTACCAAAAAAAAATTTTTTATTATCCTTTAAAAAGGGACCGTAACAGTTATTATAAAAATCAATGTTTATGAGTTATTTTTTTTACTTTTATTTTTTTTTATTTTATGACTCAACAAATAAGAGTTATTCTTTGTTTATATTTTACAAATCCTTTAATAACAATTATTTCTGATTTTTTTTCTTATTCGTCCACAAATAACAGTTTTTGTTAGATTTTTATTTTAGTTGTCCTATGAAAACAATTATTGGTGACTTTTATTCAAAAAAGTCATCAATAAATATCAGTCAGTGACTTTTACTTTTGAAGTCATCAATATAAATCAGTTAGTGGCTTTTATTTTTTAAGTCATCAATAAAAATCATTCAGTGACTTTTATTATAAAAGTCATCAATAAAAATCAGTTAGTGACTTCTATTTTTTATATCATTAATAAAAATCAGTCAGTGACTTTTACTTTTTAAGTCATCAATAAAAATCAGGGAACAAATGCAGTATAGCGAACCCTCATGAAAAAAAAAACTGGAAATTGGGCCATATAGAGCGTATTTTTGTGAATCTAAAAAACTAAAAATTTTGCCGGGGAAACGCCCACAAAAGGCGTGGCTCGGGGTCAAAGTTCAAAGTTGTTATCAAAAAAACTCAATTAATCTCCAACTGATTTACACGATATAGGTATCAAACGAAAGGTCTTTTTCATACCTTTCTATTAATGTACAACATTAGATACGTAAAATGCACTAATAAAAAGTTTTAAGCCAAAAAAAAAAATTTTATAAAATTTTTTTAAAAACGGATTTTTTTCTCTAACGAACTACTTAACACATTTTGAACATTTAAAATTAAATTGCTTTTTTTTTAATTCTTTTATAATACAACAACGTAAAAATGGTGATAGTCACATTTTGATAATCAAAAATTGTCCTGTCAACACAAGGGATCATTGGCGCACACAGGGAAGCGTTTGGGGGTTCAAACGTTCCCCCTAAACACAAAATTGCTGGTACAAAATATAGTTTCAAATGGTATTCGGCTCAAAAGTTGTTCGCAAAACCCCCGACCCTCCAAATGAAATCCTGTGTGCGCCACTGCAAGAAATGTACCCAGTTCCGGAATGTATGTAAGTGTTTGTAAACGGGAGATTATCCCAATTGATTGACTATCGTAATTGATCAGATCAATTGACAGAGAATATTGTCTTCAGTTGTCTTCTTCATCAACAAAATATAACAGAGTCCATCTCTATTATATGCAACGAAAACGCTGACGAATTGTCCAATAGAGATATTATGATGAACTTCTCGGATCCTTTGGAGAGATCTTATAAGGGCATAGTTTAATTCTTCTTAATACTATAAGTTAGTGTAGATCTTTGATTTAATGGAGGTTTGAAACAGTAGAACATTTAAGGCCATTTAGAGGACTAGGCCACTGAATTATTATTTCTTTATTCTAAACAAAGCCAGTTTTAAAGCCAATAGTGAGAGAGAAGAAGGAAAATGGCTAAAACTTATTGAGTAAGAGTAAGTTCATTCAGCGTTGTAATGATGAAACCCCATCTTTTTTGTTAGTCGATTGATGCGAATCTTCTGCAATTTGTCTACTTTAGATTTGTTTCTTTAAAGAAATGATTTGAGTCAGCTACTGTAAAAGCTATATTTGGGCAATTTCTTCTCAATATCATTAACAACAACATTTTTATTGAATTTTACTGAACTGTCATTTTATCTATGTGTTTGGCATATTTCTCTCATAGTTGTGTGAATAATTTTTCAATTTTTTACAATTTACTTTTTGCATAGGTTTCATGATTTTTTTTATAGTAACTCTAATAAAACTGGATTGGGATTAAAGCGTTTGTGATGACGGAGTTGCCCTGCAAGCGGAATTTATGTTGCGCTTTTTTCATAACAAAAGAATTGGTATAGGATTTTGTAAAAAACACATCTCCATAAAAACAAAAAGTTATCCTATAACCCAAACCTATACGAATTAGAAATCCAAGTTGCTCTTTTTGGAAAGAAATGTTCCCATTCCTTTTTCTTATTATTCAAGCCTTCTGGTTGCGTTCCAAGGACATTTTAAAATGCTCAAATCCTAAACTCGATAAATGTGAGTGGCAAAAAGATTTCAATATGAAGACACCTTGGAATTTATATTGACACAATTACAAATACAACAGTCCCGGCTGCCTTCGTGCAAACAAATGAACGACGTAGGTACCTTTCGCGCGACACAAGCGGTGCGTTCGCGGAATTTTTTTTTAGAAAATGACGCAAGTAAGCTGTCGAAATGCTGTTTCGGTTAGCATAATTTGCACGCGTTGCAATAATTTTCACAAAAAATAGAGAAACAAACTTATGGGTTGAGGAAATTCCGCCGAAACACAGCGCGTGCTGGCACAATCAGACAGCTGAACCGCGCGTTGTGTTATCGCGAACAAAATGTGAGCTACATATAACACTTTTGATTATGAAATTAGTGCATCGACGTACCTTTTTGTGTCGTCCTTGTCGTCACTTTCGTCTTCCATCTTTAAATTCCTTAGGTAATCCAATCTTTAATATGGCCAAATGGCGACGAATGCAATCCAAATCAATTCGGACTTTGGCGATTTTTTACAATCACCTTTTCAATATTTAAACACCAGCACTTTTTTGGCTGAAAACACCTCGGCAAGCAACTTTACAGCTCGAACTATTTTTTAGCTCTTTTGCACTTTAGCTCACTTTTTTTGTATCACTTTGTAATCACAACATTTGTATAAAATATTTGATGATATTATTTTAAATTAGCTACGCACTTTTGTACTTGTTGCACTTTTCGAATTGTTTAATTTTTATGATTTGTTTTTAGGTTATGTTCACTTTGAAGAATAGTTCGATATTATTTATGCCGAACATTGTCTCGCGATTTCGTTTAACTGCATAAAAAACGAAAGCAAATTCATTTCGTGCCACCGATTGCAGCCGTTTTCACTTTCCCCCGACAATTTTTATGTCATCGGCGGTATATATGTACGGTGCACCGATATTATATAACATCGGCGTAGGTGTTCGAATGACACGGTCCACAGTGTTCCCGTCACGGCCGATGTTGCGCTACATGAGCGTGTCCCGATCCGAATGCAACAAGTGCAGCGATAAATCTGGCCGGCGTTCGAGTGAAAGATTCGATAGAATGCCGTTGGACAAACCCACCAAGGCACGGACGGTGGTCCGAGTCACCAGCACAACGCCAACAACGCTTCGAAGTGTGCGTGCGGCATTGCAACCCTGGGCTGGCTTAAATCCTGCCGAGCGATTAGCAGTACTCATATTTGTGTTTGTGTGTGTCTTTTGCTGAAGTGTGCGTGCTGATACGCGCGCGCGTGTGTGTGTTCGTGTGTGGTATTTCCGTTCGGCTTTCGCATATTCGTCCCGCAAATCTGCTACGTTTGTGCAAATTACGCAACGCACATCGCCTCTGCGCACACTCTGTACGGGCATGGCGAAGGCCCTGCAGGAAATTCGCCACGTCGTGTGGCACAGCGCGCACCAATCGACTGCAGAAGTGCATTTCAACCCCTAAAATTATGCTGCGAAAAAGCGCCAACAGCAACACCAACAACATCTCAGTTCCCTAACAACACGCACACACATTTACGTTTGTCGATTCAGCAGCGGAGTGAAGCATTGACAGCCAGCCGCACAGCATCACACACCAAACCATGTCACACCAGCAACACCACACAAGACCGCTGCAACTCCACGCGTGCATCTGGTGCTGGAGTCCGTTGTTCGACGGCATTGTTTTGTTGTTTTTGCGCTCAATTAACTGTGTCTTTGCCAGGTGAAAAGCACCCCTTTACGATCTTCGGGCAGCTGCTCCCACCCACCCACCGCCAAGGTTATTTCCGTATGAGTCTAAATTTAGAGTCGAATATTTTCTAGCCTTCATCTGCTGAGCTTCGTTTATGTTGGTGTGTGTGCGTGTATGTTCTTTTGTTGTTGTTTCTTATTATTGCAAATAGCAATTTCCATTCACATTTGGCATGCTCGACTATATTTTAAATTATTACTCAACTTGTACATATATGGTTTGTTTATTACTACGTTGTCGTTTAAGTAATCGACGAACACGAAGGAAATACGAACAAATGAAATGAATGAATTTAAAAAGTACATAAGTAATATTTCGATTATTTTTATGTTAAACGTTAAATAGATTTTACATATAAACAGTTGAGTTCGAATGAAATGTGCTAAAAAAATTTTAAACATTCAAGAAAGGTGTCATAGGTGTCGGGGAAAATTCTGTTGGCAGAACATCTCACAATCGAGCTATCCACGCCAAAAGATGAATGAATGAATGAATCAGAGATTCATCATACGAGTATCAACGTGGAATGTACGATCTTTATTGTTTGAGCGAGTTACTTAGGGGAATGCCCAGAGTGAAAATATAAAATTCAATTGTGCTGATTTTTGCTGAGCAGTAACCAAAGAAGTATATGTAGAATAGGGTTTCGGCTTTGTTCCAACGAGCCAATGGAACTAAAGGCCAAATTGTTTCCAATAAGTATTCATGTTTACAAAAACTGAATGTAATTCTTCCGCAAGAAGTAAAGCAGTAAATACAACTGTTTACGATGTTCAGAACGAAATAACACGCAGACCGAGTTTTCAGTAAAAGACAGCGAGCATCAGAAGAAGACCATGTCTGCGGTGAATGAATCAAGTGGAAGACGCCCTCATTTTATAATGTTTCCCACTGGATAAGACAAGTGAAAAGCTAAGGCACCTGGAGAGAACTTTTGTGACAGGCCGTAACCCGGTTGTAATGGCTTTTTGTTGCGAGTGAAAAAAGTTTTTTTCATTTTGCCACACAAGAAGCTGTTGAATTAATTGTGACGCATTTCGATAAGAGTTTGACAAAAACACTTTTCTACAATACCCAACATTTCACTGCCTCCAAATTTCGCATAATTTACTTAACCTATATCCAAACAAAATTGCATTAAGAAATCATACAAAGAAACAAGCGGCTCTATTGACTGACAAAAAAATTGTTCACACCGGAAAAAATCCATATGGGCGTGAAACTAGAGACCAAACATAGTAATACTGCGTACTCAGTTTTTTATGTCTACATCCTTTGTCCTTTTAAAAGGACTTAAAAATTTGAAGGGGATAAAAAATAAAAAAATATACAAAATACTTAACCTCGTTAGAACATGGCGACATGTATATCACATGAAAGAGGAAAGGCTCAAGAATTAAAAAACATTGTTTTTTTGTATCTATTTGTAAAAAAAGGATATGAAAAAGGTCTTTTGAAAATTTTAATCCTTTATATCCCTGAAAATTTATAACGAATTTTCCTGAAAAGTAAGTATGTTAAAACCCAAAATCTCCTTGATCACGTGTCGAAATTTCATTATTCTCGCTTCATTATTATTTAAAATACTCATACTCATATAAATTAGAGTAATGTTAAAGTTAGAGTAATGATTGTAGATTTTCAGATTTTTTTTTCAGATTTTTATTTTCAGATTTTTATTTTCAACGAAGTGAAAACGCGTGTCAAATTTTTTCTCACCAAGAGCAGTTTCATTAAGTTTGAAATCAAAAGGCGTAAACAAAATCATGTTTCTTCATACAAACTTTTAACCTCTGGTTCACCCCGTTAGATTTCGATTTTAAAAAAAAATAAAGTAAAAAACACGTGAAGAATTTTTTCTCACTAAGAGTGGTTTCACCAAGTTTGAAGTAAATAGGCCCATTATTTTATGTTTTTTTTAACGGTTTCTTCATATAAACTCTTAACCCGTCGTTGACCCGTCAGTTTTTTTATTTTGAAAAAAATGAAAAACAAATATCGAATTATTTCTCACTAAGAAGAGTTTCACCAAGTTTAAAGTCAATAGGCCCATTATTTTATGTTTTTTTAACGGTTTCTCCATATAAACTCTTAACCCGTCGTTGACCCGTCAGTTTTTTATTTTCAAGAAAATAAAAAACACTTGTCGAATTATATCACATTTGAGGTACTTTCACTAAGTTTGAAGTCAAAAGTCGAAAAATCATATTTCTTCATACAACCCTTGGTTCACCCCTTTAAGTTTTGATTTTCGAAAAATAAACACGTGTGAAAATAATTTTTGATTTGAAGTGGTTTCACCAACGTTGAAGTCAATAGGCCAATCGGCTCAGGGGTTTTTCGTTGTCTTTCCGTATACGAACCTTAACCCATTGCTGACCCCGTTAATTTTTGATTTTCGAATAAATAAAAAATACGTGTCGAATTATTTTTGATTTGGAGTATTTTCACCAAGTTTGAAATTAATAGGTATTTTATCAAGTTTCTTTATACAACACCTTAACCCATGTTTTGCCCCTTTAGACCTCGAATTTAAAAAGATCCTCTTTCATTCATCATTTTTCATTTTTCAAGATGTATCTACGTCCAGCAGCCGCCGTGGCTCAGTTGGTTAGTGCGTTGGACCGCGAGTCGAAGGCAGCGACCCAGGTTCAAATACTACCTGTAATAACACCTAAAAAAAAATAACGGAAAAACTCGTTTTCTCTTTCGGTGGGTGTCCTCTCAGCTGGAAATGGCAAACCTCTGAGAGTAAAAATTGCTTATGAAAGAGCTCCCAACCTGCCGTTCGGAACCGGCATAAAACTGTAGGTCCCTTCCACCCGCGTACAATTTCACACGCACAACACGGGTGGTTGCGGGAAGCTAGGCCTTAGTCTCGCGTAAGCGGGCTGTCGTGCCAGTCAATTATTATTTAATTATTATCTACGTCCAAATTTCATATTTGTAGCTTTAGCAGTTTTGGCTGGGCGATGATAAATCAGTCAGTCAGTCAAGTAACAGAAGCCGAGTTCCTGATAATAATTTCATTGTTTACTTTTAGCGCGTAACTGACAGATTTCCAAATGATGCTTTCCTAATAGCTTTCATTCGATTCTTAAAGCTGGCTAATGACTGGCACAAATGGAGCGGCTAATGAATGAAGAAAATCGCATTTTAAATGACGGCGCATTATTACGAAATAAATATTCAAGCATGCAGCGGCACACAGTTGCCGCCAGTCAATCGGTCAAATTTCCTGGAAACAAATACCGCCCGTTTCAGCTGAATTACGTGATGGATGGAAAGTTTATGTGCATGCTGGGAAAATCTTGCGTTCGAAATTTGAATAAAATTAAAACCAATTCCACCTCTCAACGGCGCAGTGTGCACAGTACGCAAAGATTGTGTGACTTTTCGCTTTCTCGAGCGACTCGAGCAACACAGCAATAACAATCACAACAACCAGCACGAACGCATTCAACCCGGTTAAGTAACGCGCAGGCGACAATTGTGTGGCACTGTGACTTGTGTCGGCAGCCAACTTCGTGCGGCTTCTTCTTCGTCCTGATGCTGCTGCTGCGGCTGCTTCTTCTGCGCTTTCTTCTCTGCCATATTGTTGATGTTGTTCTTGTTGCTCAGCCGCACTCGGGCGAGGTGTTGCAGTACGAATTGCTTCTTCGAAAAAGTGTTTAATTGCAACACGACAAGGTTTCAGCGCAATTTCTTAGCGCGCAAATTTCTGCCCTGCCACGCACAATGGGCGAACCGAGCGACTGCGGAGCGGACCAGCCGAAAGGCAGAGGCAATGTCAAAGGTAAAAGTTGCAAGTGTTGCAGCGTTCACGATGACGTTGTAAGGCATCCGGCACAATTGCTCTGCTTGCGCGCAACTTCTTTCGTAGGCCAAAGCAATTGGCGCCGTTTGATTTGCACACAAATACGCAGATATTTACATACTTGCACCATCCGCATGTAGCGCAGCAGGGTTTAAGCCAATTTGCGGCCCAAGCAAGTTTCACTTTAATTAAAATAAATTAAACGATTGAAGTTTCAACTGCGCTGCACATGCAGAAATACGATTTATGATTTTAAAACAAAAACGTCAACAACAACAATAACAAAGAGCAACGTTTGCAATATTGTCCAGCGATAGCGACACATGTCAATCGGATTAAATGCCCACAACTTTTGCCGTTGCATGGCGATTTGTCCCCCCCTCCCCGCAACCACGCTTCGGTCACACAAACACAAACATGCATAGGTGGGTGCTTGTTTGGGGAAATTAATCCGCTGTGGCGAGCCAGGCCAACCATTTAACGAATTTTAATTTCCCCAATGTTATTTACACGAACGCAAATCGGCTGCAGCTCCGCACAACTTCAAAGCAAGCCAAGTGACCGCTTTGTGGCGCTTGGCCAAAGTGTTGCTTGGTTAACCGAGAGTGCGGAGTGTGGGGCAGGTCGTGTGTGGTGTGTTGGGTCGTGTTACTGGCTCGCAGCTAATTGCGAAAAATCTCCCGACAGTCTGCGCTTTGCCAGCGAAGATGCGCAACTAAGCCAAGAATGACACGGCGGCTGCCCACCGCTCATGCCCGTGAAATGGGAATTCGAATGTAATTAAACTATTTCTCGACGCTGAAGCCGCAAGCAACTACTAATTTATTATTATACGAATTTGGCCTTTATCGCAAAGCATGATTGCAAAACGCACGGGCGCTCTTCATAAGACTTTATTTTAAAAGAAAACCCCCTTAAAAACCCTATATATTTCTTAGCCAGCAATTTTATACATACTACTGTGTCCAAAAAATAAGGTGACATTTGAAAAATTTAATTTAAACTGCGCGCGTCGAAGGATTTGGAGAATTATTTTTTTTTTAGGTTGGTAGTACTGTCAGTGACATCTATGTCAAATTTACATGTCAAAATATTCATTAGTGTTTGAGATACGCGTCGTTTTGTGAGCTGCTAAAAGTGAGTTTTTCGTTTTTTGCGATGTCGAAATTTGTTGAGCAAAGAATTTGCATTAAATTTTGTTTGCGGAATCAATTTTCTGCTGCGGATACGTTGAGGATTGTGCAGAAAGCCTTTGGTGATGAGGCTATGTCTAAAAAAAATGTTAACAAGTGGTATAGTGAGTTCCAAGCTGGCCGTGAACGTGTCGAAGACGAAGAGCGTCCTGGGCGACCATCAACCTCAACCGACGAAGCTCACGTCCAACAAATCAAAGATCAAGAATTTAAATAAAATGTTATTATTCTCGCTTCATTGATTTTGTATCTATTTACTATTTAAAATACTGATACTCAAATAAATTTGAATTTTTGTACTTCAATAGATTTGCAGCTTCCGCATTTTTTTTAATAACTTTCGAACCAATAAAGTTAGAGTAATGAAATTTTGACACGTGATCAAGGAGATTTTGGGTTCTAACATACTTACTTTTCCAGAAAATTCGATATAAATTTTCAAGGATATAAAGGATTAAAATTTTCAAAGGACCTTTCTCATATCCTTTT
This sequence comes from Melieria picta, assembly GCA_964056695.1. Lineage (NCBI taxonomy): Eukaryota > Metazoa > Arthropoda > Insecta > Diptera > Ulidiidae > Melieria > Melieria picta. Next base: position 28,000,380 of record OZ057399.1, read on the forward strand.
TTTATAAATAGATAAAAAAATCTGTTTTTTTTTAATTATTGAGCCTTTCCTCTTTCATTTGATGTAGGTACATATCGCCATATTCTAACGAGGTTAAGTATTTTTTATATTTTTTATTTTTTATCTCCTTCAAAATTTTGAAGTCCTTTTAATAGGACAAAGGATGTAGAAATGAAAAACTGAGTACGCAGTATTACTCACATATGGATTTTTCCCAGTGTGAAAAATGCTGTCGCACGGTGCTATCAGCTGAAAGGCAGACAGACCATCGGACATGAGCTGATCACCTACCCGGAGATTTTGTAGTTTCAATTTGAAATCTGATATTCATGTTGAATTTGGTTGAGTTATATTGCTTTTATTTGATCACATTCGATAATTGATTTGGTCTAAAAAAGTTTAATTCTTTAATTGTCAATGCCAATTGGACTAATGAGTTGGATTTCATTTGATTTATTTATTTTGATTGACTCTAATCTGAATTAGCATAATGCAACTTGATTTTAGTTAATAATACATCTTTTTTATTTTGCTTTTCTTTTTTGATTAAATTGGTTTGATGCTTATGTTTTGATTTATTAATTTTTTTTTTTTAATTATAAAAGGAGACAATACTTAATTTAATGCAACTAGATTTCAGTTATTAAGTTTATTCATACTTGTTTTTTTTTTCTCTTGTCAGTCTCTTAGTTCATTTATGTAATGTATGAAATAACATCTACCATGACTATTTATATTTGATTCGTGATATTTTTGCAACATTATATACATTATATACAGTATAATCGCGATAATTCGTACCCCGTTAATTCGAAAATCTCAATAATTCGTAATAAACTGTTGGTCTCTTGAAAAAATCGCTTTAATTCGTAAAAATTCCATACATTTTGGTCCCCTCGCAAATTCGAATTTTTTTTTTAATACTAGCTCTGTTTAACCGTTTATAAATCTCTCCTTTACCTCCTCTTTATAAAATAAATAAATAAATAATGGTTTGTTGACAACCTCTTATAATTCGCAATTCAAAGCAAAAATCTATGAAACTCTGGTTCATAAAAATCAATCATAGTACGCAGCCACGGCTACGTTCACCGTTTATTTTTGTATGGAATTTTTTGCATTTTTAAGCAAAATTAATAATTGTTGCTTTTGTTTTCCTTTGTATTAAACATATTGAAAAAACCGTGAATTCGTATTTTTCTTATTTTAACCTCGTTAAATCGAAAACCCCTGGAATTCGTAAAAATGTCTGGTCCTCTGCGATTACGAATTATCGGGATTCTATTTTTTATATTTATTACATAGTGGTTAAATTAATTTCGTATTCTTACAATACTAACGAAGCTATTTTTAAATATTATAATTATGCGATACATAGTTTTATTAAAGTTTACTCAATTCAAATCGAAGCTCACTAATTTTTGTTTCAAATTTCAATTAGTTTTTCTATTTGAATGGGGAATTCCCTCAGCCAAATTTAATTGCTTTTTCGTTTATCTTTGCAGTAAATAATAATGATACATAGTGAAATTCCTCATAACTGGACACTCACCGTCGCAGTGTTTTTGTTCGGTTATGGGATATGTCCGCTTATGGGGGAGGGGGGGGGGGGGTACAAAAAATTAGTTTAAATTGTATCCAAGTGTTTCCCCTTTTATTTATTTAATATTTTGTACGAATTTATGATTATTGAATATTTAATTAATATTTACTTATTACATGTATAGGTAAAGTTAAATTGTACAAGTCGTTAAATTTTAGTACTGCTTTGGTTCAAAAAATTGTGTAATGGTTGATTGTTTTATTTTCAAATACGAGTGAGATTTGTTTTATAGGGTAGTACAGATTTAAAAAAAAATGGTTTGGATTTTTTTTAATTTTGGCCGTTTATGAGAAATTTTTTAATCAAAATGGTTGAAAATGTAGTGTCCGCGTCCAGTTATTAGGGCGTCCGGTTATAGGAATGATATTTGTATGGAAAACGTTATGAAATTCCTATGTCTGCAAAATTTCTCCGGCTATTGAAGCTGTCCGTTTATAAGGACTGTCCCTAATGAGGAATTTCACTGTATATACATAGGTATACATATAGGTATATGAAATCATGTGTCTATCAAATCATGATGAGCTGATTCAATTTAATAGTGTGCACTTAAAGCACCCGTTCCTTTGTCTTTGCGATTAATAAATATGCACATTTGATACTTTTATGGTAATAAATAAGAATATGTAATTTTTTAACATATTTTGCTAAAGGCCAAAATCGTGAAAATAAATCAAATCGTGAGACAAAAAATATTGTTCCCTATTCAAATGGCAGCTCGGAAACCCGAGAGGAAAGACTAATGCATATTCAATAAGTGTTGTATGTGTTTAAATTTGCGGTAAAATAATTTGCTCAGAATAGCAGCGAGAACAGCCAAAGCGTCGCGTATTGAGGGGCGTGCTGGCGCTTCGACCGGGGGGGGCTCCGGTCCAGCGCTTCAAATGCAAACCAGATTGCACTGACAACGCAGCAGCTTGAAAATACTTTCCAACAGTTAGTGTGAACTCAACAAAAACTGGCCTATTGTTCAATAATGGTTCAATGCACTGAGCCCGCCTACTCGATGTTTTATATGATGGCTGGGAAGGGGCAACACGCTACTCAAGTGAATGTGTGTGACAGTGTTTGTGTGTGTGTGTGAATGAGGTGGTCAAAAACAAATGTAAACTGAAAAATGATTATTTCATTATTGGTTGTCGTTTGTTTGCGCACTGAAACTTATCCAAACTATTGTCGTCTGTGCATTTGTGTGTCGACAAACACACACGCACACTCACATACACGATTGCATAATTTGGTGCGACAGAAGGAGGACTCCAGTCCGCCGATAGCAATGAACTTGACCACGTTCGCGCTGCCGTCTTTAATTGAAGAATGCAACAAACAAACATACAAACGAGCTTAGCAGAGGCATTTCGTAATTTCTACATGTGTCGCATTTGTGTGCAGCGACGCTTTGACGAAAAGCTGTGGGCCGTTCACGACTGGTGCTGGCCGCCGTCTAGTCGTCGTTGTTGATCGGCAACTAACGCTGCACACTTGCACCATTTGCATCGAGTGTAAATAAACAAACGTCGCGTCGACAAGTGTTGCCGCCCGCCCCTCGCAAGCAAGCGGCGAGTTTATTTACTATTCGCTTCAGTCGCAGATCGTGTGCGAGCTTTGCGCCGACCGCCGCGTCAGATATTACCGCATAGCCACAATGCAATGCGCTACGCTGCACTGGACTGTTGGTGTGCGTGTCGGTGTTGGTGGCAGTGTTGGTGACTGGCTGCACTGATAATGACAGCAGCTGTTAGGTGTTGTTGTTTGGCGGTTTAAATGAAAACTTTTGTAATAGGCAACACGCGCTCGTCAGCGACACTCTGAGCGTTCGTTTAGTGCGCTTGCGCTCACCAGCTCGCGCGCGCCAGCCGCCGTGGTCGTCGCTAAGCTTCCGCCACCGCCACCGCAACGGCAGTGGCAGTGCCGCGTTCCATGTTTTCAGCGCTGACCTTAAACTTTTAGCCAAGTCCAGTTTTGCTGTTTTCGCCATAAACTTGACTTGATTTCAGCAGAAAGGGGATCAGCCACGGCCGCAACAACAAACGCCATAACGGTGAACGCAAAAAGTGAGCTTTTATTTTGTCAACTTGGCGCATTCTGTGCACACGGTGCGAATTGAGTGGTCGAATACACCCTTTGCAGCTTGTTGTTGTTGTTTGGTTTTTAATACATCTTTCGAGTTTATTGTGCGCTTCGAGTTCAGTAAAAATTATTTCAAAGTAATAACGACAATTTTGCAATCATGTGATGAGAGAGTGTACTCACTGTCATTCCTATTCATAAATATTTATAAATAATTTTTCAATATAAATAATAACGTTGCAATTTTGCACGTTTGCTGGCCTACAATTTAAATTTCAATTACAATTACAATTACAATCTCTGCAGTGCCCGTATCGACTTTCTTGTTTATGCGCCCCAACCTGCGTCCGCGGTGTTCTTAGCGCCGCCCCCGGACAGCAAACGACCCACTCAATCGATCGCTGTTCCGATGCTCAAGTCCACCACTCGAGTTGTTCGGGTTCGAGCTGCAATTGGCTGGTCACAGCAGGTCAGCCGCATTAGCCGGCAGCAATTCACATGAATTCGACTTTGAATGTTTACAATTCAATGCGAATTACAACAAAATCAACACTGGAAATTATAGGCAGAGTATTTCAGCTGATAGGGTGTCCCCGCGTATCAACCGATTTATTACACCGACTCTTGAGTCAATAAATATTGCATTATGCAGTGTAAATATTTAAGTTTGGCTGGACTTGGGCCTCGTTAGGCGACAACAAAGTGTTGCAGTTTTTTGCCAAAGGAATTCTTGCTTGAGTTGTGCACATTCATCAGATCAATTTTATAGATTTAAAGATTTTCAATGCCCCCTACATTCCAACTTATATACATACCCAATGTTACCAACCTCGAGGATCTTAATACTTCACATAGTATTGGATTGGCAGTAATTCTTGGAAACCTTTTCCAGCATTGAATGCTGACAGCTATGGCAAAATAGCGAGAGGGTTAAGAAAGTTCAAAAGTCATGACTCTAACTTTATAAGTTCGAAAGTTATTAAAAAAAAGGCGGAAGCTGCAATCCTAATGAAGTACAAAAATTCTAATTTTTTTGAGTATCAGTATTTGAAATAATAAAAATATACAAAATCAATGAAGCGAGAATAATGAAATTTTGACACGTAATCAAGGAGATTTGGGGTTTTAACATACTTATTTTTCAAGAAAATTCGATGTAAATTTTCAAAGGACTTTCTTCATATCCGTTTTTTACAAATAGATAAAAAAATAATTTTATTTAAATTCTTGAGCCTTTCCTCTTTCATTTGATATACATATCGCCATATTCTAACGAGGATAAGTATTTTTTTGATTTTTTATCCCCTTCAAAATTAAAACTGAGTACGCAGTATTACTATGTTTCTACTACTATGTCTCTAGTTTCACGCCCATATGGATTTTTTCCGGTGTGAAAATTTTTTTTAATTTTTGTCGCACGGTGTAATAACCCCTTCATTCGTAACAATGTAACATGAGCGTATAAATTAAGTTGTTAACTATGTTACACTTACATACTTACAATCAATAATCACAGGCTATTCTGAATAATAGATAATCACAGATCAGATTAACGTAATGGACTCAGAAAGATTGGTGATACTTTTACTTTTTCAGTTTTTATTTCTTAAGCTAAGGTCCCACGATTGCCGCAAATGCGCCGATCATAGCTCGATCTGGTCGGGCATTGACTACGCAGGAATTGTCAATTGAGCAAAACGTTTTTTTATTTAGATCACACGATTGCCCCAATTGCGACAAATTTTGTCGGCTCAACCTAGCGAACAGAAATATCGCACCGAACGATTTCAAAGGTAGGTCACACGATTGCCCGAATCGAAAAAAAAAATTGAAAAAAAATTGAAATAAATTCTCAAAAAATTTCAAAACACCGACAAAATTGTCGGCCCCTATGGTTGGTGCTCGAGTTGCCGACAAAATTCGGCTCAATTTTTAATATTTTTGTCTGGCTTCAACTGTTCACACGATTGACGCAACAGTACCGATTTCGTTCGGCGCAACAGGAGACAAATCGAATATTTTTGACATTTGCGCCGAAACCGAATCGAGTTCACACGATTGGCATTTGAATTTTTTTAAAATGCGTAAAATTTCTACGCATTGCGGCAATCGTGGGACCTTACCTTTAGTTCTTATTCTCAACAAAGATTCAAAAGGATAACTTGCAACCCTTTGAGATCTCAGTCGTAGTGAGAGATTATGTCAAGTGTTTTCAAGGTGTCTATTGTTAATTAGAATCGAAATCATATATACTTAAAAAACTGAAATGTTCACGTTCTGGACTGAACTTTGTTAACACTAGAATGCCCGACAATCTGACAAACCTAAAATGCCCATATGTAGTCATTTTGACTACATTATTATTTACTGCCTTTTTTTTAATTTTATTGGTTTTTAAGTAGCAAATATGAATAAATGTACACGAGATTAAACTAAAATAAGCATTTAGTTTTTATTTTTTTATGGTTCACAAAGTAAATTCATTTAAATATAATTTACACTTTGCACATCAATGAGATAAAATGGAATGAAATTTGCAATTTGTGAATGAATTTTGTGAGTGAATTTTGGATTGAAAAACTTGGGAATTGTCACAACCTACTATGATATTTTTTTTTTTTAATATTTGCAATTATATAAAATTTTCAAATTTGCAATTGAAGATGCATATTTGTCTATTTATCAGTAAGATTGTATATAGGTAGTCAAAATGACTACCATTGGGCATTTAAGGTAAATTTTGCAAAATCGGGGTAAACAATTTTTTTTACAATATTTTTAATTTATTTATTCCATTTAGCTTTAAAAATTAATAAAAGTCACGTAAGATATTTTTTTAGAAAGCGATGCAACAAAAGGTTTTTACAATAAAAGACGTCAATGTAGTCAAAATGACTACCTTGATCATTCTAGTGTTAAGCATCGCAATGGATCTCTGTGACTACGAAGAGGACTTGTTGATTGAACAAAGAGCTAATCACAAATTCTACCTAACGCTACCTAACCCTACCTAATTTAACTCGTCATGGATATTGAAGGACTTCTAACTCGCCATGAAATAACAAGAGAAGGCACAACTTTATTCACTTTTTTGGTAAATCAATGAGCACACTTGCGTCTTAGAATGTCTATTGGCACAAAGAATTGTGTGTGTTTCAGTTTTAAGTGTTAAACTGAGAGGAGGAGGCTGGAGCCTATCATTAAACATACAACACATTCAATCATTAACAGTTGTAATGTATTTTGCAAAGCAGTTAAATATCCAAGTACCATAAACCACTCGACGGCGCACAGTGTCGCGAGTGTGGCCAAAAATACAAAAAGTCGATGTTGCAAACATGATATTTTTTACATATATGTTGAGGTAATACTTCCAATATGATAAATCCAAAATATTTCTTAAAAAAAATAATAAATGTAGGCAGCAGCCACAAAGTTGGGCCTTTTGTTGGAACACATTTTCGCCAGAGCAACTCACTATTTTTATGCTAAATGTAAGTAGAATTTTTAGCTTACGTACAAAATTTCATAATTCTATCACTAATATTAAGCAAATTATTTCAATATTACAATTCCTTTCGTATGGGGGTGGGCGTGGGAGTGGTCCAATTTTAATGATTTTTTGCAAATTTCATAATTTCGACCACGAAAACGATCTCACCAAGTTTCATCGAAATAGAACAACGCTAAGTATTTTTGGCCACGGCTTATATCCTCTCTAATTGCGAAGAAGCAGACTTCAGTTCGACGAGAAGTAAACGATTGAGAGATTCATTCGCGTTGGTGGTGGCAGGTCGTCAGTTGTTCTAACAGCAGTGCGCTCTCTGATGCCAGCCGGCTACTGTGGTTGGTTATAAAAATACAAATATGCCACCAGAATGCCGACATACACACAAACCCTGCTCACAACATTCCTCTCTGCTAATTGGAAATCAATGGGAAGAACCATAAAGCCAATCATTGATTGCTTACTACGAGCATTGCAACGATTTCAACTTTAAAACAGCGCTTTAACGATAATGCAGCGCTTACGGCGATTAGCGGCGCTGATCGAAAACGTAAAACGCGATCACAGCGGTTCACTAAAATCGCAACTAATCAAACGGTGCATGGGTGAAAGGAGAGCCGCAATTGACAAGGCGCGTGCACACAAACACAAACAAACACACTCACTTGCACACACACACACACACACGGTGTGTATTCAGTTTTAGTTTGTTGCAAATATTTACGATTTTTACTGAAAATTAATTTTCGTCGACTTCATGTGTAAGTGCCACGAAGAAAAGTGTAAAGGAGAAACGCCAACGATTGCGATTTGTTTTGCGTTGCGTTTTTTACGTCTTTCAAATATTTCTGCTGCTCGGACAGAATTCGCGGGCTTCTGGGTGCGCAGCGATTTGCCGCACATTGCAATTTTGATGACGTTCACGGCGCGGCGATGGCAACAAACGGCTTTGACAGTGAATGCTGGCTCGATGGCGAGTGCAATTAGCGCCGAAGGTGAGAAGGCGGCAACGACAAAGCTTTTGCGTTGCGCAGCAACAACAACAACGTTGGCGGTTTTCAAGCGGTCGTATTTTTTACACAAAATGCATTTTCCTCGCTCTTGGAAGTTTAGCGCTAACGTTTCTCGCTGTTTTTGCATGGTTTTTGATTTTTGAGTGATTTTATTTATGTTATACATTTGTTTTTTAGTTTTTTAGTGTCGATCGCGTTGCTTGGCACTTTTCACTTTCTTCACTGGCGGCAGCAAAACGCTAATTAAATTGCAATTATCGTAATTGCGTTAGACATTAGAATAAAAAGCAAAAAAAAACGACGCGACAGTGCCAAGACGCGCTCCGCGGCCACCCGAGCGGCGCTGCGCATTGCACATTTGTTCATTACGCGGCAAAGTCTTCCTATATACATACACACACACACACACATATACATAATTACAAACATACGTGTGTGTGTGTGTGTGTGTGATGGCTCGGGTGTCATTGTGTTTGTGTGTGTGTATGGGGCTGGTATTAGAAATTACATAATACTTTTGAATTGTAAATTCGTGATTGGCTGGCGTCGCTTTCGATCGTTCTTTCACTGCCGCTATTCGCGTTTTGCTGCCTCGCTTTCGAATTACCACGCGGCGCGTGTGCTGCCTGCGCTCAAGGACACCTACGTCTGCACGCTACGTTCCATGCATTCTGCTGCGAAGCACAAAATTTACATCCACCAAACTCACGGCACCATTTACTGATTTATCATTCATTGCGCTGAACACTTTTTTTGTTACGGTTCCGGTTTTATTCTCGTAAATATTTCCACATGATTTGCCGTTCCGCTTTCGTATGTTTTCCGCTGCGCTCGAAATTCAAAAACCGCCGCTGCGCTCTTGTGTCAACAGCAAAATGCTCGGCCGGTCTTCCGCAGCCAATGGCCAAGTCCAGTCAATTCAAGTCAATTCGAATGCCGCGCAATTCACTGCCGACGAACGAACTGAAGCCAAGCGCGAAAGGCCAGTCGCCCGAGTATCCGTTTAACCCTGTGCCGCGCGTGAATCCACACTAAAGTCGCCGCACTCTAAGCTCGAACATTTTTACACAGAAATCTGGAAAAGTTCTCGTTCTGCAACGCGGCGGCCGCTGGGAGGGCGGGTGAGCGTGTGGTTGTGTGCGCTGAGCAAGAAAATGCTGAAAAGTTCGCTCAGCAGCAACTCGGTCTTGCAATTGTCGGTGCAAGCGACAAGCGACAAGCCGCCCCGCCGCCAGCCGTCAGCCGCCGTTCATGCGCTCGCTCACTGACGTCTGTCACAATGCATCGCTGCGCGTATGCGATAATATGCAACAAGTACGTTGGCGAAAAATGTGCGAGCGCCGCCATGTAAAATGTGTTCGTATCCCCAAATCGCCCACTCGACGCTCGGCGTCGCGTTCAGAACCTGAGCTCGCCGCGAAACGGATCGCCCGGGATCACTTCGAACGCGAACGCGAATGCGATCGAGTCGTACGGCGGTACGGGGCTCGACGGTAAACGGTGGATACCTATCAAATTCGCCAGATGCCACACGATACGGCTCGTGTGCTTGTGCTGGTGTTGGTGAAATTCGAATCAGTTGAAATGGACGTAAACAAACGGGACAGCGGCCACAGGTATGGGCCAAGTAAAGCGATTGCAAATCAAAGAGCCATTTTTACTTCTACTAGCCGATTATCAGCGCGCTGTGAAGTGTCTCAAACTAATCAACTGAAATTATATAAGCTTTGATCAATAATCTTAGGGCACGGAATTAATTTCAGGAATAAAAAAGAATTAAAAATCAAACATGTAGCAAAACATATTAATTTATATTCACCGGGTTATGAAGACATGAAATGCCATGGTCAGTATTGCAGTATTGCGGTCTCTGATAACTAGTATCGTAAAGAAAAAGTCATTAGTTATAGGTAACCTATATACAAGGAATGCAATACCTGAGACAATGAACTATGTTATAGAAAGCAGGTGTGGTGCAGATTTAGCTGCTTCTATATATAGTAACAGTCAGGCTATGCTTTTGGCCTTGGAGGCCAAATTATACCGAAAGACATACAAATTCGACGCTAATTTGGGCCTCACAGCACGCACGAATTGCAGGCCTCTGACTCAGATTGAGATCTGAAGAAGGCCCTGCCTTTTTGGTCATTAAGGGGGTCTTCTGTAGTAACGGCTCTTGTTTTAGCCGTTTTTCGAATTTTCGCTGTAAAGAAAGTATTTAATATTTTTCAATGCGGTTTTTTTTTAAAGTTTTATTGTACTTTTAACTACAAAATCCTGTATTAAGTTTGTAAAAATAAACATTAGTTGCTGCACTACAGCCTCGCAAAGTCATGCCCTCCAAAAAAACATGTGTTGACGGTTCACTCGATTGCACCAGTCTGAAACAATGAAATTGAAAAATTTTTTTTTTTTTGTAATCTATACGAGTGCTTTTATCGTCCGACGGGAGTTTTTTTTTTTTTTCATAATAAATTTCAAAATAGCGCAACTCGGAAGTTGAAAAATTTTTTTTGGCCAATTTTTTCGACGAAAAAAAATTCATTCAAAACTTGTAAATATTAATATCGAAAAAACCGCTCGTCGGACGATAGCGACAACAGTTCTGAGCATTTGAAAAAAAAAATTATTGAAATCCGTTTGCTCAATCATTATAAATCGTGTGAACCAGTCCGAAAAACGTGGTTTCGAGAAAAACGCATTTAAAGCACGGCACGCCGGGAGCGCGCCAAACTCAGCGGAGTCACAAACCCCCCTGAAAAAACCAGTTTCCCGTCCGAAATCTTTAAAAACCTTTTTGTATAGGATAGATAAATACATTATCTGTTGAAAAATGCAAAAAAAAAAAAACCGATTTTTTGAAAGTGTTACTACAGAAGACCCCCTTAAGGCCACTGCTGACAACTGGTTTGTTAAAATTCACGAGTGACCATGAAACGCTTAGAGAGGCTACTCGGAGCGAAACTTATGCTTCCTGTCTTCTACCTGTTTCTTCTTTCACATGCAGGACTGACTGCATACAGTTGGTGGACCTAATGCTGGACCATTTTCTAAGAGCAAAGTATATGTATGGAAAAGGTGTACATATCAGATAGAACGCTTAGTCAGTTCTGTGGGGGAGGTCGATAAATCGGCGCATCATTTCGATTGTGTCTGCATCGCGTATTGTATCAAATTTGGGATATTTTGCACTGCTTTGCTGAAATCGGCTAACTTTTCTCGTGTGAATTTAATGAACAATAAAAAGGTCCTTAAGTTGTTGTGAACTCAGTGTTGCCAGATGCCTCAAATGACTTTCTCCTCAATCTTAAAAAAATAGTGAAATTTCCTCCCAAAAGTAAAAAAAAATGTACTAAAATTTTTTTAAAATATTTTTTAAAGGAATTAAACTTCTCATAAAAATAAAAATATATACATACATATAATTTTTTTTATTGCAGCCTTTTTTATTCATCTTCAGCTTAACAACAAAAACTTAACAAAAGCAAAACATTTCACAAATAAATTAAATAAAAAGTTCCATTTTCGACGGGATTTCATTGTAACAGCAATAAGTGAGAACGAGTTAGAACGAGCTAACATTTTGTAAGCTTAAACATTTTTAACACAATAGGGTGCTTTGACTATTAAAATAGCTGCCAAAATATGTTTTGTTGCCAGTATTCCCAATGCATCATAGGTACTTCGTTATCCAATACTTCGTTATCCAAAAATCTCCCAAATCTCCCTCTTCGTGCTAAATGGAATAAAATCTTGTAAAAAAATTAAAAATTTTTTTATTTTCAAACCGTGTTAAATCAAAACCGTGTAAAAAAAGACCGTGTAAAAACAGAATTAGGTGTACTTAACATAAAATATGAATCTCCTAAACTTTCTTCCAAACAATTCTTCCTCCCGAAAATTCTCCTAAAATATCAAGAATCTCCTAAATTTACTATACTTTTTAGTATTAAATCCTTAGAAGGCGGAGTATCGTACTTTTGTGTCCAAGGCTTTGGCGCATAATCCTGCAAATCAATAAATCACCTTGATTCATTTCCATAAATGATTCAAAAGATAAAAAGCGCTCTCTAGTTCTTACTTTTCAGATAGAAACAATTTAAAACAAATGGATTTTAATTATATGAATTTATACCATTGACTTGAGGCCATACTGATCACAATTTGTTCTCGAAAGGCCAACATGAAATATATGTATTTCAGTGCTAAAGTGCTGAGTGCTTCTTCACGAAGTATATAAGTGAATTTTTTCGACGCCTAAAAAAAGCTGTCAGTGTCGACGACTTTTTCATTGTTTCGCATTCATTTTATTTGTCCCACATCTGTGCTTCAGGCCGACACATCGGCTAACCACTCTCGACAGCATCTTGGCAGTACGTGGGTACTTGCGTACTCGTACTCTTCGACGAGCCAATTTTTTGTTGTAGTCAATAGACCGGCCGGCTGGTTGTTGTATTGGCCAGTCGCTCAATGCGGCGCTTACGTGCGCAATCGAAAGAATTCAAACTGCAACGCGGCACTGCTTTAGCCCCTCTAACCCCACCGCGTTCATCACTTCTTACTCAATACACTCACACACGCGCAGCGTTTGCGTAGTTTACGTCGATTACTTAATACCGCCTTTTACTGCTGTGGGCGCTTGTAAAAAAAAGCTCAGTGCTACACATGTAAGCGACGCGAACTTGACGCTGCCATCTCCGCTCTGGTTGCGGGCCGTACAGCGCGTGTGTGCGAAATGCTGTGTGTGTGTGTGTGTATGCGTGGGCTGACTTATTCAATTTGTGCATTGCGCGCAATGTTCTTATCGCCGACGTTTCTTGGCCGCATAATAGCTGAAACATTTTGTCATAGAAACATACAAACTGTTTGCACTGAACTTGTACTCTAAGCGACTTGTTCCGGGTCTCGAGCGGCTAACGCGGCTCGATCGTTTGTGGTCGCGCGCTGCAACGAGCTGCAACTTTATTCGCTTTGCGTTCGCTTAGTGGCTGGTGATTGTTGTTGTTGTTGCTATCGCCGTTTGAAACGAATGTCAATATGAAATTATAATTTATGGGCTAAGAAAAGCTTTTGTTGAAAAGTAGACAGTACCCAATGGTGGTTTTTTGCGTGACAGTCGGGTGTCACTGTGGGGCCGTGGCGGCAAAAGTCGCATAATGGGCTGAGTCAAGGCGTGACCAGGCAATAGGGGGGCGTGACGCTTGCTTTAAGACTGAAATTTTAATTTGCATTTTTTTTTAATTTTAATTTATTGAATAACTGTGGAATGTGATAGTTAGTGCCTGAAGAAGGCAATACTCGCATTTAATACCCGCGATTCGTTTTCCTGGATCAGTCGATGAACCAATTTTAATTAATTAAATATTTAAATAAAAAATTAAATTAATATTAATAATTAAAAAAAATTAATTAATAAATAAAATGAATTAATAAATTAAAAAAAATAAATATTAATAATTATGAACCGATTGTAAATAATTAAGTAATTAAATAAAAAGTTAAAACTATATTAATAATTAATAAAATTTACTTAATAAAAACGAATTAATAAATTAAAAAAAAAATAATAATAATTGTTAAATTGTTTGTGTCGTTATTGTACCAGTCGAAAATCTGGATCTCTCTGATTAACGTAAAACTCAGGTATAAGTGTAGGGTTTATTGTATAATTAGTTATTATTTTTTTAAAGTTTTCTTTACGAATAACTGACAAGAGTGGCCGTGGGAGACTGAATGAATTTCTATGTTTCATAGTCGCCAAGGACGTTTTCCTTTGTACGATGTGGTTTGTACATTGGACTTTTAATCAGATGGTGCTTGGTCTTAGTTTCAAACAATTAAAGACTGCTTTTCTTTTGGCAGCTTCGCCTCTGACTTGAGAAATCGCTTGATAGAGTTGTGCAAGTTTATTGAGGCACAAAACCTACTCGCTGGATACATCTGTAAACATTTTTCATGAAATACTATACTTTAGAAATTATTATATATTTTTTAACCTCCAATAAAAAATAATCGCAACAATAATCGAAAAGTAAAAAAATCATTTATACTTGAGAAGGCACTAAACTCGATAAAATATGTACGTATGTTTCCATTAAACTTATCTCCGCCGACAGTGCAAACTTGAAATGAATAAGACGAATTCTTTGAATTGATTTCGAAAGTTTCGTTGCATAAATATTGCGCAATAATTGTTTCTTCGTTTTATATAAAAAAGTCGGCCGAAATGTCTGTCATTAATATTTCAGTAGAGCAGAATTGTAGCAACTGCACTTTTAATGAAATTCACCGAACGATCATACAACGAGCGCGAACGCGACAGATTCAACCTGAGATCGCTGACCGACCATCAACTAAATGATTTCAAATTTATGCGTTAAATGTTGAAATAATGCGCGTACAGCCGCGCGAAAAATTGCAGAACTTGCAGCTCGAAGCGTCGCCAGCTGGCAACTGGTGCGGGTTGTTGCATTTTTGCACGAACCAATCAACATTTTTCCTGCGGCGTGCGTTTGCCGCTGTTGCGTTTATAGTAATTCGGATATCGACAAATCGGGCGGTGAATGTATAAAAAATGGCCGCTTAAAATTGTGTTGCTTCGAAATTGCAAAATCGAGCAAAGACGCGATTTGTTATACGCAAAAGTTACTCATACACATGCAAATAGTATATATGTATGGCTTTGTGTGTGTGTGTGTGTGTCGTGCAGTTATATCTCCAGCGGGAAAGATTAACATTTGGAGCCGCCTCCAGGAAAGACTTTCGAAGTTTCGAAGCTTTGTTTATTTTAGTGAAGATTATGAAGTGAATATTAAATATGAATTAGCAAGTAAGGAACATGTAATTCTATAGGTCTGCAAAATTCGTACTACACAAACTGCTCATTACACCGTGCGACAAAAATTTAAAAAAATTTTCACACCGGAAAAAATCCATATGGGCGTGAAACTAGAGACCAAACATAGTAATACTGCGTACTCAGCGTACTACATTCTTTGTCCTTTTAAAAGGACTTTAAAATTTTGAAGGCTATTATAAAAAAAAAAAAATATAAAAAATACTTGACCCCGTTAGAAAATATGGTGATATGTATATCAAATGAAAGAGGAGAGGCTCAAGAATTTAAATAGAATTGATTTGTTATATATTTGTAAAAAAAAGGATATGAAAAAGGTCCTTTTAAAATTTTAATCCTTTATATTCTTGAAAATTTATATAGAATTTTCTTGAAAAATAAGTATGTTAAAACCCAAAATCTCCTTGATCAAGTGTCAAAATGTTATTATTCTCGCTTCATTATTATTTAAAATACTCAAACTCAAATAAATTCGAATTTTTGTACTTCATTAGAGTTGCAGCTTCCGCCTTTTTTTAATAACTTTCGAACTAATAAAGTAGAAAAATAAAAATAGAAAATACATTTCTTTAAATTGTTTGTATTTAACCCTTTCGCTATATTGTTGCCATATGGCAACGTCTGACCTAGAATAAATCTTGTTGTTGGTCCTTTAAATAGTTTGAAGTTAATAAAATGAATATTTAAGTTTAAAGATGAGGTATGCACATTTTATAATGCTATCTCTTTCCAAAGTAAAGAAAGAAAAAGCAGAAAAAATTGGAGAATGTTTTTTATTTTTATTTCAATTCAGATATATTTTTCAAATAACTTTAGCTAATGAAGAAAAATTCGATTTCGGGTTATGCGTGAAAAATTTTGTGTTTTAGTAATTACTAGCTGACCCGGCGAACTTCGTCCCGCACAAAATTTTTTAAATTATATGGGCGGTGCCACGCCTCTTTGTTCAATACCCGGACCATTCCCTCTGTCGAAAGATATGAATAAATAGTAAGTTCGTAGTGAATTTAATTGATGTGTGACTTATGCGCCCCGTTTTCCTAAAACTTTCTTTCATACAAACCTTGTTCTGACAATTACGAATACAACCAAAAAAACCCAGCCAAATCGGTCCAGCTGTTCTCAAATGATTCGCGGTCAAACATGGCAAGGATTTTTCAATTTTTCCAATAGATTTTCTGAAGTTTTCTTTTCGCATAAAACTGATCTGACTCAAAACGAATCCAACAAAAAACCCTATGGAAATCGGCCGGTCGGTTTGATTGTGATGCGCTTACACACATACATCCACTTTCTGTTATATATATATAGAATACAGTCACAACGATATGGTTGCTATCATTTGACAACACTCTAAAAAACAAAACAAAACACACAAAAATTAAAAAATGGGATGCTATTGATATAACCACACAGAAAACTAAATCAATAAATTTTGAACTTTAACTTTCCCCCGAAAAAACCTGAAACGAAAGGTTTAAATTGTATTTTAACCTTCACACTGTCACCATTAACATTTTGTTAATAGTTCAATTTTGATTTTGCTATAACTTTTTAGTTTTAATTCCGATTTTCATGCGGCTTCGGCTCAGTGGCCATTTTATCAAGCTTTTTCTAAATATGTAATCAGAAAACTAAAAATTTTATTTTTTCCATCTTTTTTTTACAAATGAAAATTTTTTTTCTATTTTGGTTAGGTACATATTAACATATTCAAAAGTCAATGTTCAAATTTGGATATGTGATGTGGAATTACCTAAAAATCTTAAATACAAAATTTTGTGAGAATATCTTTGAAAATGCACTTTTTATGGCATTTCTTTAAAAAAACAACAAATTCGCCCACATTGTGGGGGCTGAAACCCCATTCATCCCTTTTGCCCCTTCCACATTTGAACCTAAAATTTCTAAGCACAGTCCATTTTACGTTTTTGCTTACCAACTTAGCTCAAAAAATGAAAACTGTCTTTATAAAACGGATGAAAAGAAAAATATTAACATATGTTTATAGTGACAGTGTGAAAATTAATATATCATATTTTTGATATGAGATTATGTTATTCCAACTAAATGTTTTCATTTTTCATTTTGTATTTTTATTTAAATTTTTATGCTTTCTTCATTTCGTTTTCCCCGTTAATGTTTTTATAGCTACACATTGCCTCAAAGCATTTCTAGCACTGTGTGTCGAATAAAAAACTGAGTCATTGTTATTTTTGTATTTAGAGATAATTAATTTTATTATTAAATTAAATTGTGTAGTAAAAAAGTGTGTAGGAAACATTAAATAGTAGCAATAATTCTAAGCAGTTAAACATTAGATAAACAATAAATGTTCATAAGTTCATAATTCATACATCAACTTAGGCTAATGCAATACCACAAAACAAAAAATTCAAAAAAAAAAAAAAACAAATCGCAACATCGCAACGACAATAAATCAGTTGAAATTGGGTGTCAACATTAAGTCGTTGTAGACGCGCAGATAAAGACGAATTTCAGCGTAATTTAGACCGGACGCATACATACAAAACGCAGCAAAGTGCGGGCAACGATGAAATCGGAAATAATGTAGAATTAGAAAACGCTAAACTTAAATTATTCACAGCATTATTGTTATTGTAAATTGATGAAGAGCGCGCATCCAGCGGCAGCTTTTTGCCTTCTTCGTCGCGCAACTAAATGTGGTGTACGGCGGCCGGCGACCCAGAGCCGCACACCTACTTGAGGTCGTCGCGTCTAAAACCGGCGACCGTTGCAGACGGCACAAATACTTAAGCAGAAGTTAAACTTGTAATTTACGTCGATTCTTGTTTTCTTAAATACAAAAAGTTGTTGTTATGAATAGGAATGCGGGCATAAGAAATACAAAATCGTTACAATATGCAGAGAGAAATACAATACAAGAGTACTTAAATAAGACTCGATCTGCTGGGCAGATGTACACATTTTTCGTAATTTTTTCATAGATAATTTCAAACATGTTTCTGCACTTGCATGTGTGTGTGTGTGTGTGTGGTGTTGGAGTGAATGTGTGTCTGGCTTGATTGTGTTGTGTGGAGGAAGAAAGTTTTATTCAATAAATTTGAATTTGTATCTAGAATTGTAGTTGTTGCTTTATATAGTAAAAAATATGTAACTAAATTGTATTCACGTAGTAATCATAAATATGTATGTACTCGTTATAGTAATTAGTATTTGATGATGTTGCTTGCTTCGCATTTAGGTTTTCTTTTTTTTTAATTTTTATTTGAATTTTTTAGTTTTCACTTTTGCTTTGTTTTTGTTTTTGTTTTGTTTCTTTAAGATGGAGATTGTCATACATTTCCAGCATACATGAAGTAAATAAGATTCCTACTAGTTATGCTGCACTAACATGTAAATTAGATGCACTTTCGATTTGCTTTTTTATGATTTTCTTTCACATTGTCTAAATCTGGACTTTTCATTATTTTATTTTGTTTCTAACACATTTGCTTGAAATTTCCACATAAATCTTGTTGTACGTTTAACTCACTTCTACACAATCGAAAGAGTTGCTTTGCAATGTTTGCGTCTATACATGTTTGGTGTTTGGTGTCTTTTCTAGACTTTGCTTTGGTAGTTGCTGTTGTTGTGATTTCTTTTTGCCAAAATTCAAAATGTGCCATTACGTTGCTGTATGTGTGTTTTGCAATTTTAACCCAATCCCGACCAACTGAACAGAGGAAATTATTGTATTTCAGTTGCAAATTTATGTTGGTCGTTAAAGGTTTAAAACGGTTTTTGCTGAAAATATTAATAAAATCGGTGTTTGCATATTTGTAGAAACCATAAGCATTGCACATTGGATTTGTTTGTTTTTGTATTGTTTAAATTCAGGCTGAGAAAGGAACAATTATCATGCTATGAAGAACTACTGATAAAGAACCAAAGAGAGTGGTGACAGATAGAGAGAGAGAGAGTGGATCAGAGACATGGAGCATATGACGCTACTTGAGCGGAGAGATTTAATGTTCGAGCATAGTTTCAATGTTTTTCGACTAAAAATTAATGAATAAAGATGTTTGACACAACATTTCAGAAAATATTGTGTACAACTCTACTTTGCTTTGCTTCTGGTTGCAAGAAATCAGTTAGTAATTGCGTGAATTTGGCACAAGCAACTGGAATCACGCGCTCTTATGAATTATAATGTATTAGCCAAATTGAATGGGCAGATTTTGAATTACTACCTAAACCCTTTTGACCCAATTGGCATAACAGAGGACAACATTTGTTGAGCCAGCCTGCTGGAACATTATTAGGCAAATTTGTAAACCAAAGCAACGATTAGAACTTTTCATTTGAATTCATTTATTATAGTAAAAACATTTTATATCCAGCAATTGTTTGTTGGTTCAAAAGTAAAGAACAGTTCGTTACCCGGTCGTTTCAAAAGTATTCGCTTTGTTAAAAAATTAAAGGACATTACACTCTCAAGCGCGTTCAGTCTATTTGAAAGAGTTATTTCCAGTTCCAGACAAAATTTAGATTGTTAAAGCGAACAAGAAAATGCAGAGCATATGAACGACTAAATTTGATAGCATTGTTGAAAGAACGAAAATTTGATAAAAACGAAAAATCATTGTATCAATTTTAAACTCATTTCATCTTTCAAAAGTTTCAAGATCAAACAATCTTTTAAAATGAATGACTCTGCTGAGAATCGTATTTGATAGCTTCATTGACAACACTTCAAAA
This sequence comes from Melieria picta, assembly GCA_964056695.1. Taxonomy (NCBI): domain Eukaryota; kingdom Metazoa; phylum Arthropoda; class Insecta; order Diptera; family Ulidiidae; genus Melieria; species Melieria picta. Next base: position 28,020,152 of record OZ057399.1, read on the forward strand.
GGTTTCGTCTAACGACTCGCAATAACTTTTTAACTAACGTTAAAAACTTTGGAAAAAGATGGAGACATGACAATTTTTACAGACTGCATGCAAAACCATTGCATTATAGAACATTTTCAACGAATAGCCCACGACGCCTCATTGAAACCTTTTCACAAACATGTATTCAGTGGTTAAACTGAAGGAAGTGTTTCTAAAAATTTTTATACACATTCTGCCAATCCGATTCTTGAATTATTTTATAAAAACTACAGTTTTACATTAAACCTCAAAATTTGATTAAAAAAAATGTATTTGCCGTTATTATTTAGTTACTTTGCGTAAACTTGCTCCTTGAACAGGGCTGTTGCTTCTACACGTAGATTCCCTCAATATTTGTTCAACACTATATAAAAATAGAATAGTATATTTATAACTGTCTTTGTGCCAACATTTTCAATGCAGTACAACTAATTACAATAATTGTTATTGCAGAGCGAAATTCCCGTAAAAACTGCATTTTTACAATATTCTGAAAATTCAAGCAGTGTAAAATCGGCGCTGAACAGACCTCATCTCTCTATCTCTCTGCGCAACGCTGACGCTACTTCTTCACTGCAGCTTGCAAATGTTAGGAATCGGCGATCCATGATCGGTGACTTCACTAACGGAATGTTTGGCGAGTTAACTGGAATTTATTTGCATTCGCACAATAAAATTGCATACAGTTTAATTTGGTTCCGTTGCATAACAAACAAGACTAATTTCATCTGAATGGGTGTCAATCTCTCTGTGTGTGTGTGTGTATGCAATTGCCTTTTTCAGCTTTTAGCTGATACAACTGCTGACGGACAACAACAACAACATGTACTCTTTAGTAGCTACTATATCTTTTAAAAGTATCTATCTAAGTGTACTATCCTGTTTGTTTGTATTATCTTCGTATCGTATAGAAAGTATAATATTTTAGTTTGTAGTCATAGACTTCATAGTTTGTAGCATATATGCAATTGTGGTTCAATATACAGTATATATATAGTATGTGTGTATGTATATATATAGTTTAAATAGTACAATTGGGTATATTCATAATGGTAGGTATTGTATAGTACACGATCCATGCATTGAGCGGTACCTGAAACTTTCACTAGACACGTCGTACAATTAATTTGACATCGATTTTCGACTTGCTATTTCATTTGTATCTATTTGTTGCTGCTTCAACAATACATATGTGGTATAATATATAATTTGGATTGTATTGGCAACACACATACATACATATCGGCCTGAATTCAGAATTCTAAAAGTGAGCGCACACATACATATACATACAACTATCATACATCTAGATATTACTACGTGTGTGCGTTTTGTTCTATTACAACATACAATACATACAAGTACAGTTCTAATTATGGTTGTAACCGTTAAACTGGTTCAGCTAAGTTTTGGCCCCTAGAAAAAATCATCTGACATTTAAAATGACACTCGTGTACACTCGCTACGATAATTTTGTATTCTGTGTTGCTGCACCTTCTACTTTTATATACTTTGCTATGTTACATGAATATTTGCTGCTACGAATCTTCTTAAAACATTTACCTACAGTAGTTCTCATTGTCGGTTACACGTACACCTAAACATTTACACAAGAAGAGCGAAGAATTACACACAAATTACTAGCTGGAAGTTGAAGAGTGTCGAAATGTCTCCTGCGGAGCGGTGAAGAATGACAAAGGACGTGAGCGGCGGCTCTGCGAATGTTGCGAGCACGTTCCGGTGTATTTAATGTTGGTTTTGTTTTGTTCTCTCATTCGTTTTGTTTTAATTAATTTAAAGCTTTCGTTTTGCTGATGCTTCTGTTATTGCTATTACAGCACATTACATCACTAATGCAATATACGCCGCTGCCCGCATTTAGCCATAATGAGAATGCGGCAACTTACTGCCGCTGCCTATTGCTGTCGTCTCGTGTTGGTTGCCGCTGTTCATTTGCGCATTTTGCTATTGTTGTTGTATATACGGTTTAAATGTTTGTTGCGAAATACTGTTGGTGACCAGCGGCTTCAGCACTACAGCATCAGTTGCGAGTGTTCGCCGCTGTTGGTGTGGTGGTGCGGCTCGCCGCTAGTGCGCAGCGCCATTGCGCCGGTGGAGTGCTGACAGCATTCTTCCGTTTGGCACGTCTGCGGCAAATCATTGTCGCACTGTTGCTCCTGCTGCTGTTGTTGCTGCTGCTGGTGTTGTTGCTGCTGCACAACAACTACGCTGCAGTCATGCTGCTGCGCGCGCCGCAACGTGCCGGACATGTAGTCGAGCGTCTTCTCGATGGCACGTAGGCGCTTCTCCAGCGACGTGGTTGCCAGTATGTCCACCTGAAGGCGAGAAAAGTAACGATTTAGTTGTGCAATTGCGAAGGATTGTTATGAGTTGAAAGAAATTTTGATTTTTGTCAACGAAAACCGAATAATGACATCAGCAGAAGACAGCCAATTCTCATTACGTTGGAAGAAGGATCACAACAAATATTCACCTATACTTAGTATCAATGCTGACGGCTCGGTGGAAAAATTAAAATTCATAGCACTTTTGCTATTCTTGTAATTCTCATCTGCTTCATGTGGATAGCGATTGAAGTGATCTGAGCCAAAAATCGAACCTAGGGCCTCGGTATGAGAAGCCAGCGTGCTACCCGCTGGACTATCGACGCCGACTGGTCATCCAACGAGCAGATAATTCTGATCAAACCAAACCAAACCTAACCTAACCTAATCTAACTGGTGTCGATTTATGACTTCACTAAAAATTTTACATTGAAAATTCAGCACAGGCAAATTTTAGCTGAATAGGCTTTTCATGTCAGAGGTCCGAGGTTCGATTCGCAGTTCGGGCTGGTGTTGAAAAACTATGTTGGATACATATTTCAAATGGGTAGAACTTGTCGTATCACAATGAGCCCATATATAGGCCAAACTGTGTCTCATATAGAGGCTGTCACTATAACCTAACTAGGAACCTCTTGAATCTATGCTTAAAATAAAACTATAACAATTTGAGTTACTAAAAACATTTGAAAACTTCAATACGAATTTAAATTTGCCTAGTACACTCTATAAAGTTTAATTCTCTAATCTTTTCTACCAGTAAGCATGAAAACATTCTTTGAAAACACCATTTCCGAGTGAAACTATCGCTGTCAAAATTCCACAGAGACCATCTTCTAGTCTTGAAATAATTCTTCTTTAAAGCACACAACAAGTCGCACAATTTTGTGTACCTTCAATTGTTGATTTAACGGCAACAGCGCAATTATCCACCACGCCCACGCCGGCCCGTCAGCAATGCTCTCCCAGTTATCCTCCACTGGCGGCATTTCGCCGAAGCTCTGCAGAATTTCCTGCTTCAGTTCGTGGCTCAGACTCTCGAACCACTCAACAGCTTTGGTGAGCACCGTTGCGTGCATGTTGCTCACCAATTTGACATTCTCGTCCGAAATGGTCTCGTCGTAGATGTACTCAACCTTGGCCGTTTCATAGCCATCCTTCTCATTGCGCGCCAATATCTTAAAGCGCTTGCAGCCAATGGTGCTTAGTATGGAGCAGCCGTCGCCCAGCAGCACGCAGTCGCGTATGTCGAGTATGGTGCCGATGTCGAAGTAGCGCGACTTGCCGCTATGCGGCTGCACAATGCCGAATTGCTTCTCGCCCGACTCGACCGCGCGGCGCACCATCAGCCGGTAGCGCGGCTCGTACACGAACAGCGGGCACGGCACATAGGGGAAGGCGGTGGTGCAGATGAATACCGGCACCGACGGCTCCATGTCCATTTCCTGACGGAAACGCTTCTCGTAGATCTCTGGAATGAATCGTTTCATTGCGGCTTCAAGGAATTTGGTCACAGGCCGCTTGGCCAGAATGAAGGGAACTGGCGAGGATGAGCCCTGATACATAGTATTAACATTTGGTTCCACAAGTGGCGACATGCACAATGGACACGAGGAGGTGTAATCCATGCAACGATCCAAGCATACCCAGCAGTACGTATGGCCGCACGGCGTTACCACCGGCTTCCAGAAGGTGCGACAGCACAGCACACAATCAAAGTCGCTGGCGTCAATGAGATGGGCGGGAATCTGCAGCCATTGCTTCTGCAGCGGCAACTCGCCGGACGCTTCCAGCTCTGCAAATATAGAACAAATTAGTTTCGCCAACACGATAAGCTGCCACACAGATAACTCACTTCGCAAGCGCTCCAGCTCCTGCTGTGCCCGCTCCAATGCGCTGCGAAACAGCGCACCGCAGCGCCCTTCATCCACCGCCAGCGACGGTAAGAGTTCAGTTTCCTTCGGCGACCATTTCCGGCGAAAGTGCTTGCGCGACGCCTGCCGACGCAGCTCGATGTCGTAGTTCTTCTGCATGCCCGCGTAGATAGCGTAGCGCTTGTCAGTGCAGCCGGCATAGCCGCCGCCGTCGCTCGCCAGGAAATCCTCCGCGGCCATGATATCACATTTGCCGTCGCACGCAATAAAGTCATCGTCGCAAGAACTCAAGTGATCGCCGTTGGCGTTGCTGAGCAGTCCGATCTGCTTGCGGCGCCGCAGATGGTGTTCCGCCCGAATGGTGTACGGCGCCGTGGCCGTGTTGAAGGTACGAGGTAGCAGGGACTTGCTTCTGGCCGACTGCGCGAGCAGCTTTTGCAAATTCTGCGCAAACAGGGGAGAGAAATTAGTGAACGTTGAAGATTGACGATTGAGCTGCGGCTTACGTTACCTTGGCGAGATCGTGCTGAAACAGCTCTGAGCTGGCGAGTTGTGTGCTCTTGTCGAGGCTGATGGCCAGGCAATTTTCGTACAACGACTCATCGAAGCGGCCGAGTTCGCACAGGGCCAAGGCGCGCATGTAGTGGGCCTGTGTGAGAGAAGGAGTAATATATAAGATTGATTAAATGCTGACGTGGTTGAGGTATGAATGCTTCCGATTGACTTACCTTGGCCGATGTGTAACGACTTTTCAGCGCATTGTCCACGTCCGCCAGTGAGCTCTGAAAGTGATTCAGCTTTCGCAGAACCTCGGCGCGCAGCAGCAAGCTCTTGAAATTTGCGGGCGCTGCAAGTGAAGAAAGAAGAGCCAAGTTATTGAAAATGCTAAAATGCTAAATAAAAGACTGGCAAAGCAGGCAGAAAGTGCTTTAGTATTCACACACATACACATACATACGCAAAAAACTGATAAGTACATATTTCGATCGAACGCAGATTTTTCACACAATTCGATATACTTAGAAATTATGTAAATAAACCAAAAATAAATTCCTCATTTCCCGAAATAACCGATTAGTGGCGTTTTAAAATTAAATCAACAAGGAAACATTTTCCGAGCCCCCAATCCAAGTGAAAAATTTCGTCACAGCTTTTCGCGGTTCCGCCTCCCTCTCGCACCTTTAGAGCAACTCATTCAGCATTTGTGTCCACAGCGAAAAATAGCAACAATTCATATTGGCTGCTGGCTATTGACCGCCAGGCCGCGTCCATCTGTCATCCACAGCGCCGCAGCCTCCTACGTACGCACATCCCATAAGCCCAATATCGACGCTCGGCTAGTTGGGGCACGTTCGCAGCGGCTGCCAAGAAAATGGCTTAATTAATGCCAATTTAAATGGAAATGTCAAAACAACGGATAGAAAGTGACGTGCAGGCTGCGCCGCGTCGTTCGCTTTCAAGTATTTGCAAATAAATATCTACTCGGTAGCAATTCAAACAATTGGCGGAATATGTAGCGTTGCCAAAAAGTAAGAAATAACCCAAACAAATACAATGTTTGAAGGGGCAAACAATATTTTGAAAATCATAAAATTCATAAAAATCACAAAATTAAGTGAGCAGCTGGTGCCGCGCGGAGCATAATTCACAAATAGCAAGTTTTAGGCGCACTTAAACGCCTTAAGTCTATTTACAATCGACGGTAAGCAGTGGCGGCGGCAATGTAAACAAATGGCGTAAAATCGTAAACAACAATTAAGACACACAATGGCGCAGGTGGCAATGTTTTACAGTGGGGAGCACACAATGCCAGTCGTTGCAGTGATCTTAACTATTTGCTAAAACAACAACTAAAAGTCACTAACTGAAACTTAATGTGTTTGGTTGGTTCATATACTCAATGTTTACCATTTTCGTTTAGACATAAAATTGGTTAGTATACCAAATTTTTCTATCATCACCAAACTCAAAGAATTTGGCGACTTTCGATGGGGGGATTCTATGCTGTTGACTAGGGATTATCAAAAAAATGTTGCATCAACGAGCTTGGCAGCTTCCGATTATTTTCATTAATAACAAATAAATAACTGTAACTATTAAACTGTTTCGAAATATTCACCATTTTCAAGCGCTCGTATCACTCTGAATTGCAGTGCCCGCCACAATGGCCGCCACTGTCGTTGGCGAATATTTTCGGCATTTAAAAATACCAAACCATACAAACACAAATTTATTTTGTTTTAATTTACACGTTGCACGCGCCATTTGAAGTCAACAAACAGCAATAACAACAAACAAACCTAAACAGAACAACAACGACGGCAAAAAGACAGACGAGACGAATGCAACCGAACTCGCTGCGGCAGCTGCACGCCCACGTCGCCAACCAGCGATGCAGTAGTGCGCAATTAACCGTTTGACGTTGGCGCTGGCGCTGCCGATTTGGCGACGTTGCTTCGCTGCCGACAAGCGCTCTCGGCGGCAGTGCAATGTGGTGCGGGTTCAATGTATTAAATGATTACGTCGTTTTTGTTGTTGTATTTGTTTTGTGCTTAAAATTGCAGCGTTGTGCAAGCGTTTTGTGTCGTCACAGTCGACTTGAGTGCATTTTGCTGGCCAACCGTTGTCGCACTTTTGCTGGTTCGTTGCAGGCGCTGTTGTTATGGTTGCTGTGCTTGTTCTTGTTGTTGTTGTTGTTGATGGTTGTTTTTATGGCTGCTGATGTCATTAATGCAATGCATGATCATGCAATGCATTGCATGGTAAATTTGCACTTATTGGCTGCTTGCCGCAAAGACAGCAGCAGGCAGCATTTTCGGACGTGTTCTGGCTGTCTTTGGCGAGCGTCGAGCCAATTTGCAAATTGTGTATTTGTTGTGAATAATCTGTTTCGAGCGCACTTTTATTTGCTGGAATAAATGCGCAACTTGCATTTGAACGAATTCAGCTACGAATACGTAAATGAAGATACAAATGCGATGCAAATATCGAGAAGTGCAGAATGGCGCTATCAAAGATGGCAGTTTGCTAGCGATCAGTTGCGAAAGATCTGCACTTTGATGGGAACGTTGAAACATATAAATAAATGTACAAAATGTGAAAACAAAAAGCTATGATAACAATACAGATGTACTAATATATTTTTTCAGTGAACAATGTTCGAACAAACAATGTGAGAACAAACATGATCTATGAGGAAGATTTATATCTGTGGGCAAAACCCGCAAAAGTCAACTTAAGATATCATTGAGTTAAGGTGCTAGCGTATTCCTTTAACCCATTTCGTAACTATGATTCGTTAACGAATGAAATGAGTAATGTTGGCAGTTTTATATTACGTTAAACTTGTGTAATCTAAAGTTTATGTTTTTATATTATACTTAGATCAATTAGCTTTCAAATAAAATATGTTTTTGCCATGCCACACCTTCCCTATTAAAGCCGAGTGAGCATTGAAACGAACCTCATATATAGACTTTTTTTAATTCTTTAAATGAACTAAAAATATCCAGATTTATACAAAACCCAAACAGAATGATTGCAAAAATGCCACACACATTTTGTATTATTTATTTATTTATTTTTTTTTATTTACGACTTTCGTACAATATTATTTATAATAAAATTTGTTTACAAATGTTAACCCATGCGTACCTTTAATTCGTTAACGAATCATAGGAATTAGTAATGTTTGCAGTTTTTTATTACGATAAACTTGTGTAATCTAAAGTTTATATTTTCATATTATACCTAAATGTATTGGCTTTCAAATAAAATGTTTTTGCCATGCAACGCCTTCCCTATTAAAGATTAAAGATACGCGGGCATTGAAAAGAAAAATTCACGTTTCGACTTCTTTCTTAAATTTTTTTAGAAGTACTAAAAAATAACTACAGTTGTGCAAAACCCAAACCCAATAACTGGAAAGTAAAAAAATTTGTAGTTTTATATTACAATAAAATACGTTAAGATCTGTTCAAACTTATTTTACGTGCTTTTTTAATCTAATTCGCCCTCCTATTACAACAAAAATAAAACCTTTCTCAAAATATCGGTACGAAATGGGTTAATGCGTGCTGCTTAAAATAGCACTCACAGATCTCTTTGATCACGTGTCAAAATTTTATTACTCTAACTTAATTGGTTCGAAAGTTATTCAAAAAAGGCGGAAGCTGCAATTCTAATGAAGTACAAAAATTCTAATTTACTTGAGTATCAGTATTTGAAATAATAAATAGATACAAAATCATTGAAGCGAGAATAATGAAATTTTCACACGTGATCAAAGAGATTTTGGGTTTTAACATACTTACTTTTCAAGAAAATTCTATATAAATTTTCAAGGATATAAAGGATTAAAATTTTCAAAGGACCTTTTTCGTATCCTCTTTTTACAAATAGATAAAAAATCAATTTTATTTAAATTGTTGTGCCTTTCCTCTTTCATTTGATATACATATCGCCATATTCTAACGAGGTTAAGTATTTTTTATATTTTTTTACTTTTTACCCCCTTTAAAAGTCCTTTTAAAAAGACAAAGGATGTAGAAATTAAAAACTGAATACGCAGTATTACTATATTTGGTCTCTAGTTTTACGCACATATGGATTTTCCCCGGTGCAAAAATGCTGTCGCACGGTGTAATAGCGCTGCTCACATCAGCACTCTTGGGCTCAAATCGTACACTGTGGAGCCACATGAAAAAATAAGGTACACAGTTTGTGTTGAAACCACGCATCTGTATTAGCTGGAGAAAGTCAGGATCTCATCACTTAACCAAACCTTAACAACACATCGGATTGAACTCAACAACATAACATAAAGATCCCAGCTCACAGGAAATCCTATTGTTTTTATTTTACAATAGGAACAAAAATGGGTAAAACAAACTACTAAGTTGCGGTATAAATTCATATGAAGAGCTTCTATTAATGCATTAAAATGTGAAAAATCGTGTATACAAGCACAGTTACAGTTATTTATACATTAATTTTATGATACGCTAATCTCAATACCTAGAAACCTTTTTAATTATATTCACTTGATAATACGAACTTAATGATACAAAATCATTATCGGCTTTGACTACTGACAGCAGCTAAAGTAGACATTTAATTCGTTTGTACTGGCAATTTAACGTAAATCACTGTCTAAGCTGCAATTATATAGTATTCCAGTTGCATAATGCAAATGAAAAAATATTAAAAAAATTAAAAAAATATGCAAATGCAATTAAAGTGCGGTTAAGGTGCCGATTGAATAGTTTTCCTTTCAGACAAATTATTATAAAACACATTTGTCAGTCATAAATGCAATGCATTGGCACATCATTTGTATTTTTAATTCGTTTTCTCTAGTTGATTTTTCTAATCGCCATAAATGCTCATGATCAGCGTATACATACATATAAACGTATATGTAAGGTTGGAAACCAGTTAGAAATGTAACTATTCAAAATCAGTACTGCGTATCGTATTGTTGTCGTTCGAATTGAGGCAACGCACTGTTATGTTATATTTTATTTTATTTTATTTTATTTTATTTTATTTTATTTTATTTTATTTTACTTTATTTTACTTTATTTTACTTTATTTTACTTTATTTTACTTTATTTTATTTTATTTTATTTTATTTTATTTTATTTTATTTTTTTGTTTTATTTTATTTTATTTTATTTTATTTTATTAATTTTAATTTAATCGAAAGTTTCCTTACATCGACTTAAGAACTGATAGTTTTTTGATTCCAGATTTTATTGCTGTTTTCAAAAATTATTATTTAAACTTGGTTATAACTTGTAATCGCAATGAGCATAAGAGGCTTCTGAATGTATTAGTCGAGCTGCCTCTTTAACCTGAGCTAACCTATAACTTGTATATTTCATCTATATTTTTTTAAAAAAGAAAGAAAGAAGACTATTAAATATTTAGCCCAAAAAACAACCTTTAATAAGACTGGCTTTGTGAAATTAACTACACACAAGCTTCTCTTTAATGCAGAAATTTATGTGAAATCGTTAATAAAAATATAAATATTGCCTTAACCGATAACTCTATTGGAAAGTATTGGACAGGTTAATAGGATATTTAACCGCGTTTAAGCTTTTTATTCTTATTTATATAAACACTGCATTTACTTGTATGGCAAAGTATATAGAAAACTATATAACTATAAGCAATTGGTTGCTATTTGTTGTAAGACATATTAAATCCTGAATTGCAATTCTTCAATCAAAACTCTCTTAACAATCACATTAAGCACCTCAGGAAAGTGTTTGGCAATTTGGGGTTAAACCAACAAGCCATAAGCACTGCTAACAGCATTCAGCGCTCTTAAAGGCGCTCTTTTATGGTCTCTTACGCTCTTTGGTGGTTGCTTTCAGAGACTCCAATAAATGCTTCGCTGACAGTTGAATGAGAGTTGCTGTGTTGCTAGCAATTGCTGACTCGATTGTGGGCAGCGCCGACGCTCTTCAATGTTATTGCGGCCAGAGAGCGGCGAATCGTTTGCCAGCACTTTTGCGGGCGTACATAACAGGCCCAGCAACAAATCGGCACGCCAACAACATTACGCAACATGTTCTGCTGTTGTTGGCTGGTCGACTGTTCGGCGACGGCTTGTTGCTGATGGCTGATTGCTGACGCATGGCGTTTTGCCTGTTTTGGTGTCGTGCTGCTGCGCTGTTTTCATTTTCAATTTCGCCTTGACGGCGTCGGTGGCGCACGAAAACAATTCTTGTTGTTATTGCATTCAATTTAGCGCGACGCATTGCTTGAAAAAATGAACAGCAGCCGCGGCGCGCATTTACATAAAACGCTCATGCATATGCACATTTTTTATCAAGCCGCTAGCTGACTGGTTGGCTGGCTGGCTGGTGAGTGGGTGGTTTGCCGTCGAACCTTGGAAATGGTGCGAATTGCTGTCGCCGCTTTCAGCCAGCTTTCAGTTTGCAAGCAGCTGGCACGAAATGCAAAGTCGGCATTGCGGCTGCACTGAAATATTATTTCAGAACTTGTGTAATTCGTTCCTGTGTCGACTGCTGCTGGCTGAGCGCCCTTTGCATAGTTGATATTGAAATTAGATATGCGTGTAGCTTGAATAAATAGTCACAGAAACTTTGTTTCGAGGACAACGTACGCACGAATTGCGATTGTGCAATATTGTGACGATACGCAATTGCGGGGCCCTTTAGCGTAGGCAACACGGCTGAACGGGCATTTGTGGGCCGGAGCAGTATTACATACTTTTAGGGGCATGGTAATTTCGATGGAATTATCACATTGACGATGACGTTCGAGAACGAGTTGCGCTCCCCGGTAAACCAATATTAAAGGCAGCCGGGTACAGTGAGTCGGTTTGATTTTGAGAAACATCGGTGTAACACGAATAAGAAAAGTGAAGCGAAAGCAACAGTGGTAAACTGTGTTTAAAGAATTTCAAAGTATTTTCTTTTGGCACAATCCAACGATACGAACTACGCCTGCGTTGGTCAGCAGAACTAAATTTACGTACCAATATGGCTTGCTGCTGGTTTTTGCTGCTTTTACTTTTTATTGCTGGGTTAAAGGTTTTTGTAGCGGCAGCATTTCTAAACTTTGTCCGCATTAAATTTTTAAGATTTTACAGTCTTTGTTTTCTCAGCTGTAAATTGTGAGATTTATTTGAATAAGTACAAGAAGTAAAAATGAAAAGGCTGCTCATATTTTTATGAAAATAAATATATTTGTCTGATGATTAGCCGCCTGATTTCGATTTCCGACAGCCAATTGGATGGAAATTTAATGGAGTGGAAATTGGTCTATCAAAACATGCAATTTGCAGTTCTCAGTTCGTAAACCATCTCGCTAAATTGATTCAACCTTGGCTTATCGCTTTATTGCCTTCTTCCATACAGCATTAAATTGGCGCCATCAACTTCCCGCTTGCCTTCGACAGAGAATTAAAAATTGTTTGCTCTCGTAACACGGCAATCAACGTTTGCAGCATGTTTGTGTCAATACGTAGGCATGTATGTATGTATGTGTGTTTCATGGAGATTATACAATCTTTGTGCTGGCATTGTTCGATACTCATTGCCGTTTTTATCTTAAGTACTGGCAGTGCTTTGCACTTGCGACTGCTACTCGAATTATCGTCCAGGATTCTAAAATGTTTTTCATGTTTATTTGGTATTGAAATTGTATATATGTAGGTATATTATATTTTTTTCTCACGACTCAGTTGCTAGAAGTTGCCAGAAACAACTCGTGGTATGTTCTAATTAATTGCGTAAGAGGACAGAAAAAGCCAAACAAAAGCGTTTCGAATTTCAAAGAAGAATTCACATATGCACACAAGCATGTAAATTGACACATTTATATAACGCACTCACACTAAAAAAAAACCACTTATATCAGGCACACATTAGCTAATTTTGCACATTGAGCGGTGAGAAGCCCAAGCAATACGCTGCGTATACGTGATTATAATTAGGAAACAACTCAAATATTACGCAATGAAGGGCGAACAGTAAAAAGGGGAAAGAAGGGAAAAGAAACGTTTACCATTTCTAAAATATTTTATTTACAATTAAATAAAATATAAATGGTCTTTAAAAAAAATGTAAAAAATTCACTAATTTCAATGCTGATCAAAATAAATTAAAATGAAATTTATAATTTAATAGACAGAAAATGATAAATAAAATAATAAAATAATCACAAATTCAACTGAAATTAAAACCAAAATATAAGAAAAATATATGTAATATAAAGAACAATATAATAGTACCAGGGACTTAACTATTATAAGTTTTTTAAGAAAATAATTGCAATGTAACTATTACAATGCATCATCAATTTTATTTGTTGATTATAATTATTATTTGCGACAATTAATTTTTACGTTGCGTAATAACTGTTATCAGAAACACATTTTTTTTTCGTTCTCGATAATTATTATTTTGGGACTTTTTTTGTTTACGTTGCTTCATAACTTTTATTTATGACTTTTTTATTTGCGTTACCGATAACTATTATTTTTAGAAATTTTTGTTACGTTACTTCATAACTTTTATTTATGATTTTTTGTTATTTACGTTGCCGATAACTATTATTTGAAAGAAAATTTTCTTACCACATGTTGAGTATGAAGTGATTTTTAATTGTTTAGTTGTTGGTGGAAATTAGGTTTCTGCAGTTAATTTGCGTTTGTCAATTTAAAACAATTAAAAATCAATTCATATCCAAAATGTGGTAATTCCACGTAAAATTTTTTTTTCAAAATAATAGTTATCGGCAACTTAAATGAAAAAAAAATCATAAATAAAAGTTATGAAGCAACGTAAAAAAAATTTTTCCAAATAATAGTTATCGGTAACGTAATTTAAAAAAGTCATAAATAAAAGTTATGAAGCAATGTAAAAAACAAAAATCCCAAAATAATAATTATCGACAACGAAAAATATATTTCTTACTTATAAGACTTATTATGCAACTCAAAAATATTTATTACATGATAATAGTTATAGGCGACGTAAAAAATTTCTTATTGGGAATAATTGTTATAACGAAATAATTACAGAAATTTCTTAAATTAGGGCAATTTTTTTATTCCCAAAAATATGGATAATAATTATTTTAAGTCTCTGTTATAATTACCTACTTGAGTATGCATATTGAGGAGAACAAAATTCAAATATTCAGAATAATAGAGAAAATTCCAGGAACACTTAAATCCGAGCACACATAAACCATAGCAATGACCATCATCACAAACAAGAAGCGACCACAAGAAAAATACACGCCATATGTGATGAAAATTAAATACAATTGAACAATGCGAAAAGAGCAAAACAGAGTAAAGAAGCAGCAGGAGTATGAACAAAAGGCTAAGAAATGAAAACAATCAGGCAACAGGCGCCGAGGTAGCAGCAAATGTTGCCACAGTAAAAATTTATGAGCCGCTCGTAAATCAATGCCGCACCAACAACAACAACAATACAATCGACCATTGTTGACGAAACACGCAAAGCCAGAGTGCAGCAACGACATGAAAGGTTGCCGAACCGGCAACGCGTTTCCGTTGTAGACGCGTCGCTGCCGCTGACCGCATTATGGCCGCTACTGTTGCCGCTGGCCAGCAGCTCGTTCTTGTTGCGTTGCCGTAATTGTTCGGCACAGCACAGTGGCGATAAGTGTGCGCTATTTATATTTGCGCGCCTCCGCCTCACTTCGTTTTATTAAAGGCGGCGAGTTCAATGTACGCCGCGTGTTGAGCTATAAAAAATTTGTACGGGTACATAAAGCACAAACACACAAACTGGCGGCGCATATCGCTCAAAGCAGCGAACGAGAATGAAATTGAAAAAGCACACACACAGTCTCATCAAGAAGTGTATACCAAGCGCTACACGTTGCGCGCTACTTTGGCGTGTGCTACTTTCGATTTGCTGCCATTTGTTTATTCGGCCGAAATACACAACGCGCCAACCGCAGCTAATCAGGCGCACTGCTGCGTGGCCGTTCCCCTCCCCCAAAAGGCAATGTTGCGTCTCTCTTGCAGCCACCTCAACATGTTTAATATTATTGGTGGCGTTTGTTGTGTGCGTGTCTCTTCTTGTGCTCTGTTTACTTTCCGATAATTTCAATTGGGTTTATGGGTTCGACTCGTTGCCATCGAATTGTGGTCTTGCAAGCGAACAAACAAGTTTTCTATTATTCTATTTGTTTTCTTTCCTTCTCTGGCGATAAGCTTATTTGGGTCGTCGTCAGTAAGGCGGCGTGTTGAAGAGCAACAAGTAGAAATTATGATACAGCACTAAGCGTGTAATGAGTTTATTTCGGCGCGTGTTATGCGAAAACGTCAAGCGTTATCACTAGTGAGGCCCCATGGTTGGGTGATTGACTCTTTTTAGAGTTATTGTTGTTTTATATAAATGACTTTTTTTTCAATAACATTTGCAGCATAATCAACAAATGGTACTGAAATAATTAGAGCCATTGATGATCTGTGGATACAGTTCAAATTTATTTCACACTACTTGAATGACAAACTCCATTAAAACGACATTAGACTTGCTGCGGGCTCTGGTCATTTGTGTCATTTCCTTGTTAGCAAAATACATAAAACAGTAAACTGAACGCATTAGTCTAAGCAGGATGCCCAGTGGGGCGTATAAGTAACCGAACTACGTTCATGTCTCATCGCGTGTCCATTAGTTGTTGGCATTGTTCCGTCCAAAAAGCCAAATGATTCATTTTCGTATGCAAATTTCCGTGCACATTTTCCTTTCATTCTTTTTGTAGCTCATTAAATGGACACTAATAAATCGCCGGCTATTTGTTGCTAAATTGTGGTGATGAAATAAAATTTTCCCATGCGCGCTCGCTGACATTAATATGCCCGATGATTAAATAATTTGCAAATGAAAGCATAAACTGCCAGGCACGTCGCGATGGTCGCGCCACTGCAATTAAGTTGCGGCCGTATTGTGCAGCTCGAGCGTAGCGAAAAGTGTAAACGGTGCATTTGTAATTCTAAAGCGACGACCAAACAGTGCTGACAAATAAAAAATTTTCTTCAGAATTTTCGCTACTGCAGAAAGCAACAAAAGCCCACGCCACGACAAGACGAACACGGCAGGCGGACAGTGGATGTCATGAGACACTTGCCGCGTGTGACATAACAGCACCAACAATAATATTCATAATGCTCGCAATGGAATATATTCAAATTATATTTGACTCGCGCACTGGACGGCGTTGAAGCGAATTAATTGTGCGCTCTGTGTGCGCGGCGAATACGGGCCGTGCTTAGAGCCAGTCGGCGTCGTGCTTAGAATGCAACGCTCCGCTATGGGTGCCGTGAATGTAAACTTAACCCTTTCGCTACAGGTTTTTACTGGGGAAAGTTAAAATTTTTAATTTTACGTTTTGGGCTTCTATGTGGTTATAATAGAAACATTCCATAAGAAATTTTTTAATTTTTATACTCGAACCCTGTATTTTAGAGTGTTTTTCTATGAGAGCAACCACATCGTTGTGGCTGTAATAATTACCTAAACATAAAACTTTTTACGCATAACGAAAATTTGAATATTTCTTCATTTACTTCAGCCAAAATTAAAAAAAAAAGTATTTAAATTGAAAGAAAACGTCAAATGAAAAAGTTCTCTAATTTTTTCTGCTTCTTCTTCCTTTACTATGTCAAGATATACCATTAAAAATAAAAATATTCTTTAAACTTAAATATTCAGTTTTTTAAATTCATATTTTTCCTAAAACTTCAAACTATTATAAAGACCAACAAAAATATGTATTCTTGCAACCATAGAGGATGCAGACGTCCACAAAGTAGCATGTTGCCATATGGCACAAAATAGCGAAAGGGTTAAAGTTGTCACATAATGGGCTCCTTTTTTTGAGGAATTTCGCTTTCAAAGCATTTTTGCTGTGGCTTTGATTTCATATTTTTGATTTATTATTAATTTTTGGCTCAACACAAATATGGACGTAGCCGTGTTGAGTTTTATGTAGAGACAGCAGAAAATCAGCAGCTGCTAGTTAATTTTGTGGAACATAAAAGAATTGCAAATAGAGATCAGAATTCGAGTTTTTCAGACCACATAACGAAAAATTAAAGAATTCAATTAAAAGATTTTCGATCAAAATCCGCACAAAGAAATCGAATTTCATTCAATTCTAAACCCGTCTCGATTAAATTCAAACTATTTAAAATGCGTTGAACTACATTATTTACATTATTTTTACATCATATATAAATTTAGTACCACATGACGTATGAGTGACGTAAAAAGACCGAATATTTTACCGACATGAGATAATCAAGAAAATTAGGCAAACTTTGAACTGCCTCGTTAGCACTTCTGGGATGGCACAGCATGGCGTATAAGTGATTCTTAAATGTCGTCATTCAATTATTCAGTCAAATTCGCCGAGATAATCCCACAAAATGCAAGCATGGATCAAGAATGGGCCGAACAAAGCAATATTACGTGCTAGGCGAATTACGTTAAACATTGAAGTAAAAGAAATGAGGTGAAAATGCAAATCACTCAAAAGAAGAAGCGCCCGCAAAACAAAAGAATATGAATGAAAGACACGAACACAGACAGACGATTGGTCAGAGGCGCGAAGAAGGGGTACTGGGAAACACAATGCATTAATCATGGCTTCATGCAACAATAGAAAAATTTAGACGAGCGGCCAGAAATTATTTATAAGCGTACTTTGCTGTTTGGCAGAAAGATGAAAAACACAACAAAGCCTTCAATAATGCAACAATAAGGTTAGGTTAGGTTAAAGAAGGGGAGTGTGCATTTTGCACTTCCACTCGGAGGCCCTGTTGGGCCCATTGTGATTCCCTTCATTTTTAATATATGCAACAATAAAGAACAAATAACAATAAAAGCATCCAGTGACCGAAAAAACGTTGCCACACAAAGGCCAACACCAAACAACGGCGACAGATTTCACGCTAAAACTGGCGCAACAGAGCAGAGCTCAAAAACTGAAGGCAGCAACAACCAGTCGCAGAATATTACAAACAAAAATACGGACGACCAACAAATCCAATGTAGCGTGGCAAGAGGAGGGAGGTGAGGAAGGCGAGGAGGCAGATTAAGCATGCACATGGCGTAATCAAGTGGGAATCGCTCTCGCTGCGAGCACTCGCTGCGAGCACTCTCACGTTCGGAGTCGGGCTTATGTTCGCTTGGCACAGTATAGAATAGAATGAAAAGTGGGCGTGGAATGGGCACGCGGCGTCGGGTGGTTGGTGTGTGTGCACAACGGAACGAGGCACTTCCACAGCTGCAATCAAATGTTAAGTTCATTCGCGAGTGGCTGCCGCGCACGCAAACCAACACACACATACACACACACACACTCACATAAAAGCATTCGTTTGTTTACCAATTCAATGTGTTTCAGCGCGTTTCGCTTCTCAGGCATTCCGCTTCGTGTGCATGAAAACGCTTTGACGCAAATGGGGTGATTGACCTGGTGGGTTGAGCTGACAGCCAGCAACGAAGCATGGGGACGAGAGGCGGGCGCCAGTCGGAGATCGACTGTTAAGTACAGCAGAACAGGCAGTGGGGGCATTCAGATGGTCAATGGTCAAGCTGAGTGATGCTCGATAAGCGGCTGGAGTGGGGTGTTGGGGCGGAGACGCGTACTGACGCCGTTTAGTTTGCCAGATGCGCCGATACCCCAGCGTCATCGGCCGCGTTTATGCCAAACTCTGCCGATTGGACGGACACAGAACGCAGCAGAAAAAAACACGCCACCATCGCATTGTTGTGTGTGTGTGTGTGTGTGTATGAGTGTTAAGACACATCGACCGTATGTGTCTAGCATGCTGAAAACGACGGACTGCTATTCGCTTCATTTATCAGCGGCGTTAATCGATACGACTTTGCGTCGCCACGCCTTTTCTTCTATGCAAATCGCTGTGCCAATACGCAGTTCAACGAAGACTCGTTGTTGTCCACATTTGATTGCTGTTTCTGATGATTCTTTTGCTTGCTCCTGATTGTTTTCCTTGTTTCTAAAATTTTTCTCATTGATTGTTCTGGAACTTTTTTCTACTTTGCTGTTGTTATTTAGAAGAACAACAACTGTTATTGCGTCGTTTGTTTACCGGATTGTTGTATTCGGTTTCGGGTTTATTTACTTAACATTGTTTGTGCCGTGCACTCTGCTGCTCCCCACTTGCTATCAAAAAAATTATGTATGTAGCAATGCCGATTCAATTATCGCTATTGTGGGTACAAGTGTTGGCGGCGAATTGCGCTTCGACCATTTGTTGACTTCCTTCGCGGCGTGTTTACAGTTGCACGTAATTTGGTTTGTAAACAGGCGAATGTGTAAATGAGCGTTTGATTGCTTTTTTTGCCGCATCATTGCGCGTTATCAAATGTTATGACCATATGTTATGAGTTATCACATTTCTGAGTGAAATGAGTGAATTTCGGTAATTCGAGTGCTCGAAATAGAAGCCAAGTCCAAGGTTGTTCAATGAAAGCAATTAAAACGCTGAAACTAAAGAAATTAGCGCATTTCGTTGTTACGTCATGTATGTATGTATGTATGAGTGTGTCTGCGGTTTAGGTTGTGCAAACAATTTGCCAAACAATTATGCAGCCCAACTGATAACAGACAATTTCACATCCGTTTTCAAAACGATAAAACACTTGAAAGGCATTGCTTAGTTTTTATAATATCGTAAAATGTTATCCGTGGAAGATGGACATTAGTAAAATTTTAATTTTAATTTTTTTTTTTTTAATTTTAAATTTTTAGTGTTAAATTTTAAAATTTTAAAATTTAAAATTTTTAATTTTAAAATTTTAATTTACAATTTAATTTTTTTTTTTGACATTAATAAAATTTTACCACTTTATACCTCACTCATCATTTTCGCTAGAAAATATTTTTATCGTCGGCACCAAGTTATTTGATGAAAAAGGCCAGCACTTAACACTAGTGATGGGAAAAACAATGTATTAATCGATTAATGAATCATATGATTAATTGAAACAGAGCGATTATTAATCGCAATTAATCGAAATAAATGGAAAATAATCGAATAATCGAATGATTTTTTTAATATTGTAACTTAACCGTGTAATTTTAAAGTATGTTAATATGAAAATTTTTACCAATTGCCTTATAAAAACAATAACAATGAATTAATAAATGAAAGTAAGTACATATCAAAGGAAAAAATATATATTTTATTTATTCATTGCAGAGTTTAGAAATAATAGTTTTGACAGGCGCGACATCGTGAACCTGTTCCTCTTTTCAGTGGCAGTTGCACATGCCTTTGAAAAGAGGCGCTATGCTGGTACCGAAGTTCCTAAAAGATAACCGACGAGTTATTATATAAAGCTTAGGGTACACCGTTCGCATTTCTTCCCAGGCATGGATGACGTTACGTTTCAGTTTCAAAACTGGAGCTTTCAAAAAAAAGCTAAGCTCGTCCTGAATTTGGGTTAGGTCGTTGTTTTTTTGCGACATTTGTGAGCCAGCGACTTGTGGTGGGCCCATAAATCAAATTCAGCATCGCATCAAAGTGTCCGTCTCAAGATTTATTTTGCACACAAAGCACTTCATCACACTGACGGTAAACTATTTAAGCAAACACATCCAAAATCATGCAGTGCGAGTTTTTTAGTTGCTTTGATGTTTTAAAAAGGTTAATTTTGAAAAAGGTCAACAAACTTGTGAACTAAGCCACTATATCACATTACCCGACCATATCACATTACCCGAACTTACTCTACGTTTTCTTTCGATTATTTTAGCATCTAATCGATTAACGTTTCGATTAATCGAAACCCATTTTTCGATACAATTAAATCGTGAATTGAAAGAAACAAATCGATTATTGTGTATCAAATGATTAATCGTCCCATCACTACTTAACACTAGAATACCCGGCCAAATTCAGCCATTTAGAGTGGCGTTACCCCTTTAAAAAATATTGCCCAACATAATGCGTTCTCAAAGTTTGCCGTGACTCAGACAATGAGTTGCGAGTCAAGAAAGCATTTAAATTTCCACCACTCATCGACTAAATAGTTATTTAAATAAAAAACACTCATTCAAACACCTCAAATATATTTACCCAAAAAACAACTACACAAAACTTAATACAAGCAAACTAATTCCGGTTGACTTCGGTCACTGTCTTCAGTGTTTTATCATTTTCGCCGGCTTCGCATTCAAATTATTTGTTTTTGTTCGAGCAGAATGACAGCAGACATTATTTTAATTAAATGAGTGTGCAGCTATAAATTTAGACCAGCGATAAGAAACGTTTGCGAGCTTTTGACAATTATTGTATAACATTTAGCAGCCGTCTATAAATAAATCGAACTAAAATTTCCCAAAGCTGTCGCTGATGCAGCCCAACAGATGAATAGACATTGTCTGATTAGGCGTGTCTGTGTGTGCGTGCGATTTGCGGCGCGCCGTAGGATTTGTGCTATCAAACACATCGAGCAAAGAGAATTGAACTGGAAGCCGAAGCCGAGCTGGCTGAGCGCCTGAGCCGCGCCAGCTTGTGCTACGTCCAACTGGGCAGGTCGTGAATGTTGGTTACGTAAAAACCTGCTCCAATAGGTTAAGAACCGCAGCGTAAACTGAGATCGAAAGCGCCGAGTCACCCAAGTCAAGGTTAGTGTTTCACACAATTACGTGTTTGGGTGCGTGCGCGCGAAACTTGCGTAATGCGACCTCGACGTACGGCAGCCGTGAAAATGGAGCGGTTTCAAAATGCGCTTAAAATTTTTAATACAAAAAGCACACTCACACACACACACACGAAGGCATCGAGTGGGCGCAGATGCGAAAGTAATTAAAGTGTGCGAGACACGCAATGCGGCATAATTAAATCACACACAGAAATGATTAATGTAAAAAGCAAACAATATCGTAATTATAACAACCGAAAACAATCAGCTGCGAATGTGTACAACGCGCCCAGGCCGCGGCGCACGCGTTGCCAAGTGGCGGAAAAGCAGTGGCAGCGGGGCTTCAGCGGCGCATTTGTGGCACTCGGATTGGTAGGTAATGACATTAAGTGCAGTTCAGTTAATTCATTAGCCGAAAGCAGCAGCGAAATGCAATGAATACAAAAAATGGCAGCAACAAAAACTGCGCGCAAAACCGCCAGCAGCAATGAAAGCAAAACCGATACATAAATAAAAATAAAAATATATAAATAAAAATAAAAATGACTGAACGATAAAAATTGTTTACGCGCTTCGATAAGCAACAGCGAATGCACAACAATGCCAGCAGCAGCAGCGCAACAACAACAACAACAAGTAACAATAACAAGCACAAAACAAGTGTATTATTGTTATTGTGATTTTATATTCAAGGCCACACTGCACAACGACCCATGGCAAGCGCTCTTTCATGCCAACACCAGCACAAACACGAACACACACATGCATACATACAATACATATGAACACACACACATATATATATAGATACATATAATACAAACAGCGGAAGGTGCAGATTGTTGCCCCGAACACATAGACGACGGCAGCGACACGACTGCATCTGTAAAAATATAGAAACAGAATAATCGTATCGGAACGATTATTTTGACGGCAGCACGACAACACGAACACCGAACACAGATGTAGCTATCGCCAAGCTTTGAGTCTCTATTTCGTAGGCGATAAAATCAAAGCAATTGGTATCCCTGCTAAACCCATTGCTGCCTAATGGGTAAAATTTTACCCATGAAAATGGATTTTTTTTTTAAATCACAAAAAAGTCAATGTTTGAGATCTCTCAAAACCATTGATAGTGAAGGTCACCCTAAAATTTCGCCATCTAGCTAGAGTTACCAGACTCCAAAAATCGTGAATTTTCTGGAGGTGGAAAATGTGGCGAAACGTAGTGGCCTTAGAACTTCACAAAAATCTGCCTCCTAACTCACCTGTAAAAAATACCACTTTTGTTCACGTGTTTAGCTGATCACTTCACAAAGTATGGAAAAAAGCTACCATTGCTGCGTAATGGGTACAAAATACCTAAAGAATATCTCAGCAACGTGCAGAGATATAAAGCTGAAATTTTGTCTCTGATCATTTTGGGTCACTTCTAGGTCGTGTATGAAATTTTATCAAAATCGTATGGGCGGAACTGGTACCCGGCAGCAATGGGTTAAATTGGCAACATCGATTGCTTGTTTGGAAAATTCAAGCGTCACAAAAAATATGATTGTTGTGCCGCCATCATTGTAATCACGTTGCCAACTACACTGCGACCATTGAAGCCGACGCCATCTTGCGGTCGTGTGGCCATGTCGTTGCCGTCGTCTATGTGTTCGGGGCATGTGAGTACATTTTCGGTGCAGGTAAATTCAATTCGAGTTCCACAACGATAAACCACAAAACGACGTCGAAAAATAAAAAACAAACAACAAATATAGAGCCAAAGGCATCTAAGCACCAAAGCATCAACAGCGATTAGCTGGCCAACAAATGGACAGACAGACACCCAAAGAAACAAGCATGCAATGTAAAAATAGCACAGCCACAAATCGAATGTCCAATAAAATGTAATCTGCAAGATTCATCACATTGGAGAGCGTTGTCAGTACTGAAGCGTTAGCAATGCTCACAGCTGTTTGAGCCCCCACACCGCGCAGAATTCCAATTTAGTGCAGTCATGCGGTGCGCGATCGCGTGAGGCATTCCGTTTGGGCCATTTGCCAGATCACGTAGCCACCACTGCGCTCGCGATTTCGATTCGCGCATTCAAAATTAATAATCGCACTAGCGGCGACTAGAGGCCAAGGCTTTCATTTGCATTTGGCAATCAAAACTCTCAACGTTCTTCAGATGAGGCGAGCATCAACGTCAACGTGAGTTGGTGTCGGGGAGTTGTTGCGGTTTGGAAAGTTTGACAGCTTTGCTAATATTTTCAGTCCGGAAAGAAATTCAAAGTTTGAACAATGTTTTCTAAGCAACGACTAATTATTAAATTTTTTTTTTAATGGTTTGCAAAAAATGTAGTAAAATTAATCAGACTCGCATTGCATGCGGCTGCCATTTGGTAAGCGCACACTTTGCGCCTCAAATAACACGCAACAGCAAGCGTTCTAGAATTTTATGCACTGGCACATTTTAATTAGCAAACCGTTATAGGCGAGAATTTCCAGCTGCCTGAATTGCTGCGGATGCGCAAAAATGCGATGCCAGGAATTTTATTGCCATGTTGGGAAGGCAGATATGTTATGTATTCTGAAGTTATGCCAACGCGGAAATGTGAATATAAAAAGCGGACAAAACCAACTATTTACACTAACTAAGAAAAATCTTCACCCCTCAGAATTTGCACACAATATTTGAATCGAAAATAATAAGTGCACAAGGAAGTATGAAATTATATAGTAAACAAATAAGCAAAAGCATAGCATTAAAACAATTGTTTGTTGACAACAATTCAACACAGACAAATGTAATTTTGAAATTATTATAAAAGTTCTGCACCATGGCCAAAAAATAGTTGAAAGTTCACTAATTTGGTTAGAAAGTAATGTTGCAAAAGTTATCAATTTTGTATAATAACACAAAAGAAACTCTTAGTAGTACTATAACAAAAGAAAAAGTGAAATTAAGTTTTGAACGTACGGTACGGATAATTTGTACGAATTTGTTCAAATTTGTACAAATTTTTACTGGATCCTGTTTGTTTACGCCAAATCTCCAGTAACGAGAGAGAAACTGAGAGCGTAAAGTGACAGTTCATTTCGTGAGAACTTGCAAATTTTGTCCAGTAACTTTTAGCCAGTAAGAAGAAGAACAAGAAAAACATATGACTGGCTGCCATATGATCGACTGCTAAGACAAATAATTTTTGAGGGAAATGGAACCAGCAAAGTATTTGTGCGTTCGCAAGTCTACTGACCCACAACCGTCTTGCTCAGCTTTTCCTGCTGCAGCTGAAAGGGAAGAATCGCAGACTGAGCTCAACGAACTATTTGCCTTTTGCATTAAATGTCTGATTGAACTTAATTTTCCCTACTGCTTCAAACCTGAAATGAAACTTTTAGATCAGCTGTTTCTTTCTTTAACCCTCCTGTTTACACCATTTTTACTGTGTATTGTGAGTGTGCCAAGTCCCAGTGGTGTAACGAACTTGCAAATTCTTACAAATTCCTGTTTGTTTACTTTTTTGGATAGTTTGATTTTTGGGAGCGTAAGCTCGTTTCCTCTCCTGATATTTTTTTCTAGATAATTTTTACTGGAAAAGTTCTCAAACAGACCTAATAATTTGCTCACTCGGTGCACCAATGCCGGCTGTTGTAAAAATATCAGCTGCGTCGTTCCGTTGCCACCCATTGGCCATGCCAGTAGGCGATAAGGGCTCATTGCAGTTGTTGTTATCGGCTGCACTTAACATTGACATGCGACATTAACATTTGACATTTGCCGTGCGGCCGAGCGCAGCGCACTTTATTTTCATGAGTTCGTCGTTAAAAGTTCATCATTTATGGCATTTAGTGCAACAAAGAATGTTAAGCTGAAATTATTTGTGGAGCTCATTTGCATTATTTTGTAATCGCATTGATTACTAATTGCGTTAGGCTGTTTGTCGGGCGTGTGCGGCCGCCGCTTTCCGCACAATGGAAATCATTGCGACTCATAGCTAGGCGCCACGCAGCCGTTTGTTTGAGCCAGCAGCAGCAGCAGCAGCAGCAACAATACCAGCTGTTGTCTGTTTTTGCACTTCCACAAATAATAAGGTCACAGTTGTTTTTCACGAAACCGCAAGCACACAATCGCCGCCGCCGCCGCCGCCGCTGCTTACATCATCACATTCGTTAACCTTTGGCGCGCGCACTCAAGTAGCCAGAATCGGCTGCAAGTCATTCAGGCGCATTGGTGCAGATTCCACCATGCTTCTTGGTACGCGAAATCTGATACCCAATAAGCGCAGAGTCGACGGAATAAATATAGCTGCGCAATTATCGATTTTAGCCATTGACAACGCGCTTTGTTTATAAGTCGGAATTAATTAGTGTGTCGTGGCTACTGCGCAGCAGCGGCAAAAGCGCAGCTAAAGGCAAAATTGAGCGCACATTCCAGCGGAATTCGATTGAGTTTTATGTAGTACAACATATCGTCGCCGCAGGAAACGAATGTCGTATGTTCCATTGAATTTAATAGCACATACGACAATCGTTTTCTCAGGCGACAATTTGTAGATATTTATAGCTCGCTGTCTACATACAAATTCGCAACATAAATTTACTACCTAATTTTTGTATGCATGCTTTATGTATTTTGATTTTTTGTGGTATTCTTTTTGGCCAAACTTTATAAAACTATTTTCAAACATTGCATTTTTAATAGAATACAATTTTATATATATTTTTTTTGGAAAATTGTCTCTTATTTTTCACTTGTTCACAACAAACAGTTTTCGAGTCTTAGACAAGACGCCACCTCTGACAAGTGATAAAATTGACAAAATTCATGAGGTGAAGGACTTTATCCTGACATAATTCTGAAGGTCGAACACAGATTAATAATTGCCAAAAGGTGTTATGAAAGTCATAGAAAATCGAACGAAAAATATTTTAAAAGATCCTCGGATCACTTTGTATGATATATAGGTGAACTATTTGAAGGAACAGCGAGCCGAATGAATTAAGTGACATATAAAAATACAACAGTTGATCCTGGTGACTTGAATGATGACCTGGCATAATGATTCAGCACTATAAATATTTGTACTGTTTTCTTGATCTATTTACATATGTGTGAGGCATGAATTATATTCCCTGCAACATGAGTCAGAACAATATACCCAGCATCATCATCTCTTTTGAGGTTTGATAAATAATATAGGTAGTGGATAAAATATCCAAAAATTCCAGGGCGCGATTTTGTATCTATTTATTATTTAAAATACTGATACTCAAATAAATGAGAATTTTTGTACTTCATTAGAATTGCAGCTTCCGCTTTTTTTTAATAACTTTCGAACCAATAAAGTTAGAGTTGTGAAATTTTGACACGTGATCAAGGAAATTTTGGGGTTTAACATAGTTACTTTTCAAGAAAATTCGATATAAATTTTCAAGGATATAAAGGACTAAAATTTTCAAAGGACCTTTTTCATATCCTTTTTTACAAATAGATAAAAAAATCAATTTCATTTAAATTCTTGAGCCTTTCCTCTTTCATTTGATATACATATCGCCATTCTAACGAGGTTAAGTATTTTTTAGATTTTTTATATTTTTATCCCCGCCAAAATTTTGAATTCCTTTTAAAAGGACAATGGATGTAGAAATGCAAAACTGAGTACGCAGTATTGCTATATTTGGTCTCTAGTTTCACGTACATATGGATTTTTCCTGGAGTGAAAAATGCTGTCGCCCGGTGTTATTGGTCGTAGTGCATAATCTCCACATTACTATCTAAAGTTTCAGTCATATGTATGTTTGCTTGAGTTCCTGAAGCTTGTTTGTTAATTACCCAAAAGCTCAAGTGTCCCTGTTTGTATCTGCCGGTTAGAACTTAACGAACTGTGCCTTGAAATTTAAAAGTTCGGACAGATGGCTTCGAATTAGTTGACCCTGGACAACTAGATCGGATGGCATTACTGACTCCACTGACAGTTTTTACGAAAATCTTGTGTGACTTTTACTTGTTATTTCTTAAAGCCAGATTAAATACAAAAAACAAAATATTGTAAAAAAAAATTAAAAACTCTCTTGTGTAACATGATTCCATATGGTCAGTGAAGAAAGTTTGCATTGGTCCAGCATTCCAGTGTTAAGTGCTTCAGCAGCTTTTTCTAATTTTAGGGTATTTCTAATCGACTTTTCCACATTCAAATTCATTATGCCAGCTGGCGAATGCAACTTTATTTATTGAATCAAATCGGAATTTGAAACAACAACAACAACAATTCACTGACTGGTGATCGAACAAATTCACCACTGCGTCACAACACAACTAAATACTAATCAATGGAGATAATATTGTCATTTTTTCCAGCAAGTGATTGACATCTGTGCTACAAACACACACACAAACACATAAGCACATCGAAAATGAACTCGGCTCCGGTAAATGCAACACTTTAATATTGCACATTGCAGCGGCGGCACATTGGGTAACGCCTGCGGTTGACTCATAGCCGGCTTGCCGCATGCGAGCCACAACGAAATTCTTACCACATAATTTTGCAATGCTCAACTCCAGTTGCGGAGAAATGAAAATTATGTCACAGCATGTAACATTTTCTAACGGCACCTACTGACAGCAGTGGAGCAGCAGCAACAGCAACGGCAGCAGCGCAGCATCGCTCGTTGCAACGCGATTTCTTTCGCCACACATTAGATAACAACCCTCGCTGCCCACTCGTGGCCCAGCGGCGACAACAGCACCAACAACAAATGCACCCATTTGGCTATCAATTTATTTTTGCTTAATGCCAGTCGCTGTAATCGTAGACGAATTTTTGGCGTCAAACGCTTATGTAACGCCGTCAAACGCCACAGCAGCGCGCAGCCACTGCTGGCCGAGTGCGCGCTCTCAAACCGGCTTTTCGGCGCGGCGAGCAATCTTGTTGCCCCAACGGCCGCCTACAGGGGGCGCACCTAACAGAGCGTTTTCGGCAATTTCGACTGCAAGCGGCGGGCATGTAAAATGGCGCCAAGAGCGCATCCGAAGAGCAAACGCGCTCTTGTGGCGGTCGCTGTTGCGCTCAGAGCAGAGTTTGCCGCTGCCATCTGACCATATTTCGAGCGCTCTCAGTGGCTGCGCGATTTCGGCATTCCGGCCGCACGCTCGCTGTCGGCCGCCTTTCGATTACAAGTTGCAATTTTTTGTCGGTTTTCGTCTTTTGGCCGATTTTCTTGCCGTTTTTGCTGCCGCTGCTGCTTGTGGAAAAGTGTGTCAAAGTCAAATGCTGGCGACGACGATGACGAGGCGATGCTGCTGCCGCCGTCGCCGTTGCGCCGTTGCCAGCTCGGCCGCCGCAGCTGTTGCTTATGCGCTCGCCCGCTCGGCGTAGCGTAATCGAAATGTAATGTGCCGACGTAAGCGTAAATGGGGCTGCCGTTACATAAGTGGCAGCGGTGGCGGCAGGTAAGCTGGCCAGCGCGCCGTCGACAGCTGCTGTTGGCGTTGCGCGGTTGCCTTTGGGCCAACTTTTGCAATTCCTCGAAACGTGTTTTCATATTTATATTTATTTTTTTGTTTATAGTTTGCTGTGGCTGCATTTTGCTCGCGTCTTCATTTTCTCACTGGGGTTGCCTGTGTCTGGCTGGCTGGCGCACTTTTGCTTTTCGGGTGATGAAGTCTTTTAATATTTTTCAAGTGTTTTGCTGTGCGGCGTCTGTCGCTGACGCTTTACTTCGTGTTACTTTGCGCCGTTTGTTTTTTATTGTTGTTATTGTTTTGTCATGTTTTGTCTGATTTTTTTTTAACATAAATTGAGTTTGTCTTTGTTTGTTGGCAACACACAAAAGTTGCCAAATATGAGTTTGTTTTATCATTATTGTAGTTGTTTTTTTTGTTGTTGTAGTTGTTGTAGTTGTTTTTTGTTTGTTGCCGTTCAGGTGACTGTGTTGGTGTTGTATGGCGTGTTACATTTTTCGGCGCATTAAATTGAATCGTGATTGTTTGCTGCCCCGCCACTCCGCAGGGCCCAGTCGCTTCTGCTGCGTTTGCATTGTGTTTGCTGCGCCTGTTGCCGGCGCTGTGATCTGTGCTGTGCTCTTTCCATGTGTGTGTGTGTGTGTGTTGTAACATTTGGATTGCGCTGGGGTTACTTAATCAAATATGGACACACTCGTAAGCGCTGCGATTGTGCAAATTGTTGTGGGCTTTTCGGCTCGCCTGCTTGTCTGTCTGTCTACCTGGTTGGGCTTGTCTGCGTTTTCGACTGCTTCCCAGTGGCCCTCACAATCTGTAGTTGCGCAGGAGGCGCAGGAGCGTTCGACAGCGTCTTGCAATTCAGTATTCAGGTGGGCCGTAAAGTCAAATTACCAGCGAGCTGTTCACTGCTCATTTTGTGTCGGTTGCCTGCCGCGCCGTCTACTTGGTTGCATAAATGCCTTAATTCCACAAAGGGAGCCAGCAATTTGTATTTGCTTTGTGTGCATAGGAAACGTTTGAATAAAGTTGAGTTAAAAATGAACCAAAAACAATGCCACAAATGCCGCTGTGTGGTGCCCAATAATTGCCTTGCATTGGACAATTCGCAGTTTCAGTGCACGATTTGTTGGTACATTTTTGCATTTCTATTTGGATTATTTAAGAGATAAGATACGAAATCTAACCGATGTCTTTTTACAGATTAGTTACTGAAATTTGAAGATTTCCTTTTATATACCACAAACTACAAATCAGTTAACCCTAGTTTCAAAATCAAATTTCACAAACACCAAATCAATAACTATGTTTGTAACAAACTTTTCTTAATCAAAACTAAATAAATAAATACTTTCCTTTCTGCCGCTGCCTACTGAGCAGTCATCCGCAAACCTCCAAGTGTGAAATAATAACAATAATTTCAACAAATTTCATAAAACTCGTTGTTTGTTCCTTTCAAACATATAAAACGCCAAATTGCAGCTCGACCTTATTTCAGATCTGTGCTTAGGCCTATTGATATAATTTTTGTTTTTAATTCAACTTTTAACCCTTTCCGGAAATTTGTACGATATATCGTACAATTTTTTCGACGATTTTTTATTTAATTTTTTTAATTTTCGTTAAGTAGGCTGTGTTGTATCATTCTGTTTAAAAATATAAATCATAATAGCCGTAGCTACACAGTATGAGTGCGTTTTGTAAGCAGCTTTTTGCAAGAATTTGAAAAACCAGCAAATTACGATACTTCTGCGTAGGAATTTTTAAATATGTAATACTTTTTGGTACCAAAAAGCGAAACGATTTCAAAGTTTGAATCTCAGTTGATTTATAGAACTTACTAAATTTAAAATGTTTGCGTCTAAATATTTTTCCCGAGTCTTTAAAAAAATTTTACGATATATCGTACAAATGACCACAAGGGTTGCAAAGCTTTGTACGATATATCGTACAAATGGAAAGCAAAGGTTGCAAGTTATGTTTGCATTTTTTTTAAGTTATAGGTTTGGTAACAGATTTTTTGCGTTTGTATGTCTGCCACGCCCATCTGTAAACCACATGGCTAATAAAATTCGACTATTCGGAAATTTTCGGTTAAAAATAAGAATTACTAGACGATTTTGTGTTTTACTGGGCAGACACAGGTTATGTAAGGTTAGACATGCGTACTTGCCACTCCCACTACGATAAAAGGAATCGGCTATTTTAATTGATTCTGTGTTTTATTGAGAGGAAAAGGGCTTTGCAACAACAACAACGGTTATATAAGGCGAAATAAATGTGAATCAATTGTTTATATATATAATTTATATAACTTTCGATCAAAATGAAATCACATTTTGATTTTTTGTTGTTATAATTTATGTTTTCTATCAAAAAAATCAATGAATTGTTCATAAAACTTAAAAAACCGAAACAAAAAATTCATGAATTTTTACTCCTTTGCGGACCATATATCGTACAAAATTGATTAAATTTTTTTGAAATTTTTTGTATTTTATTGCTAAAATGTTCAATAAGAGTCAATATTTTGAAGGAAAAATTGTTATCTCAAAAAATGTGGAAATTGACCGGAAAGGGTTAATAGAAACTTTTCACTCTCTTCGGAGCTCTCTTTGGAGCATAGGGCCTCAATAGGTCTTATTCATCTGATCCGATTTTGTGGTTTTTTTAGTGTGTAATCGCCGTCAGTTTCTTCTTTATTTGTCATAAAAAGTTTACTCAACAAAAGCACATATTTTTTTAACAAAGTTCTGGCAACTCTTCAATATATTTTTTTTTTGCTTTTAATTACATTGGAAATTCTACACAAAACAAATTATGTACACACTGCAAAAAACTGTGGCACCACTTTTTCGCCACTATCGAGAACAAAATATTTAGGTGTCCATGACTTAACGCTTTGTTAGCGATTAAATTGCAGTCTTATGTCAGAAGCGTTGCGTAAGGCAGTTCGGCGTACCCGACTAATTTAAACAAAACTTATTATTGCTTATTATGCACACACAGCGCGCGACTTCTGCCGCAAG
Organism: Melieria picta; assembly: GCA_964056695.1. Lineage (NCBI taxonomy): Eukaryota > Metazoa > Arthropoda > Insecta > Diptera > Ulidiidae > Melieria > Melieria picta. The sequence goes on from OZ057399.1 coordinate 28,052,074, forward strand.
CCATAAAATCACTTGACTATTATGTGAAACATTTTCACAAATAAACGATTGGCAACGGGCAACTAAGCGAATGCAATCGCAATCGCAATTTCAACTCCAATTGTTGTGACATAAGGAGAAGCGCTCGCACCAACACACACTCGCACACCCATTTACCGCATGCGAAGCAATTTCCGCCCGTCGTTGTCGTTGTTGCTGTCGCTGCCGCTGACGTAAGCGTAGCCGACGCAGCGCTGCCATTTGCATAACGCTCGCTCGATCTGAGCGATGGTGGCGGCCGCTGTTGTTCTGTGGCGTGCGCGCCGCTCGCTTTCGGCGGTTGCGTGCTGCGCGCATTCAGAATGCCACGCCAACAGTTCTCAGCGTACGTGTACGTGCGCAGTGGCACATGCAACGCGACCGGCGCACCCGATCGCGCTAAAGTGCAACGCCAGCAGCAGCGCTCATTGTGTAAGCGCTGACAGCGAGTGTTGGTGTGTGTGATGCGTGTGCACGAGCACTTGAACTCGCCGGAGTGTGCGAGTGTGTGTGTGTGTGTGTTTGAGTAAAAAAAATGCAACCATTGGGTATTATGTCACATCGCGTTAGTTGTTGACTGGCTCGGCGAAGTGCATTGCCTCTCAATGGGCCGCAGACGCGGTCGCGACCACTGTTGCTTTTGAGAATTGCAATCTTGATAATTGCTATTAAGTAATAGTACACACAAAAAACAAATAATAATCAAAATAATCAAACGACGTTTGCGTTCGTTGTGTGACTAATGCCAGAGTGAACGCTAAATGTCGCACAGTGGTGTAGCGACGCATATTTAACACACACAAAACAATAATCAGACACAACTTGCACAAGTTGCCATTACAAATTGATCCCAAGTCAATTTAAGTTGAAATATTCAGTTGAAACTTTGTTCAAACGATTTGCGGCTAGCGCCTAAAAGTGTGTTTAACCCTTTCGCTACAGGTTTTTACTGGGGAAAGTTAAAATTTTTAATTATCCGTTTTAGGCTTCTATGTGGTTATGTTAGCAACATTCCATAAGAAATTTTTTAAGGTAAATTTTGCAAAATTGGAGTAAAAAATTTTTTTACAATATTTTTAATTTATTTATTCCATTTGGCTTTAAAAATTAGTAAAAGTCACGTAAGATATTTTTTTAGAAAGCGATGCAATAAAAGTTATTTACAATAAAAGACCTCAATGTAGTCAAAATGACTACCCTGGGCATTCTAGTGTTAATGACAATTGAGGAAAGTTTTGAGTTTCTTCAAATGCAATGTTAACAGTTGAGTTTTTCAGCTTATAAATATGAATAACTTTGATTTTTTTTAATCCCCAATTTTTTAATTTACAATGTCTAATCAATACTTGTGATATATGGAATTGAGGAGCGTAATTCAATAGCCGCGTGGTGCGCTTCACTTAGGAGTCCTAGATCCTCTTTGATGGCATCACAATGCGTGTACTATGGCGTTGGTTAATCTTTGTAAGTTACCAATGCTATCTAACTTCACCTAAGCACATCTATATAAAATATTCACAACCCATCCATACTCTGATGTCCATTATTTGTAATCATCTCACATTTTTTATATACATTGTCACAACCAATATCAGACGCTATTCATCTCGCTGCGACCACTGTGCAATGTTGTTATGATTGCTATTGTTGCCGCCGTCGTTGCCGTTGTTGTTCGCTTGCTAATGTGTTGCGTAAGGGCATCGAGTGCAATTCATGCGAGAAACGTGCTGGTAATGTCGTCGCAGCACTCGATCGGGTATTCTTACGCGGCCGGATAGCATTTTCGCTGCCGCAACCGCTGCCGCCAATTAGCACCCATCTCCAACGCCGGGTTTTCCTTATTGCAGCCGCTGTTATGACCGAATCGAAACAGCAGCGTTCAGCGCTTTTTAGATTGAATTATCGGCGCCTAACTGTTACTCTGCGGCCGCTTCGTGCAAATTGATCGCAATGCACTTGCAAATTTTCGACACGTGCTCGCCATTATTTCTATTTTTATTCTTGCTGCGCTGGCATTTTGTATGTACAATGTTGCAGCATTCCAACACAGACATAAGTAACTCAATCAGTTTCCAGTTGCCATCAGTGGCGCACACATTGCTGGTGCAAAATATGGTTTCAAATGGTATTAGACACAAAAGTTGTATGCAAACTGCACCAAATAAAATCCTGCGTGCGCCTCTGGTTGCCATTGTGAGTATATTTTATGCATCGTAGCTGCACAATTAAATTACATATTCAGAAAATGCATTAAGGCACTTTGTTGCGGAATGATTCGGACATAATTGAGTTGTTACGTGAACGGTGCAGCGTTACATAGTACCGCGTGTGTGTTTTTTAGCTGCAGACGCGTTCAAAGTACACAACTCGTTGCAATACCGAACACAAGTATCGATGCGATACTGAGTGATTTTCTATATGGAGTACAAATATCGATGCGATACTGAGTTTATTTTTTTAATTTCGAGTACTAAGAGCATTTTTAGTGCTGTGCGCATACGAGGTCTGTTCAAAAAGTATCGAGAATTTTTTGTTTTCTCAAAACATTTTTCTTGATTCATGAATATCTATTTTGTCTCCTTCAAAGTAATCGCCATCAGATATTATACACCTGTGCCAACGTTTTTTCCAATCCTCGAAGCACTTCAAAAAATCTTTTTTTTTTTGCTCTTGTTCAGCTCCTCCTTCAATGTCGTCTTTATGTCCTAAATGGTAGCGTAGCGTCGTCCCTTTCATCGGCCTCCTCAGTTTCGGGTGCCAGAAAAAGTCACAGTGGGCCAGGTCTGGGGAATACGGTGGCTGTGGCATTATTAGTGTGTTGTTTTTGTTGTTTCTGGCGGATTGCTTCGCGCAAATTGCGCATAACTTGCAGGTAATATTCCTTATTGACCGTTCTATCCTGTGGCAAGAACTCATGATGCACCACGCTCCTGCAATCGAAGAAAACTGTAAGCAAAACCAACTCACAACTTTTTTTGGAATAGGCAAAAATCGAAGACGAGCCAAAACATGTTCAATCAAAATAGCTGTCAAAAATTAACTGAACATTCAAAATGGCCGAACTTGTCTGCACTCTGATTGCAGAGGATCAATGATGACTGCAGGGCGCATCTTCTTTTTCTTCTTTCTCCCATTCAACCTCTACTTTTATTCCTTCATTACTTTCCCATCTTTTTCCTCCTTTATGTCTTAGATTATATTTTCTATTATTTATAATATTTATATCATATATTTTAAGCTTCTTTTTTATTATTTAATTTTATAATTGTAATTGTTTAATTCTGGTTGGAGATATTTAATTCTGATTGAGGTGTTATTAAAAGACTTGTTCTTACTACACTTAATGTATTTTATTCTAAATAAATAAATAAATAAATAAGTGAAGGACATGAGTACCAACATAATGCCATAAAAAAAAAATCGAAAATCGAATTTACGTACACCCGGAAATTCAAAATTCGCTATACATTTGAACAGACCTCGTACATGAATCGATTCAATATTGATTATTTGTCGATAGTGAGTGATTATTTCGATACTGAGTAGATACTGGTAATTCTTTTGAGGATCGAGTACATATTTCTTTAGTATCGATTCTGTTCAACTCTGTAGTAGACAGTGAAGCCAGACAAACAAATCTTGACTGTAAGAACAATCCATCTCCTCTGTGGCGCTGCTGGATAATACTCCATCACTTATGGACAAGAGACCGACCAATTAGCTACTCGACCTGAGACCAAAGTCTACTAGAAATACTATAAAATGCTCACAACACACTCCCATACCGGTGGAAAGAAAGTGCTGAAAGTCTGAGATTGCCGCGTTTTGTCTCTTCGAAACGAATAAATTGGTGTCCCAATCTGAAGAAAAATACCAATAATCCTTTTTGATTGAACACTCATTGCTGAGCCTTCTTCTGTTTGAGAACCAACCCTCTCCATACCTAATCTGAGTTCAGTCAGTCATTGCTTATTTCCGAATATCAATCAATGAATCCGAAGTCACATTGCTTCCCAAGATTGATCAGTTGTAGTACTGCAACAATCTATTAACTGTGTTCAAGTGAGCTTTTCATAAAGTTGTTTCATAAAATTACCCACTTCCAAACTCTTCAGATTTTGCGAGTTAGTCAAGTGCTGTGATATTATCTCATTACTCGTAAGCCACAAATATTAAGATTATTTAAAGATATAGGACTCTTTATCTATCTATCTCTCTATTTCTTCTATCTAGAGCCTCAAGTGTAATGAAATATGATTGGTGAGAAATTCCTAGCGTACGTCCATTGCAACAATTAGAAATGTTAAGTATCTTAGCTTATAAGCCGCACTAATTATGGGTTCGAATCTCGGACTCATGGATATTATTACATTAACTTCCGCTCTGCGGATGTCTAACATATCTAACTTGCAATCAAATGGAGACGATAGATGACAATCCGATTAGCGATAGGCTAATCATGGGCTTAATTTTTATTGATTTACGTACCCAATAAAACATAACAGCGTTGTGGAAGCCCTATGCTTCCAGAAAGAAGAAGAAAGAACAAAGTGTTGAGTAGCTCTTTGCCGACACCTAAATTAATTTTTAATAAAATAAAATTGACAAACAGAAATCTTTCAACACATTCCAGATTCCACAAATGCCCGAAACAACTCTACGGCTTTATTAGAAAACTTCTTTCATCAGCCAAACAAACAGCCAAACTATTCACAACAGTTCAACTGACACGAATTGCTGCAAATTTTGTAAATGCAAAATATCTGCGGCTACTTGGCTGCCATCGTTGCCATTACTCCATTTTATAGTTTCGGTCTGCTTGGGCTTTTTGTACTGCCAAACGTTTTCAGGCATTTTATGCTCACATTACGACCGTTTCTGTTTCTTGTTTAACGCTTTTGCTGGCTGCTAGCTGCGCAATACGCGAAAATGAGGACAACTGCCTCAGCGCCAAAGCAGCAGCCACCGTCGAGTGTGCAACAGTTGCACATTGAGTGCAGCAGTAATTTTGTCTGTTGGCGGCAGCCGGCAGCGCTCAAACTGTTGCAATGGCAAAGCAGTTGCCGTTGCGGCAACAGTAGCAACAGCAACAACAACAGCACGACTAGCTGTGCAGCTGCATTGGTGCAGCGTGCAATGCGATACGACAGCCGACTGCAGTTGCGCGGATTATGAAATCCAATGAGGCAAACGAATTGCAATTGCAGACAACCCAAAGCAAAAGCAAAACGAGAACGTAATCAATATGTAACTCGCCGCTTATTGAGTCATAGCCAACGCAATACACATTCGGCTAAGTGCTGCGACTGGGCGGACGGTAATGAGCAGCTTATATGATATCCAGTGGGCGTGGTTCGCCTGTTCAATTATGTGATTTATGTTGATGCGAGTGCGACGATGAAGTGAATGTAAACAGGACATGGGTATAAGAAAATTGAGATATAGATAAATTAGATAGGAGTTGGATATAAATAGGAGATGCCTAGACGAAAATACGCCCATACGACTTTCGTTCTACGTTGTATTGCCGGTTTTATCACTTTTTTGTTCTTGACGCGTCGTTTCAATGTTTTCTCATTTCCTCGCTGCTAGTTATTGCATATCGTTCTATTTCAATGAACACTAAATATGCGACACCTTTTGGGTTCAATTTGGCACAAAATTGGCGCTTCAAAATTTATGAAAATACATTTTCAATAAAACTCGAACAGAGCCTGTCAACAGTAACGTCTAACAAAATCTGTGCAATGGAATCACACCTTCCAAGTGACGCACACACTCAAACCGACATATGTATGTACATACATATTTATATACGCACATATGAACTGTCTGACAGCAGACAGGCGCACCAGGCGCACAAACAATTTTAATATTGTATTAACGATCCACAGGGAATGCATGCACTCGGACGGCACACAGTGGGGTTATTGAGGCTATTTGAATATAAAATAACTATTAGGTTTAGTTAATAGAGCATTTGAATATACTTCAGTAGACTTTTTTTAATAACGGTAAAAAGTAAAATAATTTCAAAAGATAGATCGCGCACATTTCTATTGAAAGTGAAGTTGAGTAGTATAATTAAAACATTTCATAGCCGTCTCCTGCCAGCCAATTCGTCATTATCATCATAATCATCACCGTCACCATTATCATCATTCCTCATTAGTGTCAATTCTGTAGCATCATTGGACATGTGATGCAATTTTTTGTGGCAATTTTCTTATACTTGAACTACAGGGGACAGAAGTGATTAAAAATCGATTACAAATTTCTTCAATGGTGGAACTCTTTATATCTTTATTCTTTATTGAGAATGGGATATGATTTCCGGTCCATGTTTAAAATATTTGTGCAGTGTTGTGGGCATATTGTACCAGGGATAGCAAAAATGTTGTAAAAAATATTTTGCAGTCATTAATGCATAGCTGCGAAATTTTTAAATTTTGATTTTATATCCACCAGAAACAACCATAAAATGGTATTCATGCTTTAAATGACGTCGATTTCTGTTATTGATGCAAAATAATTTCATTTTGATAAAAAAAAAACAGCTAAACCTTTTGCTTATTTGTTTTTATCTATTTTGCATATTTCTATTTGTTTTAATTTTCGTTCGCAGATTGCATGCATATTTCGCCCATGAGTTCTCATACAAAAATCGAAATGCTGGGAAAGTGCGCAACATTCGTGAAATTTTGTTTTCACACAATGTTACTAGAATACATTTCTTCTTCTGAGTTAAAGGAGGCCCCCAAGCATGACTTTAAGTCGCTGCTGAACTCCGCTAGGAACACCCACATTCTTACCGATCAATTTAACGTCGATCCGCAACACTAAGAAGCTCTCGCTGGTATCGCTAGCGACCTAACTTACTAGAATATCTGAACTATATACTACTGAAAAGATTTTTGCTCGATCTCACAAGACCCACAACTGTATGTCTATAAGAGGGTCAGCTTTTAAACAAAAAATGATATAAAATATTTACAAACACTTTTGAACCAAAAAAAGACACACTTCATTACTGTAGTACCTGAACATTAAGATTGCATCATTAATTTTAAAGTAGTTTTTGCAATTCACAAAAAGAAGTTGATTTGAAGTACTTTCAAATCAGAGTGCTTGGCGGGAAAACGGTAAACTATTTTGCACCAATTCTTTCACCAAGTGATGCGAATTATCTACTTTAACTCGGTACTGAAAACATATTTGTATCTTGATTTTTCGCTTTTGAATTAATCGCCACTTTACTCATAGATTACCCCACTTGCACTGCGGCGAAAAGTAAAATTGTGCGGCAACTACGTCGACACGCTCTCGAAATGCCAAATGACCAATAATGCCGTCCCCGCATTTTTGCTATGCGGCGTATATTTTCATGGAATTTTTAATGAAATAAAGGATATGGGTTGCAATTTGCACGCGCACAAGACATCAACGACGACCGTAGCACAGCAAGGCGGAGTCGCGGAAAGCGGACGTGGAGAGTACGCGTGCAGACGTCACTTACTCTCTCTCTACTCACTTGGCCGCAAGTGAATGCTTTGGGACAAAATTGCTTTTAAACCGTACTCGGCTGGCGTTGTCATGTGAATTTAAATTCGATCTGAACATGCGATGCGACAGCAGCGGAGGCGGTCCTCACAAGTTCATGAAAGCACAGTGAGCCACACAACTATCGCATGACGTGCGTGGAGGGAGGAGCAGAGCCACACAATGGGTGGGACACACACGCTGTCGCTACGAGTTTGTCCAAAAGAGTCCTTTAGGGCGGCATATGTTCATATATAGGTACATGTGTGACGACTATCATTGTTACACAAGCTAACCTAATCTCACACTGTGAGCTGCTAGTTCGAGATTTTAAAAGTTTTACATGGCCAATTTTTTTATGGAACATTTCTTTCAATATTTTCTGACTATGTTATTTCAATAAAACAATATCTGTGGTCATATGGAAGAGTAGCTTAAATCGAAAATTATAGTTCAAAAGCTGTTCTGACCAAGGCATTGTTGTTAAATAAAGAACAAAAACAGAATTTTTCAAAATGGATGAAATACATTCAAGCGCCTTGACTTCTATAAAGCTCCCAACGCCATAACTCAATTCTCTGGTATGTCGACTTAAGCTATTCTTCCATATGACCACTGATATATTTTTATATATTTAATATACTTTTTTGGCTATACAGGCTACAATATAGTAACAAACTTATTGTACCTTAGTAATGGATTTTTTCGGGAAAAAAATTCCGTTAAAAAAAATTTTATAAAAAAATGTTTTTTTCGCTTAAAACTTTTTATTAGTACATATTACGTATCTAATGTTGCACATCAAAAGAAAGGTATGAAAAATAAAAAAAGGTATGGAGATTAATTGAGTTTTTTTGATAAAAACTTTGAACTTTGACCCCGAGCCACGCCTTTTATGGGCGTTTACTAGGTAAAATTTTTAGTTTTTTAGATGCAGGAGCTAACCCTTTATATAAAAGCATACTCATTTATTTTTTTCACGAGGGTTCGCTATACTGCATTTATGCCTCGACGAGTGGGGTTTTTGGGACATTTTTGTCGAAAACACAGTTAGAATGTATTTTTTTTGGATTGGTACCTTAAGCAAATTTGTTGGTCGTTAAAATATCTACAAACTTGCCGAAGACAGTAAAGCGATATTCAGAACGATTTAGGACCAATTAGCATTTAAACGTTCGAAGACTTAAGCGACAAACTCGACTAAAATGAGCAAAATCCAAAGTCCTATTTCTCTTAAACTAGAGCCAATCCAGCCAAACACCTGGTGGATCTCAACTCAGTATACCTATAGAAAAGTCGCTCAGTAGGTCCACCGCTTGTTGCAATTTTTGAGGGTAAATTTCACGCACAGTATAATTTTTCACGATTTCCCTCGTGCAACATATCGATACTGCAGCCAAAGTGTGCTGCCCATTTCATTTCGTCTGCCAATTTGTATTTTATTGGCAAATCGTTGTCTTAATTACACTCGCACCTGCCAAAGGCAAAGCAACATCAACGAAAGTGACCAGGCGTGCACTGTTTTGTCACAAACAATTGTCACAGTCAACTTGTCACAGCCGTTCGAAATCAATTTCGTTATCTGCTCAGCGCAGATTACGCGCACAAACGCCAACAATGAGCGGCAAAACAATCCGCAATTAAATGTGCCGCACAGCCATAATTGACGCCGTTATTCGATTTGTGATATGAGTCATTCGGTGTGATTGTGGTCACACTTTCCTCTTTATCGCCAATCAATAAAGCACTCAATATAAGTGCACAATATTCCCACAGTCATATGGTCGGCCGCGGCAGTCATATGGTCTCGCACGCTGTCATGAAGCGTTCGCTGGCCCGTCTGCGCGCCGCATTGCTGATGTCTCGGCGATATGCATGCCAGACTTGAGTACTTATGTGAATGCGTGTAGCGGCCCCAAGCCAGGCGGCATTTCAATTCGACCCGAAAATTTCGCTTTGGCATTTGTGAACATTTTTATTGGCGTTGCTGTGGCTTACGTGCACTCAAAAACACTCGATTGCAATTTGAACAATGTTGGACTTCGACATTCTTGACGGGCAGACAGAAATTCACAGAGAATTTTTCATTACTTGCACGTTGTCAATTGCCGCTTGCGATTTGTGGTTTAGTTTTATATTTCTTGTTTGGTTTTGTTCTAAAAACATAAAGTTTCGCCCTGTCGTTGGGAATGTCAAATATGTCCTTAGAAAAGTGTGCGGTTGTTATTGTTGTTATTTAGCAATAAGTAAGAAGCTTTGTAGGAAAATATCTTGATTGCAATTTATTTTATAGAATTATTGTCACAATTTGTTGTTGTGGTTTTGCAGGACTATTTTTAGATGGAAATCGTTTCGAGCTAAATTAATTGTACTATTAATAAGTAATGTTGTGTTGTGAGAGCATTATGCAACGCTTTTGAAAACATCAAAATATAAGCGCGTGTTAAGAGTTTATCAAATCAAATATAAAAGAATCATTAGTGGAGTTCACTCTTTATAGCATTTTAGGGGTAAAGTTGCTATCGCAGAAATCTGTCACTACAACTGCCTTCGAAAATATTGCGAAAATTTAAAAAGTACAACGATAACAACTAAAGTGCTATGAAGAGTGAACTCCGCTAATATATTTGAATTTTGCAAACAATTCAAGGAGCGATCCTTTAAGAGAAGAAATTGTTTAAGTGCACATTGAGTGCGGGTTAAACATTCAAACATCAAAATATTAAATCAGATGGCGAACTACATCGATCCGATCTCTGAAGGGTTAATGCTTTTTGCACAACAAGGTTAAACGGAAAACATTTTAGTGTTTTTTTACTTATATAAAATTTCCCATCCTCCATACAATCTAATCTAATCTCCTCTCTTGGGTCAGTATAATGTTTGCTTTACTTCAATGAGTGTGGATCTATGGAAAAAATTAGCATCTCTTCTTTACTTTTTATAACTAAGGAGGAGAAATTTTCATTGGAATAATTTTAATATAAAAATTTTACTCAAAAAGTTCCACATATTACAATGTAAAATTCAGAGAATTCTTCTCTCTGCGTATTCACAAAGGTCTCTATGTATTCATTGTAAAAACGTAATTAATTTAATTATTACTAGAACCAATTGCATTTGAAAAACTCAATCGTAATGACAAATGACAGAAATTCTGTTCGCCGAATTGTGAAATCATAAAGTAGACTTAAGTATGAGGAATTTTGTACAAAAAAAAATCTCAAAGGCGATTATTTTAAATGTGCCACTTGACCATAGCTGTTGATGCTACTTACAAAACCCATTAAATTACTATACAAACTGAGCTGTGTTGAAACGTAAAGCGGCCCTTATCAGCCTAGAAGAGGGCAATGTATCGGCGAACGATGGCGGCCAGTATTCAATAATAACGAGTCTAGCAAATGTTGCATTGCCTGAAAGCAACTGAATTACATTTAATGTTGTTCACATTGCAATGAGCGCGAAGGAGCAGTGTAGGCGAAATTTCATTGCACGCATAAACTTGTTTGCCACATTCCGCGCACTAAATAGTTGCGGCCAAGTTGTGCGCCGGCCGAACGCTCGAAATATTCGCTGGCGCACACGGAACGCCATAAATGCGACTAAATGGCATTTGATAAATCTTAATTTCTACAGTTAATATAATTGCTTGCGAGCATAAAAGCAACACACAAAAAGGAAAATAATAAACAACAACAACAATTTCTCGTTTTGTGTTACTGTGCAGTACATCAAATGGCCGAAAGCTATTAGGCTGTTAGTCGAGCGAGGAACTGGGCAGAATTCATTTCCACAAAATGCGAAGCGATACAAAGCAAACGTGCCACGTGCCGCCCCACTGCAGCTGCGACTGCGACTGCGGCCGTAAACACTTCAAGTGTCGCACAATGGATTTATGCGCACAACCGACCAGCCAGTGCGACAAACAGTCATACTACACAAAAATAGTTTGCGCGCCAAAGCATTTGGAAACTCTTCTCCACTGGGCGACAATAAAAATTGCTGCTGTCGCCGTGGTCGCTGTGCGTCTGTCAGTGTTGTTGACGGTTTCTGTCATGCAAAATGCAGCGTACAAAATTCGACGACGATGGCGATTGTTCTTTTCGGTTGCGGTATGTCTGTGGTTTCTGTCTCATTTTGCACGCGACAGATGTTTCAGTCGGCTGTGCCGTGCATGTTGTTGCTGTCACTTTTTTTATAACAACAAAAAAGCCTTAGTGCAAAATTTAATGTCACTGACTGCCGAATGCAAAGGGAGCAGCGAAATAAATTTCCGCAAATTCATGTGACTCGGCACAATTTAGCCACTCCAGAGCGGCAGCCAGCTCTGTTGCTGACAAAATACCGATTGACATCTTTCATGTTCGCCGCACTATTTAGACGCACCGGATGGCAGCTGCTGTTTGGTTATGCTGGTTGGCTTGCTGCTGTTTGGTTATTTTCAGTACGAGCAGAGCCCCTGAAATGTTGAATAATCAACTCGGGCCGTTACGTTTGTGCACAAACACAGACAGTCAGACAAACGAATAGAACGACAGGAAACAGGATTCGCTCAAGTTGCGTTGCTTGCAGCGCGCTGGTCGTAAAAGTTGCAATAAAGTTGTCAATTATAAATAAGCAAAGCAAAATAAGTGTGCAAACTTTGCGTCGGAGCACTGTGTGAGCGAAATGGAACAAGGTTTTTGTTATTTATCCTACAAACAGTTTGAACCTAAGGTATGTCTGGGTTTTTTATATAATCGGTGGCTTAAGTAGGGTTGCCAGATTTGTTAAAATATATTTCTTTAGATTATTTCCGAAATATAACAAAAACTGTGACTTTTCTTAAAACATATAGAGACCCTTTTTGGTTAGAATTTATGATGTAAAGAGAGTCCCAGTTGAGAAAGGCATAATGAAACTAAAGACTTAAGTTTCGTTGAATTTCTTTTGTGTGTGTAAATTAAATACTTTACTGCTAGCAGGTCCCGCGATTTTGTACGTAAGTTTGAAATCAATGGGGCCAATAAATCAAGTTCTTCTTAACCCTATGTTGGTCCCGTCAGATTTTTGTAAAAAAAATACTTATCTAATTATTTCTCATTAAAAGTGCTTTCACCATATTTGAAGTCAATTAGCGCATTCAATAATGTTTCCCCATACAAATTTTTAACCCATGGTTGATCCTGTAAGATTTTTATTTTCAAAAAAATGAAAAACACATGTCGAATTATTTCTCATTAAGAGTACTTTCACCAAGTTTGAAGTCAATGGACCCATTAAATCATTTTTTTTCAGTTTCTTCATACAAACTCTTAACCCATTGTTGACTTTGTTAGATTTTGATTTTAAAAAAAATAAAAAACACGTGTCGAATTATTTCTCACTAAGAGTAGTTTCACCAAGTTTGATATTAAAAGGCGTAAAAAATCATATTTCTTCATACAAACTTTTAACCCTTGGTTCACCCCTTTAAGTTTTGATTTTCGAAAAAATAAGAAACACGTGCCAAAATAATTTTTGATTTCAAGTGTTTTTACCAACTTTGAAGTCGGTTCAGGGGTTTTTCGTAGTTTTTCCGTATACGAACATTAACCTTTGGTTCACCCTATTAAATTTTGATTTTCGGAAAATTAAAAATTGTCGAATTAGTTTTGATTTGGAGTATTTTCACCAAGTTTGAAATCAATAGGCCTACTATATCGCTTCTTAATACAACAGCTTAACCCATGTTTTGCTCTTTTAGACCCCGAATTTAAAAAAAAAACCCATCTTAGCGGAGGTTCACTTTTCAAGATGTACCTGCAGTTCAAATTTCATGTTTGTAGCTTCAGCGGTTTGGGCTGGGCGATGATGAAGCAGTCAATCAGGACAGACAATTATATGTACAGGGTGGCGCAAAAGTTGTCACCCAGTGTTTTTGGCTCTAATTTGTTTAGGAAGGATTTATTCTTTCATTCATTCACAACGGGTGGCAACTTTTGCGCCACCCTGTATATAGATAGATTGAAACCCACTTAAGCTATTCACAAAGAATTTTCCAAGGTAACAAAAAAAAACCTTGTAGGGATTTCTACAAAAAGATTTTAGTTATTTTGGTTGTAATCACTTAACCAAACTTGGTCCTATCTGTTCTTTTGGTATCTTAGTATCGAAGAAAAATGCATGGCTTGGCCTTTCCAGATTATTCTCTACACAAAATGAGTGCAGACAATGCAACGTAATTATATAGTTTCGTTTCAATTTCAATTGACGTTGAATCTTTCTAGAAAAGCAACTTCTTTACGAGTCCACATTTACTCAAAATATCACAAAGTCTTGTACTGCCTTCTCCTGCAACGTTGCCACTCCTCTGGCCAACCTGTCACAAACCTTCGCACGTGAAAGTGTATTTGTTTTTACGACAGCTTCATCCAACTTGGCCGTCTTGGGCCAAATATAGCAAACGCGACTGCGCGCTGTCACTCGTACACGAGTACACACAGACGCATGTCCATCCATATGTGTGTACGAGTGTGTGTCTCTATTGGCATTGTACTTTCTCGTGGATTTAAATTGCATTAACTTGTACAAATCGGCTGTTTGGCTATTTTTATTGTTTGCCAAATTTGAAAGACACATGAGCGACGCACAGACATGCGAAGGTTTTTTCATTCTGTCTATTCTAAATGTTGAACATACACACAAACATATATGTGTATGTGTGTTTATTTTCGAACAATTCTTAGCGCACAGCAACAAGCCGTGAGCGCCTAAAAGTGCACATTACTGTTATGTAAAGTGTCCCGAATTGGCGCCCTCAAGCTGGCCTCGGCCGTCTCGCAGCGCTCATTTTCGAAATGACGTCACTAGAAATGTATTTTCCACCAGGATGCCAATTTCTATTCATTACAACGGTGCGCTATGACGTTGACGGCGTGCCTTATTGCACCTCAGCTGATAAAAACAACTTGAGCGAATACAACAAAAAGCGAACGTCGCGACGCATCGGAATGAACAGCGTGAAAGTTCCCCCACCAAACATAGACACACACGCATACACCGCAATATCGCCACATGCAGCAATTGTGGGGACTTTCGAAAGTTCTCACCTGATCGCTGCCACATCGCGCGATGTTCCGGGGCTGCCAGCGTTTTGTTTACTGTTTGGGGACGCGTCGAGTATGAAAACAAAGCATGACGAGGCGGTGATAGTGAGTGATTGTTGTATTTTTTTTGGAACTTGTCGAAGATTAAAGCATTGGACGCCTTCGGCGATGATTAATTAGTTTGGGTTAGGCGAACACATGTCATGGTGCTGAGTGGAAAATGGTACGTCATGAAGGACGCTAAGGAGCTCGACATACAAAACAGACTTCTTGCAATGCCCGCAAGTGTTCTCCTAGCCAAGTCTATTCCTTGTCATCATTAATCCGAAGCATAATTGAAAATATACATTCTTTGAATGCATGTTTCATGTTACCATATGGTCACGCTAGGCACTACCGAATTAAAACTACCCCAAGTTTCAATATATCTAGTAATACATGTGTCACGATGCCCAGATCGTCAAACGTCCAATCACCAAGAAAAAGGTCAAATTCGTCATCTAATACAGGGTTTCTCAGGTACTCTCATTCAACGGAGCTGCATTGAAACCTCATGAAGTTGGTTCTGCCTTGAAATTCACGACTGCCGAGCTCGCGTTGTCAATCAGGTAAACAATTATAAGTAATAGAAATGGAAGATAAGACTCTCGGTAGCGGTATCGCCACCATCACAAAACCCGCCCACTTTAAAACCCACACAAACTACGCCTCAACAACGGTTCCTCCAGCACTCGAACTGTATAGTTCATTCGAATTAAAGCATAGGAAAGGGAAGGCAAAAACAGTTAGCGAAGTACGTAAAACCAGGATTTAAGAATTACTCCTCTTAAATTTCCTACTCAACATTAAAGGATGACTGGAAAAAGTGACTGTACAAAGTATTAGTAAGCAGCTAAACATCGCGGATTCCCGACATAGCCTTACCGAAGTTGGGACACATACACATTTCTCGGGTCTTCAAGAGCCGTGAACAGTTGCGTCGCCTGCTCAAGCGGCAAATTTGTGAGGCCTGCTCCATGTCAAATCCTTGACCTGTAAAGCAATTGACAAATGCGCAAAAATTGTGCTAAAAGAGCGAATACCAAATGTGGCCACGTACGAGCAAAATATGGTGTGACCATATGGCACGACACATATACATACACAAACATACTACGCTGGCACCGAAGGATGCCGCAGCCACACATACACACACAGAAGCGTACTCTTATATGCACTGTGCAAATTCAACACACAACTACAGGACACGAGCGTTCCGAGTAAGCAGACTTGGCCTGCCGGCGTCCACTAAGCCATATCCGCCGCCAATGCAGAGGAATTCGGCTGGTGTGCCGTTCTACGTTGACGTTGAGATACGAGTGGTGGAAAAGCGAGCATAGTACAACAGTAATAATAAAATCTATAAAGAGGCCGAAAGTGTGTGCACTAGCTGCGGGGAGGGCGGCGGCCATCGGGCGCACGAAGTGGGCCGCGCCTCATACGAGCGCAGTTTAAATGTCGTTAGCGTATTTATAACTTGTTGCTTGCCTTTGAACATGACATCAGCAATGACATTGTGGGCGTAATCGGTCGGCAGTAAAGTCAGCAACAACACTACCAACAACAAATATGAATGAAAGCACAACTACTATGTGCTTTTGGAACGAGAGAACGAAAGCTGTGGTGACAACGGAAGTGCCACTTTTGCGCACTATTTATTGATTTTCTCGATTTCCAGTTGCGCAGTCGGGCACAACCACAGCCACATGCAGGCCGACACAGAAGCGTATTCAAGATTTAATGCCAAAGAGCGGAATTTGTTATGTGTGCTGTATCAATTTAAAGCACGAACATTGTTTATCGAGTTTGTAGCACAAACGGGCACCTATGAGAATCGCCTAAAATTATGCTGTGAAATGAAACGCTTAAATGCCAACACAGCTACCATAGAAATAAATTGCTTTTGAAGTCTACTTTTGGGCAGATTTATAATCACCAACCACTTTCACACAGCGAAACCCTTTAACCCTTTCGGGACTACTGGGATAATACGTCCCGCCACGTTTTTAAGACCCCCCAAAATAATTATTCGAATCTTAAGACTTATACAAAATATTTTATTGAATTATATGTCCCCGGATAAAGGATGATTTCAGAATTGTAAGTATGCAACACAATTTTCTTGACCCAACTTTCATAGCAAGGGAACATTTTTACCAAAAGTATTTTGGTTTTTAAAATTAAACTCCGTCCCGAAAGGGTTAACGCAGCTTTAGCGTGGTTTCCATAAGGAACGATTAAAATTGAAAACATTTGCTCTACTCACATTTCTCCAGACTGGCATTGCAGAATTTGAGCGCATCGTCGAGTAGATTCAAATGCATGTAACTGGCGGCCGTCTCGTTGATCTTCTTCGCCTGCAGATCGGCGCCCCACCACTTCTCCACCAGCCGACGCACCTGCACGTCGGGCATGAACTTCATGTTGTCTGCTCCGCCCAGCGCAGTGGCCGCCGCCATCGTCGTGGTTGCCGTAGCCGTGGTCGAGGCCACCGTGGCCGTTGTGACGGTGGTGGGCGGGCTCACGGCCGGCAGCTGCAGACGCATTGGCGCTGCACTTGCGACCGGAAATGCGCCATCGCCGGCGTCCGCGTGCTGCTGTTGTTGCTGCTGCTGCTGCTGTTGGCGCATCTGCAGCCGCCGAGCCAGCAGCATGTTTTCACTTGTGCCGGCAGCCAAACCCGTCGCGTAGAATGTCGACGACGGACTGGCTGTTGTTGACGCGGCCGTCATTGCGACCGGCGCTGATGACGGTGAGGTTGCGCTTGTGGTTGTCGTTGTTGTAAATGTTGTTGTTGTATTGACCGCATAATTGCGCGCTGCACCCGTCTCGCCAACGAACTCGTCGAGGCCGCCCTTGGGGAACTTGACGTGGCAAATGTTGCACTGCGTGATGGCCTCGCAGCACTGGCGACAGAAGGTGTGGCCGCAATTGGTGGTCACCGGGCAGCGCAGTATGTCGCGACAGAGCGGACACAGCAGCGGATCGTAGTCGTTGGCGAGCGTCGGACTGGGAATGCGTAGTTCTCGCGTGGGCGCGTGCAAATCGCTGAGACCAGCTCCGATCACCTCATCGGGCACGGTGGGCGTGGCCGTGGCCAGGCCGCAGGCGGGCATTGTCGCCGCCATATTCCACGAGGCGCCGTGCTTGGAAAATTTCGCCTTCAGCGTGCTCTCCAACGAGGCGCTGTCGCATTTGCCGCCGTAGCCGCTCAGTTGCGGGCCGACGGCAGCAAGCGCGCGTATCGCGTCCGCCTCCTGCTGGCTGCTCAGCTGGCGCACGTACTCGATCAGACTGCTGGCGAGCGTATTGAGCCGATCCAGCGGCACGCAGCCGTCCAGCTGCGCGGCGGCTATATATGCGTAAATGTCGAAGGCCTCCGGCAGGCGGCCGTAGCGCGCCAACGACTCGCCCAGCAAATAGTGAAACTGCAGGTAGTTGCTGTGTCCTGGCAGCGGTCCCGCTGCACCAGCGCTCGCCGCAGCTGTTGTGGTGGCCGAGCATTTGTTCTGGCGTGCGTAGTTCTCGCCGGACGCTTTTCGTTTCGCCTCCATGCCGCCGCCAACAGGCGTGCAGCGTGTCAGCGGCGTTTTGCTGGCGGTGCGCTTCGTAGCGCCGCCCTTGGCATAAAAGCCCTGCGACAGTGGCATCTGTGCGTCGTTCGCCTTGTCACGTGTGCAGCAGCCGAACGGCGGTGCCGCCTCCTCCGCCGAGTAGGTGCCGGCAGCGTCCGCTGCGTCGGCAACGATCAGCGGCTCCTCCGGCGAGAGCGCAAAGTAGTTGCTGTAGTGGAATTCGAAAAGTTGTTGTTGCAGTTGCAGGGGGTGCTGCTGTTGGAGGCGTTTGGCGTTCAGGTGTGCGAAGACGTCCGGATCGATGGCGATGGCTGCTTTCGACTTGACTCTCGACGTTGTCGTCAGGCGCGTTGATCGCTTGTAGGATCGTTTGTTGATTTTAGTGTGATTGTTGGTGTTGTTGTTGCTATGAGTGTTCGCGTTGTTGTTGCCGTGGTTGTGTTTTCGTTTCTTTTTGATCTGATACTGTTCGGTGGCACTTTTTGACATTATTTCACTTTGAGAGCGTGCGAAAGACTCGTCTGCCCCTTCAGCTGCGCGCTTCTAATCCAATAAATTTTGTAATATTTTGTCGCTTCGCTCTTCGCAGTAGCAACACTTTTCGCAATAAAAAAGTTCACACACACAATTTATGATTTTTATGATTTTTCACTTTATTATTATTATTATAGTTGTTGTTGTTTTTTGGCCGCTCTTGCCAGGCATTTATTCGATAAATGTCGCACAATTTATGACCGCGTCGACACGCACCTTACGCATTTATCTGGCATTTTTTAATGATCGCACGCGACAGGCGAAATATTAAATTTTAAAATTAGCGCCGCCAGTATAAAAACAGCAATTCGCGTAACACTACTAAATCGTACGACGCACTCTATGGAATCTGCAATCGAACTAAATTCCGATGCAGATTCGAGCGTAAACAAATTAATTCACTTTAAGCCAGAGGCGGCGCAATGGGTAAATAAACACAAAATGCGGGCGCTGGACAACGAAATGTGCGAACTCCAAAGCTGTGTAGAACTGGAGCGTCCGTGCTCGGCAACGAAGCGGCAAGCAAACTGTGAATGCGGTTTGTGCTCGGTGCTCGGTGCTCGGTGCGCGATTTGCGCCAAGTTCGACTGTCTGCGACGAGCGGCGTGGCGTTTGTGAAGTCTGAAATGTTTGGAGAAGAATTTACGTAACATTAAAAAATTTTGTTTTTGCTTCTTTATTGAATTTTCTGCTTCTTTGCAGTTTGTTTTTTTTCTTTTTTCTGTTGTTGATTTTGATTTGATTTCGAACGACTGCTGCCGAGGCGACAGATGGCAAAAGAGCGCAATTCGGACAAATGCAGATACTCTCACTCACTGCTTAAAAGCCAACCAAAACATTTCGCATACAACAGTCAGCAACGAGACGCGAAAAGAGAATTTAAAAATGTTCTCTTTAAAGCCGTTTCTCTTATCATGGGGCTGCAGAAAATGCAATTAGAATGTCTCTTTATCGCATTTTGTATATGAATTGTCTGACTGCGACGCATGCATCTTAATGCCATGTAATCTCCAGCTACAACAACACTTGTCCGCATTGACGGATTGCAACACGGGTGGCGTCAAAGCACAAAAAAGACGCCTGTTCAGCACAGCGACGCTGGTGTGGTTAGTGTCAGAAGTTAAGCGGCACGTGTGGCAACAACAAACGGACCAGACGGAACGTGTAGACCAGTATAAGACAAGCGTTCGAATAACCGAGGGTGTTTTGAGGGCTCTGTATGCGCGAAATGCACCTATCACCCGAGCCTTAATTGAGTTCAATAGAATCTCCAAAAATGTTGAGATTGATTTTTCAGTTTCAAAAAATCGATTCATTTATTCGTTAAATCTTTTTTATAAGTAGCTCAACTTAGCCTATATGAATTTTTATTGTATTCATCAAAATAAAATAAAATAAAATAAAATAAAATAAAATAAAATAAAATAAAATAAAATAAAATAAAATAAAATAAAATAAAATAAAATAAAATAAAATAAAATAAAATAAAATAAAATAAAATAAAATAAAATGCCGCCACCTCGCGCGGTATGTGGGGGGGAGAGAGGCCGTGGGAAATAAAATAAAATAAAATAAAATAAAATAAAATACAAATAAATAGGCGAAAGATTTGACTGTGACCATGGAACAAGCTTCAAATTCCGACTTAGTCAACGCCAAATAAAGAAAAAAACATTTCTTTCAGAAAAATTAAAATGTCAAATATCTACGTTTTAAATATTCGCTACCTACTCGCTGTTCGGAGACCCCTATCCCCCCGCTGATTGTTTTTCAGTTTCAATTTCGTAATTAATGATTTTTAATCCATTTTCTAGACGTTATTTGCAAAGTTGTTGTACAGATTTTGATTCTACAGTCGTGTCTGGGTATAGTGGACTGATTATTGCAAGGCCTGTTCACAGTATTGAGGTTATTCACTATGTCAAGGTTAACATTTTTGTTCAAAAACTGGTTTTATTTGCTCACTATTTTGTTCACTATTTAGATGTTTTTTGTAGTGAACAATCACTACTTAGAGCACTCCATGTAAAAATTTGGGTGTTCACTATATCGAGGTGTTCACTATATAGGGGGTTCACTATATCCAGACACGACTGTATATGCAAATTAATGGACATTCTCCCAGGCTTGCAAGCACTCATTCATTCATCATTCACTCATTCTCCTCCAAGCAACCTAATTTAAGGCAATTTGGCAATTAATTACGTCGTCAAAGCACTCATTGTTTTAATATTCAAAGTCATTTAACTTTGATTCGAAAAATTCACTCTGCATTTACAATTCTTGAAATGAATTCGTGAATTCGTGAAATGGCGAATTCTTTGCCAATTAATTAAAACAGATAACAATATGGCAATGTTACCTAATCATTTCCAAAATATTCGCAAACAAATGCGCCACAGCTGCTGGCACCCCCATTCCATTCGCAGGCATCTTTTGCGCGAAACGAAAATTGCGCACATGCTCGACTCTAACCAGCAAACAGAAAACTTTATACCATTACATAACAACAATCGCATAGAAACAAACACTATATATGTATGTACATATGTACACATGAACACATGCATGACTGTTGGATAATCAAATGGTGACTCCTTCAAATGCGGCAAATATCACCGAACTCATCAAAAATTAGGTGTCCACAAGATGCCCGAACAAAAATATTGCGACAGCAGTCGAATATTGAAAAAAATCAACACGCCTCATCAAATTGCGCGGAATGATGTGAAATGAAATGAAGAGTGGTTCGTCTATCTGTCTGTCCGTCCATTCGTTTGTGTGTGGCAGTGCGTCGCCTCGCCGAAGAGCAGCACACTCTCAGCCGACAATAACAAATCGCTCTTTAGCCGCATTTAGCCATCTCTCGAAACACTTCGCAGACGAAGCGCGTCGCTCGCAGCGCGTTCGAATAAACAAACGACCGACACGTCGTACGTGCCAACAGCTGCTAACCCCCACGCTACGCGCACTGTCCAGTCATGGTGGTTTTGTTGTCGTCGTTTCGGCTGCTTCTTCTTTTGCCGCGTCAGCCGCTGATTTTAGTCGACTTTTTGTTTTTTTGAATTTGTGTTTTGTTATGTAAATAAAAAATCTTTGCCGGCCAGAGGCAAACAACCATAGAAACTGGCAACGCGGCATTCTAGTACGTGCGGTGCTCGATGCGTGCGAATATATCGTTTCATTGCATTTTCAGTTTCATTGCCCCACTTGCAGCGCAATCCGAAAGCCATTTCGGCCCAGACGCGAAACCAAGTCACTGCGCCCAAAAATAGCCGATCCGCGTTGCTGCCCAAGTGGCGAATTGTCTCATTAATTTCGCTGTTTTAATTTTCGTTTTCTCAGTTTCAGTTTTGTGCCACACTTCCACTGCTACAATCGAATAGTCGTGGCAGCGTGACAACAATAAAAAGGCGCACAACAATGCGCCCCAACGTGACGATTGCCGCGTAACGCGCTTACGGCTGCCACGCGGTGGAAGACAGCAAAGTGTGCATCCAACTACGACGAGTGCCGGGCCATGTGAAGTGACTAATTCTGAAATTGGCGTTAAATGCAAAGGTCGGCGGCACGCAGAGCACGTACGCGGTGCCAGTCGAGAGAGAACATGACGAAATCGCGCTGCTGTCAGACGCAAGCACCCAACGGAGACGTGGAGTGTGTGTCTGACTCTCAAATGTAAGAGTAATGTGTCAATGTCACCTGTCAAAGACAATCGACTATGGACAAAAAGTGTGAACAAGCATCGATTGGCTTCACTTGAGACAGCATTTCATCACTTTATATGCAGAGCGCGAATATAGATAGATTGTTTAAAATTGGTTTTCAGATAGTAACTTGCTTCAAATATAAAAAATGCAAACAAGAAAATAATTCACGCTTTAAGTGTTAATATAAGAAGGCATTCGATGACTTGTCATTCGATGTAACAAATTGTCCGTATCAAAGAAAAGGGGGTTTTCCCTCGAAGCTTGTAGTCTTCTTCAGTTCTATTTATGTTCAATAAGAAGGGCTGAGTCAAATTTAGACACTCACAGTATTATGACCATTATTATTGAGTGCAAAGATGAATGTAGATACACAGACGAAGCATTATAAACAAAAATTATGGAGAAATGTCACATACACTCATGCCACCACATCATCATTATCATTGCACCTATTTCAGAATCAAAATTGCACAGAAAGCGTCAAAATTGCATAATACGTTTGTATTGTAACTAAATATAACTGATATAAGTATTAGAACGTAACGAAACATAACATGGCGTTTGTTTTGGTAAGCAACTTGATGACTGCCGGAAATGCATCCCCGAAGACCTCAAACATTGCCAGAATAATCGAAACATGTCTTATTTTCGTTATATTCGATTTCACGCATTTTCGTTACGGTGACAACAAAAACAGAATAAAGAGCGGTTCAGATTATGCGAAAAAATTGTGCTCCTGTTGAAAGTCTTTCATAATTTTCCGATAACATGTTCGAGTTATTGTGATTGTTTTATGCAACAAATTATACAGTACAAGTGCATAGATCCAACAAGTCTGCATTTCGTTGCATCATATTATTTATATTTAACTGAATAAAGTTCTGTTTTTACATATTGCCAGAATGTTACAACTCCAAATTCCATCATTATGAAAATTATGTGTGTATTTAGTGATATATAGATTATTGGAGGAGATTTTGACAGATTATAGATCACACAGAGTTGTCATAGACTCGAAAAATGTTCTTTAGGTTATGACGCTTTTGCACCGCTTTTCCTCACCATGCACGCCGCAAATGTGGAGGTCACTGTGGGCCCTCAGTCATTCATTGACTGCATGCCAGATAGACAGCTTATTCTTCACAGGCTAACTGAAGACAAGAAATTCTTCTTACAAACACAAAATTCTTCTTACAAACACAGCTCTCCTTCCGCCCCGCTAGGCAACACTGGCCCGCACTTGGCGAGCGCCAGGCCAGCTCATTCGCGAATGCGAACCTTCAAAGATGAACGGCAAATTTTAATTGAATTAATTTCATTTAAATTTTTTTTCTATTGTTGTTTTAATTGTTGCCAACACATTTGTGCACATTAAGTGAACTTTACTTGAACGAATCACACTTAATAAATATGCAAATAAATAAATGCGAATGCAATGGTTGTCGTTGCTCGAAGCATTTTGTTGTTTTTATTGCTAGTGCTAGTGATTTTGTTGTTGTTTTTATTGCAATCCGCAATGCTAATACTAATGCTTGTTGCATGTAATCACGCAAATGTTATTGAAATTACATAATATTTGACGCTGTATTTTTGTCGTTTTGCCTGTTCACTTTTACTTAGCTTTGTCAAGAATTTCATACGCCAACTTGCACGTATGTATGTATGAGTGCGGATTGTGTAGACACGCGCCCTCGCACACATGCGTATTGGTTACAAGCTGACTACATTGTTGTTGTCGGTTGAATTTTTCGCATTCCATGATGTTTTATCGGTTGCGCAATATTATTGCTAACAAGTGGACATTACGAGGTCGTGTGGGTGTGTGTGTGTGTGTGTGTGTGCGTTGTGGTATTGACTTGTGTAATTCTCAGAATGGTACATTTCCGTGCAAATTGCTGGGCTTTTAATTTATTTTTTACATACGATTTATGACAGTAATTACAATATATAAATGTACAAAAATTTCCAGAAATCTCAATAAAATTGCGTAGATACAATAAATATTATATTTATATTTATATATATATACTAGCTGGGCCCCGCGGCTTCGCACGCAAGCTATCTTTTTTCCCCCGATATAAATTCTGAACCCATTGTTGACCCGGTCAGATTTTGATTTAAAAATAAACATATGTCTATTATCTTTGATGTCAGGTGCTTCCAAAAATGTTGAAGTCAAAAGGCCCTTTAGATCATGAGTTTTCACATTTACTCTAAACAAATTCTTAACCCTTAGTTTGCTAAATTTCGATTTTGAAAATAATTAGAAACCCGTGTCCAATTTTTTGTATTTCAAGTATTTTTAAAATTTTTGAAGTCAATAGGCCTATCGGTTCATGTTTTTTTCGAGTCTTCCCGTAAACAAATCTTAACCCATTATTGGTCCAGTTAAATTTTGATTCTCAAAAAATTATAAAATACGGGTCGAATTATTTTTGATCTACATTATTTGCAGTAAGTTCGAAATCAATATTAAGAAATGATGTGGCCATTTTCGCTTTTGCTGTTTTCTCAAAATTTGCAAAGCTGAGGTTTCTACTTCACTTTTTAATTAAAATATTTTTCAAATTTAAAAACCTGAAAATTGCCAAAACTTAGAGGAAAATACTTATCTAAAAAGTATGTGAAAGTATGTAAATAAAAATATCACTGCTTCAATATCACAGCCTCTCGCGGACCATTGCACCCCTAACCTAACCTCAAATCAGCTCTCTCTTTGAAGTGCATTAACTCAATTATAACACCGTGCGACAAAAATTAAAAAAAATTTTCACACCGAAAAAATCCATATGGGCGTTAAACTAGACATAATAATACTGCGTACTCAGTTTTTCATTTCTACATCCTTTATCCTTTTAAAAGGATTTCAAAATTTTGAAGGGGATACAAAATAAAAAAAACAAAAAATACTCGCTTCATTGATTTTGTATCTATTTATTATTTAAAATACTGATACTCAAATAAATTAGAATTTTTGTATTTCATTAGACTTGCAGCTTCCGCCTTTTTTTAATAACTTTCGAACCAATAAAGTTAGTGTAATGAAATTTTGACACGTGATCAAGAAGCTTTTGGGTTTTAACATACTTACTTTACAAGAAAATTCTAAATTTTCAAAGATATAAAGGATTAAAATTTTCAAAGGACCTTTTTCATATCCTTTTTTAACAAATAGATAACAAATTAATTCTATTTAAACTCTTTCCTCTTCCTCTTTCCTTTAAAGCCTTTCCTCTTTCATTTGATATACATATCGCCATATTCTAACGAGGTTAAGTATTTTTTATATTTTTTATTTTGTATCTCCTTCAAAATTTTGAAGTCATTTTAAAAGGACAAAGGATGTAGAAATGAAAAACTGAGTACGCAGTATTACTATATTTGGTCTCTAGTTTCACGCACATATGGATTTTTCCCGGTGTAATCACAGAAAATCAAATGGAAATGTCAAAATGGGTTTGACATTGTAAAATATCGTAAAAATCTTTGAAGTTAGCTTGTTGTACTTATATAAAAAATGACACGGAAAACTTAAAACAGTAATCGAACCATAATCGGGCTCTGCGTTGCATAAGTATTACGAATCATTGCTAATCAAAAACTAATATCTGCATAGAAGTTATGCAACGCAAAAAATTACTAACTCAATTGACAGCCGTTCAGAATGCTGACGTCTGAAGACAGTGAACATCAAAAGTAAAAAAACACAAATCAAACATAAGCAACCACAAAGGCTATAAAAACCATTCGCTCCGATTCCGCGCAACGGATATTATGTCACATAGGTGGCCGGCTACTTTATGCTCAAAGTGCAAAAACTCGGCGGCGCACAGTGTGACTTTTATCATTTTTAGGATGCCAAAAGTCATAGCAGTCAAACCAATGTAGGTATGACGATAAAATTTTGCAATAACCATGTAGAGGTAAACATTGTATTGGACAAAAAAATGGGCGTGATCCGCCCACTTTTTCTTCGACTCCCCATATAAGGTGTAATTTCAGATGACCATTATTTCTAATTTAATAGGGTTTGTCTGGACGGACGTAGATAAAAATAGTCAAAATAGTTTTTTTAATACTTTTTTATTAGATTTTTTTCAAACCATTTAACATTTTAAAAAATTTTTGACAAAAAAATCCAATATCCTGTGATATAAAGGAAACGGCTATTTATTCGGCTCGAATGTGCCCATCTTGAGTGAAATTTATAGCAGAGTTTTTTTACACAGGATTTTAATTTGAAGTAGACAATATCTTTTCCAATTAAACTCAAAATATATTTAAAAACCGCATGATTATTATTTTTTTGCTTGGGTTTTAGCCAAACATCTAAAAGTTCACTTCGCGGAACTGCCATGTTTGATTAGCTGTGAACTAAATTGGTGCAAAAAGGGGCAACAATTTGTTGCAGATTCTGAAACTACGCACATTTTTCATTAATGTGGTTATAAACATTACATGGAACTCTACGGAACTCAATAAGTTTTACTCTATTAAAAAAAGAAACAATTTTGGGAACCACTAAATTTTTAGTGACTAGCTATTTTAATCGATACAAAATTAAAATAAATTAATTAAAGCTTCACCGGAGTTTGCACAAAATATTCAAGTAACTAAAATCAAAAAGATTTTTGCAAAAATATTTCTGACAAAAAAATCATGGCTCTGTGAACTTCACAAAAAGTCTCACATTTATAGAAGTGTTTCTGCACTTGTCCCAGTGAGACAAATTCGAAAACGGTTATCATGCTAACTGTTATTTTTCGTTTTGCTTTGAGTATATATTTGTAACGCTTGTATATTCCTCTATTGCATACCAAAAAATGTTTGCGATCGGAGACAATTTTTTTTTTACTTTTGGCATCCTAAAAATGATAAAAGTTACACTGTGCGGCGTTACGTAAAATCAGAATGTACGCACCGGTGGCGGTGCCGCTGGCGGAATGGTGAGAGTGCGGCTAGCGGAGTAGGGGCGCACATTTGCCAGATATGTTTTAGCTTTTTTTGTATCGGGCATGCGGCTAACTGGTTAATTAATAGATCACCGTTCGCTGACACCATTTGCTACCAACAGCTATAACAACAACAACAACAGCAACCAGTCCGCCCTGCCCTCAAATGGCATTTCGCAGTCAAACAGCTGTTTGGTTCGATTTGGCATTTGTTTCGCCGAAACGACGGCGGCATTGTATTATATAACATTTGCCGTTTCATAAAACGAATTCGATATTTAGTCCCAGTTTGCGACTGTGTGACAGTCCGTCAAGGACCCAGCTGCAGTAATTAAATGACAGCAAATGAGCAGAAAAAATCTGCGAATCATAAACAAATTTGGCCAAGACATTTCGTTCGCCCGCTTCGTCATTATTTTGGTTGTTTATCAAGTGCGTGCTTTATTCTTATTATTGTTGTTGTTGTATTTTCTCAAATATGCCCACTCAATGCGAATGTTATAAAATAATTTCGCTTGACTTTGGGGATTTCATAACGTCTCCTTCCAATTACGTACACAAGTTCTCGATTCATTTTTGATTTGGCGGCGCAGCGACGCGCCCAACCGCCTCAATGAAAACGATTTTATTGCTTTTTGGCCTCTTTTTCTGATTTCATTTCGTTTCATTTCATTTTGCTCTTCCACTCTTGCTTTCGCAGTTGAATGGCAGCGCCAACGGCAGCAACCGACCGACCGACAGTACAGCATTTAATTCAATTTGTAGCGAATTGTACAACACATTCAATTATTTAGTTGCGTCGTTGCTAATTTCAGCGTTTTTGCAGTTTGGCGTTTTGTGATTTCGATTTTGATTCTATTATTTTTTGTAACTAATACAGTTAGTAATTTATTGGAGGCGCAAAATGTTCTCCATTAAAGTCATCAAGACGCAGTTTTTTGGGGGACAACAATTCAGTTACACAAAAAAAATAAATACCCAAAAATATTTGAGTTGGGTAGGTCCACAGGCTGCTTGATGGCCAGTTGAGAAATATATTCGATGGTCATGTGTCATGACGAGGTTCGTAGCTTTTCAGAACAAATAGTTACAACTCACTCACTTTTCCACGGACTGCCTTCCGAAAACTAAAATATTTTTGACTTCATAATATAGTAATTGATCTGTAATCTGAGTGGTAATCTTACAGATCATCACTGCAACGACTCATGAAAGAAACTTTAATTACTAATTGCTAAAATTGAATTTAATTAAAACGTATCCCATATCATGTACTAAATCTAACCTTTCGGCCTGATTGGTTTCTTTTATATAACTCAGGATTTCAAAATAACTTGTATGCCATACATTTTATATAGGAAAAGCACCAGACAAATTAGGGAATTCTGAAGTTTTTGGGATGTTCGAGAGAAAGGTGCTTCGCAAAATCTTCGGCCCTGTTTGTATTGGCGACGACTATCAAATACGAACCAACAACGAGGTGTATGAGCTGATTAAAGACATAAACGTTACACACCGAAGCAAACCAAGGTTATACGGTATAAGCCAAGGTCCTATGACTCGTACTGATAACAGCTAATCTTGTCACGTCTACTAAAAATTTTTTGGTATTTTTGTAATCCATAAAAATTGATTTTTTCGACAGATTTGGCTAATTTTTATTATATTTATTTATTTTTAGAATGTCCATCTCATTCTTGTACGGCAGTGGATTGCTGCAATCCTCGACACATCTGAGCAATTCGCATAGAATTGGATTATCTGGACCACAACGATCTGCTTGTGATTTGTCTGTTTTAGATTGCCACATGAAATTGGTTTTGGAAAGGGGAAAAACTCGCTGATTTCGTTTGTGCAGCTATGAACATATTTGCCTACATATTATATGAACTCGTAGCTTATATGAACTCAGCTTAAGAATAAATATTAACTACAATAACAAATATAGAAATAGCGTAATGCATAGAAGAAATTTTACACAATTTATGCAATCACATTATGAGGACTCAATCGTATAACAATCAGGAAATAGATTCACTGTGGGAAAATTATGAAACAATAACAAACTAACACATAAATTCAAGAAAATATAACTGACATAATGACCGACTGTAGAATATGAATATATGTATATATATACACATATATATAACTGATCTAAGCCCAAGGATAGGGCTGCCAGACATCCCGTTTATCCCGGACATGTTTTAGACTGTTTGTCCCGGTGTCCCGGGTTTCCCTTAAACCTCGCGGTTTAATGATTTGATTGCAAACAAATTTGCAAAAATAAAATGTCAGAATTTTCTACTAGTTTTTAATTGTGAAATAGTTACATCATCAGATAATTTAGCTTTTCGCTAGCAATAATCATTTTTAATTGCAATCATTGTGTGCTTTTTTATCCGCTTTAAATATTGTTTTTGTTTAATACGACAAAATATAGTCTTTTTTTTAAGTTAGCTTAGTTGTTTTGTTGTTTGTATGTGTACGTTCAAATGGTCTCATGATTTTATGATTTGGTGTTTTTTATGAAATAAATTTGCATATTACACATATTTATTTATATAAAGATATGTGAAAATACAATTTAAAGGTTTGTTTTAATTAACATGTTTTTTTCTGTTGACGAGCGGTACAGAGGTATTTTACAATAATTTCACCAAAGTGTGCCGGTTTTGCAATACGCATATCTGGCAGCCCTACCCAAGGAGCCATTTGAAATCAACTAGCGTTGATTCCTGACCTAATTCACCGAATTGGTGTCCGACCGAAACCACTTTTTTGGGCCGAAACCGAAACCAAAACCGAGTTTCGGTTTTTTTAATATTCGGCCGAAACCGAAACTTTCTAGTTAAAATGAAAATCACCATATCAAGCATTTTTTTCAACAAACGAATTTTACATTATGTAAATAAAGAACAAACAAACAAACATAACATAAATAGATAAATACTTATTAATAAAAACAATTTATTCATTTTTTAAAAACATAAACATGAAAAAATCACCCTTTCATACCTTACTCGCTAATATTCAAAATTAAATAATTTAATATTATATGCAAAACAAAAAATTTATTTACATTGGTGGCATCCAAATTACTCCTCCTTTCACTATATATCTGCTACACAATAAAATGTAAAAAAATTTTCTAGAAAGTTTCGGTTTCGGCTTTTCGGCCATTTTTTGGCCGAAACTGAAACCGAAACCAAAACCACTTACTTGGGCCGAAACCGAAACCGAATATTCGGTCGGACACTACTTTTTATTAACTCTAGAATTCTAACATTTGTCAATTTAATTAACATTGCGAATATTTTGTGATGGACTTGCAAAATAACCTTCGTTTTCCAAGGTTAACAACTTTTTTACTCTCACTTTTTAGTAAAGCAGTCGTACAATGAGTTTGTCGCTGATTAATTTGACTTGCGGTTTAAGACATTAATCACCGAATCACGGTGAACGTGGTGCACGTTTAATGAGGAGGAAATAAGTAAAATACTAAATGATCGACAAGGAACTCTCGAAATAGAGGTAAGCATAGGTCGCTTCTTAGTAAGAACTCTGCGAGTGCTACTGCTGTAACTTGCAACAAGTATTGCAAACTAAACAGAACAAGATCGCTCACAGTTGATGGTAAATGTTTGCTATTGCACAGATTTGCAGTCTCAAATGCACAAGATTGCGAATCGGGCTATTGTGATTGTATAACGAATCGTAAACCGCAATTGTTGCTGCTGCTATTATTGCGGATGCCTCGAGGCAGTTGTTGTTATTGTTTCGGCTACTGCGGCTGAGTGAGTTTGCCGCGTGCACAGATTGATACAAATGCGTGTCGCAAACCAAATGTTTGACGGCCAGTGGCAGTGACTCTCGGGCGACACGAGGCTAATCGCTGCGTCGATTTGATGCGCGATTGAGTAAACCAAGTGGAGCACTACCTGTGCGCGATTGATTGGATGATTACGCGAATGTTTATGCTTTGTTGTTATAAATGTGCGCGCGTGTTCTTATGTAACACACGTGGGGCGCGCTACGCGTCTTTCCATAAAAGCGATATTGCCGCTGCATGTGTGTGTGTGTGTGTGCGCGAGAGTGACGCGGCGCTGCGTCTACAATTGACACTCTCGAGCGGCTGCCATTGAATTGATTTCGGCTGGTTCCCCTTTTTTGGGGTCATTTGCGTATTTCAGTTGAGAATTCGATTGTTGTTGCTGTGATTCAACAAAAAGTTGGCTTAGTAATTGCGTTAAAAATACAGCAAAACGTAAGCGTAAACATTCGCTAACAAGACAATGAAGAAGAAGAAGAAGAGTAACAAGAACGCAGAAGAGCGGCGCACCGAAACAAATTTGCCAGTTTCGGTTCGTTTGGACCAAAAGTGGGTTTTTCATTTCTTTTGGGCCTTTTAGTCGCTTTTGTGTAATTTGGACCTTTCTCAGACAGAATTGTGTAAGCAAAAAGGATTAACTTTTTGAGGGCAATAGGTAACAATTTCGATATAAAAGTTACATTTTGTTTTTGTGTTAAAACAATTTGGCGATATCATAAAATGGTCCTTTTGTTTGCATTTTGGGCCTTTTTTAGAAACATTTTGGTACAAAAAAATTTAGTTGAATGGCAACCGTGCACCGAGTATGCTGTCTGCCTTGCGAGCGTTGTTGTTATTCAGCTTTTTTTCAGCTGCCCGCTCTCGGGCGCCTTCTCTTCGTTTGCGGCCGCTCCTTCACACGACCACACACACACACACACACATCGATATTTTTTTGCTCTTATAAGAGCTACCATAGTGGCTCTTGCATCAAGTTGCTCGCTCCCCACCCACCGCACGCCCTAACGCCCAGCAGTGCAGCGTGAGCACTCCCGTCTCCGGCTTTGGGTGTCGTAACAACGCCGTCGCGCCCGCCCCCCGACCCAACCAACCGCAAGCGACCCAGCTCGAGACGACGCCGCTCACACGACTCCGCTCCCATTGCCCAACCACCACTCGCAGCCCGTCGCAGTTCGGTCTCTTTGCCATTTGCGCTTTGTGCTTTGTGTGTCGCCGAAGTGATTTTGTAACTGGGTTTTCGTTGTTGTTCGTTCGTTCTTTGCAATTCGCCTTTGGCTGTGCTTTCGTTCTTAGAACCCGCGTTAGTTGTTTTTGCGTCACAGCTTCTTGCATAATACCCCCTGCTCACCTTGTTTTGGAGGCCTTTTGCGCCGCATGCACAGCGCGCGTCTTTGCCACGCGTTCTCCGGCGCGAGCCACGCCTCCTCCTGTGTCAACGTACGCCGCACGCAGCACTTGCACGTCTCGAATTATTCTAAAAAGGAAGCACACACACACACACTAGCAATCGGCGCTTCTTTGTGGCGCTGCTTTCGGGGCGTAACTGCTGGTTTTGTAAGTTACGCGCACCGCTTGGCTCTGCTTTACGTAACGGCTCGCGCACTGGGCGATTTTTCGCCCGCTCCTCAGCGGCCACTCACTCGACACTCGGAACGCGCTTGGCGTCTGGAACGTTTGGCTGCTACGCGTTTTGGCGATTTTTGTTTTGTAATTTGCTGTGCGAAACGCGAAAATTTGATTACATATTGCGGCGCGCGCTCACACACGCACACACGCCGTACAACTGCAACGCACCGCTTCTGAGCAGCGCTGAATGGTGTCTGCACGTCCGCACACCGCTCGGCTGTGCTGTGCTGTGCTGAATTTGGTTGTGTTGGGTACGCGCGACCAGCTTTCGAGACCGTGATTTGTCGCGTCCGTCGCGTTCCGTATGCGCTGCTCAACTGAACGGCGACCACAACCAGCGCCAACGAATTGAACTCCACTGAACTGCAGCGCGCCGCGGTGGCGGTGTGGTGCGGCGAGCTTAGCAAAAAGCCGAACACGACTGCCGTTGGCGAAGCGGCAGCACTTACGCTCCCATGTGCTCCCCAAGCGCGCTCGCGAGCAGTTGCTGAGCGCGTCGTCCGCCCGTCGGCCCCGCCTGTTATGTCACGCATTTCGAAAGAGCGCGCCGCCCGTGTTGGCGCTCTTGGCGTTACGTCATTTGCGTTGGTTGCCATGTTGCGGCGCTGCGCAAAGAGCGACCAGCCTGGCGCGCATGTTGCCGCTGTTGGGGAGCGGCCCCCAGCAAAACCATAAACAAAGTGCGGGGCGCTCGCGACGCGGCTTTGGCGGAGTGGGCGGGCGATGCACGATTTGCCGGCAAATTGTGTGTGCAAAGAGCAAAAGGCGCATAAAGCGTGTAGAAAACAATCTTGTTGACACTTGCCGTCCGGTGTTCGGCGCTCCGATATTAACGTTTTGATTGTGGTTATTCTGTTTATATTCCGCTCAGAGCCGCACGCAACAGCCCACTTCAACGGCAATCAACGGAAGCGCCAATCAAATTCAATGGAATCCATGAATTTCGTTTGTCTAAGACCTCAAACGGAGTTAAGGTAAGATATGAATGCTTCGTGTTTGAAGAACGAGGGAAACCCATTCAAACGACTTTTCATTTGTTACTCTATTTGCTAGTAAAATAAATAAGACTTTGATCAGAGAGTGGACGTTTGGACAAGCAACGGGAGCACATTTCTCATCCTTGCATTTCAAACTAAATGGGAAAGGCCAAAGTAATTAAAAATTTAGCCAAATGACGGACTATTGGGGAGGTTAACAAACAAAAGTTGACGTACGCTTTCTCATTCTTCTTCATGGTGTTCTACTTTTGAGAACACAAATCATGGTTTTAGCTGGTCTCGCTTAATTGAGAAGTTTCTTAGAAACCAAACTGAAACAGTCATGTGAAATTTTTGTATTTTCCGCCAGCATTAACCCTTTCCGGTCAATTTCCACATTTCTTGAGATACAAATTATTCCTTCAAAATATTGACTCTTATTGAACATTTTAGCAATAAAATACAAAAAAAATTCAAAAAATTCATTTTAGTTAAGAATTATAGTTTTATCAATTTTGTACGATATATCATACAATGGTCCGCAAAGGAGTAAAAATTCATGAATTTTTGGTTTCGGTTTTTTAAGTTTTATGAACAATTCATTGATTTTTTTGATAGAAAACATAAATTATAAAAACACAAAAACAAAACGTGATTTCATTTTGATCGAAAGTTATATAAATTATATATATAAACAATTGATTCACATTTATTCGGCCTTATATAACCGTTGTTGTTGTTGCAAAGACCTTTTCCTCTCAATAGCACACAGAATCAATTAAAATTCGTACAGTTTTACAGAAAGGTATTGAATATATTCTTATTATCGTAGTGGGAGTGGCAAGTACGCATGTCTAACCTTACATAACCTGTGTCTGCCCAATAAAACACAAAATCGTCTAGTAATTCTTATTTTTAAAAAATTGCCGAATAGTCAAATTTTTAGAGTCCGACCGATTAATCGGCATCGGCATCGGCATCGGCTAGTATCGGCCAATAAAATTGGTATCGGCATCGGCTAGTATCGGCATCGGCCAAAAAAAAAAGAATCGGCATCGGCATCGGCATCGGCCTTTTTTGGCCGATGCCACATCGGCCTTTTTTTGCCGATGCCACATCGGTTTTTTTTTGGTCGATGGCATATTGGCCCAAATAATTAAAAATTAAATTAAAAATTAAAATAATTAAATTAAATAAATAATTATATAGTTCGAATTTAATTATTTTTAATAATCAAAATTAAATAGTTTTATATTGTAAATCAGAAATAGAAGTTTGTTCGCATTTTCACCGAGTAAATTGGTGTGTCTATCGCTATACAACTGACCTGCAGCACTGAATAGCTGTTCGCCTGCAACGCTTGAAGCAGGCCCAGTTACTTTTTAGCTGCTTTTTTAAGGAAATAGCATCTTTGATGCCAATATTCGAAAATATTACAATCTCGAGGAATGCGTTGTTGCGCCAGATATGCTTCAAACTGTTTTTGTAAAGGCGAACTGCCTTCTTCCAGTTCCACCCCTTGTGATAAAAGTTCACAAGGGGTGGAGTTTTTGGGAGTGGGTTTTTCCATGAGGGGAACTAGAAGAAGCAGTTTGAACTGTTTCATTACAATCATTTTGATTCAATTGTTCATTTATTAAAATTTCGCATCTGTAAATTTCTTCACTAGAGAAAAATTTATTTTTGAAACAATGAATTTATGAATTTATGAATGCAAACCAATTGCAAAGCAATTAAAGGTATTGTAATAGATGATAGATACATTGTTAATGTATTCAAATTTTGAATTTTTTTATAATTTTATTTAGTTTTTAATTGTTTATTTTCTTATTTTTGTTTGTTAATTTGTTATGAAATGAAATGTACTGTTATATTTAATATAATTTTCTTATTTTTGTTTGTTAATTTGTTATGAAATGAAATGTACTGTTATATGTAATAATTCCTTTTGTTATTTAAAAATATAAACTGTGTTTTGATTGAATTCATTCGTGTTGTTTTTTCTATGGAATCGGCATCGGCATCGGCATCGGCATCGGCGATTCTCGGCCTTTTGACCGATTAATCGGCATCGGCCTGAGAATTGGCCGATGCCGATTAATCGGCATCGGCATCGGCCAAAAAATTTGGTATCGGTCGGACTCTACAAATTTTATTAGCCACGTGGTTTACAGATGGGCGTGGCAGGCATGCAAACGCAAAAATTCTATTACCACACCCATAACTTAATAAAAATTTAAACATAACTTGCAACATTTGCTTTCCATTTGTACGATATATCGTACAAAGCTTTGCAACCCTTGTGGTCATTTGTACGATATATCGTACAATTTTTTTAAAGACTCTGGAAAAATATTTAGACCCAAAAATTTTATATTTAGTAAGTTCTATAAATCAACTGAGATTTAAACTTTGAAATTGTTTCGCTTTTTGGTACCAAAAAGTATTACATATTTAGAAATTCCTACGCAGAAGTACCGTCATTTGCTGCTTTTTAAATTCTTTCAAAAAGTTGCGTACAAAACGCTCTCATACTGTGTAGCCACGGCTATTATGATTTATATTTTTAAACAGAATGATACAACACAGCCTACTTAATGAAAATTAAAAAGCTGTTCCGTAAAAAGTGACAGCGAACGTCAAATAAAAAATCTTCGAAAAAATTGTACGATATATCGTACAAATTTCCG
Source organism: Melieria picta (assembly GCA_964056695.1). Classification (NCBI taxonomy): domain Eukaryota; kingdom Metazoa; phylum Arthropoda; class Insecta; order Diptera; family Ulidiidae; genus Melieria; species Melieria picta. The sequence goes on from OZ057399.1 coordinate 28,088,636, forward strand.
GAAAGGGTTAATGACTTTTGATTTTTTGTATACGTATTGCTTCACAAGTAACAACCATTTAGTTTTATGTTTCTGTTTGTCATTTTTATTACTATTATTTTTTTTTGTGCGCTTTTTATTTAAAACTGACTCACTTAAGTCGTTGGCCTCGATGTCATTACTCACCCCCGTATATAGTATAAATCGTGTGTTATCCGCTTAGCTCTCTCCAGATTTCTATTTCTCTCTCTGCTTTGCTAAATATGATTTGATTTTAATACATTTTAAAACTTTGCCACACTTTCGTCTGATTGACATTAATTTACTTACCCAATGTCGCGTTGTGTACTTGTACTGCTCCATTTTTTCTCCACTCTTTATTTTGTTTTTATCATCTATTACCTTTTTTATACTTACACCAATTTGATATTCAGCTTCGAAGCTCTTCATTTGGCATTGCGGTCGTTTGGCACATTTTCACCTCCCTGTGCTCACTCGCTTACCTAACCCCCTTCATCATTTCTCATTTGCGCCCACTCTTCTCAACTGCTTCTCCTCCTCTGCGCCACTGTTCATTCACGTTTGAGAAATGTTCTGCGCACCGCCACTTGTTTGGAACTTATACAACAATTAATTCGTATTTTTTGTTTGATATATGAAATTCGAAATTTCCCATCGACGCCCTCGCACACACACACACACACGCACACACTCAACTGCCACGTGTTGGCAGACGCACTCAGTCTGCCGTGCATGTAAAATGCTTGAAATTAATGTAATGTGTCAGCGTTATTAACGCATCATTAAAAAGTTGCTTGTTGCGTATACGCCAGGTGGCCCGCATTACATGCGTTGCGGCTCAGCATTGTTGGTCGGGCGCTATTAACCCGTTACATGCATTGTGCGTCGTCGAGGCTGTTACATTTGTTGCGTTTGCTGCATTGTGTACGTTTTGTTATTGCTTCTGTTTGTGTTGTTGCAACGGTTGCGCTGTCTTTGCCTTTTACAGTTTCTTCATTTCTTTCAACAGCGCAATTTGTGTTGTTGCTGTTTTTTGTTTTGCGATTTGCAACGCTCGCATTTCCTGCGCAGCTGCGATGCTGCTCTCATAACACAAAACGCGAATGATGGCAACAGCAATAAAAACAACAACAATAACAGCAATCAAGCAATCATTTTGCCCTCAAAACTTTTCTCTTTTTTTAGTGTATTTTCTCCATTTGTCGCATTCGCGCTCTTCGCCGTTGGATCGCATTCGCCGTGGCCGCTGGCGCGCTGTAAATGCTGTAAATGCTGCAGACATGCTGCGCACGGCAGCAGGGGGAAGCGGCACAATTCAAGCTCAAGTTCACCGCATCCAGTTTGGTAGTTTGCATTGGCTGTCGTTGGCGGTCACTTGGCTGGTCTTGTCTTGTCGTTTGTTGTCTCCTGTTGTCGCTGGTTGACTTGTTAGTGGTGGTCGTCTTGTTGTTGGCGTGCCGTCGCTGCTCTTCGGCGTTCGTCTGCTGCTCGCTGCTTGCCGCTTGGCTTAAGGTGGCGCCGCGCAACGCGGCTGGTTGGCCAATTATTTTTAGCCCGCTTTGTGCGAACGCCTGACAGCGTAACACGGGCCACACACACGCACACACACTTGTGTGAGTGTTAATGCGTTTGGCAAGTCGGACAGCCGCATAACACATGTATCGCAACCACTCGTCATCGGCAACAATAACTACAACAACAGTGACATGCACTGCAACACCAACGAAACGGAAGGTGTCAAATGCACTGTTGACTGCATTGGACAATCGCGTCGACAATCACACGCACACAAACACACACACACTCACATACACAAACAGCCGCAGATAACCATTTGATGACAGCGAATTGAGCCGAAATTATACAGTCGACCGTCTGCAAAATGCATTAAATCTCAATGTTGCTAGCGTCACCGATGTTGTCTCGTTCGCCTTGTGTGCCGTTATCCAACGTGTTAATTTCCTTGCCGCCGCATTTATTTGCATATTTGCCCACCGCTTCGTCGCTTCGTTCCATGCCTCGTTGCGAATGTGACTCGTTTCGTTTTATTTTTAATTGGGTTGTTTGTTTTATGTAATGGCGCTGTTGTGCCATTTTTTCTGTCATTTTATGTTTCGTGTTTTTTTTGCGTATGCGCATACTTGATGCAAAGCCTAACTACAGTTTCCGATAAGGCAATGTGTGAAGTGGTGCTTTTGCGCTCTATTTGTGCTCTTTTGCGGGCTGTTTCAGCGCCGCTTTTACAATGTTTGAAACTGATGTGGCAAGACTGGTTGGTGTAGTTGTTGTCGAACGCTTATCGAAATAACTGACATGTGCCGGTAATGGAACTACATCAAAGGTCAATTGAAAGTCATTTGCATATGTAGGTCACACATAGATGGGTGTAGCAGCCTAAAAGGAACTAAAAGCAGTAAAATCGAAAGTAGTTCAAAAATGTTGAAACTTACTAAAATCTATAGCCCATCATAACTTAACCCTTTGCTGGGTTACTGGCCAACCAACTCATTGGAAGGAACTACTTGGGCGTTGGAATTGCAAATGGACTATAGATGATAGTTAGGAATATAGATAACTCTGTACCGCCTTCGATATTTGTTTTATATAAAACTAAACAAGAGAGCGAGAGGTTTCTAAGCCCTTTCGACCCCGAATTTTACACTGTGTCTCGATATTAGTTTTTGGTATTTAACCCATTAAAGCCGGGTACCAGTTTCGCCCATACGATTTTGATAAAATTTCATACACGACCTGGAATTGACCCAAAATGATCAGAAACAAAATTTCAGCTTTCTATCTCTGCACGTTGCTGAGATATTCATTAGGTATTTTTTACCCATTAGGCAGCAATGGTAGCTTTTTTCCATACTTTTTAAAGTGATCAGCTAAACACGTGAACAAAAGATGTATTGTTTACAGGTGAGTTAGGAGGCAGATTTTTGTGAAGTTCTAAGGCCACTACGTTTCGCCACATTTTCCACCTCCAGAAAATTCACGATTTTTGGAGTCTGGTAACTCTAGCTAGATGGCGGAATTTGAGGGTGATCTCCACTAGACTAAGGTAGTTCCATCTTTACCCCAACCATCCCTATCAATGATTTTGAGATATCTCTACCACGAACTTTTATGTGATTTTTTTTTAAAAACGGTTTTCATGGGTAAAATTTTACCCATTAGGCAGCAATGGGTTAAATCATGAAACACTTGCCTAAGAATTGTGCACACGACATTAGAAGTCGCCACGCCTCTTTGTTAGAGTTCTAGAGCTAGTTTACTTTTGAACAATTTTAGCTTAAAACGGGTTAAATAAAATTTGGATCAATATTTTTTAATTACCGGAAAAATACAAAATTATTACTTTTTGATTTCATTTAACCATTATTAAAGAAACAGGGTTTTGATCAAATGCGTCCTATTCGTAGACTTCAATTAGAACACAAACGTTCCCTGATATCGCTGCAAATTATTGGAAATTGTTTTGGGGATAACAGTAAAATTTTTGTAGTTTGCCTTGAATTCACTTTTAAAAATATTAATTTGTTGGTGCCTACTTAAATTAAACCCATAAATCAATCGTAGCTTTTGCTATAAGATGACAAATAGGTGAAGTTGCTCTCAGCCAACTTTGCGGTCGAAAGGGTTTAAAGCAACTTGGAGTTTCTGAGAAGGTAGTTGTTGCTAAGGGCTTTCGGATTTCTTAGAACGGCTTACAAGCTACTACGTTCATATCACGCCACAGTAAGAGTTGTGTCGCGTAAAAACTCCAATCAACGATCTAGAACGCTGTTCGTGTTGTCTTAGGAAAAGCTCAGGAAGCATTCCTTTTGGCAACTAGCTGCAAGTGTTCGCTTTTATTGACTATAAACCTAATGTAGGGCTAACCCCAATGGTTCGGTTCAGAAGTCTAGAAAGGCCCGCAGCCAGTGTTGCCACTTGAAAAATTTTTTCCCGACCAAACTTCCAACCAAATTCAACAACCGACCAAATTACAAATTTGCGTTATCTTTAAAGTAATTTTTAAATTACAATTTTATTTTTTTAGATAAATTTTTTGTACTAATGAAAAGATATTCACATCACAAAACGGACCGAAATTCGTTTAAGCGGACCAGCGGACCAAAGTAAAAAAATCTGACTAATTTTGGTCCGAAAAGACCAAGCGGCAACTCTGGCCGCAGCTCAAGAGAAAAAAGGTTCCAGTGCTTACACCCACACAATTCAGCGTTCGCGTGTGTTGATGTTCTATCCTGGATGTACTATCATCTGCCCTACAGCATAGATAAATATGGAGCTGGACTCTGGTGGTGTCGTAAAGACTAAGCAAGTTTGTAAGTCTAATAATCTACGATTCTACAGTAATCTTCACACAACATTGCGCTTTCCTTTGTTTAATAATATTGTGCAGCTAATTACTGACATAATTATAACCAGAGGACCTTACTAAGCGATGAGCCCAAAGTTTAGACAAATTCCATGTCAATCTTGCACGGCCGATAGTTTAAAAAATGATCGAGATGTCTGTGTCTCGACATGCTTATTTCAGAGAAGTTTTCCATCGAGCATCACTCCTAAATATTTCACCACCTCAGCTTTCATCTCAATGTGGACACTTTTTCAATTGTTCAGTTTTTTTCCAGCTTTGAGTTTGCGTACCACTTGAGAACACAATTCGATTCGCGCTTTCATCAACCACCAAAAAAAACAACGCAATATTTTAACCTTCATTTTCAAAATTTGTATCTAAACCTTTATTGTTTTTCATTGTTGTTGTTGTTTATTTTAATTTTTTTTTTGTTGTGGTTGCACTTGCATTGTTTAAACATTTTTCATTGTTGTTTTAATTGAAATAATTTTTTATTGTTGTTCTTTAATTTAAGTACATTATGTTTTATGCTAATTTATTTAGTTCATTTATAAAGATAACGGTACACAACTTAGTGACAAAAACAAATTGCAATGTACATAAACATACCACAGGTCAAGGCGTGTGTGACTGTGTGAGTGTGTGTGCATTTGTAAATCAATAAACAATTTAACTACGTGAGAGCGCGCCGAGTGCGTTGTGTGTGACTAATACAAGCTGCAACAACTTTTGCAACTACAAAAGCAAAGCAGCCAAAACGTATCAGAAATATTGAGAGTTTTGGACAATGAAATAACTATAATTATTACTGATAATTCGATTGGATGGACTGGAGTTGGAAGGGATTCGAAATGTTGTCTTATTTTTTTTGTTTTAGATGTTAGGAACTGGACTTGGAGGCCGAAAACTTAAAAGCAAATATTACTTAAGTTTAGCAAAGTTTTGTTTAATAGGAAAACCAAACTTAATTGCTTACAAGTTGCAACGACTTGCTTGATTTGACGCTGCACAACACAACTGAGGCGTGAAAGTACTGCATGCACTCGCTGAAGCATTTCCAATATCGTGCACCAAGTGACAATAATCGTTGTTGTTGTTCTATGTAGTTTAACGCATGCCTTCTAGGTGTAGTTGTTGGTATCTATATAATACGTATATATGTATGTTTACCGTTAGACTAATTAAAATTATTAGTTCGGCGTAACACTGTTTAACAGCATTTTCGCCACAGCATGACCAAAAGCTTATTTCCGATAGTGAACGCGCCGCGCTAAGCAATTTTGCTGAACAAAGTCTTAGTTCTGCACGTCTGAGTTGTTCTTGTTTTTTGCTGGGATTTAAATTATAAATGAATCATTATGAACATTTGCAATGCAACTATAAAAACTTGTCAAGTAATAGTTCTGGTGTCTGACACAAAATTGTTTTTTTTTATGAAAATGTAGAATGTAAAGGTTGCTCGTCACTCTTCCTAATCCAGCTCTTTTCTTCAGCTTAGATAATGTCTCCGAATAATAAAACTTCCATTGAACACTCACTCATACCCCAGTTTCCCAGAAGAAGGCCAGTAAATAATCTAAAATTAAAAACTGTCCATAAATCACACCTTGGGTGGTAAAATCTTAACAGTCTTCTCTACAGTCTTTTTTCCCTCTAATACAACATTTTCAAAATTTTGTAGTCAATTTATGAAAAACTTTCCATATGGGGAAAATTACTAAGAAAAGCTTCATGGTTTCTTTGGGGAAAAGTATTCCTCAACGAAAAGTAGTTGAAGTTTACTGGATTTCAAGAAGAAAAGCACTGGGTTCCCTAAGAAAAAACAAACAATAAATCGTAGCTGATTATGCAAAAATGTTAAAACCTCAACATTTTCCTTTATGGCTGTTGAAAATTATTGCCAAATGCAAGTTGCAACATTTTTATCAATTTTTGTAAATGAAGCAAATTGATAATTAATTGCTTGTGGTCAATGGCATAAGAAAAAAGCTTAAAAAGAAAATTAATTGCATTTTGCTTAATTGAATGCAACGTGTACAACAATAGAAAACTTAAGTTTTAAATTTCGTGTGAAATTAATGTGAAGTGAAACCATTTATATTTATATTATTTGCAATTCTTGTGAGAAGCCAAATTATTTTTATTATTTGTATTCCTTATATTTTGAGTTTCAATTAAAAGAAAAAATTAGACATGATTTAGTGCAAGATTTTTCGATTTCGATGCTCCGCAACCTCTCATTTTATGCGGTTGGGTGAAAAAGTGCATGAGCCAAAAAAAGTTGTGGCTAGAGTGGGGCTAAATAGCGTCGCATCGAGGTCAAAGTTCACCAAAAAGCTGGGAAATTCGAGAAATTGCTCCACAGCTGGTCAGAAGTTGCTCTTAGAGGGTTAAAATCTATGACTGACCCCCACTAGTTTTCTCTACTGAACATTTCTTCCAAACATATTTATACCCCATCTCCAACCCTTAATAGGGCTCCCATACAAAATGGTCGTTTTTACACAATAGGCTCCCACTGCTCCCAGGTTGCCCCCAGACGTATCAAAAGTATGACCGACACCCATTTATTTTCCCTTCCGAGTGTTTCTTCCAAACATACCTATCCGCTATCTCCAAGTCTTAAGGGGGCTGCCATACAAAATTGGCCATTTTCTATGCCATTGGCTCTCCTCTTGTAAGTTTAGTAGTTAAATAAGCGAGAAAACATCGTATCTTGGAAACTACTAAACCGATTTCAATGATTTATTCAGCGATCGCCAACATTCTTGAGTACAAAAAATACAAAATTAATAAAGGTTTTAAAGTTCACCACCAGAGGGCGTCTCTTATACGATCGGAGTTGTGAGGTTGTCCACTTTTGGGTTTCCACAAAGCAAAAATCAAAATGTATTGTCCCCAATTAACCCCAATTAACCTCCCCATTTCGAATATAATTGTAACTTTAGATTAGTGTTAGGTTTGATTAGGTTCAGAGGGCATGTATGGAAAACACGTAATTTTATTCTGAGGCCTATTGTGTAAAAACGACCATTTTGTATGGGAGCCCCATTAAGGGTTGGAGATAGGGAGTTAGTATGTTTGAAAGAAATGTTCAGTAAGGAAAACTAAAGGGGTCAGTCATAGATTTTAACCCTCTAAGAGCAACTTCTGACCAGCTGTGGAGCAATTTGTCAAATTTCCCAGCTTTTTTGTGATATTTGACCTCGATGCGACGCCATTTAGCCCCACCCTATCCCCAAATTTTTTGGCTCACGCAGTTTTTCACCAAACCGCATAAAATGAGAGGTTGCGGAGCATCGAGAACCCATTATTAAGAATCTCCATACAACACTAAATCCAGTCTAGTGCATATACACGTTTCTTGAATGTTATAACGTTACATAGTAAAGAAAGAAAAAGCAGAACAAATAATTAATTTTCATCAGTAAAAATCTGTAGCGAAAGGGTTAACATAAACAAACACTTGGGAATTAAAGGGTTTGAACAAGTCAATGCTTCGAATCAATTGAATTCAAGTCAATTTATTGAAACAAAATCAAAAGATTGAGTAAAGTATTTTAAACAATGAGAATGAGATTGCCAGCAATTTTATGTATTTCCCGGAGTATTCAAGTCGGTCCTATATGGAACATGCAATGGGCTAAACACTCACCCTGGTGAAACATTAACCGATTAAGGTAAACAACTCCAATCAACCAGGTTTGTTGAGGTCAGCAGAGAAAGAGTTGATGCACCCTAAAGTTGTAAACAAGGACCTAATAAATCAAACGCAGACGTGCCGAACGATGACTGGGTTCAGCAAAACTGCTCAGCTCTTTCGTGGCTTTTGCGCGGTTGCAAAGAAAAAGTCCACTTTTGTTGAACTATGTTGTAAGCAGTTTTTGCTTGTCGCTTGCCGTTTCACATTATCGTTTCGCTTAGTTGAACCTATTTTTGCGGGCTTACACTTGTACATACATATACATGTAAATCTCATTTTGTTTTTGTTTTCGTCATACTTGCAAAATTCTACTTGGGCTCCTTCGAAATGTATGTATGTATGTATGTATGTAAATAAAGGCTTTCAAATGTTTTTGCAATTTGTTGCTTTGTTTACTTTTAGTGTGTGTTTTTTTTTTAATTTTGCTTTTGCTTTGTTTTGCTGTGGTTGCAGTTTTTTTTTTGTTTTTTGTATTAATTTATGTATGTATATTTTTGTTAAATTTATTTCTTACTAAATGTAGTTAATGCTACTTGTGTCTTTAGCTTCTTGTCTTTTAGTTTTTTTTAAATTTTATGCGCTTGTTTTGTCTTTCCCGTTTCACATTCAACGTAATTGCAGGGCAATTTGTCTTTATTGTATTTGCATTGTTGTTTTCCTTTTACACTTATTTATTCATACGCATTTTGTTATTGTAGCAGCTGCTGTTGCTATTATAGTATTTTGTTGTCAATAATGTTTGCCACAACTAACAAAACCTGCTTCTCTATGCGATTTTCAATTTTCTTTTTAGGTTTCTTATTTGTTCATTCATGACTTAACTTCTACTTTCTTTACTTTCAATTAGTTATTTAATATATTATTTTAGTTTTTTAGTTTAAAATTTAACAACTCTCTCATGTTTTGGTTTTCATATATGTAATATATGCATGTATTGTATTGTATATAATATAGCAATATGTATAACTTGTATGTTTTCAATATGTTTTGTTTCTACGCCACTTCTACGCTCAAGATCGCACAAACATTCAACTATTTAATATCTACGCCTCGGCCGGGTTTCCTTAGTATGCGGCTAGTTTGTTAGGAAATTTCGTTCAGTATTTGTCGTTTGCCTTCATGCTAATCTCTCCGTTTGCCCCCCCGAAGCCCACTGCCTCCGACACCGGTTCACATGCAACCTGTTTTAACAATTTATTTCAAAACTTGCGGCCCGCACTAGTCAGCTGGCTACTTGCGCTCTGTGCAACAACAATAGCGGTATTCACAATCAGTGGCAACTAGACTTGCAAAAGAAGCTAATTAAAATGATACAAATCAGGACGAGTTCAGCGCTATTTTATATGATGCAGCTTCATCCCAGTGTTGCCAGATACCTGAAATGACTTTCTCCTAAATCTTAAAAAAATACTGAAATTTCCTCGCAAAGGTTAAAGAAATCTCCAAAATTTTTTTTTTATAAATTTTGTCATTTTAAAGGAATTAAACTTCTCATAAAAAATAAAAATATAATATATACCTACCTACATATAATTTTTTTAATGCAGCCTTTTTTATTCATCTTCAGCTTAACAACAACAACTTTACAAAAACAAAACATTTAGCAAATGAATTAAATAAAAAGTGCCATTTTTGGCGGGATTTCATTGTCCCAAAAATCCACTAAGGATCCGAAAAATCTTCTAACATAAAATATAAATCTCCTAAACTTTCTCCTAAACAATTCTTCCTCCTAAAAATGCTCCTAAAAGGCCAAGAATCTCCTAAATCTAGGAGGAAATCTCCTGATCTGGCAACACTGCTTCATCCAACGTTGTCTACAAAATCAGCTGACTTTTGTTCATATTCTATACGATTCAGAGTTGCATTTCGTGCGCTCAAAATATATCCAAGAGTTTTGAATTTTAATAACGCCGAATGTGGCAAACCTTGCAATAATTTAATTTGTTGTTGTTGTGGTTTGGTGTTAGATCTCTCGTTTACTCTTTCGGCTTGAGTAGTCAACACACATCGTGAATACCCCCAATATATTTAATTATTTTTGTTTGCACTAGCGCTGTGCCCACTTTTCTTAAATACCTCCAAATAATTTCACGTTCGCCTTCACAATTCGGCTTTTTGAATTCAATTCATTGATAAAAAAAGTGATAAAACAACTACAATATTGAATGTGTCTACAAAATAATGCATGCATTTTTGAACTATATATTTTGCTGCTTCTTCTTCTTTCTATTATTATTCTTCCATTTCTAATATCGTCTCTAACTCTAATAGCCGTTCGCTATATACTTGCTAAGTCATGTTTTTGTAAAATTCATGTTTTTTTTTCTAAAAATTATATATTATCTTGTTTTTGTTTTTCAAAAAACTTATCATTTCTACCAGCACTTGCTTCTGCACTCAGTTTTATACGTTTCTACAGGCTTTATAGTCTACTTGTTTTGCTTTTGTGGAACAGTTTTTATTTTTCTATTATTCAGTTTTCGTTTTCGTTATCATTTGCGACATAAATTCATCTGACTGCATCAATCGTTGCATATTTTTGTTTTGCTCATTTCAAAAAGTCTACCCAATTCGAATGAAATGTAACGAATTACACAAAATTTAAATGACGGAAATGAAAGGAAAAGGCACAGCACAGGGTGATCTGTTGAGAACAGAATAGCAAGCGAATTGATTAAATAATTCTCGAACCCACAACAATCTGCCTCGTGTTCCTATGTGCAGTACTCACTGGGCATCGGTGAAATTAGTTATACCAAAGACATCTCAACTATATAGAATAGTTCGACTGTCTTTGATTATAGCGTAGAATAAACAAGAGCCGTCACTTTGTTTGCTCGGTACTCGGTAATTTTGTAGGTGTACTTTGTTTTTGTTCGATTGTTTAACAAAAACAAACTAAATACCGAACTAACAAAGTAACGAACCCGGTGTGAATAACCCTAATGTTTCCACACAAAATTGTTTTTACGAAAATTTATGGTAAATACGTGAGTTCCTAACAGTTTCTGTGCAGTGACGCACGCAAGAAACTATAAGACAGACTCCGACCGTGAAGGTTGACCGTCGTGGCTCAGTTGGTTAGAGCAAGTCTAAGGCAATGCTCGATCCCACGTCCCATCCCTAGTCTCTAGTTTACAACGAAAATATAGGAAAAACAATAATAATAGTCTGACATCGTTCGGAATCGGCATAAAATTGCAAAACCCTTTGATTCGTCTACAATATTGCACACATATGACGAACGATTGCTAATCTTTATTCTCGTTGTCCATCTGTCAGCCCTTTAAAAAAACATTTACACTAGAATCAAAGAAGGTTTATTTGTCGGGCCTCATATTGGGAACATATTTTCAACTTGTCAATGTTAAAATGTTTACAGATTGACAAAATAAAAACGTAAAGAAATCTTTCCAAAATCTTCGATTTTTCACGAGTAACACTTTTTTTCTAATAAACAATAAATCCTTCCATCGTGTGTGTGCAATAAACAATACAAATAATCATTCTTTTCTAAAAAATTTATCGCAAATTTCTGGCGCGAATGTATTTAAGAAAAAATTTCCTGCAATTTTAGCTGGAGACGCGTAATGAAGAAAGAGCACGGGTACTAAAGTTGTGCAACTATCGATAGCATCGATAGTTTCATTTTGACACCACTAACCAAAAGCCAAAAAATCAGCACTATCGATACTATCGGGTTTTCTGTGATTTGACGGCAATGCCCCCAGAAGATGCTATGCTGGCAATGCTGTGATATTCAAATATGTGGGTACGAGTAGAAACTACTTGACAGATTGACACAATGGTATTTCCAGGCAAGGGACTCTGGATATTAAATATTTGTTGTGTATGGACAAGAATAACATTGGATTTATAAGTTGGATAGCATTGAAAATTGGTACAACGTCATCCAATGGTTCTGTTGTACCGCTGGCGAAATCTCATGAGCGTTGGACCAGGGGAGTGGCATTGTTCTTGTAACAAAAATTTGCTGATCACTTTGAAACTAGAAGTCGCATATGAATGATATTCGGTGCGAATTCTCTGGGCTTGGTGGAATCTTTCAATATAGATATTGTTCAGTACAATTGCCGGGTGTATATTAATATATATGAGACAATTTTGATTTATCCGATAGTATCAATATTTTTCACTCAAATTATCGAAAATATCGAATGAACCAACTATCGATAGTTTCCCAGCTCTAACGGGTACACAAACATTTGATTCGAATTCAGAGATGCCATAAAACATTTTGCATAAAGCATTAACCCATTAAAGCCGGGTACCAGTTCCGCCCATACGATTTTGATAAAATTTCATTCATATAAAATTTCATACACGACCTGGAATTGACCCAAAATGATCAGAAACAAAACTTCAGCTTTCTATCTCTGCACGTTGCTGAGATATTCATTAGGTATTTTGTACCCATTAGGCAGCAATGGTAGCTTCTTTCCATACTTCTTAAAGTGATCAGCTAAACACGTGAACAAAAGATGTATTGTTTACAGGTGAGTTAGGACTCAGATTTTTGTGAAGTTCTAAGGCCACTACGTTTCGCCACATTTTCCACCTCCGGAAAATTCACAATTTTTGGAGTCTGGTAACTCTAGCTAGATGTCGGAATTTTAGGGTGACCTGTACTAGACTAAGGTAGTTCCAGCTTTACCCCAACCATCCCTATCAATGATTTTGAGATATCTCTACCACGAACTTTTCTGTGACTTTTTTAAAAAGTCAATTTTCATGGGTAAATTTTTACCCATTAGGCAGCAATAGGTTAAATGAAACGTCAACGGTACGAATTTTTATGAATTTTAATTTAAAAATGTTTGTTTAATAATTTTATACGGTTTTATTTTAAATTGGCAATTGAATAATTGTCTTCAGCTCTGAACCACCCTGTGCCACAAATAAGCTAATATAAGTTAACACAAAATATTGCATACTTTTCGGCTTGCCGTTCGCATTGTAAAGCATAGCCAACAAAACATTTCTTTACAACATGACTTGCTGCATTGAACTTAACCCTCTACTGCATAACAATGCCTTTAGGCACACTTGCATTATTGTTCAAATTTATAAGTTAAAACTGTTTTATTCAAACTCAGAAACGAAAACATTGTATTGTTTGTACATTTGGCAGCACTTTTAAAAGGAACCGTTATTTTTTCCTTTTGACATTTTTTAGCTATTGGCATTTGATCTTGTGAAAGTGAGCTGTGCGCAGGCTTAAAATAATTTTGTGAAAAGTGTCAACTTCGAAGTATTTATTTAAGACAAAAAAGTGAATTTAAAAGATAAAAAAAATTCTGGTAAGTATTTTGAAGTATAAACTATGAAATGTTGTTTTTAGAAATCGTAGATTTTTGTTAAGTATGTTAAAACTAAGCGGTTAAAGTTTTTGTGCCTAAAGGCATCAGTATGCAGTAACCATCTGAATTCTCTTTTGTAACGGGTTTTTTAATTTGTAAATTTAATATAGCAAGAATGGATGGTTTTAGAGGAAAACGCTCAAATACTTTATCAACTCTGGCCGATCAAGAAATAGAAGAGTTTTTGAACGGGATAGAGGATCTGAACCTCGAAAATAGTGAAGAAGAAGTGTCAACAGATGAAGAGGACGACGAGTACGAGCTCTGCTTGGATAATGTTGATACTGACGAGCTAAATATCAATGTTTCTGATTTGGGGTTGGCACTGGCCACATCCAGCACACCTACAGCTATATCAAAATCGTCCAAAAATCAAAATGCGGACAATACGGAGCCTAGTCTTCCAAAATTACTTCCGACGTGTGCAGAAGGAAATAATCAACCAATTGGACAATTCTATGGCAATATAGAGCAGATACGTAACAACGATGCCGAAATAAGGAAAATGGTCTGGAAGAAGAAAAGTATGCAAATCCAAGAGAATGAAATCAAGTTTCAAAGGCCAAATTTGTCCGCTTTCGCCGAGCTCACTACACCATATTCGTGTTTTTGTTATTTTTTTGATGAAAGTCTTTTTTCAAACATAGTGGATGAAACAAATTTATACGCGCGACAAAAACGAATTGATACCTCTTTTGTATGTACAATTAATGATATTCGCAGATACGTTGGCATACTTGTTTTTATGTCGGTATACAAATATCCAAACATTCGTTCCTATTGGGGCCGGCATAGTTTTGAGTATATACGAACAGCAATGTCTCTTAATCGCTTTGAGGAAATCGGAAGATACCTTCATTTTGCGGATAATTCCCAACGAAAAACGAAAGAGTCTCAAGACTATGATGCGCTATATAATGTGAGAATTCTCATTAACCATTTCAACAAGAAGTTTGCTTCAATTCCCTTGCCTCAAAGGCTATGTGTCGATGAACAAATGTGCGCTACAAAGATGAAAAAAAGTCCATTCGTCAATATATGCCAAATAAACCTCATAAATGGGGTTTTAAACTATTTGTATTATGCGACACAAATGGGTTTTCGTATCAGTTTGAAATCTATTGCGGGGCTGGTGACAATGTAATTGTTGAAGGACTTCCAGATTTAGGAGCTTCATCAAATGTGGTTGTGAGACTGTCCAAAATTATTCCAAACTTTGCAAATCATATTTTATATTTTGACAACTTCTACACGTCTATTGCGTTAATGGTGTATATGAAAAGTAGAGGCATTCATACATTGGGCACAATCCGAGCAAATAGAATTCCGAATTGCAAAATGGCTAGTGATAATGACTTGAAGCAAAGAAAACGCGTACGAGGCTATTCTGAAGAGTTTGTTGCCACTGCTTATGGTATTGATATATCCACAGTGCTATGGAATGATAACAGAGGCGTTCGTCTTGCATCAACTTATGTAGGTTTAAAGCCGTTTGACTCAAGTTCAGAGCTGGGCTTACAAAAGTCTCGCCGATGGAACAGAGCACAAAAATCGTATGACTATATTGATTGCCCAAAAGTTGTTCAAGAGTATAATAAACATATGGGAGGTGTCGACCTTATGGACAGTTTAATTGGTCGATATAAGATCAGCATAAAAACTAAAAAGTGGACGATCCGACTTTTTTATCACATTTTGGACATGGCAGTAGTTAATGCGTACATTTTGTATCATCGTATTAACAGTTTAAAACATGAGCGTTTGACATTGGCTGAGTTTCGTTGTGAAATTGCCGAATCTCTTATCAAAATAGATTTATCAAAAAGCAAAGGCAGAGGCAGGCCCTCTTCTGCAAGCACAGCTTCTGAAAATGCTGCTTCCAAAAAAAAGTATTATATTCCGTTATCAGACGTACGATTTGATAACGTTGGCCACTGGTGCCAATTTAGAGATCGATCGGCAAAGTTGCGTTGCAGAAATAAGCCTTGTACTTCGCAGACACAATCCTTTTGTGAAAAATGTAACGTCGCTTTATGCAATTCGTCAACAAAAGATTGCTTTAAAAAGTTTCATACTAAATGATTAAAAAATCAAATTCATTGTACATGAAAATAAAGATGTCGAAATCAGCAATGAATGCTAACAATTTATATAATTATAATCTAAAAGTAAAGTTGTCAAATGAAGTGCATTTCCTTTGGATTTTAAAAAGCTGTGAATTTGTGTTATATTTACTTTAATAAGTTATAAAATAAACGATTACTTGTGTTTAATTAACAATAAAATTCTGTGTGTGTTGCTGCGGGAGTTGGTACGTGGACTGCATAACAGTGCCTTTTGGCACATTTTTATTTTTTAACTTTATAGCGAAATTTAATGTTGTATCAAAAAATGGATATTAAATTTTTGATTTGTTACGTAAAATGTATCTAAAAATTATTTTTATTTTGAAAAAAAAAATTTATGCAGTAGAGGGTTAAAACGAAAAAATGTCCAATTATTGAAAACAATAAAAGTTATAAAAACAAAAAGGAAAAACTAAAACAATAACGATTTAGTAATTTATTGCCACATAATGATTTATTTTCAATATATATATTTATTTTCGGTAATGGTTTTACAAATAAGTTTTCATTTGTTTTCAAAACAGAAACAACAAAACTAAGAATCACTACAAAACTACTAACTACGCTACATACAAACGACCACTTTTCATACGCGGCACAACTGCAAAACTACACACTACATTGTTTCGCTATTTACTCGCTTATGCGCAAACAAGACTCATCTATGTATGTATGTATGTATATACCTACGTATGCATGTATATGTGTGTGTATAATATTTGTCAATATTTTTCAATAATAATGTAAACGCATTTTAACTTTAATACATTGTATAAGTATGCAACAACAATTTCCTATACAAATTTTTCGTCGTACAAATTCTTTGCTTGCTGTGAATCGAAGCGATTGGCAACTACAAAATTTCACATTATCGCAACTAAAACTGAGTTCGTTGAAATTCGTTCGCTTAGAGATAAAACAAAAGTGCAATGAAATGTGAGGCAAAACCAAAAACAAAAAAACAAGCGCTTAGCTCCTTAACGACCCATGGAACATAGGTTCAAGTAGGTAAAATGTGTCCTGTCTGAACTTTTTACAAAAATTTTTTACATTTTCAGAACAACCAACAGAACGAATCAAGGCAAAGTTTTGTAAGAGTTTTAAATTGTTGATGAGACGCTTGAGTTACTTAAGTTTTTTATGTGCTTAATCAACAGTATTCAACATTTGCAGACTTTAATTTTACAAACCAATGTTTAGTGACCACAAAAATCTAACTTCAACACTCATCCGAACTTTAGTTTCGGAACCGAATGCCAACTTTAAGTGTCAAATTGATACAATATACGATTTTTTTATAATGAATTTACCGCCATTGATGTGGCATTAATATATTCGTTTTAATTTCTATACTATTTCATATAGAGCCATAAAATAATTTAGTCAAAAATGAGATGAAACATAGTCAAAAATAAAAATACAAATTTATACATCCTTAAACAAAAATCATAAAAATTGGGTCAATTTGACACAAAGTTCGGTTGAGCATTGAATAAATCTCTTTCTTCTTGACTTTTTGCTTTCGTAAAATTGTCAAAATTCGCCGTTCTCCAACACCATTGCAACTTAGTTATTTCATTGTTGTTGTTGTTATTATTGGTATTTGCAGATAGATGTATTTCCTATTTGGGCATTTTTCCAAGACCAACAGTTGCTGCAGTCAGTCGTTGGGCGAAGCAACTAAAGCAACTGGAGCGTTAATATTTTTGGATAAAATTGCAGTTTTGATTCAGTGTTTTTTTTTTTATTTTTTTGTGTTTGGTGGTTTCTTAGCAGTGCACACAGTGTGAATTATCTAGGTAAGTAAATTATCCTTGGCTTAACCCCTGCACGCCAATGCATAACTCTTGAGCTCGCCCACCATAAAACATCGACACAACTCACAGAGCAGCATTGGCGCGCCAGGGTTGGCCACTTCTTGTAGCCATAGTTGGTGTAAATTGTGGTTAAACTACTCGAAGTACTGTTGCCTCGTCTTTTAACTTGTTATTACTTAGAAATCTCGTTAGGGTTCGTTTGGCTGTTTTCTCTGTTCTAGTTTTATTTGTGTGGCCAATATTTGCATTAGTAAATTTTCAATTTGTGGGCCATGTGGTGAGTGTTTCTTAGTCAATTTGCCGTTTAATGCCGGTAAAAGTGGAGAGTGTCGGTATACAAAAAACGCATAGGGTGGGTTCTCTTGTTATTGCTTTCCAGGTTGCTGCTTTCTACTCTACGTAAACATATACAAATATCGAATGCAAAAAAGAGTAGAATCAGTCATTCATTATTATCAAATTGCAAATGGTGGGTCATTCAAGCCGCCTAAGAGTAACCCAAAAATAATAAAGCACTGAAAATTTCGAGTATCGAATCATTTACGACAATGTTCGCTGATTTTTCAATCATTATATTGAAACATTTATCCAGGGCTCTCACCCAAAAACTTCTTATACTCGTTTAGAGGTTTGCTGATTGAAAAAGGATTGCGAGATGGATAGAGGTGTCCAATAAGTACAGGGTGGACCATTTAAGATTTGGAATTTGAATCGATTATAAAAAAAAAACGAATGAATATTTTTTTAAAATTCCTGTTCTATTATAAAGCTTGGACTTTGTTATTTAAGAATGAAAAACGATATCGTTCATATGACTGCCACGACTGGCCTTACAGAACGCCATTCGGTCAACCCAATTTTCAAGTACTTTTTCGATTGTTCCGGGTAGAATTTCCTGAATGGCAACTTCGATTTCATGTTTCAAAGCTTCAATCGTCTCTGGATGGTTAGCGTAACACTTGTCCTTTACGGCTCCTCACAAAAAAAAGTCCAACGGACTTAAATCACAGCTCCGAGGCGGCCAATTGACTTCAGAATTTCGGCTGATTATTCGATTTTCGAAAACGGTGCCCAAAAGTTCGATTGTTACATGCCGGATGGTCATGGGCCTTCAGTTCTTGGACCAATTGCATTTTGTATGCCTTCATACCGAGATCTTTATGCAAAATTCTCATCAAAGAAGTGCGGAAGAAGTCCTGAGAGCGATGGCGAGTTGACGTTGATGGATGTTCACGCACATTTTCGGCTACAAAAGCAATGTTTTCGGCTGTGCGCACTATACGAGAACGGGAACGGGTTGTTTGGTCCATTAACCCTTTCAGTCACAATGTCCAATATATTGGACTACAGCCCATAAAATTCATACAGAACGGGTTTATTTTCATGTCGGAAAGGGTTAATGATCCAGTTTCACGAGCTCGCTTCACAAATTGATCCACAAACTGAGTTGAAGGCCAATCTTTTTTTGAAAATTTTTTTTTTTTAATTTCTTACAGTTTGGGTTGAAGATTCGAGCCTTTGAATGGTAACTCTTATGTACCATAAAAATAAGTCTCTGTTCAGCGCACTAACAATGCTTTTGGCTGTATTCCTAATATTGTCTCGACAGTATAATTCAAGCATACTTCTCATATGTCCACAAATGGCACTTTCAATTAGGATTCATATTAGAAAATCTGGCACTACATCGTGGGCTTTATTTTCGTAAGGGTGATGGGAAATCCTTCTTTAGGCCAACACTAGGTAGACTCTTCTTCAAAAGTGCATCTAAGACAGACAGACAGACAGACAGGAAGAGAGACCGAAAGAAAACGGTCTACTGGATTCCAAATGGGATAACTTCGGCTTTGCTTTGGTGTTATCTTTGGATGCTCTGTCCCGCTGGTTACTGCGTTTGAAAATTCATTCACCTTTTCAACGAAGAACCATTCGATTGCTATGAATATGGTTGATCGTTGGGAGTCGATTGCCGAACATAATGGCGAATAATAATTAATTTTAATTTGGTTTTTGACTCCAAATCGAGCGCAAACTTATGCACTGATCCAGTAGGTTTAGATCACCCAACGTCCAGTGTCTTCCGTCTGAGCTGCACCTTATTGCAATTTCTGTTATATTATAAGCTTTTCAAAATAATTTTCTACCTTCTTTAAATTTGCAAACATTTACTTGACAAACTGTATATACTTCCTGGTTATTCAAATCAATTCCATTACTGGAATCATTTAAAGTCATCTTAGTTGAAGGAATTGAGAAAAAAGTGGCATCAATAGTTCTCCAATTGCCAACCTGTCCATCAACCATTCTCATCGAAACAGCTTCGACTGAAGCCTCAACTGTTAGGAACCAACCTGCTTGCATGAAGGACAAAAATACTCTTTTATCTCAGGACCTGGCTTATCTCAATTTGGGCATTTTTTAAGCTGTATGCAGCATAAGACAAAGTAGAAAAAGAGAACAAATTTAAAACTAAATTGAAGCCAGAAATATTTTGAAAAAAATCGGCAGTTAAGATAGAAATGAAAATGAGCAAAACATGGTTCGATACAAAGGAAAAGGACACACAAACGCGCATAAAAGAAGAAAACTCATTAAAACATTCAATAAAAATAAATTATTTATTATTGTTGTTGTAAAACAATATGTGTTTGCATATGCATTAATGCGCTTCGGTGCACTTAATTGTTTGTTGTTTATTTTTGCCGCTTGATACCTTTTCGCATGTCTTTTCGCCGATTTTCTTTCTTTGTATTTAGTGAAATTTGTTCTGCTAATCATTCCGCTACACTTTCTATGAAGAACGACAATAAGGACTTTGAAAGCGTGCAAGCCAACATTCCAATAAACAAAGCGTATATAGTTTCAAGGCTTTCTTGCAAATGTTCAGTGCAGTGCAAGGAGGAGGAGGAGGAGGATAGAAGATTAGCTGCAAGTATTTCAAACTGTTTCGTAATTTATTTTTCATGTTTATTTTTGTTAAGTTCAATGCAAACTAAAGATAACAAACTATTTTACAATTCTCTATAAAATAAATAATAATAATAATAATAATAGCAATAATATACTTAAGCTAGGCATTTCTTGTATGCTTTTCTTTATGTAACTCATATCATATCCACTTTTAAAATTATTCAAAAAATATAATTAAAATAAAATAAAAATTAACGTCTCATAGTTCCGAATGCCTAAGAATATGTTTAGGTGTAGTCAAGTAACTTGCGAAAACTATAGTTGTGAATGGGACTAAAGTCGAACAATTTGATTTAGCAATAAGGATTAATGTAAAATTATAGAAATTATTTATATGTATATAACTAACAAGATCGTATAATTACACCAACAATTCAATTAACGAGTTTCGTGTTAAATTTGTGTAATCATAATGAAATCAGTAAAATCAAAATTAGAACATAAAACAAAGTGGGTAAATGTAAATAGTAAAGAATCAAATGGTCGCTAAAAACAGCATCATTTGTTTTTCTTTGTTGTTGTTGTTGTTGTCGTTTTTTTTTGTGGGTTTTGTTTGTTTGTTTTAGTGTAAATTGTAATTAAGTAATGTTTCTTCTCATTTGATAAATTGCATGCAATCAATTGGGCTGTTTTGTTGATCTGGCGCGTGAAGACCAAAATCGAAACTTCCTAACGCTCTCACAACCAGCAGCACACATGGGCCCCATTCGGGCGAAAGCCAAATACATATACACAAAAAAAGTTCTACTGCAGTGCTGGGTTGGTCGTAAAAGGTCCTGATTTGAGGTTTGAGGATACAAGGTTAGGTTGAACTAAAGGCAGCAGTCGGAATAAAATGGATGATGGACGAAAAGAAGAATAAAACAAGCAACTATTTGTAAAACTTTAAGGTAAAGTTTCAAGTCGAATTATTTTCTAAATGATAAAAGGCAACTGGCAACCACCTGGCTCGAAAAATATGAACAACAAGCGAGAGGAGAGCCGAGCATCGTTTCTACCAACTACAGTTACAAATGGTCGATGGATGGCTGTCCTACAACTCGATATGGTCAACTAGAAACCAAGAACACAACGCCTTACTGACGCTTTGCCATTTCAGGTTGTTTAGGTCAGATACCAAGAACTGCGAGAGAATTATTTTTGACTTAACACGGAGTCAGGAATCAGTTTCCTTTAAAAGTGAGTGTCAACTGAACTTTTAGCTTGCAAACTGTAACCAAGAACCACTAATCGAGCGATGCTAATTCCAGAGTGAACAACAGCAATAAACTTGTTGCCTTAGAGCTTTGTCCCTTTCTCTCTGATTGATAAAAATATTTGACTATTTGTTGGTAAAAGTCATCTCACCACAACACTTGTCACGCTGATTCTTCAAACCGGACCACTGGCATCGTAGAACTGCCTTAAAAAATTATGTTTCTGGCAAAACGTAGAGTTTGAAGGAGACAATAGTAGATGGGAAAAAGATTAGATACAACTTTTGCAAATTCGAATTTTTCAATTTAATCGACTCCAGTTAATATTCTCAAATATTTACTACTCATAGTGTTGAAGTTCATGGAAACAAACTAAAAATCTAATCAAATGAATTGAACAAGTAGATAATTAAAGTGTTATCCAAGCTCCAAGAAGCGAATGTGCTCAAAAGTTTACAAATCTCAAAATCTGTTCATTAAACTGCAAACGAGAAGTAGGGCCCGAAAGTTATGAACTCATATTAGAAAAAAACTTTTATAGTGAGACTTGTTCTGCATTATTCAGTGTAGGAATGCTGACTTTCTAGATGGGAATCAGTTCAGGAATTGGTTCCACCACAAGAACAGTTTTAGGCTTAAATTCCATTTATGTCACTTTGGTCATTGTTTGTATTTTGCAAATAGCAACTAAAGTCTAGCAGTGGTAAAAACGGCTCGGAACGCTCATCATAAGAACTATCTATGGAAAATGTTCATGTTTTTGTAAAATCCATTAAAACTGTGCAGCCAACTGAGCATTTTTGAAGCAATCACGAACATTGCGAACTATTCAAATGCAGCATTTTCTCCCTCTACACATTTTTTCCTTTGCACCTAAAACCACACCACAAAATACGACGCTTAAGATGTTTCCAGCTTATTCCGCCTATCCAAACCGTTCAGAAGCAATCGAAATTAATTTCTAATAGTTAATTAAACAAGGGTTGGAGGGGGTGGGGTACTCTGACGACGCCCAATCGAGCTCTACACACACACACAATAAAAATTCATACAGACAGATGAAATATGGTTAACAATGCTAGAGGCTAGAGGCAATAATATGCAATAACAAATCCACCGCTTCGGTTCGGTTCGCTCCACTTAAATATTTACACATGCAAAAAAAAATATTCGTAAAACTATAAGTCAGTTGGATTAGCTGTCATTCCACGTTCGTTCAAATGAGTAATCAACGAGTCAACAGAGCAACTAATGAAGCAATTCGCTAAAGAATTCGGTTATTGGTTGATCAATCAAACATTGACCAACCAAGCGACTGTGCAAATTTTTGCATTTTCTACAGATTCTAAATGTTTTTGTTTTTTAATCTACATACTTGTTTCAAGTTATGGTGAAGGACAAGGCATTCAACAATTCAACTAAACGCAATTCAAGCGAACTTTAATTTTTTCCTTTGGCGAGGTAACTACCCATAAATCGTTGGCGGTATTCACCATCTGTGATAACTACGCTGGCAGTAGGGCAGAGTAGCAGAAAAGTCTGTGAAGACAGTGAAATAGCTTTAAGCTGTTTTGTTGTCAATTAACTCGTTTGTCTGCGCAGTTAGCGCCGATCGTGTATGCCGCCAAGTCAGTAACGAACCTAAACTACGGAATTTTACGCACAATAATCAAAAACTTAGGTACATATCTTCCAGTTTGTTGCTTATTGGTTTTTACTCTGCCCTTATTTTTCATTAGGTTCACTGCAGTATTGTTCACTTCTTATTTGTTTGTTTGTTTGTTTGTTGTTGGGGGTTTTGCGATTTTTGTTTTTATTAGTTTTTTTGCTTCTAAATGTCTTATTTCAAATTTTCTTTTTTTGCTATTTTTCCATTAATTCGGCTAGACTGCTTTGTTTTTCTTAATTATAGTTGTTGTTGATTTCTTATTTTCATTTTTGTATGCTTGTAAAGCGTTGCTAGTTTCTGTTTGTTGCATTTTGCCTTCATTTCATGCGCTTTTTTGCTTTAACTAATTCAGCTTCTTATTCGTTATATGTTTTTTTACTCATTTTTATACACTAATTTCGTTAAATTGCATTCAATAATTGCAACAACTAAGCGTCCGTGTTAACTTAACAAATGACGCCCGTGGCCAGGCTGCTTGTGTGTGTGTGTGGGTGTGTGAGTGCTACAACTTGTTGCTGCTGCGAACTTGTGATCACTTTTCACAAAAGAAAATGCAGAAAAATATACTTGAAAAAATATGTGTTGCTCGAAAAATGTTGCTGCAGTATTGTCCAAATGTAAACTGATTAAAATTTCTTGCTCATTTTTGACTTGAAGTGACATTTAGGCGTGACATGACCACATGTCATTTTGATATTGAAATGACATTCGACTAACTTCTTGCTTTGCCATGTCATCTTTTCTTAGCGTCGAGCGGACAATGTGGCCGAATTTTTAACAGAAATCTTTTGCACTGGCAGATATTTTTCTTAGTGTTGTTTTAGGTAAATAATTAAAGCTTACATTACAGAATATTGAAACGGAAAAACTTAACAATGAATCTCAATTTTGAATTATCGCATCAAAAAATCTAAAAGAGAAAACTGATTTTAAAGAATCGAATCTGAATATTGTTCAATGTTCAGCTGCAAATGCAAATTACAAATTACAGCAGCAAGGAAAACATTTTGGCAAAATTTAGACTGCAACATTTTGCTGAACTTTTGTATGAAAATTCAATGCCAATTACAGCAACAAAGAAAGAAATTGTGCAACATTTTGCTTGCAACTAAATCTGACTAAATATTCGAATGTAAATTGAATACCAATTACAACAACAAAGAAACAAATTTTTGCAGCACTTAAGCTGGATACTTTGCCATCTGCAGCTGACAAGAATTTAACACTAAAGTTTTGCTTAAAGTTTTGGTACAAAGAATGTTTTTATTGATGTCAAGTCTTAGTTAAGTATGCAAATAAATATAGCTATGCAACTTGAATCTGTCCTAATCAAAGATATTGCAAAATGATGTCAATTTCCTGGCAACAACAATGTTACTAAACGTATGTAGTTTGTGTTGTCGAATTTTCGCATTTAATGTGACAATTATGAGCAACTTATGCACTAATCTGTAGCTCACGCCCAGCGCTTTGGGTGGCATAGTTTACCAAATTGTCGAGCAGAGTGTTGACAATTTGGATTGAATGTGCCGTTTGCTTTTCTTTGGGCTTTAGTTTAGATGGCCGAGAATGAATTCTCAAAAGGTTAGGATGTTCAATTTTTTGTTCTCGTTCTCAGTTCGGCGCTTAAGTTGCATGTTGCCATCTGACTTGGTGTAACGTGAACAGATTGCATGTTGCCGTCAGCTTTGGAGTCAGCTTTGTCAGGTGAACAACTGCAGCAACACTTGACCATATATTTTAAAGTATGACAGGTGCTTTATTTGCCTTAAATTTTTAACATTTTAAAATGCTAAGCTAAACTTTCAACTTTTTGGAAGTCATTGTGTCAACTTCTCATAAACAGCTGCCGCACTTTGTCGCGCCCCCACACTCCCACTCACTCAATCACTCATGTCGCCGGCAGCCGGGCAACTTGGACCGTTTTTGCTTGACTTTTTTTATTACAAATTATCAGTTGCATGAAACTTGGTAGCATCTATTCTATTGCCTATGCACTCGCGGCGTTTTACGCAATGCGTCTTCTTCTTCTTCTTTTTCGTTAAATTTTTCTTTATAGTTTTCTTTTACAATGCTTATTTTCAAACATTCTTTTACAGTATTTTTATTAAGTTTCCATTTTTTGTTGTAATATTAATTTGCTTTGCTTTAACAATAATCATTTCTTTTACAATAACAATATGCTTTTACATTTTACTGTTTGTCGTATATGTGTGGGTGTATGTGTGTTTGTTGCAAGTCTACATTTGACGCGGCAAGTCAACTTGCTGTCCGCTCCAAACGCTGCGACTATGTTTCGGTTCATTCTTGTTGTTGTTGTTGTTGTTGGTAATTTTTGTTCTAGTTAGTGTTGCTGTTGTTGTTAAATAATAATGTACCTATCGCTTTGCATTCAAGACAAGTTTACAACTATTTCATTCGTTTTCAATTAAATTAGCTGGCTTTAAATTTTAAATGTAAATATCAAATTGTTGTTTTTTTGTTGCTATTATATTTGTTATTGTTGCTGGTTGCAATTTAATTTTGGTTTTAATTTTTTGCTTTTGTTTTTTTGTTTTAACTAGTTTTTTGCCCTTTCGATTTTTGTGTTTTTGTTGTTGTTTGCTCTGCTCATGCATTCATTCATTTAATATAAATTAATATATAATTGTTTTAATTTTAAAATAAATATGCTCAATTGTTTTTCTTGTTGTTGTTGTTTGAGGGAGTTAGTTTTTTAGTTGTTTTTTTTGCCATTTTTGTTGTTCGGTTTTAAATTAGTTAAATTTAGTTAAGGTTGTAGTTGTAATTATTGTTGTAGCTGTTGTTTGCTTTTGTAATTGTGTTGTATGCTGTTTTTGGTGTTGTGTGGTGTTGGTGTTGGTGGTGATGAGTGGCTGAGTGGTTGGTTGCTTGGTTTGTTGTTTTTTGAGTTTTTTTAGAGCGGATGATGGTGGTGGTGGTGGTTGTGGTGGTTGTGGCGGTGGCGGCGGAGAAGGAGGGCGGCTACGTTAGAGGTGCTCATCTTAACATTACACATCTTGGAATTTTGAGAGACGCGCACGCAAGTCCATGTTTTCCTGCTTCAGTTGCTCCACTTCATGATGTAATGTTGCATTCTGCAATATTCACAACAACATCAATTAAAATCAATAAATTAATTCGATAAAACTTAACAGTATGAAACTGTGCCGAACTTACTTCCTTCTCGAGGTATCGTGCACGCATGGCGATCTGGTTCTCCTTCTGGCGGCGCGCATCACGGGAACGCTTGGCGGCAATGTTATTCTTCCGGCGTCTGGCCCAGTATTTGTCGTCCTTCAGCTCATCTGGAACGAATTGTTTGCGTGACTTTTTGATCATGGGTTGCGGTTTGAGCTCTTCATCGGAGAATGCTCTGGTGCGCGGATCGAAATCCCGCCCCGACGACGCAAATGAAAATGCTGAAATATCAAATACTAAATGTTAACAATGTTTCACAAACTGTTCGTTGTAAACTAAAATATGTGCAGGAACGAAAACGACTTGGAGACGTGGCGGGGAAGGCGAGGGCAGAGGGTCTTATAATAAAAGCGGAGAAAAGCTTAAAGAGTGCGTGAGAGAGAGAGAGAGAGAGAGAGGGAGAAGAGGTAGTCACGGTCCACGGTTTAACTTTGACTTTGTTGAATTTTGTTTCAATTTAAATGGCAGATGTCACTTGTTGCTGCAATTTTTCGCATGAAATTTAAGTCGTGTTTTTTTTTCTCAAGTTTACAACAAGTGTCATCTAAGCAAATAGTGGCCAACACGATATGGCGACAGAAAAATCCGCGACCTTACTAGTTTGTCATTCGAAACGCTTCTCATGAAACATTTAGCATTTGATACAACGTAAGCAGTTTTATTTACACCAAACCCACCTTTACAATTAACGCTATTTAATTTAATAAATGTACGATAAAGCTAAATGTTAAACAATAGAAGGTTTAGTTGCGGGCACACGACGTGTATTTAGCTCGAGGCGCCTCAGTTTGCTCAACCAAAACGCCCACTGAATACTTACAACAAGACACACGAAATCTTAGTAGTTCGTTGTTTTTTTTTTTTCATTTTGCCAAAACCGCCAACTATCGGTTAGTGTCTGCGAAACAGCAACAATGCCCGATTTATTTGTATGATTTAAAAAAAAATTAAAAATCAATTACATTAGATCGAAAGAGTTGTCTGCAAACTCTTTTTGATTGCCCTCCACCAAATCAGCCATTAATAATTGTCTATAAATTTTCAAGTCGCGGCAATAATCCAAATGACGCGCGAAATTGCAAACGCGCGATTCGAAAACGCCGTCGTTGGCGGATGGGATTCGGGAAACGGAAAACGGAAAAACAATCGCATCCTCGCAAACAGCCCGTTCACACCCACACGCACAGACATGCATGCATACATACAAACATACGAACTATGTACAAACAAAAGATTGCATTGAAATGTGGTACTCACTTGACTCAGCCGGCGATGGTGGATTGAGCGTCTCCGGACTTATGCAGTCCGACGGCGATGGCGAACGTTCGCGTTTTGTCGTTATATGACCGAGACCGAGCGACAGACCAGCTGCATGCCCCAGTGAGTCCGACCGGTGCCCCAGGCCACTTGAGTGTCCCAAATGAGTGCCGGGCAAGCCATCAGGTATATTGTTCTCCGACAGGAATTCATCCAAGTCTGCGTACTGCTCGTTGTGTAACATAGAAAAAAGTCAATTGTATTTTGTTTATTTCCCAGTCAAGCGCACACGTGTTGCTATATTCTATTTTATTTATTCATATTTTTGGAATTTTTTGAAGTTTCCTCTTGCCGTTTTTTTTCGTTCATTCATTTGTTTCAAATCGTTTGGTAATTTGACAGCGAAACAAAAAGCATAAAATTCAAAAAAAGCCAAACGCAAACCATAGCAATGTGTGTTGTAAAGCAGAGTGTTTGAATGCCTCAGAAGCAATCAACTCTTTGGGCAGTATTTGTTGTTGTTTACGATTCGGGCTCAAAGAATCATTATTTGGGAGTATTTCTATTAAAAAGTGAAGGGGATTTTATGCAGGAAAAAATCGCTATGGAAAACTTGCAATAAGTGAAACGTATTTATAACTTGGTCAGTCAGGGCTCGAGATCTATGGACTTAAATAAATAAATGACTATCAAAATTTGTTGAATCTGGCTAGAAAATAGCATACAGAATATGGTGGACTAGAAAAATTGTATAAATAGCAAAGTACGCATTTATCGTTCTTAGCCGAAAGGAAATTTGACTTGACCTGCCAATTAAATTTTTAATATATGAGTACGTAAGCTCAGATATTCCTACTACTTGTCTGAGAAATTAGTCTTTGTTTTAGGTTTCTTTAAAATTGCTAAACGCTATGGAAACATCAAATTACAAATCTCTTTAACCCTTTCGACCCCGAATTTTACCCTGTGGCTCGATATTACTTTTTGGTATTTAAATCATGAAATATTTACCTAAGAAGTGTGCACACGACATTTGAAGCCGCCATGCCTCTTTGTTAGAGTTCTAGAGCTAGTTTACTTTTGAACAATTTAGCTTAAAACGGATTAAATAAATTTTGTATCAATATTATTTAATTTCAGGAAATTTATTTAATATTTATGGAAAAATACAAAATTATCACTTTCTGATTTTGTTTAACCATTATTAAAGAAAAAGGGTTTTGATCAAATGCGCCCAATTCGTAGACTTCAATTAGAACACAAACTTTCCCTGATATCGCTGCAAGTTATTGGAAATTATTTTGGGGATAACACTAAAATTTTTGTAATTTGCTTTGAATTCACTGCTAAAAATATTAATTTGTTGGTGCCTACTAAAATTAAACCATTAAATCAATCGTAGCTTTTGCTATAAGAAGACAAATAGGTGAAGTTGCTCTCAGGTGACTTTGGGGTCGAAAGGGTTAAACGATCTATAAAAGATCTATGATCTTTTAATAATCTTAAACGATCTAGGCATGAGAACAAAAGTCAGCTGAAGCAATCTTTAAACACGTACTATATAGTCTGTAGGTAGCTGAGGTATCTAATTTAAATCCAGGTTATCTCTTACTATATGAATCAATTGGATTGGTTATGAAGCTTAGTAGCTACATATACATCGGCAGTTTAGCTAATCGGTTTTAGGTATATAAACCTATGAGGTTTGCAGTATCTGTAACACATAATTCTTAGGGTCTGTTATGGATATCTATAACTGAACTAATATATGTAACTAAAACCAGAGACCAATTCAGTGACTGAATTCAGTAGAATTTGACTATCTTAAAGTTTCCCTAAAGTCGATTAATGCTTAGTGAGTTACTACATGAAATATGTTTATACATATAACTGTCAAGACAATACTAAGCGGAAGCAAGACCAAACTTTCTACAGTCATCCATGTAGGTCGGTACCGAATGGCGGGCTGGGATCAGAGTTTTAATCACAATTAAAAAATACTAAATCTTCATTTGTATCCTGGCCGTCGATTAGAGCTTAAAGCAAGTTCTAAGGGATTTAGCGAAATTAATTCTTGTATTTGTACTTCGTGGGTCGTGGGTTTGAAACTAGTTCCACCCAAGTATAACAAATTTAAATTAATTCTTTCCAAAACTGGTCTATTTTCCTGTGAGAGTTTACTGCATTTAAAATTTCTTTATTTGCCTTTCTTTTCTATAAGGAAGATCGGTTTTATGTCACTTTTGTGTTTGCTTTGGCTGAATTTGTATACTTTTGGTGATACTATAAATTTCCAATAATCCTGAGCCTGTCGGGACAGCGCCAAATCAAGTTACACTCAAAAAGCTTTGCCAATGTGCAAAACAAAATTAAGGATATAATTAATTGAAACAAGCATCATCAATCAGTGCGAAAACACTCTCGTTACACTGGTGAACAAATGAAAAGTGATTAACAACAACAACAACAACAAATACAATGACAATTGGATGCGCTTTCAACACACATTTGCAGCACACTAGAAAGCCATATGCAGCGCTGAGTTGAATGGAGTCTTTCGGAATTTCTTGTTTATTGAGTGATCTGTGTATTCGTGTGTGTGTGTGTGTTCATACTTCGGTGAATGCACAATAAATGGGTTTATCGCACGCGCCACTACGCAGCAGAATGATACTAACTTGTGTTACCTTAAGGTCAGCATCGTACGGCAGCGTCTTGTCCCACAGGTTCGGGCCGAGGAAGGCCGTCTGAGCCTCCACGTTCCAGAGATCGCCCTCCTCTTTGTATTTGTCATCGCCGCAGATGACCTCTTTGTTATTCGATGTGGATTTACCTGCAAGTACAACAAGAAATTGCCAAAAATTAGTCAACTGAAAAACCATTCGCAGCGTCGTCGAAATGGCGCAGTTAGTGCTAAAATATGGTACAATACTTGAGCGCAGCATAAATAAGAATTAATAAATTTGAACAGCGCCGAAAGAGCACGTCGCACAACTTATCGCTTTGCACGCTGGCACCCTCGCGCCGAGGAGGGCCCGCGCTATCTGGGCGCTTTGCTTGCACATACTTCTGCTCGAATGCTTCATTGTGCCGAGTGCGCCGCTGACTGCCGCCTCTGCGTGTCTGTCGTTCCCGTTGCTGACATAAAATTTTACTATGTCACTCGTATCACAAATTTTCGTAGTAAATTGTAATTCAGTGTATCGTTTCGAGTGGCGCCGCTTTGATAAGCAACTCGACTGCTTCTACTTCTGATCGCAACAGCCCCGCACTGATAGGTGGCCGGTACGTGTGCACAATTGTTACCAGCCGTCGGATTTAACTCTTCGGTGGGCTTTGATAAGGCGAGGCGAATATGAGACATTGCACAGTGATTCGACTCCATACAACCGCGGGACAAAATTAGAAGGAGTGGTCCGTTCTTCATAATTGGTATACTAGTTAATCATGGTCTGCTGAATGGAAATCTCCATTTTGTTTTTCTTAAACTGTTGTAGTATGGCAATGCCTGAGACTTAAATTTGCAAATTTCGTCATTTTTGGAGAGCTACAGCACACAGTGTGTTGGCTAGATTTTTCAGATTTTACATTTAATCGGTAACGTCAATATTGATAATTCCAAAGAGTAACAGAAATTGTCCCAGGACCCTTTACTTTTGCAATAAAAACGATAATAATAGACGTATGTTTTGCTTTTTTGCAGTTTTCTAAATTTGTCATGCTGATTGCATACTTTTAGGGATGAAAAAATAAATTTTGTCGAAAAATAGGTGTTTAGACCACTTTTCAAATAGAATTATTTTCTGAGATCGGAAGATATCGGAGGATGTAATTACGTTATCTGACAAAGAAAGAATGCTTCTTAAAATAACAAAAAATCCAGGAAGATACTTTCACATACTTTTTAGATATTTTCCTCTAAGTTTTGCCAATTTTCAGATTTTTAATTTAGAAAAATATTTTTAATTAAAAGCGATCTAAAAGCCTCAGCTTTACAAATTTTGAGAAAACATTAAAAGCGAAAATGGCCACATCACTTCTTAATCTATATTGAAAGTTAGCAAGTTCTTTCTAACCATATATTTTTAAGATTTTTTTTTACTCAATAGACTAACACAAAATATGTGTTGAACATTTTTTGTGAAAAAAGTTTCAACTTTGAGCCGCTTTTGCACATACACTAATTATTTTTTCGCACAGATATTTTGTGATTTTCTTAGTTGGAGTTTTACCTTTCAAATGACATCAAAATTGTTAAATTCTGAGACTATAAATTTTTGGAATTTTGTCTATGGAACGAATCACTGTGTGGCGGTTCGAAAAAAACTACAATCGTCTAGTAGTTCTTATTTTTAATCGAAAATTGCCGAATAGTCGAATTTTATTAGTCACGTGGTTTACAGATGGGCGTGGCAGGCTTGCAAATGCAAAAATTCTATTACAAAACCCACAACTTAAAAAAATGCAAAAATAACTTGCAATCTTTGCCTTCCTTTGTACGAAATATCGTACAATTTTTTTAAAGACTCGTGAAAAAAATTTAGATGCAAAAAATTTTACATTTAAGAAGTTTTATAAATCAACTGAGATTCAAACTTTGAAATTGTTTAGCTTTTTGCTACCGCCACTTTCTAGTTTTTCAAATTCTTGCAAAGAGCTGCTTACAAAACTCACTCATACTCTATGTAGCCACGGCTATTATGATTTATATATTTAAATAGAATGATACCACACAGTCTACTTAATAAAAATATAAAAGGCCGTTCCATAAAAAGTGCGTTAACTGTCAAATAAAAAATTAAAAATTTCAATCTTCAATCTAATTTTCAATTTTTTTTACTTTGAATCTTCCATTTAATTTCCAATATTCAATGCCATTTTTAAACTTCAATTCATCCCATTTTCAAACAGACAATCTAAAATTTCGTTTGTAATCTTCATTACTGTTTTCAATAGTAAATCTTACTTCCAATCTTCACCTTCTCTCAATATTCAATCTTATTTTAAATTTGAATCCTTTTTTCAAACTTCAATCTTACTTTCCTCCCCCAAATTTTAAAACTTATTTTCATTCTCCAATCCCATTTTTCATCATCTTACTCTTGATTATAAATCGTATCCCTTTTCTATCATCATTTTTCAATCCAGTTTTAAATGTTCAATCTTTCTTTGGACCATCAGTGTTACTTGTTATCTTTAATTTTCTCCTAAGTTTTCAAACTTTTTTTCAATCTTGATTGTCATTTTCAATCACCAATCTCACATTTTGTTGTCAATCTCATCCTTCTTACCCCATTCCGTATTCTCTCTTTCATATTGACTACAATCATTCTCAACGGCGGTTTTTTCACTTCCAACTGAAAGCGGTATAAGTTAATTTCGAACACAATCCCACTTGGCCAAGAGCTTAACTGCTCGGCCCAATGCACAGTGATTCGTTCCATAGACAAAATTCAAAAAATTTATAGTCTCAGAATTTAACAATTTTGATGTCATTTGAAAGGTAAAACTCCAACTAAGAAAATCACAAAATATCTGTGCGAAAAAATAATTAGTGCAATTGCAAGAGCTGCGCAAAGTCGGAACTTTTTTCACAAAAAATTTTAAACACATATTTTCTGTTTTTTAGTCTATTGAGTAAAAAAAAAATTTTTAAATACATGGTTACCAAGAAGTTGCTAAAACTTCCAATATAGATTAAGAAATGATGTGGCCATTTTCGCTTTTAATTTTTTCTCAAAATTTACAAAGCTGAAGCTTTTCCTTCGCTTTTAATTTAAAATATTTTTCAAAATTAAAAATCTAAAAATTGGCAAAACTTATAAGGAAATATCTAAAAAGTATGTGAAAGTATGTTCCTGGATTTTTGTTTTTATTTTAAGAAGCATTCTTTCTTTGTCGGATAATGTAATTACATCCTTCGATATCTTCCGATCTCAGAAAATAATCCAATTTGAAAAGTGGTCTAAACACCTATTTTTCGATAAAATTTATTTAATTTATCCCTAAAAGTATGCAATCAGCATGAAAAATTGAGAAAACTTCACAAATGCAAAAGATACGTCTATTATTATCATTTTTATTGCAAAACTAAAGGGTCCTAAGACAATTTCTGTTACTCTTAGCAATTACCAACGTTGAAGTTACCGATTAAATTTGAAAAATCTAACCAACACACTTTGTGCTATAGCTCACCAAAAATGACGAAAATTGCAAATTTAAGTCTCAGGCATTGCCAAACTACAAAAGTTTAAGAAAAACAAAACGAAGATTTCACTTCAGCAGACCATGATTAACTAGTATACCAAATTTTATGAATAACGGACCACTCCTTCTAATTTTGTCCCGCGGTGGTATGGAGTCGAATCACGGTGCGCCAGTTCAAATTTTAGACCATTCAATGCTGTAAAATATGAGGTTCGAATTTCTGGAAGATTCGAATTTGTGAGAGTTCGAACTTGTGAGAGTCTACTGTAATCGTATCTTGCAAACATTTTGGGTGACAAATATAGTTTCAACTGGTATTGAGCTTAAAAGTTTTGCATAGAACACTCGTAGTATTTAATTTATTAAAAAATATTCTTCAACAAAATTAAAAAAAAAACATAATTTGATTATCTTGCCTCTTGGCACAAATCTGGCAACACTGGCAAACCCAATTCCGATTGACAATAATTAAGACAATTTATGGGGAAGCCTTCGGCGGTTAAAGGCATAAAATGCAAACTGGAGTGCAATTTGAAAACAATCCATAAAAATTCATAAAAGAAAATTTAGGTTAATAAATAAAATGTGTAAGTGGCCGACGAGTGCAGCATTCGCAATGAATCAAAACGTGAACGAACAGACGACACCAACAAAACGCAAGCAGAAAAGTGTGCAAAAGATCGCAACATGCAGCACATAAAGCAATTTTGTATGTAGCAGCAACAATGAAGCACACACACACACACAAACAAACGCACACAGAGTGAAGACAAACCGCAGCACACGGACATGGCAGCTGCGCGACTGCCGATAGAGTCCAAAAGTCATGCATCGCACTCATTTCCGTATCCAACGGCTGCATGGCGACGGCAGCATTGGGCTGGCGGGCAGACGGAGCCAATTCGACAAAATCACTGCGACCAAAAGACAAATGCTGCTGATGGTGAGGGTGAGCGAGAGAGAGACAGAGACAGAGAGAGAGAGCGAGGCAATAGTGCGGAAAAACATGCAATGGGCCAACATGAAAACCGTTGGCGATCCAAAAGCAGTGCGGCGGACGTACGAGAAGACTAACAGCTTTTGGCCGAAATGACGAAACAGCCAAGTAGCGGAACGACAAAACAACACTAGCAACAATAACAAAAACAAAACCCTAATGAATCTACCAACAGCAACAATAATAAAACCAACAGCGACAACAAATCAAAACGAAATGAAAAACGAAAGTGAAATTTCAGCCTTTGCCGCCACTTTTCGTGTTTACGTTTTGTTATGTTTTTATTTTCGTTGTTGCCGCTGCCGCTGGTAACCATTTCTTTTGGCCGCAGCCACGGAACTATCACTCGGCGTTCAATCTGCGAAACCTGCTCG
Organism: Melieria picta; assembly: GCA_964056695.1. Lineage (NCBI taxonomy): Eukaryota > Metazoa > Arthropoda > Insecta > Diptera > Ulidiidae > Melieria > Melieria picta. Next base: position 28,123,900 of record OZ057399.1, read on the forward strand.
AAAGCTCGCCAACTCACACTCGCTGATTGCCACTCATTGCCAGTCAGTCGTCATCTGCAACACAATCAGTGCGCAGCAGTCAGCTCAACAACTCCGTCGAGTCGCTGATTGCAGCTCAGTCGAGAGTGTTAATCGCTTTCCTTTGCGCTTCTGCTTCTTTTTCTTGAGCTCTGTTGTCGGCATCTGCAACTTTGGCATCTTTCTCTTTGCGGCTTTTTTCGGCGTTCCGTCTTGTTGCCCGTTACCAGTTTTGTGAATGGGGCTGTCTGCTATCTGGCGCTGAGCACATACCCAATCACACACACACACATGCATGCATCCAGTTTGGGTGCATGTGTGTGCGTTAAGCTCAGCTCGACGGCCGCTGCTGTAGTTGTTGGTTGTCTGCATGTTTGCTGGTTAGTTTCCGCTTTCTTATTCACTCTCACTTTCATTTGTTGCACTCGTGGCTGCGTCGGCCAGCAACTCCTCGCCGCTGCCACTCGACGTGGCCCGGCTTGACTGCCTTTTTTACGACTTTTTACCAGCCGTTGCGAAATCGTGTGCCGTCTTTTCTGGTATTACGCGTGCAATTGAATAATACCTCGTACTCTTCGCACTCTCTGTACATGCACATATCCAAGTGTTTTTGTTATTGTTGTGCTTGTTGTTAGATGTGCTTGCAAATGAAGTAATACAAGAGCGGTCGCTTTTAGCAGGTTTTCCACCGCCTTCGCCATGCATTGCTGTGCGCTGTTGCAATTTCCCACTTTAAGATTTACGCGAGCACATTCGAGTGGCCATAAATTCAATACGTGAGCGCAGGCTGTGGGCTACAACGGCTTCAAGCCGAGTACTTTGCGCCCGCGCTTTTCCTCGCAGGAGAGTGTGATCTGTTGAATCTTTGCAGCTTGCAGACAGTAAATGGAGACATTATTTTTGAACCACGCAAAACATATCGTCTTAAATGCTAATACGAGGGTTGCCTTTTATGTTTCGGGATTTGGCAACTCTGGTGGTGCAATCTGGAAACTGACAGCTGTATCGTAAAGTTGGACATTTTTGAGGTTATAAGTACTCAGAACATTTTGACATACGAGCGCTATTTATATTATTTACAGTGAGTTGAAAAATTCATCTCGGCCCAAAAATGGAATTAAATCGTGAACATTTTCGTGCGATTATTTTTTACAACTTTCGACGTGGATTAACTCAGCAACAGTACATAGATGAACTTAATTTAATTTTTGGTGATGAGGCTCCATCAAGGACCAGTGTTTATCGATGGTATGGTGAATTCAATCGTGGTCGTAGTTCACTCCAAGACGAATTTCGTGAAGGTCGTCCAAAATCAGTTGTTGTTCCGAAAACCATTGATGCTGTGCGCGAACTGATATTGCAAGATCGTCATGTGACCTATCGTGAGATTGAGACAACTTTAGGCATTAGTGGGACCAGCATACATTCAATATTGCATGAACATTTGACTGTAAAAATTTGTTCGCGTTGGATCCCACACAATCTGTCAACTGCTCAAAAAAAGACTCGTGTCGATTGAATTTTTCAACTCACTGTAAATAATATAAATAGCGCTCGTATGTCAAAATGTTCTGAGTACTTATAACCTCAAAAATGTCCAACTTTACGATACAGCTGTCAGTTTCCAGATTGCACCACCAGAGTTGCCAAATCCCGAAACATAAAAGGCAACCCTCGTAACAGTTTTTGAAACCACTTAAAGATTGAGTCCAGTCTTCAGAGTTAGGTGTACCAAGTTGGTGGAGCTTTAAAGGACTTGGTTAGGACAGGTTGCGAGTATTGGTGCCTTTAGCTGTGTCATTGTTCGCCAAAAGAACGTAGCATTCATAAGGGAATGGAGATAAGTTATGGGCCATAAATCATGAAGACGTAGCTGAGATAATTTCTATCATTATTGGGAAGGGAATCGATTAATAAGACAAGGCCTCTGTATGACTAAAACAGGAAATAAGGAGACGGCAAATGATCCAATACATGAAACGCAAAAAAATCTAGTATGACGAGGGTTACGTATTGAGAATTAACATACCACGCCCCAAAATAAAAAATGTTTTCATGAGCATTAATTCGGATCCTCGTACATAGTTTCAAGTAAAAAACTTCTTTGGGAAAGTAGAGTTCCTGAAGGTGTCCAATAGAAACCAATGACTTTTAAAACATTTTAAAATACTTCATGACGCCATGAAGGAAGTTTTATAGGAAGTTTCAAAATTGTGGTTCTAGAAACTCCGACATGAACAAAAAAATTGTTTCTTTTTTACTTTCAAAGCCACGTGTGCCTTATTCTTACTAACAGAAGCGGAAATATAGACTCTTTCGAACCGAGTAGGACAGTATATCTCAAGCATTTTAAAATCATGTTACTGGAACACATTGTATCCCAAGGCCAGCAGCACATCGCTGTAAAATAGTTGAAAATTTTTGAATTGTTTAAAAGTGAAAACTTTTACTTTATCTTAGCCTCTAAATTTTGGAAATCCAGTCAAAAGTTTTATCGTTTTATCGGACCAAAGTGAGTCTGTCGGCTTTTCTGAGCCTCGCACAGCCACCTGACCTTTCTACGAATAATCCAGGACGAATATTATCTATTTTATTTTATGTTCATCTTTCATAAGTATTTTCAAAAGTATAACTTAAACTTTGGCCTTCGAGGAGACAAAAAAAAACTCGAAATTATTTTAGTACTTAACCCATTAAAGCCGAGTACCAGTTCCGCCCATACGATTTTGATAAAATTTCATACACGACCTGGAGTTGACCTAAAATGATCAGAAACAAAATTTCAGCTTTCTATCTCTGCACGTTGCTGAGATATTATTTGGGTATTTTTTATCCATTAGGCAGCAATGGTAGATTTTTTCCATACTTTTTAAAGTGATCAGCTAAACACGTGAACAAAAGTTGTATTTTTTACAGGTGAGTTAGGAGACAGATTTTTGTGAGGTTCTAGGGCCACTACGTTTCGCCACATTTTCTACCTCTGGAAAATTCACAATTTTTGGAGTCTGGTAACTCTAGCTAGATGGCGGAATTTTAGGGTGACCTCCACTAGACTAAGATAGTTCCATCTTTACCCCAACCATCCCTATCAATGATTTTGAGATATCTCTTTTACGAACTTTTCTGTGATATTTTTTTTAAATCAGTTTTCATGGGTCAAATTTTACTCATTAGGCAGCAATGTGTTAATGATGATCCAGTCAACAGTTTTACTTTTCCTTAATCCCTTAGATTTTGAAGATCCGCTAAGTAAACATAACGAATCTACTTTCAGCCATTGGGCCACCTGACCTTGTTCAAACCAAGGACGAATCTTTTACGTTATATTTTATATTTGTATTTCATATTTTTACAAGTTTGTAAGCATTTAAACGAACTACATTTATTGTTGCAACAAATAACTTGAAATTTTTTTAGTACTTACTCAAAACTTACGAACGTTCTTCGTCAATAAAAGTAACAATAAACAAATGTTTAGTAAAAACAACTTTTTCAGCCAATCGATATTCGCTCCATATCTCAGTCAATTGAGCGGAGCAAACAACGGACTACAACTGTAATACAAACACAATGCAAACGCAATTTTTTTTACGGTACTTTTAAAATGCAAACAAATCATAAATAATTCAAAGTATTGTCTGTAACTTTTTCATATCAAAAACATTATCTAGTTAGCAAAATTAAAGTCGTTTAGTCAATTCGAGAAAGAGCAAGACAAATCAAAATTTACTTTCTCACAACTAAGCGGAAAAAATCACACAAACAAAGCAAAAAAAGCAACTAATGCAAAAAATGCAAACAAACAAAAAACTGTAAATTTACCGTTTGTTTTGCAAATGAACCCCAAAAATGGAGATTTCCTGCCTGAAAACAAAAAGTAATAAAATATTTTAAATTAAAAAATTTCTCAAAATGAAAGACACACAGAAAGTACAAAAATAAATATGAACAACAATAACAACAAAACAAATAGTTAGCGAAAAAGGGAAATTTTTAGCAAAGGTGAAACAGAAAAGCCAAAGGTGCGCGGCGCAGACAGAGACAGCTAGCAGGTGAGTGAGAGAGAGAGGGAGGGAGAGACAATGAAGAGAACGTCAGATAGCAAATAAAGCGGCTGACACAAAAATGAGACACGAAAAGTGGATTACGCGGCGCAAATGGAGTCAAGGGAAATTCTACAGGCCGACTAACGGCGTGACGCACGCACGCACGCGCAGTCTCACAGTCCCACAGCCACAGCCACAGTCCGACAGCCGCAGATAGCAACCGAAAGATACGCGCTGCAGATATGGCGCGCAGCGGTTAGCAACACTAAAGTTGACCACAAATTGAAGTTGTTGCTGCTTTTTAAGGTAATTTTAGACGCAAATTCGGAGATACGAAAACCGAAATAAATTTATGACTTTTACTTTTATTTTCACTTTCACTGCGCCCCCAAACAAAGCGGGCAGCAGCGTTCACAAGCAATACAAGAGCGCAACAATGCGCGGAAGATGCGGCACAAAAGAGCGCACATAAAACATTCAACAACAACAACAGCAAATTTCGGCTGGACCAATTTTATTTTTAGCACACGCCGACGAGTCGGTAAGACGAGCTTGGAGGTGACAAAAACAAACCACAACAACGAACAAATATGTATGACATTTTAAGTGACAGCGCGGAGACCATTAATGAAGCGTTAAGTGCGACGTTGCTGCGCCGAGTCAATAAGCGACTGGGGGAAAAACCCAGCAAGATTCTTTTGGAAGAGACTTGGTAGTTGGTGGTACTTGGAGCCAAAATTCAAAAATTTTAAGTAATACCTAATAACGGTATCGAGAAAAATTTTTACGCCACCAGCCGCTCCATTTGCAATCGAAACAAATAGAAACCAAGAAGAAGACTACGCCGAAGAATAGTGAAAAGCGACAACCGGCAATTTCAGCCGAAATTCGCATGTAATTAAAAGTAATTTGCATAATTTGAGTCGCTGCGTGTTTTCACTTTCATTAGAAGCACTCAAGCGAGCGCCAGGCGCCGCGCGGCAAATGGTCTGCGACGCATGCGCAGCCAACAGTTGGGACTACCGCAACGCATTGTCTGCTGTGCTGTGGCCGCTACCGCTGCTGCTGCTGCGCTAGCGTTGGCCAGCAAATGAGTGAAAATGACCTAAACAACAACAACAGTAGAAAACAATTTGAAAAATTAGAAAGAAAAAATTGTAATTTAAACCATTTTTTATATTTTCTTTTGTTTGGCGTATTAGTGTTAATATCTGTGCATGTGTGTGTGTTGTTATTGTTGTTGTTGTTGTGTTTCGACCACATATGAAGGCTTGTATTATTATAATATTATGTTTTATGTTGTGTATTATTTTTAGTGTTAAATGTTGCACAGAAAAAAGTGGGATTTTTACTGAACCGTGGCAGAAATGCGGAATTAAACTTTCACTTATTTCGTTTTATTATTATTTTTATGTTTTCATTTCTTATTTTTTCGAGCGTTTTGTATGAGTTTTACATTTTTGCTTATGCCGAGTCAAATGTATATTTGGGGATTTTTATTTCGGCTTTGTTTTCTTTTAAGCAAATTGCATTACGTAATGAAAAAAATGTTTTACGAGCGGCAGAAGTTCCTACCTCTTGCACGCTGCTGGTGGACTTTCACAACCGCAAGCCACATTGTCAAAAAATATTCTGCGATGCTCTTCTCCGACCGGTTGTAGCCACATGAATCTATCACGTGTTGTTGAACTAGATTTTCTTGTCCTATTAACATCCTTTGACGGTCAAGAATCGGCTGAAACCAGTTCAAGTCTAGACTTGTGTGACTTTTCGAACGTTTCTCTCAACAAAGTCTTCAAATTTCAATAATTGAGCGACTGCATGATTTTTCTAATGTTTTATTAGTCGCATTTTGAACATCACCGAAAATGTTTTCCCCTCACTGTTCTTCTATTTTGCAACACGCGTCATTAATATGAAACAAAAATTTAGAATAATCACAATGCTGTGAATTCATTGACACGAGGCCGGATCTACTAAGAGCGCATAAGAGATTCAAATATGTAAATGAATTCCCAGTTACTCACATTATGATTCAAATTAAATAATTTAGTCGATCTTGCTCGACTTATTTAAAAACTTTCTGATAAGCAAACGGCGCACAGATGATTACAAATAGAATTATTTTCTGGGATCGGAAGAAATCGGAGGATGTAATTAAATTATCCCACAAAGAAAGAATGCTTCTTAAAATAAAAGGAAAAAATCCAGGAACATACTTTCACATACTTTTTAGATATTTTCCTCTAAGTTTTGCCAATTTTCAGATTTTTACTTTAGAAAAGTATTTTGAATTAAAAGTAAAGTAAAAGCCTCAGCTTTGCAAATTTTGATAAAACATTAAAAGCGAAAATGGCCACATCATTTCTTAATGTTTTATTGAAAGTTTTAGCCACTTCTTGCTAATCATGAATTTTTACAATTTTGTTTACTCAATAGACTAAAAAACAGAAAATATGTGTTTACATTTTTTTGTGAAAAAAGTTTCAACTTAGAGCCGCTTTTGCACTCACACACTAATTAATTTTTTGCACAGATTTTTTGGGGTTTTCTTAGTTGGAGCACACTCTTTCAAATGACATCAAAATCGTTAAATTCTGAGACTATAAATTGTTTGAATTTTGTCTATGGAACGAATCACTGTGCTCTCTCCCGAATAACTATGCAAATAGTTAAAATTCTGTATCGAAATTCCACCAGTTTATGTAATTGTTAGACTCTTATATGGATTTTTGGACCAGGGTAAATGGCGACCATCCTATAACATAAGTTTTTGTTACTAGAATTCTTGAAGGAACCAAACACTATTCGACTTTACATGTTGGAACTAAAATTTTCCATTTGGATTATTCAGAAATAATAAAGTTGTATTAATTTTCTTCAATAATTTATAATTACTCATTTAATTCAAACGAATGTGTGACCTACACATCAATTTGATGTAGAAGGAGAACATAACCTAACCTAGCCTAACTAATAATTTGATGTTGGGTTCTGTGCCAAGTTTTTGTGTTTGTTTCAACGGTGGTCAAGTAAGGAGAATAATGTAGTACTCCTTCTGTAGGACAATATTGTTGTCTGTGGAAAAATAGAAACATCTTCCTAAGGCTTTGTTTGAAGCCTGACGATTTATGAAGATTCGTAACCGTTCATCTTCGACATTGCCGTTCTTGCATTAAACAGGCACCATGACCACTAAATAGACTCTTTCCCTAATGTCTACGTAACAGATATCAGTTCCACAGCAAGTGATTTCTATAACCATTCACGTTGTACGTGTGACTTCATGTCCTATTCGTAACTTTGATTACGCAGTAGCTTTCTGCTTTAGCTTATTTTGTGGGCATGTTAAAGTTCCTGAAAGCAAATATGACATTTTATATGCATTTATATGCATTTCTCTGGCATCTTATATCTCTCTTACAGATACATATCTTGTGCAAAGATATATTTTCTGACTTCCTATACCATCTACCAAGACCTTTTCGTGCGCTAAGCAACAACAAAATAGTATCATTCATACATCATCCGTAAGTGTGCAGTCCGTACTTGAACAAGTCTAAGTATGCAAATGCTGTGCCGTCTGCCGCTCGGTCTGTGGCCGCATCGCTGTCTGCCCGGCCACGAGTTGAAATATGACGAACAATTGCGGCCGCAGCAGCATTTCCTAAATGTAACAAAGCAATCAAAGTACGCGTTACGACCAACAATAACAACAACAACAACAACAACTGCATCGGCGTTGTTCGAAAGTGTTACACTTTCTTGCCGCTTTCAGCCACTTTTCCACTTCTCGCCACATCACGCCACGCCACACCGCCCATATGATCGCAGTCATGTGGTGGAATTTATTACGCCATTTCGTTAGTTGGCTGCCTGGCCGCTCGGCGCTTGGCTGCCTGGTCGGCCGACTGCGTACGATCGTCGCTGCGTTGCATAACCGCGCCGCAAAAGCATCGAATGCAAGAGCCATGTACGAGCACGGCCCCGCGCCTGTCGCACAAATGCGGCGCGCACACGTACGACGACGCAGCACAATTGTTTGTTTATATTTGCCCGCCGCGGCGTTTACTACGCGAGCAACAAAACGTAAACATTGCAAGTGGGCAACGACGTCATCGTCGTGTGGCCGCTGCGAATCACGGCGGAAAGCAGAATGCAGCGCGGCGAGGCGGCCGAATCGTAGAAGAAAAACGTAAACAAATGCACTTGTCGGACGGTCGATGTTGTAAGTGGTGTGTTGTTGTTGTTGTTGCTATTGCTTTGGCATCGCGTGCAGTTGTATTTGTGGTGCGGCGCTTAAGTGCGAAATTGAGACAAATGCACTGCGCATGCGCACCGCCTGGGCCGTTGGTGCATCTATGAGCGTGTGAATCGTTGGAGGACATTGAAGAAGGAGGGCAGTGGAAGTGGGCGTGCGGCAGTTAGGGATTACATTTTAGTTTCTACTCAAGTGAAGTAATACTGAAAGTTTGTATTGTTCCACCCTATGCTCATCTAACCAAACAAAAACTAACCTCAAATACTATAACGTAATGCGTCGCAACAGAACGCAATGTAGCACATCGGCACGTGTCACAGTGTAACGGAATGCAACAAGTTGAGGCGTATCAACCTAACCAAATTTCGGTTAACAATTTTGGTACTAATTACGCTTTATGAGCCTCTGCCCTTTCCTAGCTCGGAGAAGCCTTTCTATTCGTATTTCTCCATTCCTTGCTTCGAGAGTTGTGTGCTTTGGTTCGTTATGAGTAGACTGTGTCGCAAGTGATCTCTAATAACCTAACAAAATATAACCCAACATAAGCTAACCTAACCTAAACAAACCAATTTGAACTAACTAAAACCCACCAGTCAAAATCCAACTCAATATTTGTACTTTGAATAAATTAATATTTCTAGCTAAACTAATCCCACATAATAATAATACTTACCTTACCTAACATTTATTTATTGTTTCCCCCCCACTTCAACAAACATTACAAGTACATCAAAATTGCTCGAAAGACTTGTATGTATCATATGTAAATTTTAATTTCTTTGTCATCTCTCCGCCGTTTCCACATCTTCTACCGTCAGTGGCAGCGCGCTACGCGGCCGCAGAACTCGTTTGTCTGGGAAAAAATGTTGTGCCGCCAACTGACGGCGTGGTCTGACGTTTAAAAAACTCTCACTTTCATTTCATTGCAATTTCAGGTTTTTGTCAGTAAATTTCGTTGTTATTTATTATTGTTGTATCGTCATTGTTGTTGCTATTGTTGTTGTTGTTTGGTGTAGTTGTTGTTATTATTATTACTGTTACTGTTGCTGGTTAATTTTTATACGATTTTATGTTTTCCGGGCTTTATGCTTGACGTATTTCTTTACGGCTGTCTGACTGTTAACCGATTTCGCTGTCTCTTCGGCTCTCAGCAACCCGGCCTGAATGCTGGCTTGTAATGTGCAAATTGTATTACGTTATTCGACCACTTTTTGGCCAGAAGTTGTCTTCTTATTTGTGCACTATTTCGCAATAGAAAAGAGATTTCAGTCTTTTACTGTGAAATTTCGACATTGGAGGTAAGAAATAACTAGTGTCCGACCGAATATTCGGTTTCGGCCCAAATAAGTGGTTTCGGTTTCAGTTTCGACCAAAAAATGGCTGAAGGGCCGAAACCGAAACTTTCGAGAATATTTTTTTACATTTTATTGTGTAGCAGATATTTAGTGAAAGGAGGAGTAATTTAGATGCCACCAATGTAAATAAACTTTTTTTTAGCATATACAGTCGTGTCTGGGTATCCAGACACGACTGTAATATTAAATTATTTAATATTTAATATTAGCGAGTAAGGAACGAATGGGTGATTTTTTCATGTTTATGTTTTAAAAAATCAATAAATTATTTTTATTAATAAGTATTTATTTATTTATGTTATGTTTGTTTGTTTGTTCTTTATTTACCTAATGCAAAATTCGTTTGTTGAAAAAAAGGCTTGATATGGTGATTTTTATTTCAACTAGAATGTTTCGGTTTCGGCCGAATATTAAAAAATAACCGAAATTCGGTTTCGGCCCAAACAAGATGTTTCGGTCGGACACTAGAAATAACCTTAATGAAGATATGAGTCTGTAGAAAAATATAAATTAAATTGATGGCTGGATGGGTAAATGAAAAGAAACTTTGTACATAGGAATGAAAGAATTCACAACAGTCTGTTTTGAAACGATGCAAATCACTGAAAGAAAGTAGCCTTCGATCTCATTGCACAAAATTAACAAAACTATACAAAAAAGTAAGGAAAGAGGACAGAATATTATTGCCAGAACTGGGTTGAGCGCTATTTGGTGGCCAATCTGAACAGTGTCTCTTTTTGAACCTGAATACCACTTAAGAAATTATACCACCTGTTAGAATTACAAATAAATCATTCGAATTTTAATATATTTTTTATAGTGTAAAACCGAGCTCCCGAAGTATTTACTTTTCTAGCTAATCAGTAAAAAGTAGATACGCACTAATTTAAGTCAAGTTTCGCTTAGTTGACCATTGGTCTCGTAGACCTAATTTTCCCCAACACTATTGATGATTGTGGGTTCACAAGTGTCCACTAATTCTTCCTCGAAAGCATTGTTTCCTATCAATTACAATCTTCCTGAATCAACACAATTAGTGTCTTTTGACATGGGGTTATTTCATGGTTCAAGAAGATGAACTCAAAACTCCGACATTCGCGGAAGATGCCACAAAAATAAAGTACTGCTGATGTTGAGCAGTGAGTGTTGAGTGTCGAGTCGAGTCGATTCTTAGAGAAGTCTTGTATCAGTACTTGAAACTTGAATGTATTGATTTTGATTTTGAATACTCAATTGTACTCATTACCAGTATTAAATGTCTCTTTACCTTCAGTATTAAGAAGTACTCAGTATCCCTACTTGCACTCATATCGAGTCCTTACTTTTACCGAGTAAGGAATTGATACTCATTATCGAAGGCACTCAGTATCAATTCTTGTACACAGTATACGAAAGTACTCATCTTAAAATACTTTTCTATTTCGCCATGGAATCGATCCTTAACCGAAGGTCTCTCTGGTTTTAAATCTCTTTTAATGCATGGAAAGCCATGTGTGGTGGCGAAAGACTGAGCTTTGGGCATAGGCCCAAGTCTTGTGACGCCCAGCCATGCATTGAGTAGGACTTCTTTGACACTTGCCGACCATTTAGAAAAAATCGACCAAAGCATTTCGCTTAATGGGGAAACTAAAATTGTATGTTCACAGGTGGATAAGAAATTCGCGTGAAAAAATGCGGCTTTCGTTATTGCCAGAAGTTCAGTAATTCCAGGAAAATACTTTATTTTGTTTTTTACATAATCCACCTGCCACAAAAAATTGTCTTTAATCGAAATATTTATGTGTCCATGTTTATAAGGAAATCACACCAAGCGCGCCGCCAATAGACAACATTTCTTAGCCGTCTGATAGCTGTTTAATGCAGCGGGGAGCGCGATTTTAATTAACAACACCAGTGAAAAAAACAACGTCGCATGGAAGACAGACAAGTCGGCAGCTGGCGTCACAGTAGCCTAATTTTCGGCAGGTTTCAGCGCGCCGACAGCTGTTTAAAGAGCCACCGCTGGCACCTCCCCAGCGCCGTTGACAGCGGCGAGGTGTAAATATGGAAAAGCGGGGCGCGCACGCCTCGCGCTATTGGCAAACGTCGGCCGCGGCGCGTATCGCGGTGAGCTAATTAGAAAAATAAGGAAGTGACGGCCAAATACAACAACAACAACAACAACAATAAAAAAATAAACAACAACCAAAAACAAAAAATCATAACAACACAAGCCAAAATCAGCAGCAATTACGCTGGTGGTAAGTCCGATCGCGTATGTATGTGTGTGTGTGTGTTTGTGTGTGTGTGTGTGTGTGTGCCGCATATGTATGTGGCCAAGTGCTGCTTTGGCGTGTTGCTTTTTGATGTAATTTCAGACTTGGCTTAAAACACCGAAACCCACTTTGTGAAAAGTACGTGTAAAAAAGCTAAAACAACAACAACAACCGCAAGTGTGAGGAATGAAAAGAGGAGGCAACGAGCGCATCAAAAGCGATACGAACAAAAAACCAAATTGTAAAATAAATTATACCATAATAGTGCTGATAATGGTAACAACAACAACAACTACAATAATGAGTATGTAAAACCAACAAAAAACCAGCTGAAATCGCTCAATTCGCCAGCGGGCCAAGTCTCAGCAACCGAAATGCCAATCGACAGCTTGAGCGGTGCGCAGGTTGCAGGGGAGGTGCGCGTGCATGCAAGCGAACACGTTGTTGGGCATGTAAAAGTAGCGCCAACAACAACAACAACGCCAACCATCGCAATTAAACGCGCGCTGAGCCAGTGGCGAGAAGGTTTGCGGCGCGTATCTTTTCTTATTGCATGCCAACAGCGGCCGGCCGGACCGCGCGTCGCCGCACCGCACCGCACATCGTACGCCAGCAGCGCGAATGTGCTAAAAACACTTTCACTGATTTTGTATTTCGTTGCGTTGCGTTGCGTTGTGCTGTTCGTGGTTTTTTTGAATTTTGCACGTTTGGTTGTTGCTGTTGGGCTTTTGCTTCTTCTTCTTCTTCTGCATTTCTATGCGATTACGCAACTCTACGACGACGCCGCCGCCGCCTTTGTTGCGGCACTGGCCAGCCGTAGTGGCCGCGGCAGCAACAATAACACCAACAACAATTGCTGGTAAACGTGCACAACGCCGATTGCATGCAACATGCGCCGCGCCTGCGCACGTACGCGCACAGCGACAATAATTGGCGCGCATTTGCAGTCAAGACGAGTCGGCGATCGAGTCGTCTCCACCGCCCGACGGTGTCCAACGCCAAACGTAAACGCCAACAACGACACGACGCGCTCGGCTATCGGTGGCGGCGGCACGTTGCTGCGGCCGCGCTCTGATTTGGCTGCAACGCCACTTTTCTATTGCAGTTCCATTGCGCGCTCGCCCCGAACAGCCGCTGGCCGTTGGCATATAAATTTCATTTCAATTTGGCCGCCATTAACGCGTCTTACCGATAATGGCCGCTTGCACGCGCAGTGCGTGCGTTCGCGTATTTGGATAAGTGTGCTGTGCGCTACTTTTCTGCATTGTCGTTACGGCTGTTGTTGTTGTTATTGTTGTTAATGTATTGTTGCTTAATAAAAGAAAAACAATGTTGTTTTGATTTTCACTTTCAATTGTTGCATATCCTATCGATACGGTCGGCTTTCTGGAGCAATTTCGGCTCACCAATGAGCAAACATTGCTGTTGTTTTGTTATTCTTTGTGCGGAGAGTATTTAGAATTCTATTAGATGCAGGCTTTCCAAAAATAAATTCGTAGATTTTTCGAAGGTTAAGATTTCAAAGCTGATGTCAGGACATAACTGTTTCTAAATTACTTATACATTTGTTATAACCGACCAAAATTGGTTTGAACTATTAACAAGCATATTGAAACTGCTTGCCTACTCGAAAAGGTTCGGCTAGACAAGACTAGCTATGTACTAGGATGTACATGCCGAGAAATTAAGCAGCAAATAAGAAGAAGTCGACTGATATTTGGGACCAAATTACTTAACAAATGAAAATTTTAATACTTTAGTATCACAAAAACTACTCAAACTTATTCGTTAAATCAATTAATCCTGATAAATAATTTTGATAATAATCAAAGTCAGAAGGACATTTGTTCACTGGCTAAATAAATAAATAAGTAAATAATTAATTAATCAATATTTAATTAATAATTAATTTTTAATTAAATAATTAATTAATTAATTAAATAATTAATAATTAATTTTTAATTAAATAATTAATTAATAATTAATTAATTCATAATTAATAATTAATTAACACATTGTTGACCGGCAATTTTACGCTGAAGCTATCTCATGTCACCGGCTATTATTTCGTAATTCAATGTGGAACTGAAACAATATAAATAACCTTCAGTGCCCTGGGTTTCATAAATTCAAATTGCTAGTGCAATTGCAATCACGTGTTAACTCGTGATCGGTCAACAACGTTCGGACATGAAAACACGAGTTAACTTGTGACCGGTCAACAATGTGTTAATAATTAATTTTTAATTAATAATTATTTTTTAATTAAATAATTAATTAATAATTAATTTTTAATTCAATAATTAATTAATAATTAATTAAATAATAACAAATAACTAATTAATAATGAATTAATAATAAATAATAATTAATTAATAATTAATTTTTAATTAAATAATTAATTAAGAATTCATTAATTAATAATTGATAAATAAATAAATAATTAATTAATTAATTAATTAAATAAAAAATTAATAATTAATTAGCTAATAATTATTTAATTAATAATTAATTTTTAGTTAATAATAAATAAATAAATAAGTAAATAATTAATTAATTAATTAATTATTTATTTATTTATTTAGCCAGTGAACAAATGTCCTTACTGACTTTGATTATTATCAAAATTATTAACCAGGATTCATTGATTTAACGAATAAGTATGAGTAGTTTTTGTGGTACTAAAGTAAAGTATGAATTAATTAATAAATAAATAAATAAATAAATAAAGAAATAAATAAATAAACAAATAATAAATAAATAAATAAAATCATGACAACGGTACAACGGACTGTCCATGAGGCGCCCGATGAGCCAAAACCAAAACACCGCTGCAACGGTGTAGGTCTAAGGTTGAGATGTTGCAATATTCCTGGCTGTGGGTGCGGCTTGATACAGAAATTGAATGATTCTATACTTTTATCTATATTATCTTTTGTCATCGTAAGATCCGGTGACTTCGGATCCAAGCCACTCATTAGCTCTTCATGTTCATAGCAATTACAATGGTCAGTGAACAGTGAACAATGAACATTCGAGCTATTGAACTAAACTTTTGTAAACGTTTCGTCGGTGAAACTCTGCCGTCGAACGAAAATCCCCTAATAACGGCCGCTAATTTCCAATCAAACGGCTTTCAGCTCAAACGCTTTTAACAGTCGTCATTTTTGTTATTCACAAAACTCAACCAACGCACTGAAGCCAAAATCATTTCAATAATAAAAAACTAAAACAGTAAATGATGCAATGCGCAGCCAAATTGCTGCCAACAGCTGCTAGTAGCAGCACAGTTGGCACTGCAAGGCGGACAATAGTTGGTTGAGTTAGCTTGGCCGGCAAAAATTGTCGAGGAACAATTTCAAACTAGTTCCCGGGAAACGCCACGTATCGAATAGTGAAAAATTTGCATAAATAAAACTTTATGAATGCAAATTCGATGGCAAGCAAAAGCCAAAAAAAATTATGCACAATATCAAACAAACGCGCGAATTTGCATTTTGCGTTGTTTCTTTCTGGTGTTCGCGATCGCCGTTCGATGCGAATAGCAAACACAGTCGCGCGCCACGCGGGGCATGTCAATAAGATTGATCGGCTTGATCAGAAGTGCTTCAGATGCTTCGATATTAGCGCAAATGTCGCATGCGAAATGGCCGACTTTTTCTGTGTTCTGTCTGTTCTGTCATTTCGTGCGATTTGGGCTTTGATTTGCGGTTGCGCTGGGAATTTTGGAAGTTAACTCTCGTCGAGCGAACGAAATAAATTAAGACAAAATATGGAAACAGAAGAAGAAATATGGAAACAAAATCGTTGTAATTTTAATTTGTTTTATGGCGTTTTATGGTGTGGCTGTTGCTCTTGTTATGGTTGTTGTTGTTGTTGTTGTTGTTGAGCATGCGTCGCATTTTACCTGACTTTCGAATGGCTGATTTTGTAGGAACGGGCAAGGGCAAAGGGTAGATGATCGGTGCTACAGCCAACCGACGGACGCGCTGTTGTGTATGTTTTGTATGTTTTACAAAACGCCAGCACGAGAAATGCACAACACTGAAACAAAACAACCGAAAAACTGCCGAAAAAGTGAAAGTTTTTCATATATATTTTTCGGATGTTGCTAAGCCGCAGTCGGCGCGCAAATGAGCCAAGTTGCGCAGCCGCAGCGAGCGCCAACTTTTGTTGTGGAGCTTTGTGGCGCGGCGGCGTCGGTCGCATTGTGTCGCCGCTCAACGAAAGTAAAAACGAATTATTATTGCGCCGTTTTGTTGTTGTCTTTTTCGGCACTGATTTGTTTCGATTCATTTTTTTGAAGTTTTTTGGCAGCGCAGTTTCACCGCGCCTCCACTATGTAAAGCCAGGCAGCTACTGGCGACTGGACGCGGCATGGGAATTTGCCGAAATTGTGCGTGCGCCAGGGAATGCGGCCAGTGTGCCTAGTGCAACAACTCGGAAGCGGCAAAATGCCATAAAATACAAGTATACGGCGCCGCAAATGACACAGCGAGATAAAAATCGCGCCGATGCACAGAGATACTGAACTGCTGAACGGCCGCGCCGTGGAAATGCGCAACGCAATGAAATCAAAATCGAAAGTTGTCTGGCCACAGCCGCATATCGTTTGGCCCTTCATCTTTCAACTCGTTCAGTGTTGTTGTCATTTGTATTATTGAAAAGCTTTGTGTGTCGTTTTGGTACTTTGCAACAGTTAGCAGAAACCTGTAATTGTGGCCGAAAAGACAAGAAGCCGATTTGCATGGCGCGCACAATCGAACTGTCGTCCGGGCCGGCTTTCGAATTACCTGCCCGCTGTCCACCGTCCAGAAATCGTAACACCGCGGCTTATTGTTGACAACATGGCGCAGCGACTGTTGCTGTCGCTATTTTGTGCATTTTCTATCAATTTGCGGCATTGTGACGCGAAAGGCGCACAAATTAATCGATTCGCGTCTGTTTTGCACGTGGCGCGTTTTCCCCATTTCCGCTACACGGCATTACGGCAAACCCATATGAGGTCTCATGTCGCAGACATCTGTGCGCTGTAATTTATTGTATGCATTTTTGTTGTACTTAGTAACTTGTTGTTCTGTTGCTTTCAATCGATATAAGCTGGCTTTGACACCTACCGAGGGTCACGCTTGCGTGCATCGAGGTGGCACATGGAATGGCGAATGGCATTGACAAAGAAAGTCAGAAAATGAGAACGGTTTCTGTTGGCGGTTTTTTTGTGGCCAATAGTACATAAGTAGTCCCTAGCAGATCAGATGCCAAATGCAGTCGAAGGAATCGAAAGAAATATGCTATGCAGTATTTTGAGAACTGACCGCAGTATGTATCGACTTAGAAACTACGACGAATGCCGGATGAACTTAACCCATTAAAGCTGGGTACCAGTTCCGCCCATACGATTTTGATAAAATTTCATACACGACCTGGAATTGACCCAAAATGATCAGAAACAATTTCAGCTTTATATCTCTGCACGTTGCTGAGATATTCATTAGGTATTTTCTACCCATTAGGCAGCAATGGTAGCTTTTTTCCATACTTTTTGAAGTGATCAGCTAAACACGTGAACAAAAGTTGTATTGTTTACAGGTGAGTTAGGAGGCAGATTTTTGTGCAATTTAACAATTTTTGGAGTCTGATAACTCCAGCTAGATGGCGGAATTTTAGGATGACCTCTACTAGACTAAGGTAGTTCCATCTTTACCCCAACCATCCCTATCAATGATTTTGAGATATCTCTACCACGAACTTTTCTGTGATTTTTTTAAAAAGTCAATTTTCATGGGTAAATTTTAGGCAGCAACCCATTGCTGCCTAATGGGTAAAAACCATTGACTTAAAATTCAGAATTGTCAAGACAACAATTATAATAATGGTGGACAAGCTTCGGTACTTGCGAAATTCCATGGCGAAATGAAAATTAAAGAACCCACAATCAAACACATTGAGACTCTATGGACTTGAGTGTGTATTTCGTCATCATGATAGACTCTCATCCTGGCAGCAATTTAAATGAAATAGAATTCAGTTTTCATTACTTGTGAGTACACTGCACGAGTCTGGCAAATATTTCTTATGTAATCCAGTTGAGTTCTCCAAAGTTGAGCTGAGCTCCATAACTTGTAGAACTATTGCATTTTTCTGTTCACTTTCTATTTACACGATTTTACCACTTAACCCTTTCGCTATTTTGTTGCCATATAGCAACATGCTACTTTGTGGACATCTGCATCCTCTATGGTTGCAAGAATACATTTATTTGTTGGTCTTTAGAATAGTTTGAAGTTTTAGGAAAAATATGAAATTAATAAACTGAATATTTAAGTTTAAAGAAGAGAAATATACACGTTTTTTAATGGTATATCTTGACATAGTAAAGGAAGAAGAAGCAGAAAAAATTAGAGAACTTTTGACGTTTTTGACGTTTGACATTTGACGTTTTCTTTCAATTTAGATACTTTTTTTAAATTTTGGCTGAAGTAAATGAAGAAATGTTCAAATTTTCGTTATGCGTAAAAAGTTTAATGTTTAAGTAATTATTACAGCCACAACGATGTGGTTGCTCTCATAGAAAAACACTCTAAAATACAGGGTCCGAGTATGAAACTTAAAAAAATTTCTTATGGAATATTGCTAATACAACCACATAGAAGCCTAAAACGTAAAATTTAAAATTGTAACTTCCCAGTAAAAACCTGTAGCGAAAGGGTTAACAATCGCGAGCATCAGAAGTCGTTTGGTTTCAACGAAATTTTATTACATATTAAAATGCTATGAATTTAATTTTCGAAATTTTCGTTTCCATCAACATGACCGTGTGCCTTAAACTGTTCGCCTGCTGTCCTACTGTGGAACCAGTATTACGTGACCTACATTTTCTACTCGTTTCATTCCAGTTCTCCAGCTAATTTGAAAGTCCAAAAAAAATATACCTAACCGATAAATTTATACTGTAAAGGTCAGCAGGCCATATCAAACGTTTATTTAGAAAAGAAATTCAACCAAGTTTCAAACAAATTTCAACTCGTTGTTAAGCCCGCTGCTAACTACAACAAACACGAGGTTTCAAGTTCAAGAATTTTGTTTTTTATGTTTTGGACTTTATGCCTAACAAATCCGGCTTAGCTATAACACTATGCGAAAAATTTTAACTTTTAACTGCCCACACTAACAAACTATGATGCAATAATAAAGCTCGAATTTAAGCTTTCATCTATTTTTTGCAAATCTTTATAAAAGAATTTTAAAATATGTGGTAAACACAATTTTCTCTAGTTTGACACTAAAATGTGTGAAAATGTTTTACAAAAAAGTTTTTTTTTATATTCATCCATGAACAGTTATGCTATACTCAACTTCTAGTGTCATGTCTATACTTTATTTTTGGTATGTGTGAAAATTATGGTGGCATAGTGTAAATCTAAACAACTAACGAATCAACTATCACTCAAAAAAAGTATCCGGCGAGATTTTTAGTGAAACAACTATCAACTCGCTTGCATTTCCACTCGAAATTCGCAAAACAAATTTTTTTTTTTAAAAGAAGACAAACAAAAGATGCGTGTTTAGCAATTAACGTTCGACTGTCAAGCAAGAAACCTGCTTTGGCTGGTAATTATTATAAATAAGCCAGAACTGATTTCAATTCTTGCGTCGACATTAAGTCTGCGGAGTTTCGCAAAAACACCATTTTGGGGGGCGGTGCAGTGCCCTTAAGAACGAACGTTAAAGATGCTATCAAAAAGTTATTTGACTTAAAATAATGAAATAAATCGAAAATTGCACAATTGACCGTTCGGACGACAGAGTTTTTTGAGTTTTGCGTTTTGAGTTTGACATAAGGGAGAATTAGAGAGACTTCGAGTTAGATAAAAATGAAGAAATAAAGAAAAAATCCCTTTATATTTATAAATATTGTTTTACCCAATACTTAGTTTTGTTGTGAATAGAACAAGTGCTGAGCTTAACAACTTCTTCTATTTGTTTTAAGTTATTTTGTAACCATTTTCAATTTTTTTCTATAAAATTTTGCAATACTTCAACACAACATTTTGAAAAAAATGAAATTGCCTTTTTGGAATTATGACACTTTTTAATCTCCAATTTCGAAAAATTTTAATATGTAGTAAATTCGAAATATTGAGAATCCTACAAACTTTTTTTTTAACAGGATATTAACTAAATATTAAAAATGTTTAATATTTGGAAATTGAAAATATTTTGGAATCGTCGGTTTCGAAAAAATTTAATATTTTGTAAATTGAAAAAATTTACTTAATTTCTATAGACATTTATTAAATCTTAATTTAAATTTAATTAAATTTAATTGAAATTTAAAAAAATTAGAAATTAAAAATATTCCAAATCAAAAATCATTTTTTTGTAATTGAAGTATTCTTATTTTCAATAAAATCTAATAATTTGAAAATCACAATATTTGGGAAGTTGCAAAATTTTAGCCTTCTGAATACTTATATTGAAATTTTTAACATTCCAAAATATTCAAAAGTTGCTTGCGATTTTAAAATATGATCTTTTAAAGAATAACGTTGACAGTTTCGAACCTCACTCACAAGATTGTGAAAACTTGACATATTAAAAAGGTTTTTCAAATTTGTTGATCTAAAGACCAACATTAGCCATGAGTCTCCCATGAAAAATTGCAAACGCTGCGTCGGTCTATCGGTTGTGCATTTACCGTTAAGATAGGAGGCGTGCTGCTTCCATAACTGTTGCACTTGAAACTGTGTCCAGCGGCTGTTGTCGTCAAGGTTGCCCGCGCCGTTGTTGTTGTTATTGTTGCCATTATTTCCATTGCCAGCGCTGTTGTCGTTGGCAGCGCTACCGCCGCCGCTGCCACTATTGCTGTTGTTATTGCTATTACTGACATTGTTGTTGTTGCCACTACCATTGATCATGCCGACCAGGCCATTGATATTGAGATTATTATTTGGTATCGCAGGATTATTGTTGTTATTGTTGTTGTTGTTGCCAACGAGCAGACCATTATTGCCGCTGCTGCCATTGGCCATGTTGCTGCCGTTCATGTTGTTGCTGATGTTATTCGCCGCAACGGCAACCACGGCCGCAGCAGCGTTATTCACATTGGCAACATTGGCCAAATGTTGCAGCCGATGATGCAGCAGCTGGCTGCTGGGCGGCAGGCTGCCGACCAGATTGTTGCCCAGATTGCTGATGGTCTGCTGCAGCTGACTGTTGGCCACATTCTGCATGGTGTTGCGCAAAATGTTCACATTGTTGCTGAGGCTGTTCACGGTGTTGACAACGTTGCTACTATTGTTGCTGTTGTTGTTGTTGTTGTTGTTGCTGGCCACCTGTTGATTGGCAGCGGCCGCCATGCTGGCAATGTTGCTGCCGCTGCTGTTGCTGCCGTTGAGCAAATTGCTGCCGACATGGCTGCCACCGGTGGTGACGGTAACGTTGCCACCAGCGTTGCTCAGGCCGGCGCCGCCGAGCAGATGCGGCAGATTGTGCACAACTTGCAGCGGCAGACTGCTCAGCGGCGGCAGCGTGGGCGGCGGCTGCATGGAGCCCAGCAGCTGTTGCTGTGCGGCATGTTGCTGCTGCTGCTGTTGTTGTTGTTGTTGCTGGTGTTGCTGTTGCACATTCTGCAGCAGCTGTAGGTGGACCTGTTGGTGCTGCTGATGCGGCTGTTGCTGTTGCGCCGACTGCTGCTGCTGCTGCTGCTGCTGGCCGGGCAACGTGTTGAGCGGGTGCGGGTGCGGGTGGGTGTGCGCGTGCGTGGTGCCAATCTGCAGTGCCTGCGACAGATATTCCATTCTCATTGATAGCTGCCGTCAGTCAGAGCGCTCGCGCATACATACACATACAAACGCGCGTGGAGGAGAACGCACAAAACGCATGCAGCGAGAATTTCATTCATGAGCGCGCGTGCCGCCGCCGATGAATCACCACCGCATGTAATCGCACACGCGACAGCCAGTCAGTGCTTGTCGTTGTTGCGCTTGTTCTATTTTCTTTATTTATCGTTTGTTGTTGTTCCGCTGGCTGTGACTGTGAATTTGTTGTTGTGACTTCAATTGTTTTTTTTTTGTTATATTTTTTAAATTTTTTGTTTTGGTTTTGGTTTCAATCTTAGCCGCTTTTTTATATTTTTGCTCTTTTTATTTTTCCATTTTTTCACTGACTTTTTTGTTGTTGTTTTTGTTGTTGGACTTTTTTCCTTTTGTTCTCTTGTTTTTAGATTCTCTGTATTGAGATGTTTTGCATAAAAATAACAAAAACAACAACTAAAATAAAAAAGAAAAAAAAATAATGATCGCAACAAAAACAGCAAAAAATTCGAGTTTGTTTCTAAACGCAGACACTCATGCAAATTCTTGAGTTTGCGGCGGGGGGTAAGGGGGTCAGAGAGCGCACACTTTTAGGTGTCGAATTGGCGACAAGCGATTTTTTCTGTTCGCGATCTTTTCAATTTTTTGCACAATTCTGTTGTATAAGCCGTTTGTTGTGGTTAATGTTTTTTGTGGCTGGACGTCTCATTAACAATTCGCAAATGTTTAAATCGTTGCTTAATTTTTCGATCGCTGCCTCTGCTTCTTCTTCTTCTTTTGGCCAAACTATTTTTGTCTTGCCGTTTCTGCTTGTTGTTGTTTTTTTTTGGTTGGAGCAGCTTAAGCGTTGCGGCTTTTCAATATTATTCCCGCTCTATGCTGCTGTGACAGGTCTTTTTTAAATTTTTGTCTTGTTCTACTTCCTCTTTTGATAAAAAACAGTCTGACTTTTTTAAGTTTGCGCACGCCGAATACTTTTTTCTTGTGTGGCTTTTATTTGGTTGCTTCTTTTGCCTTTTTTCTAATTCGATTGTTCCGGCTTTGAAATGCTTTTCAAGCGACTACAGCGACATCGGAACCAAACGTGCCCCCTTCACCACCGCCGCTGCTTCGCGAAGGCGACAATTTTGCACAAGTGGCAATAGCGTGTTTGCTGCTTCTTTTTATTGTTGTTGTTGTTGCTGAGAACAGAAAACGATCTAAACGTTGCGTTAATTGGAGCTAAATTGGTTGCCAGTGTTTTAGATGTTTAACGCTTCCATTTTGTTGTTATTGTGTTGTTTGTACTTTCGACGGCAGTAGTTCCGTTGGGCGACACCTCTCGTTGTTGTTCGGGCTGTCACCGGTGCTGGTGCCTTACTTTTAACAACTCGCTTCGGCGCCTCACTTCACTTCGCCCCCACTTTGCTTTCGCTTCACTTCAGCTGTTGGCAGGCGCCGTGCTTTTATTTTCGTTTTTGTTTTTGTTATATCTCTGGTGTATTCGTGGCGCTGCTGCTGGAGAGCGGCGCGGTCTGAGCCCGACAAGTAGTTTGTTCTGCAGCTGCGGCTCGGACTGTTGCTCGGCCAGCTCGGCAGGCAGCAAACTAAAAGTAGTGCGGCGTTAGAAGTGTGACCTTGAGCGCCCGCCACCGACACACAAACGCTCTCTTCGCCTTCGTCTGCGTCGTCGTCTGTGTTATCGTTGTAGTTTGTTTGTTTTGCTTTTGCCGTTTCTATGGCGCTGCGCTTTGCTTTCTACACTTTTCCGCCTTTTTCCACTTTTTCCACTCGTTCGTCGCTGTTGTTTGCTTTCGAGCTTTGACTTTGTTCACTGCCAGACGATCGCAACTAATTGCACCACGTTCTGTTGTTGCGTAGATTCTTTTTGCTGTTACTTAGCTTTTGATTTTGATTTTGAATTTTTGTTTTAAATTTGTTTTTTGTTGTTGCCTTTGAAAAGATTTGGGTTTTTGTTTGAATTCTTTGCGGCGCGCTTTGTCGCTGCCCGGCGTACATACGGTAGCCAATTTGGTTTTTGTTATTGCTTTTTTATTGCCATTCGCCGTGTGTGTGCACTTGTGCTTTATTTATGATTATTTTTATATTATTATTTTTTTTATTTTCATTAATTTTTTATTTATTTTTTCGTCCAATTTAAATTTTCCTATGTGCTTATGTTGTTTTTGTTTTAGTTGTTTGTTCTGTCGCTGGCGAACGTTGTTGTTGCTTTTGACTCGTAAATGCAAACAATAAATTTGTTGACTTTTGATAAGTTTTCGCTCCACCAACACATTTAATTCAGCTGCATGTGTGTTGCTATTCTTATTGTTGTTGTTGTTGTTGTTGTGGGTTTTAATGGTAGCAGTATAACGCGCTGTGAGCCTAGAACTTTAAGATCCAATTCGCATTGCTACTGTCGTTCAAATTTACACTCAGTGCATTCTCGCAGCTACGCGTTTAGCAACGTGCGACATTTGCCAAACAATACAAATTCGCAATTAATTTTTTTGTTGTTTTTATTTTCCAATAAATGTTTCCTGTTTCTTTTGTACTCGTTTACCATTCAACAAACTATTCGCGTTTACAAATCTCTACCGATACCGATTTAGACAAAATGTTTTGAATTTTTTTGCACAACTATTTTCGTAAAAAAAATTTTTGCAAATTTTTAATAATATTTTTGTATTTTCATTTCAAGCTTTTATGTGACTTTGCGTGTCGTGTCCCGTTGAGCACCGCCGCGGAGCGTGTTTGTCGCGCGAGTCCGATCGGGAGTCGAGTCGAGTCTTCCGCAATTTGTTACCGGTGCCGCCGGAATACGAATGACAAGTGAGCACGCGTCCAAATTCAAAAACGCTGCTTGCGCTTTGCTGCCCCAAACACCAGGCCCGACTTGGGGTTTGCGCTGCTGCTGCTGCTGCCAGCAGCACTGTTTACCTTTCCACCAGCTTCGCTCTCTTCGGCGGTGCGGCGCGCGGAACCGGCGCTTTACGATTTTCGATTTTCGCTTCACGTTCGCTGGCTGGCTGGTGCTTTGTGTTTGTTGCTGGCCCCCTCGCCGCCCAGCGAATTTCTTCTTTCGCCCGCAAAAGTGCCACTCGAAAGCTGCGCTGGGCACCCTACACGCCGGCACAATCCAGCGTTCGCCAGCGCCGTGCTCGCCAGCCCGTGTCGTATCTCAAAGATAGCGGCCGCCCCTCGTGCCGCCCCACCACAGCGCCGAGCGTATTCATTTCACTGCAGCTGCGACTGTCGCTCGGATGGCCGCTGCCAGCGGGCCCTCCAGCCACCCAGCCACCCTGCCCCCGTTCGCACGCTTCGTGCACTGCTCGTGCGCGGTGGGAACTGTGCATGCGACAAGCTGCGCGTATACGTGATTTCGTGTACTCCTCTCGCCGCTCGCGCATCTCTCGGCGCTGTTGGCTGACTAGCTGGTTGGCTGCATGCGGAAGCGCACTGATGTTAATTTTGTTTTCCCGTGTTTCTGTCTTCGCCGCTTGCGGCTTCAACTTTTGTTATTGTTTGAAGCGTTTGCTTCATTGCGCTCATTCGCTGCACCTCAATCGAGTCGCATCGAGCCGAGTCGCATTGAGTTAGTTCGTGCGACTTTGAGCGGAGTGTTGTTGGGACGAAAGCTCTTTTGAGCGAGTGAGCTCTGCTTTGAGTTGCAGCACAAGCGATCGTCGCTGTTGCGAGCTATTTTTGTTTGATTGAAATTTGCGAGCGCGAAATATGAGCAAAAAAATTAGCTATTTTCTAATTGAACGCAGGCCAACCATATTTTCAACAACATGAAAATTTACATACTTTAAAATTTAGGAACTGCTTGACACTATGTTCTAGCGCCTACAAGTATGCAGTATAAATTTGCCGCCCAATCAGAATCGCATCAAAGTGGAATTAAAAAGTAATTTATGACAAAGCACCGCATTAGATCAACCTTACAAATAGAATTTTGCAACACATTTTTATCGTTTTAAACGTTCATCGACACATTTTTATCGTTAAATTTTTACTATCTGAGTAAAAAATTTTATCGCATTGCGATAGCAATATTTACGACAGATTAATAAATTGAACTCAAATTGTGTGTAGATCGTTTTCGTAGGGCTTCAAATAAGCGTGTGGCAAAATATGTAGAAGACTGCTTTGAAATTGAAGCTTTAGGTAGAAAATTGCCAAATACTTAAAATATTTTACCAACTATGACACATATTTTCTTCGCAGCTTGTTCAGTTCTCGCCAAGGTTTATGACTTTTATCAAAGGTTGGACAAAGACGATGACAAATCGAATGAGTGCTATTCACATCAACAGTAACTGATGCCAATGGGACTGTTACACCTCCGGTGAAAGGACCAAGTGCTGTCCCACTTCCATTAGCAACATAGCCAGACAGTGTGACAATTTGTGACAAGAGTAGTAAAGAAGACCTGGAGACCAGCGCTGAACCGAATTACCGAATTACGGTAACGAGTGCTTAGGAGCAGCTAAATTTCTTAGCAAAATTTTAATTTCAACAACTTAAAAGATCACTCAATATATAAAAAATACGTTGCACCGTATCAAAGTACTGGTTTCGTATTGCAAGTGAAACGATTCACTTGAATGCATTTCAATTTGGACTAAGAAAACATTTTCAAACCCACTCAAGGCTTCACATATGGAAACATTTAACAATTTTTACAAACTGATTATAACTCACCACACTGCTATTGGGCACAATTGGGAAACGTAAGGAATTGTTGTGAGACAGCTGAAACAACCCAGAAAAAGTTGCACATGCGCAATGTTGCTTACCTGCAATGAAAGAAAATAAACATTTTCAATTAGATACATTTTATAAGAAAGAATTTTGTCAACATTTTTTGCATATTTCTATTTGTAATATTTTATTTATTTCAAATTTTTTTCTAATTTTTCTACCCACTTTGTTTATAGTTTGTCTCGTTTCGCTCAACGTAGGCATTTTTTAAAAGCAGCCGTATTCAAGTACATGTGTTAATATAACATATGTATGTGCATTATTTATATATGTATGTGCTATGTAGGACCACCCACCAGTTGAGTTGAGCTTCACTTCTACTTCAAGCATTTCCCCCGGCCGCCCAGGTGCAACGCTCATTGTGACGACAAGCACACTTCCATCGCTAAATGCGAGGCTCATTAATTTCGCTGTAAAAGGTCATTTGCGATTTTCACTTTAAGGAAAAATAAACAGCATCGATTGCTGCATTAAACTTGAATTTCACCAGCCAAACAGGCAGGCAGTCAACCAGGCAGTCTGCCACCAAACGCCGCTCAGCGAGATGGCAATTCGCCACCTACACCCACCAGCACGATCGCATCAGCACCGCTACACCTACAAACACCCTCAGCAAAACCATATCTAATGACACCAATGCCGATAATGATGTTGCCCGATGCTGATGGGGCCTTTGAAACGGCATTAATGGGCAGACATCAACACAAATATTTGCATTTTTTTCTTTAGCAACTAAAATGCCACAACACGGTAAAAATCTAATAAAACAAAACAAGGAAGAAAGAAAAACACAAAAGAAATGTAGAAATGAAGCAAAATTAAAGAAAAAATACCAAACAACTATAAAAACCAACAGCACAACAACAATGACAACATGATTCTTCACGGCGCAACTTTTGCACATTTTCGCACTGAAGCATTAAACACCACAAACACAACGTTAGTGGCAACAACAACGAGCAGAAGACAGCCAGCAGCAGTCAGATTAAGCCAGCAGATTGCAAACGAAATCGAAAGCATTTCTACGTGAGTGGTTGCGCGCCGTTGCCGGTGCGCCTGCGCCTGCGCGACCCAGTCGAAAGCCAAAGCAAAGGCCGACGAAAAGACAGAGCTTGAGACTTGAGAGCATTTTGCAAGCCAAACAGCGCCACATAACATAATGGCAACGATAACATAATAGCAACAACAACAACAACAACAGCACCGGACCCGACCCGACCAGACCAGACCAGACTGGGCGAGCAACCGAGCAGCGGCTTCAGACCGTGCAACACGACAGCGAGCCGCACGCTGGCGATCCGATATTCACTTCCTTATAGCGAATTCAACAATAACAACAAAAGCAACAACATTTCATTTCTTTTTCTTCTTTCACTTCATACGTATTTCATGTCTTCGTTTTATTTGCGCTCACTTTTCTTTGCTTTCTTTTTTCTCTTTCTCTCGTTTTGCTTTCTGCGTGCTGCTGATCGCAGCTTCTTTGACTTTTGTTGTCGACACAACAATGCGGCGACCTTATACACTCTGCTGGCCCAAACTGGCTGCCTTGGTCAACAGTGCGCACCAACAAAAGCGCTCCAAAAGGCATCGAGACGCAGAGAGGCAACGGAGCGGCCCCAAAGAAAAGGCCGATTTTTCATTCGCTTCGGCGCCACAGCGACCAAACGAAAGTTTAATAAATTTCGTACAAAAACAATAACCAAGCCAAAAACATGCCAAAAACAAGTCAGAAATGAAGCCAACTACAAAAACAACAACAATAACTCGAATGTGTGTGTATTTTTCGGGGAGGGACAACCAGTTGTGGCCGGCGCAGAGATAAAGCATCGCGCAGCCGACAATGAGCCGCAAATCGCTGGACGCCTTTTTGAAAGTGTCCAGAAGGGCCAACCACCAACACCGTTAATACACTCAGCCGAACGCTTCAGCTGCGAGTGCGAAACTCTGCCGAAATTTCAGTCGGCAACTCAGTGAGCAACTTGCCAATGATTTATTTCCGCCGCAACGTTAGTCAAAGCAAAGAAATAATCAAATCAAATCAAATAAAACTAACTTAAATGTTTGTTGTTAAAATACAAAAAATTTAAATGAACGAAGCAACAGCAATAACAGGAGTGGGGAGGGGGGGCAACAATTCAAAAGAAATCGCCAAATGGAAAGAAAATTAACATGAAAAAAGCATAATTAACAGGAACGTGGCTGTTGGTTGTTCGTTTGTCTAGGCAGCTTTGTGTGTTTGTTTGTGTTTGTTTGAAAATATGTTAAAACGAAGAAAGTTGAAAATGTTTCCGAAGCGATTTTGTATTGAAATCTCAGCTGGAATTTACATAAAAACGACAACTTTTAATTTCAACTAATTTCCGATTTGATTAAATTCAAGTATAACTTTTTTGTTGTTATTTAATTTCGTTGAACATTCCACTTGGGTACGTTTGAGCTGGAAGAGAAATGCCAATGCAAATTGAACCGCGTTAGGCTGTTGAATTAATAATTTTAAAAAAATTGCTGTAATTTCTAAAAACGTTTGAGAAAACGTGAGTGCAAATATTTATTATTGAAACGATACGATATCTTATTTTTGTCTAACAAACTCTACAATTGTCTCCAAGACAAATAAATATGTACAATACTAATCTCACTGCGTTATTTCAAAGACAGAAACGGGTTAAAGAAATACTTATACCACATATATGTGAACATACCAACACATTTTGTTGAACTAAGTCTGGGACAAGAAAACAAGGAACATGGAACAAGGAAAAAAGTCTGGGAAGTCGCTGTCCGGCTGGCATCGGTTAGCCAGCCGGACAGCGATCAGAATTCAGTGAATACGTTTGCAGGAATTTAATCTATAACACCGTCCGACAGCATTTTTCACACCGGGAAAAATCCATATGTGCGTTAAACTAGAGACCAAATATAGTAATACTGCGTACTCAGTTTTTCATTTCTACATCCTTTGTCCTTTTAAAAGGACTTCAAAATTTTGTAGGTGATAAAAAATAAAAAAAATATAAAAAAGACTTAACCTCGTTAGAATATGGCGATATGTATATCAAATGAAAGAGGAAAAGCTCAAGAGTTTAAATAAAATTGATTTTTGATCTATTTGTAAAAAACGGATATGAAAAAGGTCCTTTCAAAATTTTAATCCTTTATATCCTTGAAAATTTACATCGAACTTTCTTGAAATGTAAGTATGTTAAAACCCCAAATCTCCCTGGTCACGTGTCAAAATTTCATTACTCTAACTTTATTAGTTCGAAAGTTATTAAAAAAAAAGGCGGAAGCTGCAATTCTAATGAAGTACAAAAATTCTAATTTGTTTGAGTATCAGTATTTTAAATAATAAAAAAAATACAAAATCAATGAATTTTTTATTACAATAAAATTGATGATTGCGCGGGGAGTATCAAAATAATCAGCAGAGCTCTAATAAGCCAGATTAACGAATGTCGAAATCGCTGTGGCCTAGTCGGAACCTAATCGAAACTATGAGCCTTGTTCTGTCTGCTCCTCTCTCGCTGAACAAATTAGTCTGCCTTATTAAAGAGATAAGTTTGACAATCGAATTCATACAAAGCTCAATAGAATTGTTGAGATCCTTCCACGAAGCAACGTGATGCTTGCCTAACCTGATTTTATCTAAACGATCGTGTGAAAACGGAAGGTTAACTCTTTATTCTTAAAAAAAAAAATGTAAACAAAGTTTTGTTATGTAAGCAATTTCCCCCACGTCTCCTTTTTTCCAAAACACTCATTAACTTCTTGTCGGATTGAGTATTTGTTTTGATTGGGTTATTTGTAGTTAAACCGCAAATAGATTTCGCCATAATAAGAAGATTCATGGGAAAACCATAAAGTCGGCATTAATCAGAAACAAGTAAACGGCGATGCGTTCAGTTCGATACGTTATTGCCGACTTCTGCTGAATTCAGCGACAATGAGTAGGACTGTTCGCGACTGAGGTTCGAACCGCGGCCAACGTGCGCCACAAGCATCCACAACACGCTGGCGTACGAGTTAGGAATTTCTAAATCACATGAAAATACTCGATTCTGTAGAGAAAAAATTTGCAATGCATTGATTTGTTGCTCCCTTTGAGCAATGTTCACACGTTACCAGAAACCCACGCCCACTAAGACATCATCATCGATTCTGTGTGCGCCGCTTGCCCGCTGCGCTGCTGAAAATTATTTCAAAAAGTGCCCGCCGCATTAACATAAACAGCCCGAATTTCAATTTCCAAAAGTATCATCTAATCACTTTGATGCATTTTTGCCTGTCCAAATACGACACATGCTCAATAAGCACAAAAGCAACAACAACAACAACAACAATAACATGTTAGCGTCAACGTGAAAAATCATACACGGCCGCAATGCATTTGTGGGCTTTTGCATTGCTGCAGTGCAGAGCGGCCCAAATGGCCGCACACAAATTACAAAAATCGCCAATTTTGCATCCTTTGCTGCAACACACACACACACACACACACACACACTAATGTGCCGTGTGGCGTTGTTAAATTTTTGCACTCCGATTTCATTATCAAAGTTGCATTGAACCTGCAGCTCGTCAACAATATTAAAGTAGCGCCTCAGTTTCGTATGCGATGCGTCAAAGCGACCGCAGGTTCCCCTCAATCGCTTTTGAATGCAATTCTCGCAGCGAAGCGCGAAGCAAACGTGTGGCTGTAATAATTAGTCGTTGTAGTGATTTGCGGATTTTGAAT
Organism: Melieria picta; assembly: GCA_964056695.1. Taxonomy (NCBI): domain Eukaryota; kingdom Metazoa; phylum Arthropoda; class Insecta; order Diptera; family Ulidiidae; genus Melieria; species Melieria picta. Next base: position 28,155,131 of record OZ057399.1, read on the forward strand.
GCGACGCATTGTTGCAGGTGTCGATGACTGATAGGCTGATTCTTTGACAATCCCATAAACCCCAATGACAGTTCAGAATCCAGACGCTTAAAAGATGGTTTTGAAGTCCAATCGTGGTAGGTAGGAAGGTGTGGCTTTCAAAGAGCAGCTCTCTTAAGCCCTTCAGAACCATTGTGATAACTGTTCACTGACTCACAAAAATAGTTTCATTCTCTCATAAAACCAATCATTATTAAAGAATCTAAATAAGTTCATCGTAACATTCCTCAGTCATTGAAACGATAAATTAAGGAATTTAATTAAGTAATTTGAATATTTTCTCTCAATAATGAATCCTTATAGTAATTCAAACAATTTGTCTAAACAACTCTTAAAATATTTCCAAGGAAAGTAATTCGAAGTAATTCAACTGATATGTGCTGATTGGTCCCCGGACCCTCAAATGCTTAAACTCGCCTCAAAACTTATTGACATACGTAAACGAAATCCTAATGCAATTTTTTAGTAGAAAAAGTAGGGACAAACTTTGTGAAAGCATTTCTGTTCCAGTGATTTTCGTTAAAAAGTTAAAAATCCGTAGTTTTTACGTAGGCTGCCTTTCATATTTTTACGATAGGGATGGTCAAGTAAGTTTTCGAAAAATCTGAGATTACTGTTGAAAAGTTTGTCATTTTTTACCATAAACGTGCTTAGAACATTTTGATGTTCAAGCGCTATTTGTGTTGTTTACACTGACTTGAAAAATTCATTTTGGTCCAAAAAATGGATTTAACTCGTGAAAATTTTCGAGCAATAATCAGTCAACAACAGTGCTTCGATCGCCTTCATTCGGCATTTGGTGATGAAGCACCAACCCTCAAGACAATTTATAACTGGTTTAATGAATTCAAGCGTGGTCACCATTCGCTCCAGGACGAATTTCGTGAAGGTCGTCCAAAATCGGTCATTGTGCCAGAAACCATCGATGCTGTGCGTGAACTGATAATGAAAGATCGTCACGTGACATACCGTGAGATAGAGGCATCCTTGGACATTAGTTCCATGGCCGTGCATTCGATATTGCATGAACATGTAGCTGTCAGAAAGATTTGTTCTCGTTGAATCCCGCATAATTTGGCAATCGCTCAAAAAAAGGCTCGTGTCGATTGGTGCAAAGAAATGATGGAAAAATTCGATCATGGTACTTCGAAAGACGTTTATAAGATCTTCAAGGCGAATACTTTGAAAAGCAATAAAACCATTTTTGATGATAACAAAATGCATTTTCATCCTTTTTGAAAAAATATAAACGGCAAGCTTCGTATTATTGCGAAACAAGTGATGCACTTAAGGGTTAATAAACTCTCATGCAGCTTTGAAAGATTTTTGAAAGTTGTGAATAAACTATTCTTTTGGAAATCGTCCACAAAACTCATGTAAAAGGATATCAAAGTATTGGCAACAAAATGTTGTATCTGTAATATTCAGACTACTTCACCGAAATATCGATTTCATCGGCAAATCAATACAGCCAAACACGAAAGACGCCCATAACGATGACGCCAATCTAACTTGACAAGTAACTTTCCCGAAATCGATCTGTCAAATATGGAGGTAAATACTTTTGACAAAACTTATTCTTCATATAAGCAACGCGTTGGCTCTGGTCTATTCGAAGTATTGGAATAGCAATTGGAATGTTCAATGTCACAGCCCTCGAATAGAGGGTTTTCCTGTTTTGGTGGCGCAATCAAAATGGCGAACTCGACACTTGCGCTCTCGAGTCCACCTGAAGCGCCAACGGCCGCCATGACCGATTGCTGGCGTCAACTTGCCGCGTGTGTGTTGCTGCTTTCACGAATGCGATCTTGTGCGCCTGTGTTGGCGTTGGGTGTTAGGCGCTGGGCGATATCTCGATTGTATATTGTTGTTGTCGTAGTTTTGTTACAATATCATTTATTTACGCTGGCGTTTTATAGTTATTGTTGTGCCTCTGTAAATAGAATTTGCTTTTAAGGCCTGTCGTATATTTAGGCGGTCGTTGTTGTCTTTGCTGTTGTTCCTAACGCTGTTGCTGGCCGAAGAGTGCACGTAGTGCAGGCAGTCATCAAGTCGCAATTGCAGTGCAGCCGCTACTGGAATGCTCGTTTTTATTTATTTTCTGCGCTAGTGTGTATGTGTGTGTGTTTGTGCAGTGTTCGTTGCACTTGGAGGGTGCGATCACGTGTGAGGAAAGGTGGCAAGCTTTCCATTAGCTGACTGCTGCGCAGCGCGATCGAGTGGGCTGGCGTGCGGACGTGCGGACGAACGAGGCGTCGACTGCTAGTGACATCAGTGCGCTGCGTGATAACGCTTGGAGGTTATACTCACAGTCGAACAAGCTGAGTGTGTGTGTGTGTGTATTTTATTCTAGGTTTTTATTTTTTGTTTCAGAAGCAAATAAACCCTACTTAAGTGCGCCGAAACGGAAGCGAAACGCTCGCCGTGCCGCGGACTGGCCCAACAGAAAAGTGCTTAACCCGGCAATCAGACTCACACCAACCTGTATTCGTCGGCTGAAAGCGCGCCTTCAGACTGTTCAGGTGGCTCTGGTGCTCGCTGGCCATGACTGCCGCGGCCACTGCGTTCGCCACGTGCTGTACTGACGCGGCGCTCGCCACTGCGCCGGCCGTCGCATTGCCAGCGACGGTGCCGGGCGCACTGGCGCCGCAACCGCCACCGGCCGTGGCCGCCGCTGCCGCTGCCGCTGCCACCGCTGCGGCACTGGCGCTGGCACTGCCGCCGACCGGCGAACTCGCCGTCTCAGTGGCGTTGCCGAAGCCGCGCTGGTAGTGCTGGTGGTTGTCGTTGTAGAGGCGCTGGTAGCAGGACAGCGTCGGAATACTCCACGAGTTGTTGGTCTTGTAGTGGAAGTTGCCGGTGCCGAAGATCGAGTGTGTGTTGGTCGCGTTGCCCGCGGACGCGGACAGGCTCTGACTGAGCGACTGGCTCAGCGCCGACAGGTGCGAGTGTGCGTGATGGTGATGCTGCTGCTGCTGTTGTTGGGCTTGTTGTTGCTGCTGCTGCTGTTGATGTTGATGTTGCTGTTGCTGTGGCTGTTGTTGCTGGTGTTGTTGGTGTTGCTGCTGTTGCTGCTGCTGTTGTTGGGCTTGTTGCTGCTGCTGATGATGGTGTTGCTGCTGCTGTTGCTGATGGCTGTTGTGTTGTTGTTGCTGCTGCTGCTCGTGTTGCTGATGCATGTGTTGCTGTTGCGGCTGTTGCTGGTGGTGATGGTGCTGCTGCTGCTGCTGCTGCTGTTGTTGCTGTTGCTGTTGCATGCCGCTCCACTGCGAGGCGCTGCTGCCTCCGCCCGCCGACTTGCCCGAGTCAATGCTGCTCACGCTACTCCGATTGTTTTCCATCGAGGAGCTGGCGACGCTGCTGCCGTCGTTGCCGCTGTCGCTGTTGTTGCTGCCGATGCTGGCCACCGCCGCCGCTGTCGAGTTCAGCTGCTGAAAGTACTGGTTCAGCGCAGTGTTGGCGTGCTCCTGGAAGAATCCAGCACAGGCACTCGCCTGCGACGACATCGTGCAATCTCGCTGCAGAAGTTGTATCACTGTGTCTCGTTGATTTTTGGCACAAACTTTCACACTTTGCGCACTTTTACACACTTTTAATGTATTTAAAATGTTTCGGTTGGTGCGTGAGAGAATCAAAACTTTGCAATTCCTACCAAGCGATGATCACATTTTTCATGCACCTTTTTCTATTCTCGAGTTGTCTTCGTTGTGGCAATTTTGACAAGTTCCAACTCAAGTCTTGAGTCTACTGTTTGTTATTAGGCGTTCGCTATGCCCACATTTGAAATTTTGTGCTTTCATTGCAAGTTGCAATTTTATTATTTGGGTTTTTCTATTGGAATTGAAGGGATTTAGAACAATTTTGCAATGTGACTTTTTTGTATGTGTGAGTGTGATTTGTATGAATCGCTGGTGAAAATGGGGTTTGGTTTGTAAACTAACTCAAAAAAGTTAATGAAATAACTCTATTCAAGGCACTTTGTGAAAAATATAAAATGTCAAAATGTGTCTGCGAAGATTGAAGACTGTTTTATTTAGTGCAAAGATAAAATTGAACTGAAGTGTATGCGACTTTTGGAATGTGCAATGATATAAAACTTCAGTACAGGTAAAACTTTTAGTTGGTTTAAAAATGATGTGACTTGCTTTATTGTTGATGACAATTTTTAACTTATTTTAAGCCATTTTAATGATATTCCAGGTGATGAAGTTTTCATGAATGCGATCGGTTTTCATGTGTTTATTACAGTTGTGTGCATTAAAGTTGTTGTAAAAGTACTTGTTGTACTTTTTCTATTTCAAAACCCATCTGTGTAAATCAGTATTTCGATGCCTTGAAGTTGAAAATTGATTGCATTTGATTGAATTGAAATTGAACGTTGATTGAATTGATAGCATTTACATTGGCAGTAAATTGCAATTTTTGTTTTCTTTTCAGTTGGTTGTGTTTTATTTGAAAGATTTTTTTTTGTCATTTTGTAGTCAACAAACAAGTAGTTGAATGCCCATTTTAATTAATTGTTATTTACTTTTAGCGTATTTCTCTTCAATTGGCAAAGATTTTCAGAGACAATTTAAGTGAAATAAATATTAGGCGATTAATTAATGAAAAAATTAAATTATATAAATTTGGTTGCACTTTGGTATTGAATTTGCAAAAATCAAATGAAACCTTAAATAATCTGCGCCAATTACTAAGTTTTTTGTAATTTAATTATTAAGTAGTTATTTAATATTTTGTTTAATAATTGATTGAGTAAATAAGTATGGCATTTAATAAATTGAATTGGATTATTTTTAATGTTCTAATAACACTTAGTCAACTGAGTAAATAATTTTCGATTTCATAAATGACTTATGATTAATAATTTACTAACGATTGAAGAACTGCATTGCTTTTGGCTAATTTTTAAGAACTTAAAAACTGTATAATTATGAATATATCATTATTCTTAGTAAATCATTCTTAACGTTTAATTAAATTTAATTTAATTGAAACTAATTAAAGCTAACTCTTAATGTGCTCAAATCATCATGAATTACTATTAATTCTTAATGATTCCAAAAAATTTCAAATTGTTGCAATTTTCAGTCAATAATTGCAAGTAAATTAAAGAAATTAACTAGTAAAAATTGATTAGAAATTTTTCTAAAATCACAACTGCATTGCTTTTGGCTAATTTTTAAGAACTTCAAAATTGTTCAAATCTTTTAAAAATGACATAATTATGAATATATCATTATTCTTCGTAAATCATTCTTAACGGTTGCACAATTTGTAGAAAATTTCGTTCAATTGAAACTAATTAAAGCTAACTCTTAATGTGCTCAAATAATCATGAATTTCTATTAATTCTTAATGATTCCAAAAAATTTCAAATTGTTGCAATTTTCAGTCAATAACTGCAAGTAAATTGAAGAAATTAACTAGTAAAAAATTATTAGAAATCTTTCTAAAATCGCAAATTACCAATATTGTTTAATAAATCAGTTTCTTTCAGATTTAGACTAATTCGCAAGGTTAAGCAGCATTTCTTGTTGTATTTATTTTTGGTTTTATTTAAAATTTATTTTCCAATCAATTTTAGTTTTAATGTAGTTATTAATCATTTAAATAATTTAAATAAATAATTGACTAAATTTAAAGTTTAATTTAACTGTCCAAAAATTGGCAACCATTTAATTCTGAAATATTGTAAATATTCCAAATAACTTTTGTTTAATTATTTTAATTCAAGTTCTTTATTTAAATAAACACAAATTTCAGCTCTCTTGCTACTTAATTGCACGTTTGCTAGTTACTGTCTTCAAAGTGAATTTAACTTTTCATACACAATTTTGCCAACTTCACGAACATTGTTTTGTTTTTTTTTAATAGTGTGTTCCTTTAACGCAATTAAGTGCTATTAAATATTAATTACAACAAATTAATTTAATTATAAAATAATCCATACTATGTCTGCGTCTTAGCTGACTTGGGCAACTAAATCACAACTCAAATTCCAAAACTTTCACCAATCGTGGCTCAATTCAGAATTTTGCTCGAATACTAAAAGTGAGAAGCAATGCAAAGTGCATTGTGCAAATGTCTATCTCGAGCCCATAATAGCCCTGCAAATTAGTTATGAAAAGGCATTCTGATTTTATTGTCCATTTTGCTTTTGCGGGGCGTCACAATCTGCGCCGGTTTTAGTCCGACGCTGCAACTATTCAAACCAATTTGAGTGCGAACTCAGTTGAAATGCAATAAATCCTCAAACAGATTCTAGTGGCGGTCACCTTGCACTGTGTGTGTGTGTGAATGCGTGCGTGTGTGTGTGTGTGTTTGTACCTTTTCTTATTTAGATCTTTGGGGTTTTGAGTTTTCTCGTTATTTCAATTTGTTTGGACTAATTGAATGGTGTAGGTGATGAGAAAACACTTCAGAATGTTTGGTTCTTCAAATTGGATCGTGGTTTATGTTTCTGATTGTTGGTTTTGTTCGAATATCGAGTTGTTCAAATTAAAAAGCACAGAATTCTCTTGGAACAGGATGACGTGCGAGAAAGTCATGAAACTTTTAATTGAAGCGAAATGCAGTGCTTTTCTATGGAACGCTGAATGCTGTCTGATGTTGTTGTTGGACGCTGCCGATCGCCGATCGCTGACGTCGCGCGTTTTTAATCCACTCGGCTGCGATACGTCGCCGATTCAACTGCCCGTCCAATTGTTGTTTCATACAATTTCCAGTTAATCGCTCTAATCGCTTGCACTTTGCATTTTTTCTGCTTTCTTGCTGATTATATTTGTTATAGTTGTAGTTTTTGTTGTTAGTTTTGTTTGCAAATCGACGACTTTAATACTGTAGACGCGACTGCGGCTGGTTTGAGCTTGAAATTGTCGTATCAATAGTGGGATTATCGCCAATTGCGAAGCGAGACTTATTTTAATAAATTTTTGCTTTTTTCGCAATCGAAATTCTGTGCGGCGCATCAAAATGGTCGCACTTGCAATTAGAACTTTCTGCGGATCCGAAAACTTCCACGAACTTTGCGATAAGCGCAATTTTAAGGAAAAAACGTTGTTTTCCACTACACGTTGTGTTTTATGTAACGTTTGATGTTATTAGACATTTTTTAGATTTTCCTTTGTTTTAAACATTTTTTCAAATTTTTTTTAAACACTTGCGAAAAACATTGGTTTTTGTTACACTTTTTCAGAATGCCGACAAACGTTCCACGTTGTTGGCATTTTTTTCACACAAATATTTTCTATGAATATTTGCAATTTGTAAATGATTTTTTTTATTTTTAAGTTATGCGAATAATTGCGGTGTACGCTCAACGAATTGTTTAGTCGGCGTTAGTCCGTGCGCGCTGCGACCAATTCGTCCAGTAAACGCGATGCGACCATATGCCGGCCTTAGCACCAGTTCGTCTCCGTCTCGGTGTCGGTGTCGGTGTCGGCCTCGGAGCGGCTTGCAGTCGATCTGAATCTAACAGCGAAACTGAACGGCCGGCAGCGGCAACGAACGCGAGCTGCTTGTGCAGTGCGCTGCTGCGCAAACAGCAAACAGCCCTATAGAACCAAAACAACAACAACAACAAAAACAGCAGCGACCACACAACAACACCAACCAACAAAGAAAAACAAACAGCAAATACGTAAAGTATAGTCAAGAAAAACAGCCCCACCGACAAAAAATGTAAACCGAAAGGGTAGCTGCAGTGCGGCTGCACGCGGCAGCGACAGCGACGGCGACAGCAGCGACAACGACAGCAGCGTCAATGCCGATGCCGACAGCAACGGCGACAGCGGCAAACAGCGAACGCTGCAGTGCTTGAAACGTCAAACTGGAAGCTCGGATGTGTCGCTGTGTAGGTGTTTGCGGCGCGCAAAAGTCCGCCGCTCACATGGCGTGCGAGTGCGCCAAGTCGGCGTGGGGCGCAACAGGAAACAAAATGCGCCAATGTGCAAACTAGCCGCGTCAACGAAAATGGGATTTACGGTGACAACAACAACAACCGTCACCTGAGTACGAACGGGCGATGGTGCGAAACCGTAGTTGGCAATGGGGGCGCTTGGCGGGGCCGCTAGTAGTGCCGATTCGGTGGGACAAGATGAGGGTGGGGGTGCGGCTGTGGCCTGACCACAACCGCATGCCGCTTCCGAATGCGGCTAATCAATTGATACTCTCAGCGAGTGCTTGCGGCAGCGGTTCTTAAATGGGCACCTCACTGAAATGCCGTAGACCTTCTCTGCGAAGACAACGAAGGCAGAGAACACAACGTTAACAAACAGTGTTGATTTCGTAAAGTGCTTTCCCCAAATAATTTTTTTGATTTTTGTTTGTTATCATCAGCCTTTGGTAAACTGTGAAATAATCGAGAATTATGACACTTTTTAGATTTGAGAAACTACTTCCTGGTCTCACTGAAGCCAGACGCCAGAAGACGCAAATACAAAATGTTTGAAAAAGAGAATTAATTTGAATTGCAAACTCATCACTAACTATGTAAAGCTTCTTCATGTTTCTGGATAGAAGTGCTATACATACATTAGAGAGATTTCAGCGCACATTCCCTTACTCCCTTTTTCTGGGAGTTTGATGAGAAAATGCATTGGTCAAAAATTGACTTATGACCACATAAAAGTTCTCCCACTAACACTGAGGACTCTGGACTCAAAAGTGTTTTCTCGTTTTCGCCAAAAAACATTGGATAGACTACTCGATCTGCGATAAACAATTTGGCAATATTTCATTTCAAATCGTCAGCCTTCAGATCATGTCATAGTAATGTAGTCTACAAGAAAACAGAGTATTTTGGAAACTACCAACATCGATTTAACCCTTTCCGGAAATTTGTACGATACATCGTACAATTTCTTTTAACGATTTTTTATTTGACAGCGAAAGCATTTTTTATGAAACGGCTTTTTAATTCTTATTAAGTAGGTTGTGTTGTACCATTCTGTTTAAAAATATAATAGTTAGGTATACTTTTTATTTAGACGCAAAAAACCAAACAATTTCAAAGTTTGTACCTCAGTTGATTTACAAAACTTATTAAATTTAATTTTTTGCGTCTAAATATTTTTCCCGAGCCTTTAAAAAAATTTTACGATATATCGCACAAAGGGTTGCAAAGCTTTGTACGATATATCGTACAAATGAAAGGCAAAGGTTGCAAGTGACGTTTGCATTTTCTTTTAAGTTATGGATTTGGTAACATAATTTTTCCGTTTGCTTGAATGCCACGCCCATCAGTAAATTGTATGACTATCTAATAAAATTCGACTATTCGGCAAATTTCTACTAAGAAATGACAATTACTAGACGATTTTGTGTTTTACTGGGCAGACACGGGTTATGTAAGGTTAGACGTGCGTACTTGCCACTTCCACTACGATAATAAATATTGGCTATATTCAGTGCCTTTCTGTAAAACTGTTCGAATTTTAATTGATTCTGTGTTTTATTGAGAGGAAAAGCGCTTTGCAACAACAACAACGGTTATATAAGGCCGGATAAATGTGACTCAATTGTTAATTTATATAATTTATATAGGTTTCGATCAAAATGAAATCACGTTTTGATTTTTGTTGTTATAATATTTGTTTTCTATTAAAAAAACCAATGAATTGTTCATAAAACTTAAAAAAGGAAACAAAAATTGCATGCATTTTTACTCCTTTGCGGACCATTGTACGATATATCGTACAAAATTGATTGAGCTGTAATTCTCAACCTAAATGGTATTTTTGATATTTTGTTGTATTTTATTGCTAAAATGTTCAATGAGAGTCAATAGTTTGAAAGAAAAATTTGTATCTCAAGAAATGCGGAAATTGACCGGAAAGGGTTAAATACTTCTAGTTATTCCTGTTTTACAGTATTTTTCAACACAAAAAATAAAAAAAACAATGAATGTTCCAAAACTCAACACCAGATGTAATTTCGTAATCATTTTTGTAGTTATCCATTCGTTTTACCCTCAAATTTATTTGCCCACTTTATCCCACTGTTTAGGTCCGTTATATTTGTTTCCATCCAGCTTATCAGCAAAGTTTAGCATCTTTAACTGCAGATAGCATTCGCAAAGACATCTACTAAATATGGCGAAATTCCAATTTGACTAACAAGCTGAGCGAAGATAACGAAGTCCGTCAACTCGACTATAAAATTTGGCGAATACAAAGTTAAACGTCTCCATTTCCACACTTCTCAACTTTCAGAAAGAAAAGCAAAAACTTCTAGCCGGACATGAGGCCGAATGCGGACGGTGTATCGGTATGCAAATGACACAAACAACATTTCTTGGGGTTCTGGGGGCGATTTGAAAACACAACGACAACTCGTCAGCAGCCGTGAGCGCTGCCAGTGAGAAGAGAAGCCGGAGAGCTTTTCTGATGTCGGCGCCAACGAGCGCAGCAGCGCTGCAGCCAGTCGCTGCGCAGCCGCTGCCGTTGCCGTCGCCGTTGACGTCGCCAGCAAAGTCACGTGGATGTCGGTATGACCTAAAGCCCATTGTCTGGCAGCGCCAGAGTTCTAAGCACGTGTATCAGTCACACACAACAGTATCAACGGCGGCAGCGGTGGCAAAAGCAACAGCAACAACAACCGCAAACGGCAAAAAATAAACGAGCTGTGTGAGCGGCGAGCAACAAGCGCGCATGTTGACGACAGCAGCAAAACCAAAAACAACAACTGTAGCCGTGGCGAATATATCTTTGATGAATGCATTGGCGTACTTGTAGATACCGAAGCGACGGGCTGCACAGCGAGCGGACAGTAAGCGACGGGGCGCAGACGAGCGCCGGCCACGGGCGGGCCGGTTGACAGACGGGCGGACTAGCTGCCGGACCGACTGATTCCAGTGCGGCGCAGCGCGATTGGCGTTGACGATTGAGTGGGGGCCGCCGAGTGTTTCGACATTTGCGTTCGTTCGTGCGGCGCTGGCGAATCAATGCAATGCAATTTCGATATTTTCAACTAAATAGACCATTTGCCATGTTTGATGTGCGTTTTCGTTTTTCCAATAGTTTTGCTCCATGCGCGACGCTGCGTTTTCCGGCTAACTATGCAGTTAGCTGGTCGCTGGCCGTCAGGGCTGCGCATTAGCGTAGCTTTCGACAGGAAAAAGCTTCATTACAGCCGACATTCGTCTTTCCTAATGGCTAATGCCATCATCGCATCGAAGTCATTCGCATTACTTGGCCGCGAGTGCTACGTATACGCAAATGCGCGGCGCTGCGGCATACTTTTCTTACGTGGCGCACATCTGCCTCAGCTCAGTGGTGGTGCATTAGATTAGCGACTTGATTAATTTCGTCGCCAACGCACCGGCCACTAGTGCCGCCGCGGCCGCATATCGGTTACCGGCAATCGAGGCACTCAGTCGCCGTAATTAAACCAAAGTCATAATCGTATCTACAGCGCGTACAGGGAAGTGCTGAAAGTGTGACGTTACGGCGTTGTGGCGGTGTGGTGTCGCATTTCTTTCTGATTAAAACACACTAACCACAAGTCTAGTCTCCAGCCATGTTGCGGCGACAATTTCGCCATTTCTTCGTGCCAGCATGCGACGCACACTCGCCGAAAGCCGCATAACCAATGGAAATGTGCGGAATTGTTGGTGTTTTTTTGGGAATCAGTTCGATTTCAAATGAGTTCAAAATAGCCAACAACTTAATTAAAGCTACATAAGTCAGACGTAGACGGGGTCGGGTGGGACTAACGGGAGCTATGACTTCATTCACTCATTAATTTCATTCACCTTTCATACAAGTCAACTCAACGAAAATCGCTCAAGCTGCGCTACGTTGGAGATGGCCAAAGGGTGTCAGTCAAAGGACCGTTTCCGATAGGACAAGGGAAAATCACGCACTAGACGTGGCACTGAAGGAATTGTGAATGGGCCCATACGAAACCTTCCACGGTTTCATACTTAACGAACACTGGATCGTTCATAGAGATGCACAAACAATGGGACTCCCTTCGGAATTGGAGATTGCTTGGTTGATGGAGAAGACTCCCTACCCATTCCTTATTGATCTTCACGACGATAAAGACTCTGCTTTCGAACTGAAGCCGATAGTCTACTGCTTCCATGTTCGTTTTCACGCACATCGTTTCCAATTGCATAACCATTGCTTCAATGAAGAAGAGAGAAGACGACCAGCGATAGGCTCACTTTCTTATTTGCTCAGCTCATATTGACCAATTTGTACGCTTCTATTTCCAGGGATTTCACAGTTGTCCAAATTCCATATACACACTTTCTTACATTCATTTATGATCTTTGATTACTTTGCAGAGTTTTCTATAGCTTTTAGAAAATCTTAACTGATCTTGCAAAATAACTCTCCCCCACAATGTTTCTTCAATGATCCAGTCAATCACCTTCCAAATAGCTCAAACAGACTTCAATTTAAAAGAGCATCGTTAACTATTCGCTGGCTAGTTTAGGCACCAATTAACGCCAGTTCCTATATACATTTTGGTATTGTCCAGGCCCATGGCTATCACAATTCGTGGTTTACAAGATCGAGCTTAGAGTTATAGACGTTGAATACATAACGCTTCTACAGTACATAGACCTCATATCAGCAATAATCAAACTAAGGAAGTTTTCAAGGAGGCAAGAATGAGATAAAATCAATCAAAATTTCGAAGTGCTGACATGGGCTATTGGAACAACAAAATCAGCTCGAAGAATGAAACCAATCATTGCAGGGGCGTAGCCAAAACTTGGTCATGGGGGGTGAAGTGAAAGTGTGTTTGTCTCATTGGTACAAAAATTAGCATCGAGCAGTTAGGCATGGAGGGGTTGACATTTATATTTTTTTTTTAATTAAGTATTATGGGAAATAATAATATTATACATATTATTAATTTATTACATATTATAATGTGGGAATTTTTTGGGATTTTTTGGGATATTGGGGAAAATTGGGAATTTTGATTTTTTGAATTTTTTTAAATTTAATATTCCCCGATTTTCTGTCAAAATTTCATGATATTTGGTTTACTGGAAGTTGAGTTATTGCGTCTGAAGTGAAAATATGTCTGTATCGTCGGTACAAAAATATTAAGTTTTGCCTTTGACTTGCTAAAACTTTAGCCGAAACATTGCAATTGATGAACCAAGTTTATGGTGATGACTGTTTATCCCGTGGCAAATTTCCTGGGTTGCATAAGCATTTAATCGCTTACGGTCTTAAGAACATAAATGATGACCAACATGTTGGCCAACTGAAATCCGCGATCACCAAAGATTTCATCAACACTGTGCGTGAATTCATCAAAGATTACCCAAAATTTAAATTCTTGAAAGTGGATTTAGCATCTCAATAACATTAATTTATCGCATTTTAATTGAACAAGTGGATATTGAAAAATGGGTGCAGGGTTTATTCTACACAACTTGGCTGACTTCATCTCACTTGTGACTGATTTTTTAAATTTGATTTTTCTATTTTGATTTTCTGCATTTTAACCGTCAACCAGTCCTCATCTTGCCTGATGCGGCACCATGCGACTTTCATCTTTTTGGAAAAAATGCATTTGCCGAGGAAAACGAAGCGTTTTAAGGACGTGTAAGCCATCCCAAAGGCTGGTACCGATACCCTGAAAGACGTTCCTGCCGACGATCTGAAAAACTCATTAGACACACTTTCAGATTATGCAAATTGCTGTATCGAGTCTGAAGGGTACTATTTAGAAAAATAAAAACAAATCATTTTTGCCAAAAAAGATGCTGTTTTTCAATTTTTTTTTCATTTTATTAAATGTTTAAAGGTAAAACGACCTTTTTGCTAGTGTGGCAACGTACATAGTGATTGAAAATATTGATTGATTAATGATAGGCCATGAGGGGGTTTGACACCCAAAAAATCCCTTTGGCTACGCCCCTGAATCATTGAGACAAATGCATAACTTGAGTCGAAGAATGGTCTTTGCTAACGAAAAACTTACACCAATAAATAATGTTTGAGAATTTCTTTGGAATTTTCGACCATTTCATCAAATTTTGGCTATCAATTACGCATATAAAATTTTCAACATTTTGCACATAGATGGGCACAGCTGTGGCAATCGTTGAGTCGTGACTTTATTTTCCTATCTTATTATAATTGTGAATATATCTGTATGGGTCGCTAAAGACTTCATTCTAAGGATACGTGAACAGATTATGTCAAAATCTACTCATATGTGTGACCACACAGTAGTAGAAAAGTCATGGACAGTGTCTCATTAGACTTGCCCGAAACTTGACTTGTATACCCATTACACATAAATGCGAATCTATTACAGACACCGATTTTCTTACACATGATATGCGACTTAATGGCTTGGGTCTTGTTTTCATGAAAATACTTTTGTGTTCATTATTTTCAAACCTTCGCAAAAATATTCATTGAGCAAGTCGGAGACCTGCCAAAAATGGTGAGGATATATTGAACGAAAGTAGCTTTCGAGATGGGAAGGTGCGACAGTTTTATCCTAAACTTATATTTAATAAAAATAGCCATTCTCGAGCCCATATAAGATACCCGCCCGAAGTTGGCTCAATGTCTAATGCGATACATCGGAGGTTGGTGGTGGGTTCGAACGACATTACAACCAGAACAATGCTGTCATTGCCACTGTTTGTTAGGATATTTTTAAATGTTGTTGCGCGAAAAAATGGCATAAATGATATTAAGGTATATGCGAAATCATGTCCAACAAATTGTTTAGCACGCAAAAAACTGTTTTAAAAGCAGCCTTCAGCGGCAGCCAACCGCTGCACCACCTGTGCTCCCTTCAACTGAATTGGCAACCTATACATAGAACTGTCAGAAAAATAGACCACGCCACCGCACCAGCATCCTGCGCACGCCAATCAGCCGCACGCGGCAACAGAAGGCCAACAACAGTGGCAGCGGCGGCATCGTCTTGGGTCGTTGCCTTCCCCGCAACGAGAAAGAAGCGCAAATGTTGCAACAGCGAAGTGGAAAATTTTCGGTAAACGCTTCGAGTGCGGCGAATGGGAAAAGTCAAATCTGCACGCAGCCTAAATTCGGCCAAACTAGCCGCGTGGACAGATAGACTGACAGTCAGCTTCAATCACGTCTGCGCGCATTAGCATCGACAACAGCGGAAACTTTAGGCGGCGGCGGTCGGGCAAACAGTTGAAATCGGAAGCGATTGCTGCGCCGCAGCGGCAGCGGCAGACGGACAGACGCACGCACACTACGCTGAGTCACATTCACCATACACGCGACGCGCCACTGGAAGACGGCCGGCACATGTGGCGGCAAGCGGAGGATTTTGCGCAACGCGCCGCATGCCGCCGTCATGGAAACTGCCAAGGAAAAGGGCACTGCGAACGGGAAGCGCGGATGAAATTCATTTAAGCCGCGCCCATCTGCCCCCCGGGCTGTGCCGCGACGCGGGGTGACCAGCGCGTGTGCATGCGTATTATAAATAACAACAAAAAAAACAGAAACACAATCGAACGCAATTGAATTCGACTTGGCACCCCGCGGCCTGCGCCCAAAGCACCCACACACCGTCAGCCGTGCTTCGGCAGCGTCGAACTTTTGGCACATTTGGTCGGAGCAATCTACGACGACGACGACGACGACGCAGCCGACGGTCGAAAGAAGAAGCGCGAGCAACAACGTCGATCGGCTGGCGTTGCTGCCGGCGCGAGCGTCAGCGCCGCTGCCGATGTCGTCGCAGCTGCGCATTCTTTCGTTTGTTGTGAATTGCGAATTGCTGTTATCACGTTTTGGCAACACGTGCTTCTGGCCGGAGTGTTTGATTACGAAAGGAGAAATTCACAAGCCCCGAACCGAGCCAGGCCGAGTGTGAGCGAACGAGCGTGTGAGTGCGAGAGCGATGCGATGCGATGCGATGCGTGGTGGCTGTCAATGCAGCTGCAAGCGACGATGGGAGCACACCACTGCCCCTGCCAGCGGCATTTGGGCCTCGTAGAATGAGCGCTGGGGCTCCAGGCTGCCGTGGTGTTGAAAAGTTAATAAAAGCAACAATAACCATAACGGCAGCAGCAGCAGCAACAGCGCAAACAGTCATAGCCACGAGGCAAAGTCGAAAACGATGACGGTGGCGGTGACAGAGGAGGCGGCAGCTTAAAAATAGCAACACGGTATGGGACGCAGACGGCGCACTTGGAACGGCAACAACAAAACCGACAGCGCGCCGAACGTCGATTGAGAAGCTGCTTAATGCAGTTAAGAAGCCGTCAAGTAGTGGGGGGAAGCCGGGCAAGGCGGCCACACAATCATTTACTCGTGTTTGCGGGTAGAAAACATTTGTTGTGGGAAATATGAGCAACAAAAAACACAGAACAGTAATAGTAGAAATTAACGGTCGGCCCAACACGAAATGGGAAGTACCCTGCACTCGGGGAGGTGCACAACT
Source organism: Melieria picta (assembly GCA_964056695.1). NCBI lineage: Eukaryota > Metazoa > Arthropoda > Insecta > Diptera > Ulidiidae > Melieria > Melieria picta. The sequence continues at coordinate 28,171,580 of OZ057399.1, forward strand.
GAGATGTCACAGATTGCGATCGCGACTAAATCAACACCAAAATAGGATATTTTGCTGTCAACACCCATAGTGGAATTTTCAACCATCAGTTCAAAATCGACTGCAAAATTTTCATTGCTCAATATATACGAACTTTGCGAGTTGAATATCTGACAGGAAAACATTGCCATTTAAATCGAGCGAAAATTTTCATTCTTCAGGTTTTTGAACGATATTAGATTTAGCACTTGAAACATTCGTTGATTAGGAAGTCGATTCAGTTAGTTAAACAGCAAAAGATCTTGTCTACAAATCTCACAAGGACGTATCCTTTATAGTCAGTGGCGGATTCAGGAGCGGTTTTGGGGGTTGAAATCCCCCCCTAAATATTAGGATCGACTTTAAAACTACAAACAAATTAAAAGGCCTTTTATAAATAAAAAATTACTTTTTGAAATACCCCCGAAATATTTTTCTGAATCCGCCCCTGTACGTATATAGTACTGCAAAAATACTGGTGACCCTAAGAGCCTTGATTAGTATTATAAACTCAATCAAAAAGGGTATCAAAAACATAAAATACAATTTTTGCAAACACCCTGAAAAAATTGTACCGAAAGGGTTAAATAGGGTTGTAGGGTTTTGGATTGAGCTCGGTTCAAAAACACTATGTTCAACTGTTGACATATTTTGAATTTTACATTAAATTTTGATGTGACTGATGATTCTTATTAAACAAAAACCATCTCTCCTGCCAGCTGCCGTTACTAAGATTCTGATATTTAATTACTTTAAATTATCGATAATGATTTAACGGAGAAGTTACACTTTCAAAACTACGACCAAGTCTCTAAAGAAGAAAAATCTGCCAGAGTCATCGGATGTTATTCCAATAGAAATATAGTACACAGACCTAATTCAATCTCTATCGCTATGGAAACATTTTTTATTGTGTCGTACCGTTGTATTGTATAACTTTCCGTATGTGATTCGGTTTGTTAGAAATGGTGAGTGCAATGCAACGCTTTTGGTAACAAGAACCCGATAGCCAATGTGAATATTAAACCAATATTTACATAAACAACTGGCAAGAGAACCAGAATATTCTAATTTTAGACCAAGCACGCAGCTAAATATAACCAAAAGAAAAATAATCAAAGACAGACTTGTAACCTAATGGCGTCAAGTGTTTGCAGTAAATAGTCGAATGAAAATATTATTTCCCTGAAATTGGAGTAACGTGAGAATTGAATTCGCCGGTCGACCGGCGGCAATCGCACAATTTGCGGCAGCGGCGCGTGACACAAATTAATTGGACGATTGAAAAGAACTATTTTACAATTTATTAGAAGTACACACAGTATATGTGTGGGAGATTAGAACATTTATTGCCAACTCAAGAGCAATGCAATAAATTTCATTCAAAGGCGGCAGAAAAGCACGGCAAATGGACAAAGGAGCAAAGGTCAGAAGTGGCGCGCGCGGAGCATGAATGAAAAAAATGGGAAAATGTGAGCCGCCGCACGCTGTTGAGAGTGACGATGATGATCGGTGGATTGGTGATGAAATCACGAGTGAGCCACAACAACAACAACTCCAGCGTCACCATCATATCGGCGCAGACTTCCTTATCGCAACTTGCAGGCGTATAAATTTAGAAGTTCGAAAAGACTTCCACATACGAAACGTGCGCACTCAAACTCAAAATCAGCAAAAACCAAGAGCAAAAAATCAACTGCGAAAACGTCAAAGGCACACCTCTCCGACATGTGACAGACTGTTAAAGCCATAATAACAACAACAACAACAACAACTATAAGAGCAACAACAGCAGCAACACGATAACGACTGCAAATTGATTAAAATGAATCGCGCGCATTCACATTCACACACACACACACACACAATCGCTTGCACGCTGCAACCTACAAATAAATGCGAGTGGCAAAAAAGCTACAATAACAACAGCGCAGCAAAAATAACAAATTAACGTGGATAAAAACAAAAAAACAGAAAGCAACAAAACCGATGAACAACGAAAATACACCAAACAACAACACCAACAATTTTACAAATAAAAACCACGTTTGCACACATGCGCAAAAAATCGCGCTGACGCTGCGGAAGGTGCGGAAGTTGGTTGCAGTCGACAGTGAATAACGTCAGCAACATGTGCGGCAACATTTGTCTGAAATGTTGCCAACGTCGGCGGCGAGATGACGCCGCAATTGTTGATAGTCGGGCAGCGTATACGCTCCGTGACACCGTCAGGGCGCGCAGTGTTGTGGTCGTTGTTGCTGCTGTTGCTGTTGCTGTAGTATGGTCGGCAGCATGTTGCGCCGATAACGTGCCAAACCGCCAGCCAAGCAGTCGGCCAGCAGCTTATCGATGGGACATTATTTTGCATTCAAAGCTTCACATTTGGCATTTGCAGTGACGCAGAGACGGTGACAGCGCCGGTGTGTCGCTGCGTTGTTGGTAACGTCGCATGTGTGCGTTACAACCGCTTGTCGGTTTTTACTGCGACGCCCGCTGCGTTGGCTGTCGTCATCGGCGCCGCTGGGCTGTTGGACGAATAAGCTTTTCGCGCAAGCTTCACGCAAACGAATAGTTAGTTGCGATAGTTGACGCCAGAGTGTGTTGCTGACGGACGCACAAAGCTTTTCAGTGTTGTCAACGCAGCGCAAAGGTATTGCAGTGACGAACGGTAGGCGTTAGTGTGCGCCGAGTTGTATTCGAATGGAAGAGATGTACATACTTAATTTAGTATGTTTTCATATGCGACTCAGGCGACTCAAAAATACAAAATAAATGCTGAATACATATTTACACGAAAGCCCACTATTCTTTCATCACTGCTTCTGGGATCTTAGAACCTCCCCTGTATCCTTCGGTTAACACTCTAACTGTTTATGACGTCATGACGAAACGACAATTTATCGGGTAATGTCGAGTACATTTATCTATATTCATATAATTATTTGTCCTGACTGACTGCAGCTACAAACATGAAATTTAAACTGTAGGTACATCTTGAAAAATGAACCTCCGCTAAGACAGGATTTTTTGATATTCGGGTCTAAAAGGGCAAAACATGGATTAAGTTTTTATATGAAGAAACTTCATATAATGAGCTTATTGATTTGAAAGTTGGTGAAAATACTTCAAATCAAAAATAATTCCACACGTATTTTTTTCAATTTTTCGAAAATCAAAATTAAACGGGGTGAACCAAGGGTTAAGGTTCGTATACGCAAAGACTACGAAAAAACCATGAACCGATGGGCCTATTGACCTCAAAGTTGGTGAAAACACTTGAAATCAAAAAAAAATTTACACGTGTTTCTCATTTTTTTTTAATCAAAACTTAAAGGGGTGACCCAAGGGTTAAAAGTTTGTATAAAGAAACATTATTTGTTACGCTTTTTGACTTCAAACTTAGTCAAAGTACTTTAAATGTGAAATAATTTCATACGTGTTTTTTATTGTTTCGAAAATTAAAATCTGATGGGGCCAACGATGGGTTAAAAGTTCATATGGATAAACTGTGCAAAAACATGAATTAATGAGCTTATGGACTTCAAACTTGGTAAAAGTACTTTTAGGGAGAAATAATTTGACACGTGTTTTTAATTTTTCCAAAAATCGAAACCTAACGGCGTTGACCCATAGTTCACGCCGTTTGTATGTTTGTATGGAGAAAAAAGATTTTATGGGCCTTTTGACTATTTTTTATATAAGTATAAATCTGACGGAGTCAACGATGGGTTAAAAGTTTATATGGAGCAACTGGAAAAACATGAATTAATGGGCCTATTGACTTTAAAATTTGCTGAAAGTACTCTTATTAAGAAATAATTCGACACGTGTTTTTCACTTTTTTGAAAATCGAAATCCAACGGGGTGAACCAAGGGTTAAAAGTTTGTATGAAGAAACATGATTTGATTGGCCTTTTGACTTCAAACTTAGTGAAAGCACTTCACAAGTGAAATAATTCGATACGTGTTTTTCATTTTTTCGAAAATCAAAATCTGACTGGATTGATTTCCCCCCCCCCCCCCCCCCCGGGTTTGTATGAAGAAAATGCGAAAAACATGAATTAATGGGCCCATTGACTTCAAATTTGGTAAAAGTACTTAACATGTGAAATAATTCCATATGTTTTTTCACTTTTTCGAAAATCAAAATCTGACGGGGACAACGATGGGTTAAGAATTTGACGGAATGCGCCAATTGACTTCGAATGTGGTGAAAGACTTCAAATGAGAAATAATTAGAGAAGTATTTTTTCATAAAAATCTGACGGGATCAACAAAGGGTTAAGAAGAACTTAATTTATTGGCCCCATTGAGATCAAACTTGCGTGCAAAGCGGTGGGGCACTACTAGTTTGTCATAAAGGCCAAACTCTGATGCCCACAGAAGGGTTAAGCAGGCGCAAAGAGTTTTTCGAACCAAAGTTCAACAGTTAAAGGGTTAAGCCAAACGTACGAATCAAAACTTCAACATATATTCCAATAAAAATCGGTCTATTTCAGTTGTATTACTATACGATTAGCTAAAATTTCCAAAATCTGACCTCTGATATATGCTTCAACTTTTGACAGCCAGTGGGAATATGTGAACTTTTACTGTCCATATGAACTTTTTGCTGTCTTAGACTCATTCGCTGTGTAAAAAGGAACACAAAAAAGCACAAGGAACACATTTTCTCACTGATGGAGAACGGGAGAATGACAAAAATGTCAAACTACAATTAAAATTAAGTTCCAAGACGTCAACAAATAATCCTCATAGGGGCAGGTCTCGGTTAAGCAATCAACAGTGTTGCTGCAGTTTAATTTGTTTTATAAATTGACAAAGTTTTTTGATTTTTTGTCTAGATTTAGTCTTATTTTTTTAGATTTAGTACGAATTATATCCGGTCCGCATTTAGTCTCGTTCGTATTTTATTTTCGCTGCATTTTGTCTTGTCTGCATTTTTTCGGTCTACATTTTGTATTATCTGCATTTAATCTCCTCTGTATTTTGTCCTCTCGATATTGCTTAAATATTTGTCATTATGTCTTGTCTGCATTTCGTCTTCGCTTGCATATACTTCAACAGGTTTACCATTCAACCTCAGACCAACTTTGGGCCTTTTTGCTACACTGAATTCGGATTCGTTTTCAGCTTTTAACTTTTTTTTTCAAAATCTCGGCTTTTTAGTTGTTACCCAAACTTCTTTCAAACTCAAAGCTTCGCTTTTTCTATTCCGACTTGATTTATCCTACTAACCCATTCCTACTTAACCACACCAATGTTTAAAAACTCACACACCCGCTCACTTCATTCAAACAATGCGCCCAGCACCAACACAACACCACAACATTGCAAATTCATTGAGAAAATTCTTTCATTCGGCACACACAGCGGCCGCAGATTCTGTCGGCCCAAGAATTGGACCGCTTAGCGTCTCAATGTAAATGGTGCGTTTTGTGCGATTTCATTCAGGACTTGCGTCAAATGAATTAAATGCACAAAAACTTGAGCAACAACGGACAGCATCCAAAATATGAGTGCGACATGCGTCAGCGCCTCGGTGGCTCGGCGCACAGTGTCGAAACCAAAAATAAAATTACTACACAAATAAAACGAAAAAAGCGTATCGCGTGCGTGTGGGGGGAGGGGGGGAAAGATCGACGCTGCAGCCCTGCATGAAGCGCTGGGCGCAGACTGCCTAAATGAATCGCTGCCGCGTGCAATGCGGACCAACGCTTCCAATTTGTTTTAGTCACAAACTGTAAAACACGTCAGTGGGTCGCACGCGCTTCTTTCGTAGGGCCCGTTGCGCAGACTTGAGCGCGGCGACGCGCACGTTTCGGCTATTTTTGGCATCTTCGATAATCCAAAAGTGCGCGCCGCCCAACGTTCTGTGTTTCAACGAATTTTTAAATGTTGAACATTAATTTCACTAAAATGTTTTCATACTTGTGCATTGTTGCTGTTGCTATAATTGTTCTTGTTGTTGTTGTTGGTGTTCTTGTCGCTTTGCGTAGTTTTGTGTGCTTTTTCAAATTTTCTTGCACTGTCAACGTATCGACGCGTGCAATTGTCTGTCCGTTGGAAGTTTTTAAAAATTCCTCTGGTTGAATATTGAAATGTTTTTCGTTGGTTTTTGTTGCTTTTTGAACGAAAATTAGAATAGATGATCGCCGCCGTATCGTTGCCTTATGTTTCAACAATAAGTGAAATTCTTTCAATTTCAATTTGTATAATTTTTTTTCTAATTTTTAGTTGAAAACAATTTTAGAAACTTGTGTTTGTGGAAAAAACAACAAACAAACAATAACTACCAGTGTGTTGGGCAAAGACTAAAAACAGCACAGTATTCGAAATTGCTTTCAAGTTGTTTCCTTTAACCCTTTCGCTACAGATTTTTACTGGGGAAAGTTAAAATTTTAAATTTTACGTCTTAGGCTTATATGTGGTTATAATAGCAACATTCCATAAGAAATTTTTTAATTTTTATACTCGGATCCTGTATTTTAGAGTGTTTTTCTATGAGAGCAACCACATCGTTTTGGCTGTAAAAATTACTTAAACATTAAACTTTTTACGCATAACGGAAATTTGAATATTTCTTCATTTACTTCAGCCAAGATTAAAAAAAACAGTATCTAAATTGAAAGAAAACGTCAAATTATAAAGTTTTCTAATTGTTTCTGCTTCTTCTTCCTTTACTATGTCAAGATATACCATTAAAATAACGTGTATACTTCTCTTCTTTAAACTTAAATATTCAGTTTAATAATTTCGTATTTTTCGTAAAACTTCAAACTATTCTAAGGACCAACAAAATAATGTATTCTTGCAACCATAGAGGATGCAGACGTCCACAAAGTAGCATGTTGCCATATGGCAACAAAATAGCGAAAGGGTTAATGACTTGAAAACAAACAACAAAATGCGAATGGTTTCTGCTGCAGCGAATAGGTTACAGGATTATAATTGTTGAAATGATTTAGAAAATTATGAAAATAAATGTAACGCATTTATCTATTGTTTTCATTTTGTGTATCATCCACTTATATGAATAACTAGCAGGGCCCAATAAATCAAGTTTGTCTTAACCCTTCGTTGGCATACGTCAGATTTTAATGAAAAAATGCTTGCCTAATTATTTTTCATTTGAAGTGCTTTCATCATATTTTAAGTCAATATTAATAATTTAATATTTTAATCCATCGTTGAGCCCGTCAGATTTTGATTTTCGAAAAAATGAAAAACACATGTCTTATTTTTTTTTTATTAAATATTATGATTATTTTTGTATGATTAGCAATCAACTCGACCTATTATTGAGAGAGAAGCTTCTTCAACCGATCTCTTCGAATTCTTAAATACCAAACTTGGTAACTGCAGTGCCAATTGTATTTTTTACGCAGCTATTCATTTGTGTCGCTTAGGTTAGTCAGTGGATTGTTCATGCTTGGAGCATTTAAAAGGAGCTTACTTCCACCTGCTGTTCGTGTAAGTTCTGATCTTGTGATTCGCAATAATTTATAGCTGAATAATGTATATTTTTATATCCCTTCTTCGTTTTGTTATTCGATTGTAAAATGTATTACTCAAAATTTCTGAACAACATTGCATATACGTTCGTGTATTCATTGTGTATAATCTTAATCGGTTATGTAATGTGTAAATGTCATCGTAAAATGTTGACAATTGCAGCAAATACCAGTTTCGCTAGTGCAAAAAAAAATGAAATGAGCGTTTTACAAACTGTGAACTGCGCATTGTAAAAGTTCAAAACAATTCGCATTCACTGCACTCCAACTTAGCCCCTGGCCCAGGAATTACATCTCCAGGCGCCAGGCGCGTAGCCAGAGCTTCGGCAAATAATGGCAAACATTGTTGTTCTCATGGGGCGGTTCCAATACCCCAATCCCCCAAACCTTCTTGGCGGAGCCACTGCATTCGGCTAATAAAATGCTGCAAAAATAAGCTAAATTTTCACAACGCCCTGGCGGTGAATCGGCGTGCCAAACGTCTAACCGCGCAACGATTTAGTCAGCCAGTCAGTCAGTCAGCGAGTGGCACGAATTGAGTTTGGAAATTATTTGAAGGGAAACAGCGACGACCGAGCGAAGCATGTAATCGCTCAACCGTACACACACCACTTAAGTCAACAATTAACTGCAGCGGTACAACAGCAACAACAACAACAGCCATGACACCCAGTGATGTAATCGAGTTTAATGATTAGCTGCGAAAAGTTCTACAGTGCAAATAGAGTGCAAACACTCCCCCGCACTCGGCCAGCCGCCCATCTACAAAGTTGCACCCGCTACGCTCGGCAGCAAAATTCGCTAATTGCAATTTCACATTGCTAAAAAATCAGCACTATACTTGTTGTTGTTGTTGTTTTTGATATTGTCATTGTTGTTGTTGTGCGTGTTTTGGATTAATTTCTGTGTTGGGCGTTTCGTGGATGCGAACTTTGGTATTTGGGCGCAGCGCTCGCCATCTCACACTCCTCCCTCGGGGGGAGGAGAAGAGAGAAGTTTGGGAACAATTTCCAGTTCGCGTTGCATTAGCGGAGCATGAATTATTGATTCTACCGCAGCAAATGCGAATTCTACAAAATCAGTCGGTTGAGTGGAATTTTTAAATCAAGGGCACGAGTGCCATTAAATTTGTAGAATGAATTTGTGAAGTAACGTTCGGAGTACACCAATTTTTTTTAAGCGTAGAAAGTTGAAGTATTCGCTCTCAAACTGTTAATAAGTTTTTGTATGCACAACGAATGCATTCGGTCGATAATTCTTGTAGTCGTTTTGGAATGCGTCAAATAGTCAGACCACGGAGAGTGTCAGAGTTTTATAACAAAATTAAAAATAATCAAAAGTAAGATTTTCATACTCTGCCGCAATATAATTTCGGCCAACTCGGGAGGTGGTACCGGCTGGCCAAGATTTGAAGGTTTCTCCAAAAGTTTAAATGCGTCGGTATGAATTAGTTCACTTAATTCTTTTACTATTATTTTTGGATTTTGCTCATAGTTTATCATCATCGAACTTTAGCGAGGGTCCAGATTTTTATTCAATTTAAAAAACTATAATTCCACGAGCGAAAACGTTGCAACCAACTTTGACTTTGACTCACACTTTTCACCACTTCACCACAAATTGAGAATCGTTTTGTAGCCGTACAGTTGAAGAAGTTTCTTTACCAAGTTTTCAAAGGTGCAAACCAAAGCCTTAACACCATATGAGCAGTTCAAGTTGATTAACTCGTTATTGCCTCAATGAATGTTTTTTAAGACATTTTTCTGCGACTCGGTTCAAATTGAAGGTCAAAAAATTCGATCAATGGGTTTTTCGACATCAAATTGCCTGAACTTTTTAAATCTGCTATTGATATTCTTACAAATGCAAATTAAAAAAGTTTAAAAAAAGTGGTTTTATATTTCACAAAAACATTAAATTTACATAAAAAAAAATTAGTGAAATTTAGACGTCTTTGGACCTTAAATCTGAAAGCGTACAATGCAATAAGTTACAATAAGTTAATCCATTTTATACTTCTGATTAGTTAACGAATCATAAAAATTAGTAATGTTTGCAGTTTTTTATTACGATAAATATTTTTTGCATGCATGTTTTTTTTTGTTTTCTTTTATACTTAGATCTAGTGGATTTCTAATAAAATATTTTTTTACCATGCCACACCTTTTTTAATAAAGCCGAGTGGGCATTGAAAAGAACCTCATTTATAGATTTTTTTAACTCTTTAAATATACTAAAAATACCCAGATTTATACAAAATCCACACAGAATGATTGAAAAAATACCATACAAGTTGTGTATTATAAAAAAAGTGCGTTTAAATCTGTTAACCCATTTCGTACCATTGCACATTGATTCGACTCCATACAATCGCGGGACAAAATTTGTTGTAAGTTGGCAATGTCTGAGACTTAAATTTGCAATTTTTGTAATTTTTGGTGGGCTATAGCAACGAGTGTGTTGGCTAGATTTTTCAGATTTTACATTTAATCGGTAACGTCAACATTGATAATTGCAAAGAGTAACAGAAATTGTTTTAGGACCCTTTAGTTTTGCAATAAAAATGATAATAATAGACGTATGTTTTGCATTTGTGCAGTTTTATCAATTTTTCATGCTGATTGCATACTTTTAGGGATAAATAAAATTAATTTTGTAGAAAAATAGGCGTTTAGACCACTTTTCAAATTGGATTATTTTCTGAGATCGGAAGATATCGGAGGATGTAATTACATTATCCGACAAAGAGAGAGTGCTTCTTAAAATAAAAAAAATCCAGGAACATACTTTCACATACTTTTTAGATATTTTCCTCTAAGTTTTGCCAATTATCAGCTTTTTAATTTAGACAAATATTTTAAATTGAAAGTGAAGTAAAAGCCTCAGCTTTGCAAATTTTGAGAAAACATTAAAAGCGAAAATGGCCACATCATTTCTTAATCTATATTGAAAGTTTTAGCAACTTAAGCAACTTAAAGTATTAAAAAAAATCACATTTTCATCTGCGATTACGGACAAATGCCATCATCGATCTGGCTCAAACTCAATTTTCGTGTCTTTTTTAAATCCATCTCAAAATATTAGTACGAAATGGGTTAAATAACCAATATGTTCAACAGATTTAAGACGCAAATAATCTTTTTAATTAAACAAAACAACTTTTTAATGCTTCTATGTTATTAGTTCGGCACTATTCAGTTCACTGATTCGTGCCATAAAAAACTGTGGAAAACTGTGGCTTTTCTGAGTAAAAATACACTGAATAATAGCTCGACTGCATCTATGCTACTTCTGCATGAATGATATTCTATTCGAAGGCACAAAAACTTACCTTAAAATAGTTAGAAAAATATTGCGACAATTGTAGTGTGTAGTTCCACCACTTTTATAGTACATTTAATGTTTGAGTTGAGTTGAATGCAACGCTTACCTGGAAAAAAGAAAATTGCAACAATTAAGTTAAATATAAAAAAATTTATAAATATTCAACAAGTTTCCATTAAATTGCTTTCAACTTTAATTTCTTTGAATTAATTACAGAAATCTAAGTTATGCTTCTGAACAATTTTCTATAGAAATGAGAATGCAAATTAACATCGTGAGGACTCACTTCTCTTTTTAACACAATCGTTAATAATTGAATGAATTTGTATACTAAAAACGAGTAAAATGTTTGTGTGAAAGACAGAAAAGGGTGATAGAGAAACCTCTGAAATTCCATCAAAAGACAGCACACCCCAGAGAGGACATCAGTTGAGTAATGATTGAACTAATGATCTTCAGTTGATAAATGTATGAAGCTTAATTAACACAATGCTGCACAATGTGTCTGTGTTCAGCGAAGCCATAAGAAATTAAACTGAGCCAACCCCAAAAATGTCATTTAGTCATTGATTAACACTTTCATGTGCCATTTGCCAACATGGCCAAAATGTCTATGCAAAGCACACACACACAAACATGCCTACACACAGAGCCACCCAAGCGGATTCCCGATGCATTAAAAGCCACGGCATGTGACTGCCAGCAGCGAGCAGCGGCGACCGGCCACGCCATGTACACAATTTGCAATTAAACTAAAATTGGTGATTTCATTAAATTGAGAAACACTATGCTTAATGCACTTGCACTCATGACTGAAACACATACACACACATACACAGACGCGCCAATGCACTCGCCCAGTGCCAGCCAAGTCGATATGCAAACAAGCAAATTTGGGAAAGAAAGGCAACGGCAATCATATCGTGAGCATTTTGCATTTAAAATTTTGAATTTTTGCCAATTTGCAACTATTTTTAAAAATGAAAACAAAAGTTTTCTCTCGCACACACATACGATGAGTAAGTTTGTGTACTTTGTTCGTTTGCTGTCGTAAATGTTGCACAGTTTGCAGTGCAATGCACATAAATTAAGTGCTAATAAGTTTCTAAGCCGGCGATGGTAATTTGCGTAATCTGCATCCGAGATGACTCCAAGGCTCCGAAATGCCAAACAAAGAGTAAAATTAGCACAAAGAGTGGCCGAAGGGGAGCCGCCTTTGAAAGACGTTTCGGGTAATAGCAATTAAAATAGCATTTATCAACTCAATGGTGAGCGAGGTTGCGAGCATTGTTAACGAACAAAGATTTAAGTTATATTATTCACATTTGAATCGGATTAGCATAATATTTGAACTCATAAGTATAGTCAATGAAATTTGTCAAATATTTCAGATGGAAAATATTGTTGGGGATATTCAAATCAAAGTCTGGACTAAAAATAGTTCCAAAGTTTTTAAACTGAAAATTATACTTTTGGGGTTGAACCAAGACTTTGGCGCGTCACGTGAAATACAATTTGAAAAATCTGAAATTCAATTTAAAAATCTGAAATTCAATTTGAAAAATCAGAAATACAATTTTTAAAATTTGAAAATCAATTTGAAAATCTGAAATACAATTCGAAAATCTGAAATTTAATCTGAAAGTCTCAAATACAATTTGAAAATCAGAAATACAATTTTAAACGCCGAAATACAATTTTAAACGCTGAAATACAATTTGAATTTTCTGATACACAATTTGAAAAGGTGTAAATCAAAAGCCCTTAACACTTTCGCTCCAGGTTTTTACTGGGGAAAGTTAAAATTTTAAATTTTACGTCTTAGGCTTCTATGTGGTTATATTAGCAACATTCCATACGAAATTTTTTAATTTTTATACTCGGACCCTGTATTTTAGAGTGTTTTTCTATGAGAGCAACCACATTGTTGTGGCTGTAATAATTACTTAAACATAAAACTTTTTACGCATAACGAAAATTTGAATATTTCTTCATTTACTACAGCCAAAATTAAAAAAAAAGTATCTAATTTGAAAGAAAACGTCAAATGAAAAAGTTTTCTAATTTTTCTGCTTCTTCTTCCTTTACTATGTCAACATATACCATCAAAAAACATGTATACTTCTCTTCTTTAAACTTAAATATTCAGTTTATTAATTTCGTATTTTTCCTAAAACTTCAAGCTATTCTAAGGACCAACAAAATAATTTATTATTGAGACCACTGAGGGTTCAGACGTCCACAAAGTATCATGTTACCATATGGCAACAAAATAGCGAAAGGGTTAAAGCCGCCCTCGACAGTTTAGTGGTCTGTGCTTTCAGGGTGCCTAATTCTGGCAGGTTAAATGCTCAAATTCACAAGAAGCTGATTCGAATTATAAGAAACGTACAGGTGCGCTCTTGACAGGAAATGGCAAAATCTCTAAACCTTGAAAAACTGCCAACCGCCATTCGGATTCCCCTCTTCCTTTCCAGTTGAATTTTATGTTGCGCATGCAAAATTTTAATTTATGTATACAACTTTTGACCCCAAAACATATTTGTCATCCAAAATGTTTGTAGCAAAGAGATATTTGGGAGTTTGAACCCTAAAAATCCTACTTGTGTGCGCCACAGGTTATAACACATGTTGAGATAAAAGTGTTGAGTGGAATTGTTGCTACACAATGTACCAAATAGGCCTAAATGTGTCTCACAAATAGACAGACAGCCACCCATCCTAACAGATCAGCAGCGTTAACCCATCTCGATCAGTATTTCAATCAGAAAGCGAAGTAATTCTACCGTAGTAGAAATTAGTATTTGCAAGCAACATGGAACAACTACTGAATTCTTTGAATACAATGCAGTCAAAAGTCGCTGATGTTGTTTCTTACTCGCAGTGTAATCGTTAAATTGAAAAATTATGGAACTTTCGTTATGGATAAACGACCAAGGCAGCTGTCAGAAGTCAAGATTAGGTTGCCATTTTATTCATTTTAGTTAATCATTTACTTATGAAAAAAAGTAACGCCTCAGAAACGTCTTCAAATTATTAAAATTTTGTTTTGAAAATTGGTGTTCATTTCGGGAAGCACATACAAAATTATTTAAATTTTTTATCGTAATTAATAATTGACCAGTTAATTGGCGTCAACGGTGCTGCAATTTAAAACTGCTCCATTATTTCTTGCTGCATCTTTCCATCTTTCTTGCTTCTTCCACAGTTTCGAGACAATATTGAACAGATTGGGTTGGACCAAATTGGACTAAGAAAATATAGAACGTCAGTCAAATTGGAACAACAATTAAAAAAATTTATTTTTGTTTTTCTATGCGCTCCCCTCATTGAAAAAGCACTCATATAATGGTACTGCAATGTATATGTTTAATAAATTTAAACATTAATTGAAGAATTTAATCTAAAAACAAGATCTGTGTCCATGAATTGGATTTCATTGAAACTAAATTCCGAATGTAAACAGCAATTAAAATGACGAGCAGTACCCATCGAAAATGAAAAATGACAGCATAATTATCGGCTGTAATTATGCCCTGCAATCAGTAGCAACAACTCCGCCCCTGAAACTTTGCTCTGCTCGTGCGTTTCGTTCGAACTGTGTTTTCGAGTTATTTTCGTACTCACACTCACGGACTAACTAAACATAAATAATTGCGCACATGTGTCGCTCTGTGGGTCTAATTAAATTCTAAACATTGCAAACACTCGCAAACGTATTCGTATGCAATCGGCCACAATTCAAATTTAAATGTCACGCGCGAGTATCTTTTTTAATTAACACTACTTAAAGATATTTTTCGCCTGCTCTCCTTCCGTCTCTCTCTGTCTCTTTTACTCCGCAGCGCAGCGCAGGCCGGCGCTCAGCTACTGCCAGACTGTGTAGGGCATTTGTTGTTGTTGTTGTTAATGTTGTTCCACCTCGTGCTACACACAATTGAACGAAGCAAACTATTTGTAAAGGCGCACGTAGCAGCAGAATGCCAGAGCCGCACACCTCGCTGCACCGCCCGTTGTTGGCCAGCATCGCATACGGAACAGCGCCGCGCGGTCGCATCGCTCCGCCGCCGTCGGGCTTACATTCAATTAACGCGCCACAGCGAATTCATCAGCGGCCGCGGCGTGCACAACTTTGTCGAGTGCTGAGCGGGCGCGGCGTGTGTTGAACATTAATTTATGCCAACAAGAACATCAACAATATACAAGATTCTTGTTGATATCGCACTGACAGCGGATTGCCGAGCGCCAAAATAATGAAATCGACTTGAATTTGCTGGGCAGCCGCTGCCGCAAATTGCACGAGATCGAATCGCGGCAATCGAAATGGCCGCGTAGCGCCGACATTTCCATAAGCAGACAACTTTTTATTAACGAAATGCATTGCAAGCTTATCAAAGTAATCGACCATTCAAAACAATGCATCCATTAAAAATTAACGATAAAAGTTATCAACGGAACTGCGCCAAGTACGTCATAGACGCAGCAATGCAGCGGCCAACACATCAAGGAAAAATCTTCTATTGCGATTCGATTAACCTCAACCCGCTGGCACCTGCACACAGTCGGACAGCCACCGGCACACACACACACAGGCACACGTTGCACACTTGAAATTGCGGTGTGCGCGCGCTGTTGAAAGACACATTTGAAGCGGGCTCCTCAATTTTTTAGCGCAGCTGCCGCGGCACGCATCGCCGCCACGGCTGTTGACGCACTAATTGAATTGCCAGCGCACACAATCGCGATTGCAGTGCATTCCGCGCGTTTACAAAACGCTGCAAAAAAAACAAATTCACAATCACCGCCACCACCGCCATCACAACACCAACAACAGCAACCAACACAGTGCAGTGAATTGAAATGAGCGAATTAAGAGAATGAAACATAGGAATGAAGGCGTTAATGGCTGTGGCCAATATCACAGAATGCCGCATCAAAACACGCAAGAAACGCATGAAAGGCGATTGAAGGAATTTCGAATGAGATGTGCGTGAAAATCTTCGATCGAACACAACAAGAAATGCTTTCGGTTGTAGCTTTGAAAATTTATCTATTCAAATCAGCTAATTTAGTTGATTTAATTGAGACTTTATTGCGTTGTGTTAATTAACCCTGCATAGCCAACCATATTTAAGATACGTTTAAGTCAATGCTCGTCGATGCGACTAACATATTTTTAAGATCGATTTTAAGGTAAAATAAATAAATAAAATAAAATTAAAAAAATTAAATAAAATAAAATAAAATAAAATAAAATAAAATAAAATAAAATAAAATAAAATAAAATAAAATAAAATAAAATAAAATAAAATAAAATAAGACCAAATAAAAGAAAATCAAATCAAATAAAATAAAATAAAATAAAATAAGATAAAATAAGATAAAATAAGATAAAATAAAATAAAATAAAATAAAATAAAATAAAATAAAATAAAATAAAATGAAATAAAATGAAATAAAATAAAATAAAATAAAATAAAATAAAATAAAATAAAATAGAATAGAATAAAATAAAATAAAATAAAATAAAACAAAATAAAATAAAATAAAATAAAATAAAATAAAATAAAATAAAATAAAATAAAATAAAATAAATAAAATAAAATAAAATAAAATAAAATAAAATAAAATAAAATAAAATAAAATAAAATAAAATAAAATAAAATGAAATGAAATGAAATGAAATAAAATAAAATAAAATAAAATATTTATTTATTTATTTATTTATTTATTTTATTTCTTACGGCTTTTTAGGCCTAATTCATATTTCATTTTTGTTATAAATATATAATATAAACATAAAATATATAATATAAATATAAATATAAAATTATCTTATTGCTAAGGTCTTACAATAGTTGTACAGCTTCGTTTTGAATAAGATTTTTTCACAATGTTTTAAATCCTCTGGCAACTCATTGTAGGATTTCAGACCTTTATAAAACAAACAATTTTTTTCCATTTCTCTTCCAACTTTAGGAAGTTTGAAATTATTTTTCTGTCTTGTATTAATGCTATGCGTTTCGTTTATGAATTTTAAGTGAGTGTATAAGTAATTAGGTAAGTTACCATTTAGAATGTTATGGATAAACTTCATTGTGTAGTAAAATATTTGCTGTTTTACACTAAGCCAGTTAAGATTACACAGCATATCTCCTATATGTGCATCATATCGTGATTTCAACATAAATCGCATTGCTTTGTTTTGCATTTTTTGCAGCTTTTTAATTTGATTATCTTTCATTATAAAAAATATTGTTGGGCAATAAATAAAGTGCGGTTCGATAATGGACTTATAAACCATGATTTTATATGATTTTTGTAAATGTTTGCAAGTTCTTTTCATAAAGAAGATTTGATTGGCAATTTTACTAATTGTGTAATTAATGTGATCTTTGAATGTCAGTTTCTCATCAATTACAATACCTAAATATTTGATTTTATTTACTTTTCCAATCTCTACTCCGTTGAATTTCAGTCCATTCACGTGTATCTTGTTGTTTCTTGTGATAAACATAAATTTCGTTTTATCAATATTAAGCTTGAGTTTGTTTGCACAGAGCCAACTATAAAAACTGTCTAAGTCTGATTGCAGCTTTTCGTTCATTTGATCTATGTCCTTGCCACTTATCATGATCAACGCATCATCCGCAAAAAGCTTTATACTACTGAATTGAAGTGATGAAACAATATCGTTTATGTAAATGTTGAATAAAATTGGAGCCAAAACAGAACCTTGCGGCAGGCCGATTTTAACTTTCATATTGTCAGATACAGAGGAACCTATAAATAATAATAATAAAATAATAATGCATAAAATGCGTTTTAAGTGAATGAAAATGAAAAGACTATCATCAAAAATTTTTGTATGTGGCTTTTATTTTATTTTGCTAAATAATTACTAGCGTATTATTTCCTGAGATTGAGAATCAGGGAACACGGGATAGTCAAAACTACAAACATTGGCTAAGCAGGGTTAAAATTCTAAGAAGATCCTAAAAAGTGACCTACGAGTGACACACTGATTGGTTAATGCATTGAAATAGATATGGAAGGGTTTTGGGTTCGCGTTCCGACCGAAGAAAAATTTTGTCTCGAGAGCCCAAACCCAAACCCCTGAGTAAAAATTACTAGACTCCACGCTGAACACTAATCTAAACGAGCTTCGAACGAGGTTCATATAAAAATCCTTGTGTTGCTTAGTGCCGTAAAAGGGGACATGGTGTCACAACAAGTCAGCCTTTCAGAAACAGCCACTCTAACCTAACCTTGAGCGCAAGATCAGCCGGAACATGAAAAGGTGCCTTTTTGTCCAATTTCTCAGTGAACCTTAAGTCGATTATCGTAATCAACACTAAGCACTACGTTTTTTGAGGCCTTATACTCCCTAGAGGGTTGAAAGAAGGATAACAAAAACAAAACTTTGTGATCCTGCTATTTAGAAATCTCTCCTCGACCATACTATGTCAGTTATTCCAGTACTTGTTATTGCAATTCCCCAAAATTAAGCTTCTTTCTATTTGTTTGTTAGGTGCCTACGCACTTTCAGATAAACAGAAACACACAAAAATAACGTAAAAAATATAATTTCCTTCTTTTCATTATTGTAAAATTATACAAATTAAATATTAAGTGAAAAACACATGCATCACTCCGCTGATCGGAAACAGTTTTACAAACACACATACGTACTTTACAAACATTTCTGCTGAGTGACAAAGTTTTAAAATCCCGCCAACCATTGCCACTTGATTCACGTCCACAGCGTCTGGAGCAAAGTGAACAAAAAATCGAAAAGGCGACTCGCCAAAGGAAAACAAATTCATGAGCATCAATTTCATTTTAATACAGCGAAAACTTATGAATCCGCCACTTGAGTGCAACTGCGCTCTTGGCGACATTTATTTCACTTTGCACCGCTTCCAGCCCTCCTTCGGCGGCGTGTCGCGTCCGCAGCAACTGCACTCGGACAAATGCGAGTGTGTGTTGCCATGTGGCATTTTTCATTCACACACACACACACACATACATACATAAAAAACAGCGTGCACTCAGCGAATGCAGAGAAAACAAACACCCAACAACCCAACCACCTACCAACCAGCAACAATTCAACACTTTCAACATTTCGACATTATAATAAAACTTTACGATTTTGGCAGTGAAAAATTGCAACAACAATAACAACAACAAAATGAAAAACAGCATAAAAAGTTCAACAGAGAAAAGTTCTCACGTGATTTCAGCAAAATGCAAGAGATTTTTATTTCCTTCGGCATAATGCGCTCAATCTGCTTGCGCCAAACAGCCGCGTGTGGATGTGTGTGTGTGTGCGTGTAAGTGTGGGTGTGGGCGGCGAGATTTCAAGTGCTGCGAGCCAGGCAAATGGCAAAACACCTTTCAAGATTTTCCCTAAAGATTTTTTCTTGTATTTATGGCTGTTTATTTTTATTACAATTATAAATTTTATTGCATCTTATGCTAAATCAAAAAATGAAATCTGAACTTGAGAAGTAGGACACAAACGAGATATGCAAAAATTTAGAATTTCGCTTTTCTTGATAATAATATTTCTGCTTTGATTTTTCGAATGCTAAAAAGTGCTTTGAATGTTTTATTGCTCCAAACATGGTTCCAAGTGAATTGAGTTTACTTATTTCGATGCTCTGAATCCTCTAATTTTATGCGGTTTGACAACAGCAGCTTCACAACAGCTTAAAATTTGCTCTTAGAGGATCAAAATCGACGACTGTCCTCCAGTAAATTTTCCTTTTGAACGTTTCTTTCGAACATACTTACCCTCTATCTCCAACTCATAATACAGAATAATCGTTTTTATAGAATGGGCTCCCACTGATCCCCGGTTGGCCCGAGACGTACCGAATGCAAAACTAACTTGCATTTATTTTCTCTTCCGAATGTTTTTACCAAACATATCTAACCGCTATCTACAACTCTAATTTTCTATGGAATTGGCTCCCCACTTGTAAATCTAGTAGTAACGTGAGGAAACATTATATCTCGAAAACTACAGAAGCGATTTGAATGACTTATTCAACAATTGGCAACATTCTTTATTAAAGTTCAAGACAAACAAACAAACCAAACAAACGAAATTTTGAGGTTATCAACTTTTGGTTTTCTATGAAGCAAAAATTTATTAATATTTAAAAAATTCTTATAACCGAAATTCTTTATAAATCGCCTTAAACATATCGAACTGCCTGTACTTGCTTTATAAAAAACTAAATAAGTACATTAAAGATTAGTTTTAAGCCTTTAAAAGAGCGATAAGTTGAACAAATTATAGTTTATATCGAAAATACAATCACTACAGAAAGAATAATCCTATACAGTATTTTCAATATGCATTTTTGTAAATGCTACCATCACGTTGTCTTATGGATTTTTGTTTTGTTTGCTTATTTACTTAGAAAAAACATTCTTTTATCTAAAAAATGACATGTTAACGAATTGTCCATAACTCATGGTTAGGTTAGGTAAAGAAGGCACTTGCACTCGAAGGCCAAAATGGCCCATTGTGATTTCCTTTTTAAATCGCTCTGAAACTAACCAACTGCCTCAATCCGGGGCAACTCAGTTCGATTTATTAATAATGGAGAGCAGATCCGAGATTTCAGGGTTTGGATTTTGGGTTTCGGGATTTGCCGCTCTAGCCAGGTCCGTCAGAAATCTTGACCCCAGGGAACGAAGTTTGCTTTCTTACAGAGCCGTGCAGTGGCACAGGAAGTGTTGTATCGTTTTTACTTCTACCTCATCTCCGCAGCTTCCGCAGACATAACTGGACGAGAGGCGCTATTTGATAAGCAAAGATCAAGAAGAAGAAAATATACCCCATATGTATTTAATGGTAAGATTTTGGCTGTCTATGGGTTCACTAGTTTCTAGGAAATGTTCCAATTCCTCCGTTAAAACAACAAAATGGTGTAAGCGACCTACAGTTTTAAGTCGATTTCATAGGCAATTTAGGTCTTGGAGATTTGCTATTTTCTGCTTGAAGGGCAAAATTGAAATTTTTCTTTATTTTGGTTCTGTCTACGGATTCGAAGCATAGGTCTAACAATGCCTTAGACTCGCGTTCATGGCGGCCGTTGTCCACCACAAGGAATTGGAAAACATCTTGAAAATAAATGCAAAAACAAAACTTTTTCTAAGCAACTAGAAAATAAAATTTAAACATAACAAAATCAAATAAACCAAACAAATTCACTACGCGAATCTTGTTTGTTGCATTGGTGAGTTTGGCGAGTTTGTGAGCTCGAACAACTCCAACACTGAGCATCTGATCGGCGCCAATTGCGATTTGCCGAAATGTCTCAACTATTGCGATCTCAAGTGCGAGCTTTGTGCAACTTTATGCAGCGTCGCGTCGTTTGCATTTAATGTTGCATGTTTATGGCTCGCGCACGCCATGCCGCGAACAACGGTTTTGCTGCGCGATGCAGCGGCAGGAAGTGTGCACATGGGGCAAAAATTACCGAACCATTAGAAACGATTGGCGTCGCGCCAAGCGTCTGCCATCTTGTCGAAAACGCCAACCAAATGCTTTTCACTGCGACTGTCGGCGGCTGGCAGCCGCACCCGCTCGATGAAGCGAAGAGTCGAGTTGTCGCCGCGCTCGATACACCTTAGGGGACTTGCCAAATATTGTATTGGCTGCGAAACACCAAATCGTCGAAGAAATGTCATTTGGCAATAATTTGTGAAAAATATCGCTCAATTGATGCGACAGTGATGGCGGCAGCAGCAACAGTGGTTGTGTGTGTGTGTGTGTGTGTGTGTGTAGTGCCGCGATGCACAAATGTCAAGTTAATTGTCGCTTCTCACGCGCTCTATTTTTATTCTGGCCGTTGTTTGTGTTGCTGTTGTTGTTGATTTTTTGGCGGCGTTTAATAATTGAAGGCGAATGCTTGGCATTTGGTGTTCTGGCACTTTGCTGGCGAGCGCGGTGGGGCCACATTGAACAGCGCGCAGCGTTTGTTGTGTTTTAAGTTAGTTTGAAGCGAAAATATGTGGCCAGCTCCGACTGTGAGAGGGGAGGAATATTTAAATTATACGTTGCCGCTATTGGTTTGCAGTAATTTTTTGACAAACAGCACTTTGCGAGGTCCGAAAGTTCGGTTGGCCTCTGCCCAGCAATGAACCATTGAAAAAGATTTTAGATTTTATTTGTGATGTTTTGTGTTAATTGCACTTAAAATCAGTGTGTAAACTTCTGTTACATTGCTATTGGTCCCTGAATCGAAAATAACATTCTTCTGTTTATTTTAAAGAAATAAGGCACTGCCTTATAAATGAGGCCTTGCTTTGAAAATGTCAAGAAACAGTTTGCCTTTGGTTTTACTTGGTTTATTTCAAAGAGTCCATTAACTCAATCAACTGAGATCTTTCGAATATCTTGAAAACCCTATCTCAAGAGGAAAAAAATTGTATGTACAAAATTTTATAAAAAACCGAATTGACGTGGTACAACCGAAGTACAATGAACAGCAACGTCTGAGTGCCTGGGTCCATCATACACTCTCAACTCCCAACTTGGTGTTTTAAAAAAGTGTTTGTGTTAAGGTGAGAATTAAATATAATCTACTATGCATATAACACCGTGCGAGAAAAATTAAAAACAATTTTCACACCGAAAAAAATCCATATGGGCGTGAAACTAGAGACCAAACATAGTAATACTGCGTACTCAGTTTTTCATTTCTACATCCTTTGTCCTTTTAAAAGGACTTCAAAATTTTGAAGGGGATAAAAAAATTATAAAAAAACTTAACACGTGATCGACTAGATTTTAGGTTTTAACATACTTACTTTTCAAGAAAATTCTATATAAATTTTCAAGGATATAAAGGATTAAAATTTTCAAAGGACCTTTTTCATATCCTTTTTTTATTTAAATTTTTGAGCCTTTCCTCTTTCATTTGATATACATATCGCCATATTCAAACGAGGTTAAGTATTTTTTATGTTTTTTTTATTTTTTATCCCCTTCAAAATTTTTAAGTCCTTTTAAAACGACAAAGGATGTAGAAATGAAAAACTGAGTACGCAGTATTACTATGTTTGGTCTCTAGTTTCACGCCCATATGGATTTTTTCCGGTGTGGAAAATGCTGTCGCACGGTGTAATTGTTTGTCCTAACTGCCTGACTGACTGACTGATACATCATCGCTCAGCCAAAGCCGCTAAGGCTACAAACATGAAATTTAAACTTTAAAATTTAATATAAATCTCCGCTAAGACGGGATTTTTTGAAATTCGGGGTCTAAAAGGGCAAAACATGGGTTAAGGTGTTGTATGAAGAAACACGATTTAATGGGCCTATTGATTTTAAATTTGGTGAAAACACTTCAAATAAAAATAATTCTTCACGTATTTTTTATTTTTGGGCCTATTTACCTCAAAGTTGGTGAAAACACTTGAAATCAACAAAAATGTCACACGTGTTTCTAATTTTTTTTTTTAATTAAAACTTTAAGGGGTGACCCAAGGGTTAGAAGGTTTGTATAAAGAAACATGATTTTTTCGCTTTTTGACTTCAAACTTAGAGAAAGTACTTCAAATGTGAAATAATTTTGTACGCGTTTTTTTATATTTTCGAAAATCAAAATCTGATGGGGTCAACGACGGCTATGATTTTGTATGAAGAAACTGTGAAAAAACATGAATTAATGAGCTTATTGACTTCAAACCTGGTAAAGGTACTTTTAGTGAGAAATAATTCGACACGTGTTTTTAATTTTTCCGAAAATCGAAACCTAACGGGGTGAACTTTGGGCTAAGAGTTTGTATGGAGAAACAAGATATTATGGGCCTTTTGACCTCAAACTTTTTAAAAGTACTCTTAGTGAGAAATATTTTGACAAGTGTTTTTTTATTTTTTCGAAAGTGAAAATCTGACGGCGTCAACGATGGGTTAAGAGCTTGTATGGGGAAACATGACTTAATGTGCTAACTGACTTTAACTGTATTGAAAGCACTTCAAAAATAAGTCTTTTTTTATAAAAATCTAACAAGATCAACAAAGAAGAAAAACTTGATTTATTGAGCCCATTGACTTGCGTGCAAAGCTGCGGGCCCCTGCTAGTACCACAATATTAACCCTTTCCGACATGAAAATAAACCCGTTCTGTATGAATTGTATGGGCTGTAGTCCAATATATTGGACATTGTGACTGAAAGGGTTAAAAAATACTATTCGGTTTACTCTTCTTCTCTACGACCAACGCAGGATGCACACGAGAATTGTATAATTGTTTCAAACAAAGCAGAAATACGAAAATACAACTTAGCGCAATGACAGCGCTGTCACTCGCAACATCAAAGTTGAGTACTTCCGGACACAGCTTTTGAAAACCCTTTTTTTTGATGAATTTCTTACATTTGGTGCGTCGGTCATTTGACTCTTTTCAAATTTTGTGTCACATGCACTTAACATATTTCGCGTTTGACTTGCGACGATTTGTCAGACAGCATAGTTCCTGTCCGCAACGCCAACAACACCAATGTGCGCGCTGCAGTAGTTCGCCGTTGGCCGACTGGCTGACTCAGCGGGACAGATACATTTATTTTCGGCCATTTTAATAATGCCCAATATTTCGTCGCAGTCGCTTAATCTGATTTGTTTTAACCTTCAACAACGTTTAGACGTCATTCATCTTCGCATTGTTGTTGTTGGTACATATATATGTGAATATATATAGTCAGATGTAGTTGTTGCTGCTGTCATTGATAGGCACCGGTTAAGTACATATGTACATATGTATGTACATATATCCAAATATCTTCCTTCGACTTGTCAATGCGGCTTTCGACTGGGTTTTGTCGTCGCGCAGCGTTGAGTAGTTTTTCATTTTTCCAACACGAAATGCGGCACAGAAATTTGCTGTCAGCGTTGTTGTTGTTTTTATTGTTGTTCCTGCTTTCTGTTGCTATTTTGTTTTGTCATTTTTTTGTTTTTGTTTTTGCAAAGCAGCCCAAAAAATCTATACGAGCTAAATTTAAATATAGCATTTTTTGTGCGGCGACTCATCGCCGGTGCGATGTAGTTGGCCCACGGCGCGCCTATTTCGCATCGCATTGTAATTTACAACAACAACAACAACAACAAATATGCATGTAAATTGCCAAATCGAAAAAGGTTGCTGATTTGACATTTAAAATATGCCATTGGATGTTCGTCGCACCGAACTTGACCCGCCGGCCGTCCGGCGGCTAGAAAAACACGCCGAACCTCCACAAACGCCGACTAAAGTTTAATTGAAATTAAGATTTATTACAATTTGCACTCTTAGTAATCACATGAGGCCATCGTCACGCCTGTCAACTGGTTGTGAGCGCTAAAAGTCGAACAGAAACGAGCGCAACAAAGGACTTTCCGGAAGTGAGCGATGCGCTTCCGAACGTAAAAAAGGGTCGACATTTTGACATTGACGAGTTTTAAGCGACATTTTTAATGAAGAAATTGTTTTATCGAACTCATCTCTCTCAATCTCTGATTGATAAAACATATTCAATAATAAAGACATTTGTCACCGATTTTCTGTAAATGACTAACAAACGTGAGTAGAGAGAGTGAATTAAATTAATTGAAGAATATGTTTCCTTTCAGTAGGAAATTGCAAACCTCCTAAAGTAAAGTGGCAGTACGAAACTGGCATAAAACTGTGGAACCCTTCCATCCGCGTAGAATTTTGCATGCGCAACATTAATGATTGGGGAAAGGTAGTCCTTAGTCCCTAAATTGGGCTGTTGTGCCTGTTATGTATGTTTACATATAAAAAAAATAAAAAAATTGCATTAATCTCAAAAAGAAAAGGCTTGCAAAATCAAAAGGTTCAATATAAAAGTTATAAAGAATTTCAAATATTAACTTTCTAATGCAAACTTAAACTCAGAAGTCTGCACCTTTAAAATGCGGAGTTATCTTCAATGGTATAGAAACCACGCAAAATATTATCTACATGTGTAATGTTGTTTATATTCCTAATTATAATTAAATTTCGCCACTTGTCAAAGTCACACAAATCGCTGGTAGACATGCAAATATCAAATGCTCAGAATTTCCAAAAGACATTGATATCAATTATTTAGATACCACAAAGCATAGGAAAGCCCGATCAAGCATAGGAAAAGCTAACAGAGATTAAGCATATAATATTAAATTTTATAAAAATGCAACAACAATGTTGGCATATGATTAATAATGAATTTTTTTTAATTATAATTGAGTACCCACAAAGAGTTTATTTGATAGTAGAACACAGTAGACGTATTCACACTTATAGACAAAAATAAATAAATTCTAGCTGCGATCCCAGTCTCATTAGCAAAATTAAATACTAAAATAAGTGAGAAATATTTAGGATACAATAAAATGACAATACTTTTTTACGATCTTAATAAAATAAAAATAAAATAAAAATAATAAAAAAAGCAACATTAGTTCTTACAGCTCATATTCATGCTAGTTCAAAATAAAAAAACAACAAAAATACTATTTGAGTAGAAATAGGAATTCCAAAAGGAATTCCAAAAAACATGACAATACTTTTTTACGATCTTAATTAAATAAAAATTTAAAAAAAAATGACAATACTCTTTTACGATCTTAATAAAATCAAAATAATAAAAAAGCAACATTAGCTCTTACAGCTCATATTCATTCTAAAACAACAACAAAAATACTATTTGAGTAGAAATAGGAATTTCAAATGGAATTTAAAAAAAAAATAACAATACTTTTTACGATGTTACTGAAATAAAAATAATAAAAAAGCAACATTAGTTCTTACAGCTAATATTTATACTAAATACTTCAAAATAAAACAGCAACAAAAATGCTATTTGAGTAGAAATAGGAATTCCAAAAGTTACGTTTTGTTGTTTAACTAAACAATTTTCATCACATATGCTTCCATACATATGTCTGTACTAAACAGACAATGACAGAACATGTACATATTAAATTGTGTAAGGATCAAAAGTTTAACCTTTTCGACCCCGAATTTTACCCTGTGTCTCGATATTACTTTTTGGTATTTAAATCATGAAATATTTACCTAAGAAGTGTGCAAACGACATTTGAAGTCGCCAAGCCTCTATGTTAGTTCGAGTTCTAAAGCTAGTTTACTTTTGAACAATTTTTGCTTAAAACGGGTTAAATAAATTTTGTATCAATATTTTTTAATTACTGAAAAATTATTTAGTATTTATGGAAAATATAAAATTATCACTTTCTGATTTTGTTTAACCATTATTAAAGAAAAAGGGTTTTGATCAAATGCGCCCAATTCGTAGACTTCAATTAGAACACAAACTTTCCCTGATATCGCTGCAAATTATTGGAAATTATTTTGGGGATAACACTAAAATTTTTGTAATTTGCTTTGAAATCACTTCTAAAAATATTAATTTGTTGGTGCCTACTTAAATAAAACCTATAAATCAATCGTAGCTTTTGCTATAAGATGACAAATAGGTGAAGTTGCTCTCAGGCAACTTTGGGGTCGAAAGGGTTAAGAACATTTTAGTCGTGTGATTCCATAGTGGATGATAATATATGGTACATGCATTTAAGATATTTTCAAGAGAATGTTATACATAGCAACTTTTTAGATATATTGTGGCCACTCTTATGACTCATAAAAGCAGCGCGATATTTATAGAATCTCGGTCAGAGTTAAAATATCAATAAAATGCCGGAAAACATGTATAAAAAATTGGTTCATTGTCATCTATAAAAGCTATAGGAAAGAAAATTATAGTGAAACAGTTGAGCACTGCCCCAGCCAGGGGCGGATTCAGAAAAATATTTGGGGGGGGTTTCAAAAAGTAATTCTTTAATATTCATAAAATGCCTTTTAATTTGTATGTAGTTTTAAAGATGATCCTAATATTTCGGGGGGGTTTCAACCCCCAAAACACCCCCTGAATCCGCCACTGGCCCCAGCAGTTGTTCAGCTCTGGCTTCCACACAACTAATGTGTCTTGCTAGTAGTTTTTTTTAACACCAATTAACCTATCTGAGACCAAATTGAGAAGCATCGAATTTTTTACCAACACAGCCCGATATCCGAGAAAGCGACAAGAAACTCATTACTGGTATTTAGGGAGCCAAAAACTGTGAGAACTGAAGTCATGCATGACTCATGCATAACTTTCCTATTAACATTAATATTGTATACTGTGTACACAAATTGATGTTACATATATAAGTAAAATTTTTTGTGGATTCCGATAGCAAAGATTTTAAAATATGTTTTCAATTCTTTCGAACTCGTGATGCCGTGTTTTGTGATTCACATATCAGCCAATATCAACCAATTCTGAGAAAATGTTTGAAATTTGTTCACCATTCAAATATACCAAAGATCACAAATGTACGCTAACACACACATCCACGCAACATCCCTTCGTGCGCAGCACTACGCTATCAATAATCATTCATACAAATATGCACTCATAGAAATATGCTTACATACGAACATTTCGAGTAAAAGATTCACCAACGTTCGGTCTATGGTCCAATAGATCGCACGCATTCATTTCTAATTTACTGCATTCCGTGCACGAAAATATGCCACATTAACTGTATTATTTTTATTATAATTATTATTATACGATGGTATAAAAATACGCTGGCACACGGCCAACCGAAACGAAACGAAATGAAAATTTCAACGAATCTTTATTTTCAGTCAATGTCATTTTCATTTATGACCAGCACGCCGCGCCAGCTCGAACGACACTTGCGTCGCTCCGACTGTCGCAATTGCGGTGCAGAGAGAGAAAACCCTATTTTCGTTGTGGTAATAAACGGAATTTAAATTTTGTTGCACACTATGCACACACACGGGACGTGTGTATGGATGTCCAAGTAGTCTGAAATAGACAAATGCAAGAATGCCTCGCACTTTTACTACTTTCCACAATTGGTTTGCGGTGAAATTGTGAAATGAAAAGTGCGTCATGCCGATGGTGTCGGTACAAATTCACCCACCTTGCAGTCAATACGCGCCAAACGATGTGGAAGTAAACAACGTATGGAGGGAAAAGCTGCTATATGGTTCAAGAGTAATTGGGATGAATGGATTTTATATTTTATATCTTCAAGGTAAGAACAACTTCTCAACAATGGAGTTCGGGGCGTCCAAACTGCTACAAAAAGACTCCAGAAATATGCTAGAACATACGTGAAGCTATCGCTTCAGATAGCCAGGTGCGCTCTAGTGCATTCATCTCATGTCAGGCAGCCTCTACAGAAGTGAGTGAAGGAAGCAAATCATACTGAACATTCTAAGCTTAGTCACTGATGAACTTTTAAGAGGTAATTGGCCTTATGACCCAATGGATAGGAAAGGGTTTCAGTTAATAGATACTTGCTTAGTTGAAACCATATTGTGTGGTCCAGACTCAATGGGGAAACGAAGAGAATATCAAGAAGTGGGCTCAGTTTTAAGAACTTGTACCAGGACTCGTATGTTTTAAGGGCTCTATAGGAAATCGACCAGATTTGTTAACATTATGAAATTAAATTAAATTCGAAGTGGATTGACCAACAGCAATAAGTGATTGAGTGTCGTTTTTATGATTCTAACATGGCGAACCTCAACTAATAAGTATGAAACTACTATGCAGATTAATAAGATATGCTTGCTCTTTTCTTTAAAATATTCAGTCATTAGACCAGGGACTTAACTATTATAAGTTTTTTAAGAAAATAATTGCAATGTAACTATTACAATGCAACATAAATTTTGTTTGTTGATTGTAATTATTATTTGCGACAGTTAAGTTTTACGTTGCGTAATAACTATTATGAGAAACAAATATTTTTTTTCGTTCTCGATAATTATTATTTTGGGATTTTTATTGTATACGTTTGTTCATAACTTTTATTTATGACTTTTTTATTTACGTTACCGATAACCATTATTTTGCGAAAATTTTTTTTACGTTGCTTCATAACTTTTATTTATGATTTACGTTGCCGATAACTATTATTTGAAAGACAATTTTCTTTACGTTGCTTCATAACTTTTATGAAAGTTTTTTTTTTACGTTGCCCTACCATATTTTGAGTTTGAATTTATTTTTTTTTGTTTAGTTGTTGGTGGAAATTAGGTTTCTGCAGTTAATTTGCGTTTGTCAATTTAAAACAATTCAAAATCAATTCATATCAAAAAAGTGGTAATTCAACGTAAAAAGTTTTTTTTTTCAAAATAAATTAAAAAAGTCATAAATAAAAGTTATGAAGCAATGTAAAAAACAAAAATTCCAAAATAATAATTATGGACAACGAAAAATATATTTGTTACTTATAAGAGTTATTATGCAACTCACAAAATTTTATTACATAGTAATAGTTATAGGCGACATAAAAAATTTCTTATTGGGAATAATTATTATAAAACAATAGTTATAGAAATTTCTCAAATTAGGGCAATTTTTTTATTCCCAAAAATTTGGATAATGATTATTTTAGGTCTCTGCTTTAGACAGTAAAAAGATGCTACACAAGAAACTTAATAACCAAATTTTGTCCGTACAAACATTCAAGATACAAAAATTTAAGACGAACTTTGAAAACGTTTCTC
The DNA here is from genome assembly GCA_964056695.1 of Melieria picta. Lineage (NCBI taxonomy): Eukaryota > Metazoa > Arthropoda > Insecta > Diptera > Ulidiidae > Melieria > Melieria picta. The sequence continues at coordinate 28,202,055 of OZ057399.1, forward strand.
CATTCTTTGGGGGCAACTTTGAAAACGTTTGTCCATTCTTTGGGGGGCAAACTAAGTTCTAAGGTCACTGTGCAGTATTTTCATACAACAATCAATCAATCCCATTATCGCTCCAACCCTTTGGTGCGCTCAGCATAACATACATGCGGCCATTATTGTCAGTTGTTCCTACTGGGTGCGCGCTGTCAAAAAATTCGGCATGACATAGGAAAATGGCAACGACTGCGCAAAATTGCCACAAGTCCATTCAAATGAAACAAGTGCTGAGAGCGACGCAAAGCACAGACAGACGACAAAAAAGCCGAAAACGCAAGGCGCAAAGCAGCAACAAAAACCAATTAATGACATTGTGTCATTCGGATTGCACGCTTCATTAAGGCGGCAATGCACAGCGCGGCTGGGCGCTTCGCTTTGCGTTGCGTTGCGTCGCGTTGCTTCGTTTTGCTCTGAATCGAATCGCTTTAGTTTGAGTTAGTTTGGTGTGTTTTGATGCAACTTGTGGGTTTTGCTTGTTGTAATCGTGTGTTGTTGTTTTTGTTGCGGCGCGCGTCATTTGCCACCGCCAGCGACAGTCGCCATGACAGCAGCAGCGACAATGCAAAGGCTGCGCAAATACAAATTGCCGCATGCGAATTCACATTTTTGCTTAATTGTAACACTTTGTTGAAAACAACAACAACAACAACAGCAACAAGTACAAACCAAATAATAGCACAAAGCAAAAGTTGCGCATGTGTTGCGGTAACTTTTGCCATTGTGTGCGAATTTCACACACAACTATAACAACAACAAAAGCTATTACAACAAAGAAAGTATAGCGATGATGTCAAACTGAAAGTAAAGTCGCCGCCTGTCGCCCCCCGCGCCACTCTAACCGTCGGCGCCGTCGTTTTGTGGAATTCGCATTACTTAGTTTCGCTGTTTCCAAGTCGTTCCTTAGCGGCGTTTTTGTTGCTGACCATTAATATTATGCACAGCTTTGCTGCTTTCATTTGTATATTTATTTTATTTATTCAATGAAAAAATCCGTCTTTCCTGTTTTACAACATTTCAATAAATGCTAATCTTAAGCAGAATTGCGGCCAACGCGGTCATTAACCCAGCGCCGTGCAACACTATTCAAATCGTATTTCAACTATTTCAACCGAAAGCGAATTTTAAAAATTAATTTTTACCAACTACATAAGCAAGTTTATCGATTTAATTGCATCGCGCCAGCCTCCAACTGTGCGCTATCTCTCGATTATTTATGGGACTACGTGACTTCACACCTTCACATCGGGCGGCACCTCATTCGAATATTTGCAGCCAACTGTTTGGCAAAGATCGATTCGAAAATGCGAGGCCGGCCCTTAGCCGGCGCCCAGCCAGCTGAGTCTACTCGCACTGACGCTCTGATGTGCGCTCATTCCTGTGGCGTTTATTTGACAAGTTGGGCTGCTTTGCGCTGTCACTTATTTCCCAAAACTTCCCGCATTGCAGGCAGACAATGCCCAGTGTTTGTATGTATCAGTATGTATGCGTGTAGTGGCATGTAAGGCGATCCCCAGCCTGTTTTGCATTTCAAACCAAAAACCTGTGGTCTCTTCTTGTCTACTAGTCCGCCTGGCTGACGGCCTGTTTCTGTCTTGCGGCTGACATTTTCCTTCCAACATACATACGTACAGTTGTGAATTGGTGTGTTATCTCATCTCTTATTTACAGTATTTATGTATATTATTCCTTCTCCAGCGGCGCTTGCAGCCGTCAAATTGCCGTCAATTCGACATGCTCGCCGCCACGGGATTACCTCCACTTTCAAATAACATATTGTAAATAAATTTTGGCGTAACGTAAAACCAAAGTTTACTCGCTTTTTATTGTTTAGATGACTTCATAAATTTTGTTGCTGCTTTCATTCAATCCATTAAAAAGTATTTACATTACAACTGCACACTTCGTGGGTTCGTTTTCCTCGCGTCCTGTTGCGTTGACAGTGTTGCCAGATCAGGAGATTTCCTCCTAGATTTAGCAGATTCTTGGCCTTTTAGGAGAATTTTTAGGAGGAAGAATTGTTTAGGAGATTTATATTTTATTTTAGGGAATTTTCCTGATCCTTAGTGGATTTTTGTGAGATTTTTGGATAACGAAGTTAATGTATTGAGAACACTGGCAACAAAACATATTTTGGCAACTATTTTAATAGTCAAAGCTCGCTATTGTGTTAAAAATTTATAAGCTTACAAAATGTAAGCTCGTTCTCACTTATTCCTGTCACAATGAAATCGCGCCAAAAATGGCACTTTTTATTTAATTCATTTGTTATATGTTTTTGTGTTTTGTTAAGTTTTTGTTGTTAAGCTGAAGATGAATAAAAAAGGCTGCATTAAAAAAATTATATGTTTATTTTTATTTTTTTATGAGAAGTTTAATTCCTTTTAAATGACGCAAATTATAAAAAAAAAACTTAGGAAATTTTTTTAACATTTAGGAGGAAATTTCAGTATTTTTTTAAGATTTAGAAAGTCATTTTAGGTATCTGGCAACACTGTGCGTTGACCAGGTTATAGAATTTAAAGCTAAGTTTAAACCTGAAGTCCAGTCAGACAGAAGCAAAAGAACTGCCCCAGAGTCCAGTTGACTTTAAATATACACATTTAAGACGGATATCATTTTTCGAATGCGGGTACGGATGGACGTCGCCACTGAGTAACCTAACGCCAGAGTTCAAACAATTTCAAAGTAGAGAAACAGGACTGTGCGGGAATTGCAATGGCTGCAAATATTCGCTCGGCTTTGACTTTTCGAGCAGTTAAAGATATCAGACGATTTGAAATATCTGATTGGTTTTGAGTTGCATGGCAGTCCTAGAGTCCAAAATGGTTTCAAGTAGGAGTATTCGTTCGCAGTGGTGGATTCAGGGGGTGTTTTGGGGGTTGAAACCCCCGAAATATTAGGATCGTCTTTAAAACTACATACAAATTAAAAGGCATTTTATGAATATTAATGAATTACTTTTTGAAACCCCCCCGAAATATTTTTCTGAATCCGCCCCTGTTCGTTCGGCTTTGAGTGACCAAGTCTTCCTAGAGTCCAGATGGTTTCAAGTGTCCAGTCAGTTTTGAGTTTCCGGGCAGTCAAAGATTTCCGAAGACTTCAAGTATCCGATCAGTTTAAAGTTTTCGAACAGTCCACAAGTCCTGATGGTTTCAAGTAACAGTAACCATCCGATTTTGAATTTTCTAAGCAATCCAAGAATCCATACGGTTTTATGTTTCCGGACAATCCAAGATTCCAGACGATTTCAGTTTTGCGTTGCAATCCACAAGTCTCGATGCTTTCAAGTACAAGCCTCCGTTCGATTTTAAATTGCGTGGAAGCCAAGCCAAAATTCCAAGAGTCCAGTCCAAAAATTTCTACTGCCAAGATGATCCCAGTGTTTAAAAAATGTCGAATATTCAGCTGTCTTCTAGTAAAATAATTTGAACATCTTTGAGTACTTTAAGTTTCCGCGCAATCAAAGAGTCAAGACAGCACAAGAGTACAAGTTCAAGTTAGGTTATGGTGGATGCCTCTGAAAGATACACATTCGGGGGCCTCTTATATGGTCCATTGTGAGTTGAAGCCTGAAAAATTTTTAAGCCAAAACTGTCTGTAAGTCTGAACTGAAAGTCTTTCTGAAAGTTCGGACGTTTTGAGAGATCGAACAATCCGAGAGTCTGATCAGTATAAGAGTACGAACCGTGCGAGAGTCATCACTGTCTGTCTGTCTGTCAACTTGTTGTACAGCAGATGTTAAGATCATCAATTCGAATTAAGCAAATTTTCCTTTCGTTATTGTTTCATTATCACGTGCCAGTCGATTGTTGTGGATTGCCATATCTCAACATTGTGCGAAACATACACAAACCACAAAACACACAAACATACACAAATCTTATCATTTTAACCTCGTGAATATTAAGTCCAAATAAGACAGATTCAGCAAACGAGTTGTGAGATATTTATTTCCAACAGCGAATGACGAAATCACTTTGATTGATGGACAAAGCTGCCTCGCTCTATCATTGTAATCAAAGTCATGTGAGCGCCGAGCCAAGTAAATCATATCACACGCACAGATAGTATCTGAGCATCGACAACTACTTGCAGCACGCTACTAAATGCACAACAACAAAAAGCAAAAATATATGTTCATATAAAAGCTGAAATCAAAACCAAAATTAAAGTGCGTAATCGAAGCAAACTAGATTTGTTCACGACTGGTAAATGACGTTCGGCGACGTCATAAGTCGGAACGCGCCCAGATAGCACGCAAACGCGAAGGAGTCTCGGCGATTGTGGCGCTGATTTGTGTGAAAAACGGCCATGATTGGGAATAGCAACAACGCCGCTGTCTGCCAATATTAGCCGCGTTCTACATTCGTATGAAAGGTCGAAATAAATTGGTGCAAATTTTTCATAAATTTAAAAATTCCAACTGTGAGATTGTTTTCCAACAGTTTGCCGCCGCAGCGGCGCATTAATTATTCAAATGCTTGTTAAATATTGCAAGAGTACAAATGTTGCTTCGTGTGGCTGATGCGGCTGTGATTGGGGGGTCGCCGGGGGGGACCGGTCCCCCCATCAAGAGTGCGAGTATGCATCACAATGCCGGCAAACAATTCGTAAGGTATCGCTTGAATTTTCTCATATTATACATATACATACATATATGTATTTGCATTGTTGTTATTGTTGTTATTGTGCTGTACTTTCATGCTGACGTACAAATTTATTGATTGCGATTTTTCGGCATTGCCAACATTTGCCCGACCAATAAATATTCGCCCATCTTAATTTATGCCGCGCACATCGCATGTTCCGCTTTCAAATGGTCTGTAATTGTTAATTGTTGTTGTTGTTGTTTTTGTTATTGTGTTGCCAACTGTAGCGAATCTTTGAATATAGTGTGGAATTTTTGGCGCGTGTGGTTCGTAATAGCCGGCGAATGATACGCCGCTGCGCGCTGATAACACACTGACCCGATAAAGCTTGCTTTCTTGCTGCCAAAGCTCGTGGACTATGATTAGCTGCGCGATCTCATCGAGTGGTGGATCATGACGCGATGTTGTGGTGGGACCATATTTTTATCAGCTCAGAGGCATTTTGTAAACCGGAGAGTTCATAGTCGACAGTGTGGAATTCAATTGCTCGCAACCAAAACATTCGATTGAGCGCAACGAAAGGGCGCCCATGTCGATAAGCACATATAAACATATATTTAAAATTATGTATGGATGTTACAATACAGCAATGCTGCCTAAATAGTCGTTTGCCGAAGTGGAAGAGCGAGTTTAAAGCTTTCTTACACTTAAATATTTTAACATTCAAGGTTGGCCAATGCTCCTTCAGAAGACAGGGGCTTGGACCAAACAAAAGTTTCAAGTTCAACACCGTTTAGCGTTTATAAAGTCCATTCTCCTTCGTAGTGTCGAGTCTCTACACAGAAGTGAATGCTTTACAACTACACCAATACATCACTTTGCGTCGTGGTTACGTTCCAAAAAAACACGACGCAAATTGAAACGACGCAAAGTGAATTATGATTTTCTATAGCAAACCATGTAAAGATCGAAGATAGGTTCCAGGGTTACGAAAATACTACTTTTTAAAAAGAAAATTTAACAAAGTAAACATTTAAAAAACAAAAATAATATAACTCTGCCAATAAATAAATTGGAAAAATATTTACCTTTTTGTAACCAGAAACAACCCGAAAAAATTGATACAAATTTATTATTCTCTTTTAAAAAAAGCACAACACACTAATTGAAACGTTACAAAAATCACAACACACTAATTGAAACTGAATTCTAAAATTAGCAAAACAAAGTGAAAATAAAACTGTATTAAAATTGCGTTGATTTTCAGTTAGAAAGGGAATCCCCGAAATTTGATGGCATGGCGCAATTAGAAACATAAGTCGTGCCATCTTTTAGAAAAAAAAGAAAATTTTAAAAAAAAATTAAAGACTCGAAACCAAAACAACGCAACTTCGAAAATCTAACGACGCGAACTTCGAAAAAACGCAAAACGAAACGACGCAAAGCGAGGTATTGGTCTATTCCAGAGAGAGATTTTCTCCAAAGGTTTTTTGACGCAACCATGTTGTTCACACAGGCGAAAATGTGTCTTTTAACTGGCAGCGCTGAGAATTGCCAAAGACAAAAGCATCCACGTCACAGGTGAAAGGATCAAATAGGAGTTTAAACAAATTCAAAACACTTTATAGTCTATAGATTAGATATTACAGACCAGACAAATGAATCAATAAATTCCGGTGAAAAAATACGTCGCCTAGTTTATGCAATGAATATGTAAGTGAAGCATTTAACAAAAGCGATGTTGATAGCGAATCGATTAACGTTGAAGAAAGTTTTAAATATTGAAATTTTAATTGCATTAGAATGTCTTGTATCTCCAGCTTAGAACTGTTGAGAGTATGGGTGTTGTATGCATATTTTTAAGTATGGTTGGCATATTCGACAAAAAATCTGTTGGTTATTTTGGGAATTTGGTTTTCTTTTCTTACCCTCCTGGGCGTATAAGCATCATTCAATTTTACTTGGCATCGGTTTCATTAATCTGTTTGTTGAGTTGTCAGATCGTCTAATTCATTTGAAATTTTAAAAGCTTTTAGACCAGGGACTTAACTATTATAAGTTTTTTAAGAAAATAATTACAATGCAACGTAAATTTTATTTGTTGATTATAATTATTATTTGCTACAATTAATTTTTACGTTGCGTAATAACTGTTATGAGAAACACATTTTTTTTCGTTCTCGATAATTATTATTTTGGGATTTTTGTTTTTTACATTGCTTCATAACTTTTATTTATGACTTTTTTAATTTACGTTACCGATAACTATTATTTTGAGAAATTTTTTGGACGTTGCTTCATAACTTTTATGTAAGACATTTTTGTTTTACGTTGCTTTACCACATTTTGAATATGAATTTATTTTTAATTGTTTAGTTGTTGGTCGAAATTGGTTTTTGCAGTTAATTTGCGTTTGTCAATTTAAAACAATTAAAAATCAATTCATATCCAAAATGTGGTATTTCAACGTAAACATTTTTTTTCAAAATAATAGTTATCGGCAACGTAAATGAAAAAAGCAATGAATAAAAGTTATGAAGCAATGTGAAAATAAAAATTCCAAAATAATAATTATCGAAAACGAAAAAAATATTTATTTCTCATAACAGTTACTATGCAACTCAAAAATATTTATTACATGATAATAGTTATAGGCGACGTAAAAAATTTCTTATTGGGAATAATTATTACAAAGCAATAATTATAGAAATTTCTTAAATTACGGCAATTTTTTTATTCCCAAAAATATGGATAATAATTATTTTAGGTCTCTGTTTTAGACGATTCTTCTTGATTGCGCAAATTTCTTTGGATTTTGGAAAAATCGTATGTTATATGTATATATGTCCCGATCGTGTTCCCAACACCCAACACATAGAGTACATGGGAGTTTGTGTTTTATGGGCTTGTGTTGGTGTGTAAATTTAAGTCTTTTAAGTAAAGTTTATGCATTCAAAATAAATTATTGTTATAAAGTTAAAATTTTAAAATGTTAATGGGAAACGATAAAAAAATGCGGGAATACATCTGCTGGAAATGGGCATCATGTGCCCCCCTTAATCCACTGTGAGCTACGTGAGTGGGTTAACACTTTTTCGTGTATGCAATTTTATCATTGCATGTCATTTACTAACAAATGTGCATTGACAAGGAGAAACATTGTTAACGGGTTGACAGGAGGGCGCACAGTGGGGCGTCCTCATATATCGCATGGCCAACAATAGTAAACGTGGTTTAATTTTCATGAAATTTGGCATCAGCTCATTTTTTAGCCTAATTAAGAAAAATACGAAAACTTGTGAAATTTGCAGTACTATTCTATCTACCCCCCTATTGAAAAAATATTCTTAATTCGATAACTTGGCCACTATTAACACTAGGAAGATAAAATTTTATACAAAATATAGTTAGGGCATAATCTATAATTCTGAGAAAAATGGGTAGTCTACCACGCCTACTTTAAAAATTCGTATAAGCCTCAAATGAATTAATCGCTACATGTGCATATTTTGCCATTTTTTTTAAGTTTTCGAACTTTTTCATGTTGGCCCCTCTTCAATTCGCTCCTAAGTTCATTTTCCACAAATATTTGCATGCATTTGTAGTGCCAGCCGGTCGAGTTAAATTACGCGTTTTACACATAAAACAGCTCACGAATTTGTACAAGAAGTGCCACTATAAAAAAATGAATTACATGTGGATCTGCAAGTTTCTGCAGCTGAAACTTTGCAAATGTGTTCTACATACTTTTAATTCAATGAAACAATTGAATTTGGAAGGGCTCCTTAGGCCTTTTTGAGATATTCGCTTTTGAAGTTTGTACTTAAACTTTTGCTAGGGCTCAAAATGGCTCTACGTTCAAATAACGACAGTTGGCGAACAGTAATAACCAAAACAAAAACAAAAGCATCAACAGACTGTAAAAATCTAAAAAATAAAATAAAAAATCAGGTATATTAAAATAATAACTGTAACCATAAGAAAAAACATCTTTAGTTTAGCAAGGTTAAATTTTTATTTTGCCTTAAATTTGTGTACAGGCAATATATATAGTTTAAAACCTTCGTGATACTACAAAACTTAAATTTTTTTTAAAATTCCTTTTGCTATAGCTTAGTTGGAGATTTGGCTTCGATCGTGCTTACTTATTTTTTCAAAATAAATATTTTTTTTTTTTTAATTTTTGGCCACGGACGTCCCACTGTGGAGCGCAACTATAGACAGGGCGAAAATATGTAAACGACTTGCTTATCCTGCTGCCCGCACCTGCCAGCAGCACAGATTTAAATTTAAATTAGAATTAATGTGCAGCAGCGCGTGTGACTAATTTTCTTGCAATGAAAATTAACTTAATTAAATTAAATGCACATTGCACATATTTCAAGGGCTTGTGGGTTCGGACGCCATCTATGCGCGACTGCATGGCGTATGCGCGAATTTGCACACAAGCATGGATATGTATGAAGAGGTGGGGGTGGAGGGGCAGGCGGACTTGGGCCACATGTGGTCGTTAGTCGCACGCTATTTTACATATTTGCCAGTTATTCATGTTGCTAATGTCGCTCAGCATATTGCACACAGACATATGTGGGTACATAATAGTGGTTCGTGTTGTTGTTGGTGCCTTGGCGCGGTCGAAAGCTTGTTTGTGCAGCAACTTGATGACTTTATGTTTAACTCGTGACAGCATAAAACGCGACTGGGTCGAAACTTTTCATCACAGCGTGCATCATTGGGCGCTATGGCTATGGCTATGCACGAAAGCGCGGCCGTGCGGACGGGGGTGAGTTTAGAATTGTGTGCATGTGTATGTGTGTGTGTGTGTGTGCGGTATGGAAATTGACACACACACTCGTAAGTTTACTCGCAGTGTCAGCGAGTAAACTTACATCTGTAAGCAATTGCACACACTCACACACACGCAAAATAGCACACAGCAGCGTCATATTTTTGCCGGTATATTTATGGCAGCGAAATGAGAAAACATGCAAGTGAACGCAACAACAATAACAATAAATCGCCCACTACGAGAAACAACAACACAAACAACATTCTGACAACAACCGAGCATTGCATTTTCAGCGAGCACGAGAGCTGCTGCACCAAAAGCGAATATTCGAACATTCGCACTCAGCTCCGATGACGATGACGATGAGCGGCGAGCATGCGCCGTGCGTTGTACCTTTGGCGGAGACTTGTTTCGGCGGAAGTAAACAACCACAGCGAATGTTTTCGCTCAGTTCAACAATTCGAAATGTGTATTCGAAAATGTCCTTCGAATTTCCGGGTTTGCCTCTTTGACATTTGCATGACAGAAAAATACAAAAAAAAAAAGAATGTGAAAATTTCGCACACAAGCAGCAGCGAGGAGCGAAGACGACACGAGCGAGGCAAAAGGCACGACGAGCATTTCTCAGTTTTGTTGCCATTTATGGTTACTGTTCGTATTTTCCTGTTTACAGGCTAAAGCAGTAACACACGCACCCATACATACAGACAGACATACTGTACATGTGCAGCGCCCGTCACTTCTGGTCGACCACCTACAACGAACCCGGCCACACACTCATAGGACACTGCAATTCGATCTGTTTGTTGTTGTATTTGCAGTGTGTGTGTGTTAGTGGATATGTAATTGTCATGAAAATTCTTTATGGTTTAAATGTGGAGAAGTTGTTATTTCGATTTGCTTCCATAACCACCGATTGTGGTAGCAAATCGAAATTCCCCTCGTTGGCCTGAAACTATCTGCTCCTTCTTTTCTATCTGCTCAACTGAGTAAGTATAACGAGTTTTTATTTATTTTTGCTCATTTAAAATTTTGAATTTAATATAATTTTCAACATCTTGTTGCATTAATTCGCCAACTTTGTTACTAGTTAAGTTCAAATAAATATAAAATTGTTTTCTTGCACTACAAACATTTTCGATTATTTGGACATATTATTTGGTCCTTATTGTTTGGACATAAGCATTCATGAAAATGTACAAAATCAGTGCTTACATAGAAATAAATTAAATATATTTCAAATGGAAAATGCATGTCTATCTATGATTCCAAGGAAAGAATTATTTCAAGTGTGATGTACATAACTGAGGAATACTGTATTCGTTGAACATGAGCCTTAACCCTTTCGCTACAGGTTTTTCCTGGGGAAAGTTAAAATTTTAAACTTTACGTCTTAGGCTTCTATGTGGTTATATTAGCAACATTCCATAAGAATTTTTTAAATTTTTATACTCGGACCCTATATTTTAGAGTGTTTTTCTATGAGAGCAACCACATCGTTGCGGCTGTAATAATTACTTAAACATTAAACTTTTTACGCATAACGAAAATTTGAATATTTCTTCATTTACTTCAGCCAAAATTAAAAAAAAGTATCTAAATTGAAAGAAAACGTAAAATTAAAAAGTTCTCTAATTTTTTCTGCTTCTTCTTCCTTTACTATGTCAATATATACCATTAAAAAACGTGTATACTTTTCTATTCAGTTTATTAATTTCGTATTCTTCCTAAAACTTCAAACTATTCTAAGGACCAACAAAAAATGTATTCTTGAAACCATAGAGGATGCAGACGTCCACAAAGTAGCATATTGCCATATGGCAACAAAATAGCGAAAGGGTTAAAGACAAAAAAGAATCGATTATAGAGCCGCAAAGACCTATTCAACATTTTTGGGGATATTTGTTTCAATTGGACCAAATGGAGCGATTTGTTACTTCCCTCTTTGTCCTCTTTCTGAATCGCTGGCTTCTTCTACTTCTTTTTATATGATATACATTTTATATTAAAAGCACTAATCCATGGTTTCACAGTCGAACTCAGCTCTACAGTTATCCACAGCTTCTTCTTGGGTCCCCATCAAACCTAACAAATCATCGATGATATTCTACAAATACAATGTGCTTAGTGTTAAGACCAGTTAGTATTTCGACCAGTGGCGCACGCAGTATTTCATTTTGGGGGGTTTCGCGTAAAACTTTTTGGCCGAATACCATTCAAAACCATATTTTGTACCAGCAATTTTTGTGTTTGGGAAGGGTTTAAACCCCAAACCCCCTCCCCCTGTGTGCGCCAATGATGTCGGCTATTATCCTGAAGTCTCTCCGTCTCAGGCAGGGTACTAGTAAAATAGAGCATTTTTGACTACAATCAGTTGATGTGGTGACATCAGATGTGGTGATTTGTCATCTGTGTCTGTATTCATTCACAGCTAGACTATTTCTAAAAGAAATATAGAATATTTTGATTTCTTATCACATGCCTAGCAGAAGATCAGATCCATAAAATATGTTTTTCAAATTAAATATAATAAATAAACTAGTTTCATTAGCGTAAATAAATTTCAAATTTTCAAAGCTGTTCCCTCATTCTTTGTGAAGTCATTAACTATCGAACGTTACCTCGATATACACATTCACTCGTTTTAGACTTATTACTCGCAAACTCATTGATCTTGGTTGCATGTTCTCACAACTGGTCACCCTATTGCAACGTCAACCGAATTGAGCTTTTCACCTGCGAGTGAAGAAAACTAAGCCAACATTCTTGTGCCCTGCGTTTTTCTCATTTTTAATGCTGTTATGGATTTTTGCATTAACTATTGCAACAACAACAACAGCAACTAACACAAAGCACAACAACAACTCCAGCCATGCAAGAACAAAAGGCATTGTAACAGTTGGAGCCTCGAACAATAATTTCCAACTTCGACCTGCTTGGCGCGGCACAAAATCATCCGGAAGCAACGCCTTCGGAGCAGCGTTCGGGGGCCAGGCGGATAGAAAATGCCAAATGCCAGGGCAGCCAGCTCCGGCGTGTACAAGTATCCGTGTCGCTGCATGTGTGCGTCGGCGTGTGTCTGTGTGTGTGTGTGTCTGTGTGTGCTAAATGTGTGGGTGGGTGCCTTTTTGGGTTATTTTTCAACACAGAAACACAACAGAAACGCAAAAAATACAGCAGTCTAGTGAAATTGTTGGGAGTCGCGCGCATTTAACCTAAATTTGATTTTTTCCTCTCTCTCTTCGCCGGCATTGTGCCACGCTACCTCAGCACACATTTTGACACACACACACACACACACACACATACATCAGTGAGTCAACTCTAAACTAATAAACTAAGACTATAAGCGGGGGATGTCTCCTTCATTATTTCTACTTCTTACTTTTCACTTTCTTCAAATTTCGCTACTATGTACTTGTTGGCTTATTTTATTTGCTTTGAAATTTCCGCATTGATTTAAGAAGCGCCAGTTGTGACTGTGACCGGCATAGTTGCCACGGCCACCATTAAAATTTCGCTAATTAGGCACATCCATTCTCATCACTTCTTCATCACTCATGGTCGCCGATTTCGGCACACGCACATAAAATTTATGCAGGACACAGCGGCGGCAGCACCTCGAACTCTTCGCAGCGACCAACACGAAATGTCAGCACTGTGCTCAACCGTCATTTGCCGGCCGCCCGCCGTATCTCAAATGTCGCATTGCCTGCCATCGGATAAGCGCCGAGCGCGGCATTCAAGGCGTAAATATTGCAATTTGTGCAAATATTTATTGCTGTGTCGAAATTTAACGTCAACAGTGGCGTATCAAAATACACACTCGAGCGACTCTCCGCCAGATTGTCAACGAACTTCTTTATTTACATATCCATAAAAAAAAAACCATATACATAAACACACTTGGTGTATATTCATGTATGTATGTGTGTGTGTATTCACATATGCGAATAACGTAAAGTTGTTGCCAAGGGCAGTGAAAACACTTTGGACGGCATCAAAATTGTCAACATTGAATAAAGTTGTAACGGAAAAACATAAACAATTTTTGAAGAATAGTGAAGAAAAGTCAATAAAACAAATGAAACCAATTTAATTAAATAGAAAAAATTTGATTATGTAGAAGGGAAAAATTAGAATTATAAAATAAATTCAATTCAACTCAAAGCAATTTAATTTAATTTGGTTTGATTTAATTCAATTTAACTAAATTTAATTTAATTCAATTTAAATGCATTCAATACTGTGAATCACTAATTTCAATTTACTTTAATTTTAAATATTTTTATTTGATTCAAATCCTTTCGATTCCATTCCTATCAATACAACTTAATTCAACTTGATTCAATTCAATTGATTTTATTTGTTTGATTTAATCAAAATCAAATCAATTGAATTCAGATCAATATTCAATTCAATTCACTTCATTTGAATTCGGTTAAGTTCTGTGTAAAGAAATAAAGTTCAATGCATAGTGAAATTATTCAAGTCAACCAGGTAGAATGATGGCCTTTTTTTGAAACCGTGTCAAAATCTGGTCTATTGTGGTTCAATCCAATTCAATTAATGAGATTCATGAGAAAATAATCAACTCAACACAATTCAATTGAATATAATGTGATTTGAGTTAAATTCAACTTATTTGAATTTCATATAATTCAACTCAATTTCAATTTTTCATTACAATTCAATTTATTAAATTTCAATTAAAAAAAAATGATTTAATTTAATTTACTTTACTTCAATCCAATGCATATCAAATGGACTCAAAGTAATTGATGACATTAAAAAATTAAAATTAATTGAATAAAACGCAGTTCAGTTTACTTTAATTTGATTTAATTAAATTCATCTAAATTTAATTTGATATAATTCTATTTCAATTCAATTCCATTTTATTGTTTCAATCAATTGATGTAAATTAATATTTATTAATATTTATAATATGTTTATAATATATATTTATAATATATTCAGTTCAGTTGAATTTATCTAATTTTATTTAAAAATAATATCATTAAATTCAAATCAATTCCATTCAATGCATGTGAATACAATTAAATTTTATTTGAATAGGTTCAAATCAAGTTATTAATACAATTTATTAAATTCAAATCAATTTAATTCGTATCAATTCAATTCAGTTTCAAATTGATTGATTTAGTTAATTATATTTAATATGATTTATTTCAAACCACTTTAATTCGCCTCAATGCAATTCAATGCGATTAAATGTAATCACTAACAATTTAGTTCAATTCATTGCATTTAATCTCATTTCACCTGACTTCTCTTCATATCAAATAAAGAAAATTCTATTAAATTCAAATCAATTTAAATCTATTCCATTCAAATCAAATCATTGATTTGAAATTCTATCAAATTTTTTAAACAGTTTTAATTAAATTCCAACAAAGTTAAAGCAAATACAACAAATTAAAAGTTTATTGCCAAACATAAATTCCGAAACACACTTTTCAAGTCTCGTCAAGGCATTTACAATTAGACTAAGCCAAATGTAAGGTAAATAAAATACAAAATTAATACTCAATCGCGCATAATCCGACGGCCGCCCACAAAATGCAAAACTATTTTCAAATGTCTAATGACGTATGCAAAACAACAGCAAAAACTTTCATCCACATGTTCTATTGTGTTTAGAATATACGAAAATTCTTGCAACAACAACAAGAACAGCAACAATGAACAAATTGAACATAACTCAACAGCAACAGGCAACAATTTAATCAGCCAACGTTAAATTGTCTGTGACTGCGCGTCAAACACAAAACTCAAATAGCATGAAACAAAGCAGAAACCGCACACAAACAACAACAAAATTCAAAATCAAAACTCAAAGTAAATTACAGCGAAGTACAGCGAAACATTTTGTATAAGATTTCATGTAATTTTTTCGGCAATTAATGCAATTACAATTAGACGTGAAGTGCGCTGCATTAACAGCAACAAACAACAAACACTGCGCAGAATACATTAACAAGTTTACAAAAATAATGCAAAAAAAGACAGACAACAATTTGTGTCTTTAAGTTTTTTTGTTTTTGGTTTGCGAAGTGGGCATTCACTTTGCGCGAAAATGACGAAAAACAAGTTTACATTTTTGCCATCACTGAATTTTGAAATTTCACCAAGTAAGAACTCACAATGTGGTCCGTTTCGGCAAATCCCCGAACAGGGAGTGGGTTTTAGTCGCTAAGAATCCGACAGGCTAGTAGATATCTGGCTATCAGTTTCTATGGAGATTTTTCAAAAATTGTTTATGGTTTGATAGGTTCCCGAAATGGACTAATAGATGACGATGTGCCTATATAAAAAATAATCATAAGGTAGTTAAGGATATTTATTCAAATCGCAGCCTGGAAAGACTTGTTCAAGGCTCTTCACAGATCTTGTCGAAAGTTTAGTACACCTCTCTCATTTTCTAAAACTTTCCATAACCTTGTGGTGTCACAACACGTTCTCTTGCCGATCTTCCTTTTTTCGTTCGGCTAATTTTGTGTGCATTGAAAACGTGGCTTTCTACCCAAACCTTAACCTTTATACTTGTAAAGCTGTCAAATCAGTTAGTCACCCAATTAGTTTTTTTTCAACAGTAGAATGCAAGTTTATAACTGTTGAACCTGCTCACTTCATTCCCCATTCCAATTTCGTATACTTTACTCCTCGCTCAAATACTATTCAAACTTTTCAACACCAATTACACCGAAGCGTGAGTGCCCACAATTTAATGAAATCCTATCGTCTGGCATGCCAACATCACAACTGGTTGTTGGATTTATTATATTGCTTTGTTATAGTTTCTGTTGTATGTATTTTTCGCAACACAACAAAAACACAAAACATATATAAAACATTCGAATGAAATGTAAATAAATCTTCGAAAACTGAGTCACTGTTGAAGGCTAATGCGGATTATATAGACGTAGAGTGTATAAATTGTAATAAATGGCCACATTATTAACGCAAATTTATAAAAACAAAACTTTCTAGAGCAACATTAATAAATTCGTTTCGTTATATTAATTATAAGTTTTTTTTAGGAATTTTCCAAAATCAAAAACCCTGAGAATGTACCAACCAAAGATCGTACAAAAACCACATAAAAATGCTGATGTATGAAATCTCGTGATTTTGCGCAAATTTATTGTGATCTCCCTTGTTATGAGACTGTTGCAAGCAGCGACATGTTGCTTTCCCCCCGACCTCCCCATCCCATCGTCCGTTGTTGTTGACGGTGTTTTGTCCCGTGACGGCTGTGGCGCAATGTTACCGTCAGCCACAATGGGCGAGATCTCATAAATTTAGCGCAGCAACAACTACAATAAAAACAATTTACAATATTTTCTATTTAGTACGACGAACATTTTGTGAGTTATGAGAATATTTGCCGAATTGTCGTGTTGTTCTTTCCAAAGAATTTTACCTTCAATATTTTAACAAAATTTATTTCAATCGAAAATAGTGGGCAACGTTCATACACAAACTGTGTTTTAAAGTTGGATTGCAAATTGTCGAGCTGGCGATGGCGACTGCGGGCACGGAAACACATTAAAAGCATTTTAATGTGCCCCCAAATTAGATACGCACACGAACAACAACAACAACAACGGCAGACACTGCAGCCGATGGCGTCAGCTCAACACACACGTACACACACACGTACACACATATATACAGCAACAACAGCCCAAAATGGCCGCACTTCATCCACTTGGAATAGAATTTTTGGCTTAGTGGAAGCAAGGAATTTACGAGCACCTCGCCCATTGTCCATTGCCCATCACACAACAACAACAACAATCCGCGCTGATCGATTGTGTTGCTGTTGTTGTGCCTTAAAATCGTCCGTGACCAATTGAATTGCGACATTAAAAATAATAATAAAACTAATAAAAACAAATTATAATAGCGATGACTGCACGCACATCGCGCAGGCAATGCGGAACGTCAGCATGGAGGCCGCGGCGGTGTATTGCACTGCTGCAGCGCCAGTGCAACGCATACAAAGTGAGGGATTATTCATTGAGTGCTGACATTTTGCCGGGCACGCAGACCCGGCGACTGAGTGGCTCCAGCGGTCAACGTGTTCACTTGTTGGCTCTGTACGCTGTGTGCTTTGCGATTCGGTTGACATTTATTGGTCGAAACCGTAAATAATTGAAAAAACTAATATCGCGCAAATATTGTAGACATTTTAATCTACTGCACGCCATCATGATTAAAGTTAATTTATGTTAAATTAGTTTGGTTTAAGCCTCAGAATGCTTGGTGGCGTCTAATAAAACTGCCTGTAAAATTTTATTGCACAATGCTAATAGTTTTCTGATAACATTACTGATACATAATTTTATACGAATCTATATTGTTATATGTATTTGTTGTGGTTGAAAATAAAAATCAGTAACTAATCTTAGTTTGTTTAATAAAAACTAAGAAATGGTTTGTTAGTTTTTTATTGAGTTTTTAGTAAGTTTGAATTTTTAGTTAGTTTTTTCATGAGAAATTTGCTATTTTAATTTTTGATTTTTAATTTATTTTATTTTTTTATTTGCCGCATATCGCTCTGGAAGGCCAACTGCCGAAAGTGTTTATAAAATCATGGAAATCGTCGAGTGAATTCGACCTTCATTGCCCAGAAGCTACACATTGCACTAAACCCGTTTGGAACCTCTTGAATAATTCCCTGTTCAGAAAGCCATATAAATTGCGAAAATTGTATTCTTAATCAGGGACCGGAATTAACAGTTATTTATGAAAACTATACACCTAATTCTGTTTTTACACGGTCTTTTTTTACACGGTTTTGATTTAACACGGTTTGAAAATAAAAAAATTTAAATTTTTTTAAACGATTTTATTCCATTTAGCACGATTCAAAATCTTTTGGGCTTAAATTTTTTTTGTCAAATTTTAGGAAATTCCTTTTTTGTGGATACAAGCAAATTTACTTGTCAGACAACATAGCTGTTTTACATAATTGTTTTTAGTTCCTGAACTTGTCATACATTTAATTTACATTACTTTTAAGCTTAGAGTGCATATCTTTTTGTTTCTTTAGTAACTATGCTTGTGTAAATACACATTATATACATACATATGTGATTTAATAAAATAAACATGAATACTTGTTCTTAAAAATCCTTGTTTTTCACTAATTTTAATAGGTTTTAGAGATAAGGAACCAATCACCTATTTTTGCATACGATCAATGTCTTTTTTTACACGGTTTTTTTTTACACGGTTTTTCCTGGAACCAATCTACCGTGTAAAAACAGAATTAGGTGTATTTGAAAAAATTACTATGAAGGAAATGTCATACAAGTAAATGAAATATACATTTCTTTTCGCACCGAGAATCAAATTTGGTAATAAACTTTTTTTGTAATTTTTATGGAAAAATTAAATAATAAGAATTATTTTTTATTTATATTTTTAAAATCCTATAATAACAATAATTTTTGATTTTTTTCTTATTAGTCTACAAATAACAGTTTTTTTTGTGATGACTTTTTTAAATAAAAGTCACCAATAATTGTTATCATAGGACAACTAAAATAAAAATCGAAAAAAACTGTTATTTTTAGACTAATAAGAAAAAATCGAAAATAATTGTTATTATAGGACTTTTAAAATATAAATAAAAAATAACTGTTATTTGTTGAGTCATAAAATAAAAGTCCAAAAATAACTCTTAAACATTGATTTTTATAATAAAATTTATAACTGTTACGGTCCCTCTTCTTAATTGAGTTTATTGCGTTTACTATTCACGCACCTCAATTTAGCTTATTCGATTATCGAAAATGTTTTTTTCGGTTTATGTATAAAAAACTTTCTTAAAAATATTTATTAAACATTTAGAAATATTTATTCAACATCTCTACTGATGTTTTTTTAATATTGTTTTGGTTCGGTCTATTGTGAATGAATTTGTTTATCGATAACAATTTGTTTATGGCCAGTTTAGTCTTAAGTGCAATTAACTAAATTGAGATTTTTGTATGACAAATTGAGTTTAATTTAGACCTAAATTGAGAAAATGTCTTAATTGCGCAATTTAGCTGGCTGTCTGAATAAGGTATAAGTCTGTAAAAAAAGGAAGCACGATTTAATGTCAAAAACCTAGTTTCATTCTGCGAATCGCTGCTGAATCGCAAAAAAAATCCATCCATGTCTAAAGCGAATGATGATGAAAAGTGCATCACTTGCGACAACGTCAAACGAAAACGGTCGTGTTTGCATCGCGGTGAGCTGTTGCAAACGGTGGCCAAGCCAGTACTGATGGTAAAGAAGGTTTTGCTATGGTTTTAATGGGACTGGCATCTGCACTCGACTGGCATTACTCTTAAAACTCTTAATTAGCACCTGTACTGTCAACAGTTGAACTGTCTCAAGGAAGCAATCGCCTAGAAGCCCCTTCTTTGGTCAGTAGAAATGGAATTGTACTTCGTACAGACAACGCCAAGCGACACATATCGGCAATGACTTGCCAGGAGCTCCCGGAGCTTAACTGGGAGGTTCTTATTCATACATCTTATAGTCCAAACCTGGCACCAAGTGATTGCTACCTGTTCCTGTCTATGGAGAATGATTTTGCTAGTGAAAAATTTGCCTCAACAAAATTGACTGTTCCAGCTTTTTTAATAGAGATAAGAGTTGCGAGAGATGCATAATGGAATTATCACCAAAATGGCAACAAGCTATTGAATAAAGCAATATAAAATAAAGTGCAAAAAATCTGTAAATCAAATCAATCAAATAAAGCCTTTATTTTCATGCACAAATAATGAAACTATTTTCACCAAACCTTATTTTATGAAGGTATTCCCTCAACCACGTGAAACCCTCGTAAACATCAGAAAATTCCCGACGATGGTCGATAGGCGCGGAATCCAAACGCCTGCAACGCTCTTTTGTACCAACGAAAAATTGCTTGCAGCATTTTTCATGCGGAAAATTTCTCTTGTAATATATTTTATATTTTTATTTATTTTTTTTTTAATCTATCACTATACAAAATCGCACACCTACATGCATACAATGTACAAATATGTGCATATGTATGTTTATGGTTTTTTCGCATTTCATCTGCTCACAGATTCATTGCTTTGAATTTGTCTTCGCACTTTATGTGGCGTGGCCACAGTGGGCGGCGTTGTGCTCGTGTTGGCGGCCTACGTAAAGCCAAATTTTCACATTTTCACGTTTTCACATTAAATTAATTGGATTCGCATCCGAAGAATGCATCGAAGTGGTTTGCTCTCAAGCGATCCGAACTGTTTTCTGACAAAAAACTTGTACATGAAAAAATCGCATGCAACTAGAAAATTTCCATTTAATTGCCAGTAGTTGCCACAGTCGTACATGCATTTAATATGCGACGTGCAATAAAGTATTACTAATTAATTTTAAAGGCTGTCGTTTTCGGCTTTTGGCAATAAAAAATTTCAAATTCATTATTGCCCGACAGATGCGTTGGCCGCAAGTTGGAGCACGAGCGCACATATTAAACGCAATAATAAGCCAATCACATCTGAAGTGTTTTTCCCGAGAAAATGCAGCGACATGCAGCGCGTATCTGTTCGACAAACGCCAACGCTGTGGTTGAGGTGCGCTGCAGTGCCATAAAGTGAGGAGCAACAACAATGTTGCGGCGAATTTTCGCGCTGTCCATTTGTCAGCCATACCTGGCCAGCACTCAACTCAACTGAGACGCCATCAAAGATGTTTTTGTTGCGCTCGCCAACAACAATTTGCGCGCAGTGCGCGTACCGGCTGACAGCGCTAACCGCCAACCGCTAACCAGCCGACCGGCCAAATGACATAATCACGCAACACACCGACTGCGTGCACCAGCTCGGTTCGATTGATTTCCAGCTCCACACCACACAATCCGTGCGGCTGGAGTCATTTTCAGTAGAATCAAATAAACCTGGCAGTCAATGGAAAGCGATTTCCACTCGCGAGCCAATTACGACGACGAATAGCGGCACCTCGTGCCATTTGCTGCGACGCAGAGCCACCTCGCCAATGTTGTTATTGTTGTTAGGCGGTTGTGTTATTATTTTCTAGTATAGGCGAAAGGTCAGACGAACACGTAGCGGCGCAAAGTTCATCATCGCCAACATCATGTCAGTAGTTTTGCGCCGTTAATGGGCCGCCGGTAATTGGCGCTCGTAGTGCGGCGAGCGCGATGGAGGGACTGCGAAAGTGCGCCCGATTATGTCACCGTGACCTTTGCGCTTTTGATTGAAATGCGACTGCAACAGCTTCGGAGCGATGTTGGCTGTAAAGTAATGGAACAGTGCAACTATCTGATTCGCATCGAATATATTCGAAAAATATTTGGTGTTGGTTGGATCGGAAACGAGCCCTCGACCCTCCAAAAGCGTTCCCAGGCACTAAGCAGTTAGCTGCGGCTTAGAAAAACTATTACAATTGACATTATTTGACACACAGCCTGGACAATTGATTGATTAACAAGCAATTTGTAGAAGTTGTGGTGCCAAAGAAGCGAAAGAAAGTAGTTTTTGCAGTCTGTAAAGGTGGCCGGTGCTCTTCAAAAGAAGAAACTTTTATTTTTTCTTTCGATTAACTTTTCGACTAACTATTCACAAACTATTTGTTGTCTCCTGACAGTTGTGCCACCATCACTAACTCATTTCAGTGAATAGAAACGCCCATCAAATGGATTTTAACCCATTCGAGCCCAAAGTTGCCTGAGAGCAACTTCATCCATTTGTCATCTTATAGCAAATGCTACGATTGATTTATGGGTTTAATTTATGTAGGCACCAACAAATTAATATTTTTAGGAGTGAGTTCAAAGCAAATTACACAAATTTTACTGTTATCCCCAAAATAAATTCCAATAATTTGCAGCGATATCAGGGAAAGTTTGTGTTCTAATTGAAGTCTACGAATTCGGCACGTTTGATCGAAACCCTTTTTCTTTAATAATGGTTAAATAAAATCAAAAAGTGATAATTTTGTATTTTTCCATATATATTAAATGATTTTTCTGTAATTAAAAAATATTGATACAAAATTTATTTAACCCGTTCTAAGCTAAAATTGTTCAAAAGTAAACTAGCTCTAGCACTCTAACAAAGAGGCGTGGCGACTTCAAATGTCGTGTGCACACTTCTTAGGTAAATATTTCATGATTTAACTATCAAAAAGTAATATCGAGACACAGTGTAAAATTCGGTGTCAAAAGGGTTAACGTTCTAAGTACGCTTTAACAATCACAAACTACTACACTAGTTGCACTTAACTATAGACTGTTCAATAAAAGGTTATAAATAACAATTTGTCCATCATTTTTAAAGCACACAGCCCCACATAAAAAATCACATACATATTAGAACTACAAACAAACCTACATATAATATTTTTATAGGTAATTGGTGTATGGAGTGTAGGCTACATTGTCTCTCGGCGGTCTTAAAGGCTCAGTGTAACTTCTCTCCGTCTAAGATGCTAGTCCGTCTACGATGCTAAAAACCTTAGTCTCATATCGGCCCAGTGAGAGTAACAGTCGATCTAAAAATCGACAAGAAAGAGTTTTCTGTATGCTGAAGAGATTGCCAAGTTTTTCCCAAAGCAACACAATTCAGATGGATAAATATAGTTATTGTCTATACATCTTATGTGGAAGCGTTGAAATGATCACAAAAATAAAAAACACAGTCATTGTCATTGTGTAGAAAAATGTCAGAATGGTGGAATGCAAAACATTACGACACATAGACACACATAAAAAACATGTTAAAAATAAGTTAAGCCGCTGGCAGAGGCTTTTTATGTTTCCAGGTGCATTAATAAAAAAATGTTGTATAGCATATAGACATGGTTTGCATGTACTATGGCTTCACAAGTTGGCACATACCAACATATTTCAAGACAAACAGTTGATTGCAAACATAAAACGAAAGTGAACAGATTTGCCATTAGTTGAGGTCAGATGAGCACTGGCAACATCAACACGCAGCGCAGAATGTCGAAAGCGGTACATACTTATATTATATTATTATACATACATATTACTTATGTTATATTAAATGTTAAATATAAAAATACTTTCCAAACATATTTCATTAATGCATCTTTTATGCATTTATTTTGTATTTTTATTAATAGGGGTACCGGTTAATTCGTGCGTTTTTTTTTTGGGAAAATTGAAGCTTTATTGTGAAAAAATGATTACAAATTTAATGTTCAAAGTATTGTCCATCACTAGCTATAACTTTTTCCCATTTTTCTGGCAATTCACGAATACCCTTTCTGAAAAATTCGGCTTTTCCGCTATCCACGAATCGATCCAATTTTTGACTTCTTCATAATTGGAGAAGTGCTGGTCAGCCAAGCCATGTTGCATTGATCGGAAGAGATAGTAATCGGATGGCGCAAGGTCTGGACTATACGGCGGGTGGGGTAGGACATCCCATTTGAGCGTTTCAAGGTAGGTTTTGACGACCTGTGCAACATGTGGCCGAGCATTGTCATGTTGCAAAATTACCTTGCCGTGCCTTTGTTCATATTCCGGCCGTTTTTCGCGCAGTGCTCGGCTCAAACGCATCAATTGTCGTCGGTAGACTTCCCCTGTGATCGTTTCATTCGGTTGCAACAGCTCATAATAGATCACACCCAGCTGGTCAAACTTTTTCGGCTGTCCGGGCCGTTCATCGTCCTCCAAGTCAAAATTGCCACTTTTGAACCGTGCAAACCACTTCTGGCACGTACGCTCAGCTAGAGCAAGCACACCATACACTTCCACCAAAATACGATGACTTTCGGCAGCCTTTTTCTTCATATTGAAGTAATGAAGAAAGTACTCCCCGCAAAAACACTTTATTCGGCACAAAATTCGACATTTTCAGAGTAAAAAAAAGTATTGTTTTTTACGCTTCAGCTAAATGACACATACTGATTCTGAAACTATATGACAATAGCTTTCCAATACATATTTGGAAAGGTGAATCACTGTTCACAAAATCAAGTTACGCCATCTGTTAGAAAACCGCACGAATTAACCGGTGCCCCATTATTTATATTAAAAATTCCCCTTTCTAACGTGCCATGATACCTTAAGCAACCGTGACCAATATAACGTCTGCCAAACTATAGCTTCTTGTTTTCAAAATTATTGCACAATCGTCAACAACAACAACACATTTTCCTTATAAGAATTGCATTGCAAAAGTTGAGCTATTTATGGAGCAATCAAAGCGGGTAATTACCGCTCATAGGGTATACAAATGTCGCTGTCATATTCTAAAATCAATAGCACAGCCGAGAGAAAAGTTGGTAATTGCTCACAGTTCATAAACACAAACACACACATACACACACACACACGAAGTACCAGTAGTGCGCCTGCTATAGATACCGCAATATGCAATAATCGGTCAGCATAAACAAGTCGCCAGAACGTAAAATGTAATCAATAAAGTCGTCTGCACTATATTCCATTACTTCATAAAAGAAGCAACCAACAACAACAACATGAAGGCACTAATCAAAAAGCGAAAGTGGTAAAAAAAAACAACAACAAGTCGAACGCCAAATGCGACAAGTCATTGTCTTGCGTTCCACGTCTTCGATACCTTCTGAGCCGGTGGAGATTTCATCTACTCGAGCTCGTATTAATTTATTGCGCCACAATTGTGATGGCAATTGTCAACATGCTCGACGACATCATTGTCGTTGTCGTCGTCGCTTCAATCTGCGCCGCAGCGGCTTGATGGGCGGGCAGGGGCGCACTGCTGGATGCGAGTTTAATAAGCGTGATTGGCGCATTTAACCGTGTTGGATACAGTGCTCAGTACAATCTGGGAGTATGTTGTATTTTGTATGTGTTGTGTGTGTGTGTCGACGACAATTGCAATCAGCTGCCCGATAAGCATCATTGCTGGCGATAAGCGCGCCGCCGCCAAGCAGCTCGAACGCGCAAGACTGCAGGTGGTGTTGTCATGTCTGGATAAGTGGCTTGCAAACATGCGCCCAAGACAGACATATTTGCGATCTAAGTTCAGTATTCGGTGTTCAATGGCCTTTCTTATCATCAATGCGCACAGAATTAAAATCAGATTTTTACTTTTATTTTTTAATTTAAAATTAATTATCAGACTGCAGGAATTTTCCTAACGCTTGACGGTCGCTATGCGCGTCTACGCACAACAATGTGTGTCATGTGCCTGCGTCGCCCGAGTTTGCTGCTCTCTATTGACGTAAAGTATTGGCACCGATTTTTTTATTGCATGGCCGCCGCCCAAGTCGACGTCTTTTAATATTGTCAATATTCTTTTATTTATTTATTTATTTTTTTATTTACGTTCTAGTTGAACCACTTTGCGGTGGCCAGGGGAAAAGTTTTGTCATTCCAGTGAATTTTGATTTTGAAGTTATAAACACGTAAACATGTATGAGCAGTTCTAGGAAGAGGTGAGCATTCGCGATTGGGAAATACAATGTTGAAAGTGCAATGCTACTCAACCATTGGCACCTTACAGTCACTTCCGTGATATTTCCATGCACAATAAGTGAGATAAGTTTGATTCGAATCCAGTGTGCGTAAGGTGAACCCAAGCACAATAAGTGGAAAGAAATTGCTCACCTCTCTTCTATGATTTATATTATAGCAATTGAATGATCCATAAACATTCTTAAAGTTGACAATCGTACTATATGATTCAAAACCCTGACTCCTTTCTTTTACATCCTTTCAGAACCAACACAATGCTGCGCATTGACTCTTTCTTAAAAAAGATCAACATTATCATCGAAAGTAGTGTAACACTAACTCCAAAGCTCATTAAACTCCATGACGAATAATGTGTCAAATTGTGCTTTTCAAACAAGTCACAAGTCCAAAATACTTCAGGGATTTTAGCAAAAGTTGCCATATAATCATTCCGGAATGTCTCTATCACCTTCAAAACAAACATCTCAAATAATAAACAGAATATAAACAAAAACAAACATTCACATAAACAAATTCTCAAATTGCAAAAACCATTAATTGGTAGCGTAAAGTGCCATCAATCACAGTTTGCTGTTGTTTGGTGTTGTATCAGGAAAAGAAGCTCGCTGGTCTTTCAATCATGGCGCAGCTTTAATGTTGTCAAGCGGATTTTTGAAGCAGCATATTCCAGTCTAATAGAATAGGCACCCGAAACAGTATCTATGGCTAGCATGGGTGGTGATATTTTGAATCTTTATTTCACCTTTTTAAATTTTTTGTTCTTCTAACTCTTGAATCGTGTTTCACATAGCTACAATAAAAATTAATAGCTTTCTGCTTGTGAGAGGTGCACGACAATACGATGACAAAGCTGAATAACAAAAATGTTTTAAATGCTAAGTCACAAGCAATTGTTTCTGCAACACCAGTTAAGGACTCGAAGTCTTAACCCTTTCGCCATTTTGTAGCCATATGGCAGTCTACTGCTTTGTGGACATCTGAACTTTTTATGGTTTCAGGAATATATTTTTGTTGGTCATTAGTATAGTTTGAAATCTGAGGAACTATATTAAATTCATTAACTGAATATTTAAGTTTAAAGAAGATAATAATTATATACGTCTTTACATTTGAATTTTAAACTTTAATTCAGACACAATTTTTCAATAATTTTAGCTGAGATAAATGAAGAAATAACTGATTTTTTAGTTATGTATAAACAATTTTATGCTCAAGTAATTATTACAACCACAACGGTACGGTTTTTTGTCATATGACAATACTCTAAAAAACAGGGTCCGGTACTAAAAATTAAAAAAATTTAATTTAATGTTGTTGATATAACCACATAGAAGACAAAATCGATAAATTTGAAATTTTAGTAACCAGTTAGTGTTCCCATTTTTAATTGTGACATAATAATTTATCTAATTTATCTATTTTTTATTCCATATAATTAAGATTTGAGTATATGGAATAAGAAAATAAAATAAAATAAAATAAAATAAAATAAAATAAAATAAAATAAAATAAAATAAAATAAAATAAAATAAAATAAAATAAAATAAAATAAAATAAAATAAAATAAAATAAAATAAAATAAAATAAAATAAAATAAAATAAAATAAAACAAAACAAAATAAAATAAAATTAAATAAAATTAAATAAAATTAAATAAAATCAAATCAAATCACATCACATCAAATCAAATCAAATCAAATCAAATCACATCACATCACATCACATCACATCACATCAAATCAAATCACATCAAATAAAATCAAATCAAATCAAATCAAATCAAGTCAAGTCAAGTCAAATCAAACCAAATCAAATCGAATCAAATCGAAACGAATCGAAACGAATCGAATCGAATCGAATCAACTAAAATAAAATAAAATTAAATAAAATAAAATAAAATAAAATAAAATAAAATAAAATAAAATAAAATAAAATAAAATAAAATAAAATAAAATAAAATAAAATAAAATAAAATAAAATAAAATGAAATAAAATAAAATAAAATAATAAAATAAAAATAAAAATAATAAAATAAAAATAAAAAAATCAAATCAAATCAAATCAAATCAAATCGAATCGAATCGAATAAAATAAAATAAAATCAAATCAAATCAAATCAAATCAAATCAAATCAAATCGAATCGAATCAAATCAAATCAAATCGAATCGAATCGAATCGAATGAAATCAAATCAAATCAAATCAAATCGAATCGAATGAAATCAAATCAAATCAAATCGAATCGAATAAAATAAAATAAAATAAAATAAAATAAAATAAAATAAAATAAAATAAAATAAAATAAAATAAAATAAAATAAAATGAAATAAAATAAAATAAAATAATAAAATAAAAATAATAAAATAAAAATAAAAAAATCAAATCAAATCAAATCGAATCGAATCGAATGAAATCAAATCAAATCAAATCGAATGAAATCAAATCAAATCAAATCGAATCGAATCGAATCGAATAAAATAAAATAAAATAAAATAAAATCAAATCAAATCAAATCAAATCAAATCAAATCAAATCAAATCAAATCAAATCAAATCAAATCAAATCAAATCAAATCAAATCAAATCAAATCGAATCGAATCAAATCAAATCAAATCAAATCAAATCAAATCAAATCAAATCAAATCGAATCGAATCGAATGAAATCAAATCAAATCAAATCGAATCGAATGAAATCAAATCAAATCAAATCGAATCGAATCGAATCGAATAAAATAAAATAAAATCAAATCAAATCAAATCAAATCAAATCAAATCAAATCAAATCAAATCAAATCAAATCAAATCAAATCAAATCAAATCAAATCAAATAAAATAAAATAAAAATGAACCAACACGGGAAACATTTTCATATTTCAGAGCAGAGTATCTTAACCCTCTCGGTTGCACGCAATATTGTTGCCATCTAAATGCAACCTCGAGTATTAGCCTTAAAAAAACCCCCAACTGCTTTAGACTCGGTGTGTTTAATTCTGTTCTGTTGTGTTTTTTTTGTTAAAACTTGAATGATTTATTTAGTGATTTGTGCCAACTCACCATTTATGCCACTGATGAGCGGGTAATTGCCATCTCTGCCGCCGATTAGATTTTTTAAACCAGTTTCGATCAGTGTTGGGGACGATCGCTCCCTGTCACTCATTTTTTCATACAAATTTTTAAAACACGGCACACACTCTCAGCACACGGCAAACGGCAACGCTCGAAGGATAAAGTGCCAGCAACGGCTAATCGCTAGTGGGACAAGGAGATTTTGCGTTTCTTATTTGCCACAACTTAACTACCGCTCAAGTAACGGTATCTAATTGCTTATTTAATTAACTTTTCGCTAATTGTTTACAATCACAATGACAGGAATTTATTGATTTATTTATGTTGCTGTGCTTGGTTCGTTTGGCTTGTTTACGATTTTGAGTTGGAGAGCGACGAAGCACACAGACACAGTTGAGAATTGCTTAAAAGTGTAGAAATTTGCTTGTTGCACTGCGGAGTCGGAAGGGTGTTTGCTGTGTGTGCTAGTTTGCGTGTGTGTGTGTAAGATTGAAAGCGATTTTGGAGTTTGGCGATTTTGTGACTTTTCTGCTTGCTGACTTGACTTTTCTGCTTCTTTATGGTTTTGCTATTATTTATTGATTTTTTGTTTTTATGTTTTTGTTATTTCTAGGCGAGCGCAATTTGCTGCGTTTTGTGTTTCTGCGAATAAAGCTTAGCGTTGATTTGGGGCGTTTTGTTTTTTGGTTTGTTATTTTCTAAATTATTTTTCAAGTTTCACTTTTGCGATGTTCCGTTGTGGCTTTTTATGTATAAGAGTATTTAAAATATATATTTATATGTGTGTGTGTTTCTTGTTACTGCTTGTTGTTGTTGTTGTTGTATATATAGTTATTGTATATATATATAGATGTATGTGTATATAGTTTGCTATAAATAAAGGCACCGCGAATTCATTTAACAATAACAACAGCAAAAATGTTTATCTAAGTTTCGTGACTTCTGCGCTGTGTATGGCTGCATGCAGCTGTGTGCATGTGTGTGTGTGTGTTGGTGTGTAGGTAGGCGAGTTTGCTGATCGACTAACGGCCGGCCGGACAGGCGTATGCGTAACTTTATTTCGGCTCCTTTTAATGTTATTGATAAATCACGTTTGACGGGACAATTCGTTACTTTGCTCGCTTTTTGTCATTCACCGCTGTTGTTGTTGTTGTTGCTATTGCTGTTGCTGCCGTAGTTAGAGATGTGTCTGTCCCACTGTTTGTAATATTTTTAGAAACGCATTTGTTATTGTTGTTGTTGTGGTGGCTTCAGCACATAAACAAACTCGTCTTGAATCGAATGCAAATGTAGCCAAAATCGCACGAAAACGAAGCGACAATTTGCGAGTTGCTAACGATGTTGTTGTTGTTTTTGTTGTTCTGCTAATTCATACACACACACACACCGGCTGACAAATGTGTCGCTATGTTGCTGCCGCCACAAAGGAACTCAAGTGGCTCGCAAAATTGCAATTTGGTTTTTTTCTTTTTTTTGTATTTATTTTAGATTTTTTTCTGCTTTATTGCTTTACGCTCTGCACTTTTTTAACGAAATTTGTAGACTGATTTATTGTTGTTGTTGCTTTAATTGCTGAATGTGTGCTGTAGATTTGGGATTCTGGTTGTTGTTGTTGTTTCTGTAATCGCTGACTGGCTCTCAGTTGTTGTTCACATGAATGTATGTGTGTGTGTGTTGTAGTTGTTTTGCGTTGCTTTTTCTAAATGCCGCGCGGAAAATTTTCAAACAGTTTTTTCGTTAATTTCTGCTTTTTCGTTTTCTTATTGTTACTATTATTTGTAGGCCTTTTCACGATTTTCGCATTGTGTGTGTTTTTGTATTTATATTTTTGTTGTTTGCTTTCAGCAGTTTTGCATATTTAGCTGATTTGTTTGGTTTTTGGCTTTGAATTTGTAACAACCTAGAATTGTTGTTGTCGCTTTATAACTAATTTTGCATTTTTATATTTTTCCAAAAATTCTTTTTTTTCAAATATCAACGATCTTATTGCTTCTGTGGAGCTCTCACTTTTGTAGTGGTTATTATAAATTATGCAAACTTTAGTTGTATGCTTTTGTAAGCGTTTTTTTATTTGCTGCTAATTTTTAAATATATCGCTTTATGCTTTAGAATATTTTATTAATTTTTGTGTTTTTGTTCTACTTTATGAGTTTTCTGCTTCGCCCAGTAATGCTGCTGTTTTATTTTCTATATCCTTTGAGTTCTTTGTTTTTTGGGTTTTTAGTTTATTTGGCTAATTTGTGTTTTATGAAGCTGCTTGGATTTTGCTACGATTTTTATTGTTCTAGTTTCATATATATTTTTTAATATCACTTGTTGTATTCGTTTTTAAATAGCTTCTAGTTGTTGTTGCTATAGTCCAACTAAATTTTTTTCATTTATTTCTTATTTCTAAGCTTTTTAACATTATTTATGTAAATAATTTTTTTTCAATTAGCTAATCGGTTTTAACAAATTTTGTTCATGTAGTTTGTCAATGACTTTATTTTATTATTTGATGTTGTTGTTTCACAATTACTTTATGTTGCTGTCATTTTTTGCCTTTGCAAGTTTATTTATATTAATTTGTTGTTTTATTTGTTGTTTTTTTAATTGTCATTCAATTTTTATTTACTTTTCGCGCTCCTTATGTACTTAGCTGCAACGCTTTTTTTTACAAACACAATAACAAAAAAATTGCATCTGCATCAGTTAAACGTTTTAGTGCATAATTGGCTTCAGTTGTTGTTGTTGTTGTTTTTGGTTTTGTGGTTGTTTCCTTGTAGTTATTTATTTTAGCTATTTTCCTTTATTCGTATTTTTATTTGTATCTTAGCCCGATATCGCATTGTAATTATTTTCTGTGTAGTTGTGTATTGAAATTTTTGCACTTTTCCTTGCCTTTTCCGCTTTGGTATTTTGTTGTTTTTGGATTCCTTCTGCTATTGTCTGTGTGTTGGTTCTTGCCTGTTCTTGCTTGTTGTTGTTGGAATTCTTTTTACATCTGCTAATTGGCGTATTTATTTTTGCGGGTGTGCTGCAGGTTTATATAAAATTTTTTGTTTAAATACAGCACAACAACAACAATTTTTTAAACTTGCAACACTTGCAACGTTTTATATATTTTGTTTTTCGTTTTATTTTCTGATTTGTTTTTTATTCAATTCGACTTTTTCGTTGCATTTCAAATGAAACGAGAAATGTGTGTAGATTTTTCCACTGTTAAATTTAAATGCTATGTAAAACAACAAAAACAATGTTGGCTCTCTTATTTTTGTGCTTATGTTTAGAATAATTTGGCTTTTTTGAATTCTTATTTAAAGGAAACGTTTTGTTGTTTTTTTCTCAAACAGAAACAAAGAAAAACTTTTGAAATTGCCTCTGTTGACTTTTGATGATTGATGTTTTTAATTTAATGTGTAAATTTAACTAAACTTTAACTAACTTCAAAAAAATACAATTTATAGAGAAAAGTGTGGAATTTTTTGTGTAGTTTATCATGCAAGTAGAGAACTATCCCTAGTTAATTAATTAATTAATCAATAAATATTAATTCAATTAAATTTTCAATTAACAATTGATTTTCAATAAATACATTCGGTCCTCTTATAAGTAGTTTGGTTTTTTTATTTTGAAATTTATTTTACTATTGAAAATGCAAACCACAATGAATTTGTATACTTTTGACATCAGTCGAAACTCAAACGCGCGTGTAAAATTTAAGGTGTAATCTCGTCAGAAAAGTTCTGCAGCTTTAGTGGTTCAAATTGTGCCACATTTATGGTGAATAATTTTAAGTCAGGGTTCCAACGCTTCGATCAACAATCTCTGGTTTTGATCATGAACCCATGTCTAAGCACCTACAAGAGTCAGCTGGCAATAAGCTGTGGGAACTGGTGGAACCAAATCTCAGAGTATCAGTTCAATTCAAAAGCAGGTATCCTGCTATAATCCTCTCCTGACTTCAACTGAGGATGCGAACTTCAAACTGCGGATCCTAACTTTAATCCTCTCCTATCATCTTTTTAGTACTCGGCAAAACCAACTAAATGGAATATTGTTCAAATCTTTTACAAAACTCTGAACACATCTTGGCCATTATATCAATTAGAAACCCAAGCAATGGAATGAAATTGCAAATTCACAAACAAGATGGAAACAATTTGTGAATAACAATAACAATTCTATTTTGAATTAAACCCTCTTAATCTCTTTTTTTACAACTTTCAACTTGACCAACCAAAACCCACACTAACTATGAGAGCATCGAATATATTCATTTATTCAATAATTTTTCTCATTTTATTTTCCAGTCTAATTTCATTCCACTTCCAAGTAAATTTTAAGCATAAATTAATTACTGTTATTTACACAAAACAATCATCAATTATTTTTAGATGACATTTTAAGTCAATTAAAATAATTGTTTACCAACTTTTTAATCTAAACTTTAGTTTTAATATTATTTTTTGATCTTATTATTGTTTTAATTATGATTCTTATTTTCTTAAAATTGATATTTGAAACATTTTCTTATCACCGCTAGAGCCAAAATCTTTTTTTTCCTTATTTCTGCCTCAAAATGTTCACAAACTGTAGCACCACAGAGCACGTGATATTGTTTCCGCGAAAGTAATTTATGTAGCAGCACTTCTATATAGCAGTTATTGTTGTTGTTGTGATTAAATGCCAGCAATTCGCTGATAGATACAGTGTGTGTTATCTGCAAGCGGCCACTGGCTCGCACGCGTCCCAGTCGAGGTGCTCGCTGCCTGTTGGCAATTTACTGTTTTGTTTCAATTTTCGAAATCAAATAAATTGCACTTGGATTTTTTACTTCCATTTTCTTTAAATACATATGAACAAAATGCTTTGATTATTTAGAACTTGTTGAAAATTATTTTTTGAACATTCGAGGCGAATCGCACCCACACGCGCACACGCCCAGGACACAGCCGCAATAAGTAGTGCACAGTGAAACTCGAACGCCAGCCAAATAGTGTCGACTGGCAGCACAGCGCGCCAGAGTGGCCACTCGACGTTGTAGGCGAGCTCAGCTCTGCTCGGCACAGCTCAGCTCGGGCCGCAACTCATCATGTGTGGCAACTTTCAGCTGCAGCTGAAGTTGCAGTTGGAGGCGTTGTTTTTGTTGTTGTTGTTGTTTTTGTATTGCTGCAGCAGCGTATCAAAAAATCAAAAACAAAAAACACTAAATCGAAGAAGCACCGGAGGTAGCGACGAACATGCGAACAACAAAAAAAAACGCCGTGTAGAAAAAAGAAAAAAAATACTAAAAAATCGATGAAGTATCCTTTTTCACAGGCACAAATCGTTGCTGCTCGTTGTTGTTGGTATTACAATATTCGGTTGCTGTTGTTGTTGTCGTTCTTTGTGTATTTGCAGCGCACCGTAGCACACTTTTGGGGCCAACACTGCGTATACGTGAATTAAGCACTTGAAAGGATAGCGAGGGGAGAAGTGGCAGGGGTGGACACACTAAAAGCAAATACCGTTACGCGTCGAATAAATTAAATGCTTTTGACTCGAAGAATCAGCGCGATAAATTAACGAAAAATTTTATGCGAATTTTTAATACATTTTAACTAATTTTAAATGTCGACTTGTTCGCGTTGGTTGCTTTGCAGCATTTATTGGCCGTTTTGCATTTTGTGGTACTGACTTGGGCGAAACAGTTGCAGTGGACGCGCTGTATCCTCGCTGTTTTAGCTGTTTTCACTATTGTGGTCGGCGCTGGTATTTGGCTGTTGTGTGGCACACTCACTCGGCGGTATGTGGGTGTACTTAGTCGGCTGTGTGTGTGTGCGTGTGTGCGTGTGAGTGGCTGGTGCTCAGCAAATGACGAGCTGCACGCTGGTCGCGTACAACCAAAGTATTTTCGAAATCGAATGCAAACTTCGAAGAATCTGTGCTCGGTTTGAGGAAGCGAAAACGTTTCAAAACGCTGTGAAATTCGTTGGCAAGGATAATGCCAGATTTGCCAAAATGACACACAAAACGATGAGCTTAACAGTTGAAGCAGCGAAGGGCTTAGTTAAATGTATTTGAAAGATTTTTATTGAAGAAATGCTCAACTCAACAAGCACCCTTTATGTGTTTGGGGACGAGAGCGAGCGAGTACAGTCAAAAACGTGAGAGCGCGCTGAGCAAAAGCTCTGCTGCTGCTGCAGCGTTAGGTTTGTAGACTTTAGCCAGATGTTTGACCGTCTGTCTGGCGAGCAGCTCAGCTGTCCCTATGACCCCGCCGACTGTTTGGGCCACTTTGACGTGTTTGGTTTGCGATTTGAGTGTATTTTTTGTTGTCGTATTGTTCAGCTCGAGCGCAGGATTAGCTACAACAAACAACGACAACTTTTTATGACAGTGCAGGCGAACGAAGCGCCTGCATCGATTTGCGGTTAGCGCTAACCGCCGACTTTGTTGATGGCCGGTTGTGCACACCGGTCAATCACGAAACGAAATCAACTGAATAATTTTTTTTGATATTTTTTTCAATTTTTTAGTTTCATATTAGCTGTGAAACTGTTGAACTTTGCACATATTTTACTCTCAGCTACCTATTATTGTTGTTGCACTGTTTCACTAATGCTGCAATTGTGTTGACGATACTAATTGTTGTTGTTGTTGTTGTTGCACTGTTAGTGATTATTTCAATAGTATTTGGAATTGTTGGCATTCCATGCGTCGACCTTTTCAGCGGCCGCGCATACACTCAGCGATTAATTATTTTGTATTTTTGCTCGTGTTGTTGTTGTTAATTATATACGTTGTTGTTATTGTTGTGGTTGCTGCCGTAGTTTAGTTGAAAATGAAAATTGCAATTTTCATTCTTGTGCAACTCAAACTTGTGCCACATTCACTCGATATGACTAAATATTTTGTTTCTCAACAACACACAAATTATTTACAATAATAATTAAAATATATGGGTTTTCTTAAAGTTTAACTCGCGCACCGGAAAATTCGGCCAGCGTTATTTGTTGATCGTTTCGTGTGTTTTATGGTTATCGCGTATCGCACACAACGTTTTCGCACTACTTTGCTGCTACTGTCGCTCTGGTTCTAGCTCTAATGGTTCTCTAGCGCTGGCGGCTCGCTCTAGGGTCTCGCTTATCCGCGGCGCTGCTGGTCGCTGTCGTGACGCGCCAACCAAACGAAGTGTAATACTATGCTGAGCCGTTAGGCGAGCGAGCGCACGACCGGAGTGCACGCTCGGCCGCCCCACGACGCAGCCCCCTCAACGCCACGAACGCTCGTGGACACTGACGCTACTGACGCGCCGCCAGCGATTCTGCGGTTTCGCACACAATGCACACAGGACAATAGTGCACCACTCGAAGCTCTACCTGTCAGATGAGCTGTCAGTTGGACTGCCAGAACGCGACCAACGATCGTTGCAGCGCCACACGTTGCCCTGCTCGAAGCAATTCGCGAAAATTCGATTTTCCAACCGCGTTACAAAGTCTATCGGCGACTTTTCAAATCGATTTTGCTGTGATTAGACGGTTTTCCGTTTGCTTTTAGGGTTTTGTTGTTTCGTGTTGCGGAATTTCGAGCTCTCGAGGCGGTGCGCAAGCACATGTAGCGCGCGTACGATTCAGGCGAACAACTGCGGCGGACGTCGGCTGGCTGGCGCGTGTTGTGTGGTGTTGGTGCGGCATCACATGGTCGAATTCTACAACCATCCATCCATCCATCTGTCCGTCCATTCGTAGCAACGTCGCTATGCTTGCTCGCGTGTTTGTATGTTTGTGTGGCTGTATTTGCCGCTGTTGTCGGCCGCCAATGCTCGCGCATTCGTACATACATACATACGTTGTGGGGTTCTGTGCGGTGTTCTGTCGTTTTTGTTTTGTTTTGTTTCACTTTTATTTTTACTTTTCTCTCCGACTCGGTTTCGTGCCCAGCCACGACGACGACGACGACGACGGTTGTGTGCGAGCGTAAAAGTCGCATTCGCTGTGTGAACTCGTACACAGTACAGTGCTGTGAACAACAACAACAAAGCTAGAGCCCAACGAAATCAGAAATGAGTAAAAAGCTCGCTGTCACTGGGTCCGACTGCGGCACTATGGCAGTCGCTGTCGCTGACGTTGGCGCTCGCGCGTATCTGTGTGTCGGACGCTGAGCGCGTGTTAGTTCCACTCACCACTCGCCACTCACAACTGTTTGCCGCCGCGTGTTGCTGTGTCGCCGTGTCTGCGCTGCGCCTCCAACTCGAATTCTAAATCCCGCTGCATTTAATCTAATCTCGTGCTCCGCCGCCCCCCGACCAACTATCGCCAGCGCATGGCGCACACGAATGCCGCCGCCTCATGCGGCATTTCGCTGTCACCGCGCGCCGCACTGTTTTTGCTGTTTTTTGTTGTTCGCGCTGTCTTCTTCTGTTGTTTTGCGCGCAATCTTTTTGCTTCGAGCTTTTGCTCTCATTTTGTTATTTTGTTATTTTTATAGTTTCCTTTTTGTCTCTTTGCCCCATTAGCCATTAGGCCATTTTATTTTGTTTAATTTTATGTTTTCGTATTTTTAATTCGTCTCTACGTCGATACTCTATTACGTCAATGCGCACTCAGCTCTGCGGACCGCACACGCACACAAACACGCGTGCGGCCCATTCATTGCGCAGCGAGAGCGTACGCGCACCTCCGCGCCAATTTTAGGACTATCTGTGCGCTGTCGCCGTTGCCGTCGCTGACGCTACGGCTGACGCAGACGCGCCACTCACGTGAATGCAATAGTGGAAAAATCTACGCCACACCGTCATCGACATTGAGGCGAAGGCATGCAAAGCTGGTAGCGCCCAGGCCTCGGCATCCCACTGCGGAGGATCGCCACCGATCCAAATTCGAATTCGTTGGCAGGTTTTTAAGATTGGGCCCACTTTCAGAGACTTCTGCCGTGAGGGCTCGGCTGACAAATACGTAGCTCAAAATATTACTCAAAATAATTTATTAAGCTGATAGACGACAGAAACTACCCAACAAAAGCCAACAAAGCAGCAACATGAGTTATTGAAAGTTTACTGATAGATCGATCATCGTCTAAATTTTTGCAATATGAAATCCCAGAAAAGACCCCACAAAAATGACATCGACAACCACCAATTGTTCGTTATATTTATAGCTGACTTTGACAGTGTAAGAAATACGGACTTATTATTTACCTTTGATATAGAAAGGGGTTTTCAATAGCTATGTCTGAACTTTGGAGATATGTCATTCTTCGACATTATTGTTTTGTCTGGCCCACCATTTTTATTATGGATCGCTACTTTTAAACAATACAGCAAAGTTGTTAAATTTTATTGGTTAATAAAATATTTCTGTCAGCACAATTAGTAAATTGGCTGGCAAGAGGCGGTCACTGGTTTATGGCCATAAATCAATTTCAATTCACCCAGCAGAGAACAAGATCATCTAAACTTCATACAAAATTAGATCTCTCGTGTTAAATACTGCAAACGAATCCTGCAATAAAAGAATCAGTCATTAGGTACACACAACTTTGTTTAGACAAGACCGAGCTCTAGCTTTCCGCAAACGATTTGTATTGTGTGTGCGAATTTGTGCACGAATGGAAGGAATCTATAGTTTTGCACCGATTCCAAATGACAAGCTTTTACATATGTAGCTTCCCTACAAATCAAATATAATTGTCTAATATTGGTTGGTCTAATAATAAAACAAAGAAAATGTAGACAAGGTAATCCTCTATCGAGCGTCTTCCACTTCTTAGTCTTCCCCAGTTTAGAATAGGAAGCAAAGTTAAGAATAGGAAGATTTGGTGGTAAACAAAATTAATTCAAAGCAATAAAAGTCTTTAGCATAAATCCGGTTGCATTGGGTTGATCTTTTTATATTTTATCTGCTTATGAACCAGTAAGAACAACAAAACAATATCATCCTGGAAAGTGGTTGAAAAGTCATTCTTGACAAACTGCCTTACTTTCAGATAATTGCAGAAACAAAGCCTTGTATTTGAAGTCGAAATGAGTCGCTCATAGCCCCAGTCGATTTATTTATATTGTCCAATGGATGACAGCGAACAACTGTGGACATGCTTTAGAAGGAGGCACAAGATAAAAGTTCTCCAAAGGATTTTTAACCCTATTTGTGTGGGGCGACACTGGAATATGGCAGCTGTGTAAGGCATATAAGCACAATTATTAGATAAGACATGATGACCAATAATTGTGGGGCTTTAATACATGCGACTCAGTTTTATGTCACTTCACTATTGATACATCAGAATTGTAATACAGTAAAATCTCCCAAAACGCAACTCCGAAAAACGCAACTATCCAATAAACGCAACAGCCTTGTAGCAGTGGCGGATCCAGAGACGATTCTTGGGGGGGGAAATTGAATTTATCCTTCGATTTGGGGTTCAAACTTATTATTGCGAGAGAAATACAGTACAAATTATGAAACAAAAATTATCAATTCCAATTTTTAGGTAAACAAAGTTGTTACATTCGAAAAGTCAACCATATACATGCATTACAGAGTGGCTTTATTTATTAGAAATTTAAACAGAAAAATGCTTTTACATTGCGTGTTTCATAACGCAAAACGATGGCTGCCAAGTTTTGAGAATCTTTCGATGACTTCTTCGGCAGTGATTTCGATGTCATGATGCGTATGAAGCAACGCTAATCCAACTAGTCTTTCTTGAAGCATGGTCGTCCTAAGCCAAGTTTTGATGCGGCGAAGATAAGAGAAAGAACGTTCAGAGCTCGCGTTTGTTACAGGAAGTGTACAGAATACTCGGAGATAGGTGTGGATTGTTGGGACTATGTCGACATCACATTTTCTTAATGTTTCCAGTGCAGAAGTTGGAATTTCGCTGCCTTCAATTTTTTGTTGCTGCTGCCAGTGACATTGCCAGTAGCTCAATTCACCTTTGAATTTCAATTTTTGTACGCTTTTGTCATCATCCAGAAGATTCCCGAATCTTTCTATCAAGCATCCGATTAGATCATCGATTTCGTTTTCTTTTAAAAGACTTGCTTTTTCTGGGAGCAACACACTCAATTGGTAACCATCCAAAACTTCTTGTGAAAAACGAGCTTCCAAATCTTCTTTGATGGTATCCAGGAGAGGTATGTAGACAGAGACCCTGTAGTAATCTTCGCAAGTTTTCACGTCGTAATTTTCGCGTTTCGTTTGTCGACCACATGTTCTCGGTTTCGCTTCGTCAACATCGAGTTTTTCCGCCATTTTCTTGGCATCTGAATAAATCAGTCGGAATATTTCATCAACTTTTTCCCTCTTTTTTTCCAACGTGGCAAGCAACGTCCCAATCATGTTTGATGCCTTCGCCAAATCAATTGATTCCTTCTGAAGAACTACGCTGAGCGAATGGGTGAGCGATAGAATGTAGCGAAACATTTTAGGCCGTAAATCGAAAACGTGCCTTAATTGAAGAAGGCCGTTATAGCGAAAGGCCGTATAAAGAGCGGCCGTATAGCGAGGTATGGGTGTATTATCATTTTTTTATTGCAGTGAATATTTTTCTAGCAAACAAGTGAAATTTTCAGGTTCTGCGGTTCCAAGGGGGGGGAAATTTCCCTAATTTCCCCCCCCGTGGATCCGCCACTGCTTGTAGAGATAACATATTACTCTAAAAAAGCAACTTTTTGGTTGCGTTTTCAGGGCGATTACAATTGCTGATTAGTTAAAAAACATACATAACAGCCATGCATTTTAACGAACTTCTTTGTCAATTTTTGTCGATTAGCCATCAAATTTGCCGCCTAAAAAAAAACAAGTGACAAACAAGTTGACAAGTGACATTTTTAAAAATGATAAGTTATGGTTTTTCATTTCGATTTTCAAAATAGGTTCCATATATTACGGTAATTGACCAAATATAGAGTAAACAATTCTTCGAGCTACCGTCAGTACTCAGATGTCGCATTCTTGCATTCTTTCATTGAAGGTGTAGAGTTCTGAGCGATTTGTTTATTTCGTGATAAAATGTCGGCTTCAATTCTCGAACTAAAGCAAATCAGATTTGATTTAAATAAAATAAATTGAAATCTTGCAAAAAATGTAGAGTGGTGTGAAGAAAAATAGGCTGGCTACTAGTGTCGGACCGAATATTCGGTTTCGGTTTCATTTGCGCCTAAAAAATGCCCGAAAAAACGGCCGAAAAAAATTAAAAATGAAAAAAAAAATTCTTGATATGGTGATTTTTATTTCAACTAGAAAGTTTCGGTTTCGGCCGAATATTAAAAAAAAAACCGAATCTCGGTTTAGGTTTCGGCCCAAAACAGTGGTTTCGGTCGGACACTACAGGCTGCGGAAATCGGAAAACAATACTGGAGCTTCAAATAGTCTTCAAGAAACTCAAAGAAAAACACTTTATAATCCAGAGTATGTCGAAGTTGAGAACAATTTTTTTATTGGTTTCTAAATCAAAGATTACGAAATTGTTCAGTAACTGGGCCGATGATAAAATTCCGAGCAAAAGCAGTGTTTACCCTTTAAAGCAACGCTTTACACATAGTGGATTTTATTTTAAATGAAATACGTTTTTGTTTCTGAAATTGTCTTTTAATTAAATATTTGTTTTTGTTTCTGAAATTATCCTATTTTGATTATAAAATGCACCTTTTTCTTAATAAGCTGTGATGTAATCATAAAGATTGTTTCTTTTATTAAGAGGAGACTTCTTAGGGTTTAATTGTTTGGAGATCACCTGAACTATTTTTCAATGGAAAATATTTTTTTTTATATTCAACATTTTTCTCAACATCCCAAGCAGAGCTAGCAATTTATGAAAAAGTATTAAATGAAGGTTTCGTGTTTAAGGCATTTTATTTTTTTGGGGGAAGTTTTGAGAAAGTTTTATTGTTTGAAAACCCCCCTTAATTTTTAATTAGGAATATTTTTCAAAAAGACAGTATAGTATTTTTGCAATATTTTACTCAATACAAGCTTTTTATGAAACAATTTTCCGAAAAACATCAAAAGGGGGTAAGGAAAGAAGGAGGGGGGCTCATGTGCATACAAAAAACATTCACATTTTTAATGCAAGCAACTTTGTCCTGGACATCGAAACTCTAACTCTTCAAGTTTTTATATTTTCCGTGTAAAGGTGTATAGCGACCCCTTTAACCTTTATGTGCAAATTACAAACAACTCAGACGTGCTGGACTAAAGTGGTGTTGGGCAAAAATGATCTGTACAACGTCCTCTTTCAGAAATATGTGGTCGTTACTCTGTTGCACAGAAAAAGTTTGAAATTGTTGTGCTGTGAAATTGATGTTTTTCAAATCCGTCCAATAAATGCAACTTTCGCTATTTGCAACCACCGCTGGAACAATTTGGTTGCGTTTTGGGAGATTCTACTGTATTATAAAATAACAATTTAATCTGAAATGATAACTTAAAAAACTTAATAATTGGCTTTAAACCTCAGAAAACTGTTTAGTTAAGAGAGCTTAAGCTTTTTGACTGAATGGAATGGAATCATTTTAAATACCACAGCACTGTTTTGCCACGAGAGGTAAAGCTGTAGACTTAATGGAAAAATAAGTCAGTTTAAGAATAGCTTAACATAGTTTTAACTTATATCCACTGTGCATTAACTCTTCTTAGAAATATATTCAAGAAAAACTCATTCAAATAGAACAACGTCGCGAAATACCAAACCACACGCAACCAGTCATTCTCGGCTCGATGCACAGCCAATGCAACAACACTGGAATGAAGACATCAGCGACCTCGCAATCGAGTATTCGGTGCTGAAAATTTCAATGAATTCAATTGGATTCACTGCCGAAGGTGATCGGGTCAAAAGGCCATCCACATAGTCCACAATTGCACGCGGCTGCCCTTTCTCGCGCTAAGCAGTTGCGTCCGATGGCTGCCCCCCCCCCCCTCCCCCTCGGGCCCGCTGTTGCGCTGCTCGCACGATCGAAGTTCTGGTTATTTACTGGCAATTGCGACGGGCAATGCGCTAATTAAAATGTTAAACATTTCAAATTTTGGTTTCGACAGCCGCAGCGAGTTGCGAGTGTTGCGTTAGCCGTGGCGCTGGCCTCCTCCGTGCAGCGCGTTTGCAAGCGTGATAACTGCCAGCACGCAGTCGAAATCGTAAGTGCAAATGGGCGGGCAGAATTTCATGGCTTTGTGTTATTAATTCATTGACGGCCGGGCGCTAATGAAGAGCACAACGGCAGCGACGTCCCAGTCACAAACATGAAATTATTATAAAGTGTAACAAATTTGTGAATGTACCTGCAGCAGCTAGAAAAAAATGCAAGAGCAGCGCTGTATGGCCAACCGCATTGCCACTTCACGGCGCAACAGCAACAATTACGCGGCCCGCAGTGCGAGATAATTTGTGAAATTAGTGTGTGGCAGACACTGAACGCAAGCGACCAGAAAAAACTGATATAAAATGAAAACACAAAAATCACCGCAACTAAACTACAACGAGCCAAAACTCAAAGGCTGAGCGGCGTAAAAACTGCTGGCGGCAACGACGACGATGCTGTGTAAATTGCAATTCGGGCATGGAATATTTGTGCGCTGCTCGCGTGTGGGCAACAGGCGTCGGTCCGCTGCCGATGACAATGTCGACCCATTTGCGGTGTGGTCGGCAGCGGTCCTGACAGCCGTGCCTTACGGCCGGTGCCGGTGCGACTGTCGGCCAGTGCCGCCCGGCCGCAAGTAGCGTGCAGTGTCATTAATTCACATCAGATAACACACAATGCTGAGCTATTCTCGACGTTGTTCAGATGTTTAAAGCGCATATCACACGCTGCGCTGCAAAGCAATGGCGAGTGAAACGCTCGGCGACATGGAACCACAGAAAAAATACAGAATGTGCGTTGACAGCGGAAAGAGCACGAAAAGTGAATGTGACAAAATTAGATTTGAACGAAATCAATGCTGCTATGAAACGGGAAAAGTTCCATAGATCAAACGTGAGATGAGCTAAAGGTTGTCTTCACTCCCGGTTTTCTCGAATTCATTCCACAATTTATACTATGTTCTTTTAATTTTAGATACATTTTACTTTTGAACCATTTACAAAGATCAACAAATACGGTTCTATATAAACATGATGGCAATATACATATAGGGTGTCCCAATAAAAGTGTACACTCTTGTTTAAAAATAAAACGCATATTTTTTGAGCCAGCGGTGATATTTTTATTTCGAA
The DNA here is from genome assembly GCA_964056695.1 of Melieria picta. Classification (NCBI taxonomy): domain Eukaryota; kingdom Metazoa; phylum Arthropoda; class Insecta; order Diptera; family Ulidiidae; genus Melieria; species Melieria picta. Next base: position 28,246,218 of record OZ057399.1, read on the forward strand.
GAACGGAATAAAATATTCGGCAAATAGATCCCGCGGCTCTGGCACCGGACCTTGAACTTTTTCGCTTTTCGATGGCATTTGGACAAACATGTGGTTCTATCCCACCCATGAAGTGTTGGATCTCGACCTTGAGATCAATAATTGTTTGTGGATTATTCGCATTTCAAACAACTGGAAATATACTTACATTCTGATACAATAAATCGTTTGTTTTCACAAAACTAGCGCGTTCTTTCTTTGTGTGGGGCTTCATTTTCAATAATCGGAGCAATCGTAGATGACAGCTGTCAAAACAAAATGCCACAAAATTTAAATAGTTTACTGTTATTGGGACACCTTAAGTATGGAGGGTAACAAAACGAGTAAAATTAACCCTAGAAGGGTAATCATATTTTACGTACGTTGTTGGTAATCTTCGTCGAATCGACGAAGTCGTATTCAACTCCAATTTTTGGAAGAATTCGAAATCGTATAAACTCCAACTTCATTATATAATTATTTAGAATTTATTTAATTACTTGGAAATTTTTTTTAATAATTCGCACCGTATATATTTTTAAAAATTATTTGTGTATTTTTAAGTAATTTGTGTTGAGGTACATTTATTTTTGAGATCGGAATGAAAAGCAAAACAATCAATAAATGTAAATAATTTATACAATTCTAATTAACTATTTAACTAACTTACTTGGTTACTAATTAACTAACTAACTAATTAACATAACTAATTAATAATTAATTAATTAACCAATTCCAAAATTTTTGCGCTTCTACCCCCTTCGTCGGCCCAGAACCATTTTGTGGCTTGAGAAAAGGAGCTCAATCGGTCCTAACCAGGAAACACGAGATATTCAATAGGAATCAATACTGGGATAACCAACTAGGACTAGAACATTCCAAGGCGATTATCGGGACGTATAATAAGAAAAGATTCGAGGAATGCATGAGCTTTTCAAAAAATAATCTAAGGATAATTACAGGTATTTTTACAGGGTATTTTAGATTAAACTGTCATCTAACTAAACTAGGAATTCGCGAGAACGAAAATAAAAAGGAAAATGAAACCGCAATGCATATACTATGAGAATGCCCTGTACTTATGCACAAACGAAAGAAACAGCTGGAGGCTTTATTATACCAGGTACGGACTGGGTTTCCAGAGGTTTAGGTAATATACTAAAATTCCTCTCGGATACTGGACTTACGGATGAACTGTAGGTCCATGAAGGGGGTACAATAGATTTTTTAGGTCGCAGTGCACTATTCCCCATCAATAATAATAATAACCCCGCATTTCGAGACATTTTGAAATACTGAAATGCAATGTACAGTATTCGTATTCAATTGCAAAAAGTCACGTTAAAGGTAATCTTCGTCGTTTCGACGAAGACTAGTTTTGTTTTTCTATAAAAAAAGAAAACCTACGCTGTGTGTATATCGCGAAAGCACATCGCCAACTGAGATCACACGAAAAGAGAAAGCTATCAGATCGGAGAATAAGGAGAAATTTGAAGAAATGTCTGTGGTGTTCGTCGAATCGACGAAGATTACCCTTCTAGGGTTAGGTAGGTAGGTAGGTGGTGGTGGCAGCTCTCATATGAGAGCTCACTTAGGCCAAGCTAGGCCCATTGTGGTACCACAGGATCTCTAACCCCTTTTTTTGTTGTTAGGGTGTCTCGAACCAGCCCGAACAGGTGATGAAGCGTATTAGGCCCTTGGCGTCAACCTCCGATAAGTCCGCGAGGTTGGCTGTATGGTAAAACCCTAGATGTTTTTTCCGTTTCCTGCAAAGAGCGGGACAAGTACAAAGTAGGTGGAGAATTGTTTCTTCCTCCTCTATGTCTCTGCAGCTTCTGCAGAAGTCGTTGGCCAGGTGGCCCAGCCCTAATCTAATAGCGTGGCTACCAAGGATACAGTGACCAGTGATGACTCCGACAACAACCCTGAGCGTGCCTCTATTGAGGTTTAGCAGACTTTTGGTGCGCTTCCAGTCCAGCTTTGGCCAGATCTGTTGCGCTGTCTTGCCTGTCTCTGAGGCCGCCCATGCATTGTTAGCGGCTTTTGTCATTGCTTCCTCTATCACCAGCTTGCAGGTACTCAATGGAATACCTAAGCCGGCGAGTTCTGAGGATAGCTCCTTGGTCGTTCCTTGTCTAGCCAGTTCGTCTGCCCTGCAGTTCCCCGGGATATCTCTGTGACCAAGCACCCATATTAGGTGGATTTTAAGCTGCTCAGCCATCTCATCAAGAGATTTGCGGCAGCTGATCACTGTTTTAGAAGTCAGAACATGAGACCCTAGGGCCCTGATAGCCGCTTGGCTGTCAGAGAGAATGCTAATATCTCGCCTAGAGACAATGCCCTCTTTGATCCAATTCAGGGCAGCTTCAATGGCTGAAACCTCTGCTTGGAACACGCTACAGTGGTCCGGCAGTCTAAAGGAGTAATTTATACTAAGTGAGTCTGAGAAGACGCCTCCACCAACAGCTCCGTCTAACTTGGAGCCGTCGGTGTAGATCTGGTGTGAGTTCCCTATTAAGGATGCTGAGCTTTCCTCCCAGTTGTTCCTGTCTGGAATGGTGCTAGTGAACTTTTTGTTAAATTGGAATTGGGGGGGTGAATAATCCAGTTCCTCGAACTCCTTTAAGAGAGTTCTAGGGTTAAAAATTTCTAAAATTATGTTAAAAAATTGCTATATCCAACAATTACAAATACAATCTGAATTTGTTTAAATCCCAGTAGCAAAAAAGAATTTAACAATTCAGTCAAATTCAAATCTCCACTGCAAAGATAAAAGTTTACTTTCTAGCCAAAAGTGTGCCACAACCCTCAACTCTCAGATGTTTGCCCTACACCTCTGTGAATATGTGAGTGAGATTATTTATTATATGAAATATAATAAAAACCGCAGTGGTTTTTCAAGTACGCGTACTGCGACCGTTTTGCAAGCAACTATGCCTGTGTGAAAAAGTGGCAACAGGCGGGCGGTAATGGCGAAAACTTAAGCAGCCACATGTGCTCTTGATTGTCCGCAATTGAAATCACTCCGGCGTCGGGGCTTTCAACTGATTTGTTTATGTATCTCGGCTCAAGATTATGCCACGACACACACACACACGCACACATGGCCACTACGCGTGTGTGTCCGTGTTGATTTTTGATGGAGGCAAGCAGCGCGCCTAATCAAGATCTAACGCCCGATCCGCAGCGACAAAGTCCGCGACGTGCTCGACGTTACTCCGCCTCGCCAATTGGCGACAGCGGCCGGAGGGCGATAGCATTTGCAAGGCAAACGCCGCGGCTGTGCGACTGTCGCGCTGGCTGATAAGACACTTGAAGGTAAATTCCGCTACTATGTACGCCGACAGATATGCATGCGACACACTCGTCGCTGGCGTTTTTCTTGCTGATTTCTTGTGATTTTGCTTTTTTGCGACGTTAATATATTCTCGTACGTTTCGAGTGTTGGTTCGACTCGCTTCCGCAACGCTCAAGAAGTACGAGTAGGCGACAATTTTCCGCAAAAATACACAAACCCACTTATTTACACATGTAGTGACATGCAGTTGGGTACGTATATACATAGAATTGTAGGTATGTAGGTAGAGTACATAAACGCCAAAGTAAATAAAGCGTTGTCGTTTTGACATGACAGCTTTCGGCTTTTCATGCTTGATTTCCCATTGCAAAAACTGCGTACGCGACCGAGCAATACAAAGGCGCTGCGGATGTAATTTTGGGAGTGTAAAATTTCAAAGACAAATTCTTAATTTTTAGATAAGAAGCCAGAATTTTAACACAAGTCAAATCTCTCTTAGAAGTAAATGTCACTATCGATATGGAAATTGGAAACGATTACCAACGGGAATGTGAATAGGAATCAAAAGCAGGCTGATGAGTGTACAGAAGAACTCTCACAAGTGCCGGAAATAACGGGAATTAAGTACAATCGGCTGCTAAGCCCGAGCACTTGGAAAACCACCTTTCTTTGGTTGTTTTCTGAGGTCACCCTCGTGCGCATTCACCAGAGATCCCAGAAATCTACGCGGAACACTGATGACGACAGTGTTGCCAGATCAGGAGATTTCCTCCTAGATTTAGGAGATTCTTGGCCTTTTAGGAGAATTTTTAGGAGGAAGAATTGTTTAAGAGAAAGTTTAGGAGATTAATATTTTATGTTACAGGATTTTTCGGATCCTTGGTGGATTTTTGGGAGATTTTTGGATAACGAAGTATTTTTGCAACTATTTTAATAGTCAAAGCTCGCTATTGTGTTAAAAATTTGTAATGTAAGCTCGTTCTATCTCGTTCTCACTTATTGCTGTCACAATGAAATCCCGCCAAAAATGGCACTTTTTTTAATTAATTTGTTATATGTTTTGTTTTTGTTAAGTTTTTGTTGTTAAGCTGAAGATGAATAAAAAAATGCTGCATCAAAAAAATTATATGTATACCTATTTTTTTTTATTTTTTTATGAATACAAATTCCTTTAAAATGACGCAAATTATAAAAAAATGTTAGGAGATTTTTTTAACTTTTGGTATGAAATTTCAGAATATTTTTTTTAATTTAGGAGAAAGTCATTTCAGGTATCTGGCAACACTGGCTGACGAGAGCTGGTAACTGGTAGTAAGGGAGAAGGAAGTAAGGTCTTCTCAGGACCTTTTTCTATATAAATACTGAATGTGTTTGATGACGCTTTCAAAAGTCAAACATCGCAGGAAGAATCTACAATTCGTGAACACAATGAATTAGATAAAATCATCATCATACAAGGACCTCACCGAACTATCGAAAGCGAAATTTCCCAGAAAAATCATCAGTTCCTGAGTAAGACTCTTAGGACATAGTGGATTATATAAACAAAAATGGCCAAAAAAAATCAAGGTTTGGAATGGTTTGCGAGGGTTTGAAAACTTGAAAAGACAATTATTTAACTCCCCCAAAGATTGTCATTGGCAACTGAGGATATTTGCTGAATGAAAATTTGTACTATTATTTTATATCTTTACTGGATTAGGGTCTTGATCTACGAATCCACACACTATCCACTGAGCAGTCTAGAATTTTTTTAAATTCGAATAGCCTCCGATCATTTCATATGTTAGAAGTGTCGTGAACAAGATGCTCGCAGTTATTTAAAATTTGTACAACACAATGCCCAAGCACCCCCTCATGCCAACCCTTCATCACAGCACGTCTATGTACGCTTCGACACCCTAGCAACCCAACACTGTGCTGCGTACACTATTTTCTCGATATAGAATTATTAAAATACACATGTACGCTGACAAGGAAAAATTACTACACCTACACAATACTTTTGTTGCTGATTTCTCCACAGACACTGTGCTTTCGTCGGGGAAAATTCGTTTTGTTTTGTTTTTGTGTTTGCGTTTTTTTGTATTTTGCTTTGTCGCCCCCATAATAAAAACATTTCAATCGCTATGCCGCGATTTCATACAATAGCATTTTGTTTAAACAAAATTTTACTCATATACAGGGTGATGCCATTTTAGTTTTCTATGTTAAGAGCTCTAGACTGCAGATAGCTTTACTACTTTTACCTTTGCTCAGTGCTCATAAATAAGAAAACAAAACAAAACAAAACTTAGCCTTAAAGATTCGGTTTATATAAAATAGTTTTTCCCGTTTTTATTAACTTCTCAACATTGTTCCTTATGTCATTCCTTCTTTCTCGTTCCTTATTATTTTTTTTTCTTTATTTCGTCCTTTCGCACTTCCTTCCATATTTCCTTCTATCGCTCTTTCGAGCGCATCATCCATTCTTCCAATGTTCTGTCCATTCTTTCTTATTTGCAGCCTTTCTTCTTTCTACTTCCTTTTTTTCATACTTCTTCTGTCTTTCTTACCGTCATTACTTCCTTTCTTCCATCCCTCGTTGTTCCCCTACCTACCTTTTCCGCTCTTTATTTATTTCCTTTCTTTCATCCTTGGTTTCTTTCAATTATTTCATTTTTATTTATGTTCGGCCTACCTTCTATTCAACTGTTCTCACTTTTTTCCGTACTTCTGTCTTTCATACCGATCCTCCTACCTTTCATCTATCTTTGGTTCTTGTCCTTCCGTCTTGTTTTCGCCATTTGTTTTTTTTCTTTCTTCCATACTTCGTTTCTTTTTTCTTTCCACTAAACCGTTATATATTTCTCTCCTCGTGCATCCCTACTTCTTTGCTGCCTTCTTTTCTTTTTTCCTAACTTCCTTTTATCTTTCTTTCTCCTCTTAATTTCTTTCTCTTTTCTTTCCTTCAGTCCTTGATTCAACTTTCCATTCTTTCTGCCTTTTTTCATTCCTTCTGCTTTTTTTTTCAACCATCCTTCCGTCTTTCTCTTCTTCTTTCTTCCAACTTTTCTACCAATTTTTACTAATTTTTTTTATTTATTTTTTTAAATTATTCTGACCTTCTTTCCGCCCTGCGCACAATTTTTTTTTTTCATTTCTACCTTTCTTCTTTTCAGTCGTCTTTTACACTCTTCCTTCGCTCCATCCTCTCCTACCTTCTTTTTATCCACTCTTCCGTACCCTATTCTTTCATCTGACTTTTGGCCACAACTAAACTTGGACCAACCTGTATTTTCACTGCAACATCGCTGCCACTGTTTACCGCTGTGCAAATTAGTGTTGCTTAAAATACTTTCAATTATTGTCATTATTTCGGGTAAGATATTCAACTATTTAACCTGAATAGCAGACACACAGCAAACGATTAACATTTTTTCAATTATTCAAAATTCCAATTCTACAACATTGTAAATTTAAATTTATAAAAATAAATATTTTGTAGTTTATGTGCGAATATTTTCATTTGTGTTCGGGCAGGTACAGCAACAAGTATTGTAATTCTGAAATCGTCGGTCTACGATTTTGGCAGCAACGGCTGGCGCTGTTGCCTACTCTTCGACTTCATCTTCCGCGCGATTTGAAATTTATTGCGCCTGAAAAATGTACACACCGCAGACGCGTTTCGGTGGTCACTGTGCTGAACTTGTGCGGTGCGGTTCAAGTACGCACACACTCAGCAACAACAACAACAGCAACAAAATCACACATCAGTCAGTGAATGAAGACATCGCATCGCACACAACAACAACGTCCCACTGTAGTTGGTTGTTATTGTTGCCGCTGTGGGATATGTGTGCATAAATATGTATCATTTCGTTGCTTTGGTTTTGTTGCCGCATGCTGCAAATTTCTGGTTGTTACTGGTAACAATTGATCAAATAGTCCAACGGGTCCAATAGTCCGACAAAACTCATTTTGTTGCGCATTTCTTGCTCGTATTGTTGTTGTTATTAATTGTCTGAATGTTGGCGTTTTCAATATTCATTTCATTCAGTTTCACTCTTCTGACTGCTTTTCATCTGTCAATTTTTCGCCTACAACTACTGCACTTCCAACAAGATCAGCAACGAGCAACGAGCAGCGAACGGCGCTGCCGGCGGCTCTCGAAAGAGAGCGTTTTCGATCAGTGACGCCTTTTCGTTAGCAGCAAAAAAACGCCACCCCAAACTACTCACGAACTCACTAACACCAACACTATTGCACTAACACAATCGGCGGCAACATCATCATTGCCATTGCGCCGATCGTCATTAGCGCCACTGACATCAGTCGCTAATACTAGACGCGATAGTGGCTGTTCCTGCGTCGGTGTGGCGATAAATCATCACTGCCGTCGCTCGCCGAAGCGCATCACGTGAAAAGTCCCTCGCAATTTTCTTTTATTTATTTTTGGATTTCAAAATTCTACTCGCCTCGATTCGATTCGAATCGAATCGACTCGGTCGCCGTTGGCATTGCATTCGCTTGTCAGCCTGTATGCAATTAACGATATCTCTTTGTGCCTCTTCCTTTCTTGTGATATGTTTATCTACACCTTTGGTCGCCGCTTATCGGCCCACAATAGGCCACAAGTCATAAGTAAACATCAACAACATTAAGAACAACAAAACCATGTGTGGGGAGGGCCGAAAGTCATTCATCAGCGCAGCGTTTCAAAGTTCTGCGCCGCGGAATTTCGGCGCTGCGATAAAAGGCTTTAATATCGGCCATATTATTGTGTCAATGCGGCGGCTTCGACTTTCAGCTAGACACGTTAAGTGACTGCAGCTGTCGCAAATTTTCTATCGCAGACGGTAGCGGTAGCGTCTATTGAAGGTGGCTCGGCGATCGAGCCGCGTGCTCTTTCAGTTGATAGGCGTGCAATGGACGTTGATCGGACTTACTGTATACAACTTTTCGGCTAGCTATGGCCACTCTCAAGCGTTTAGTTATTAGCCCATAAACCAATATTAGCAGCTTTAATACCATTTCATGCCGGCGATGTGCACATAATCGCTACGCTTAAGCAATACTCAGTACGCTAATTGACCAGTTTGGGTTCAAGTACTTAACTAGTGGTTTGTCGAACAAAAGACGAGCAACGCCACTGCATGTAAAGGCTTTTCCAAAGACTTTGGAAGGCGGTTAAGCATAAAATAATTCCGACCTGGCGACTATTGAAAATCGCTTTAAATTAGAATTTTTGTACTTCATTTCATTTCATTTTTCATTTCTGTAAATAACTTTCGAACCAATAAAGTTAGAGTAATGAAATTTTGACACGTGATCAAGAAGATTTTGGGTTTTAACATACTTACTTTTCAAGAAAATTTTATATAAATTTTCGAGGATATAAAGGATTAAAATTTTCAAAGGACCTTTTTCATATCCTTTTTTTACAAATAGATAAAAACTCAGTTTTATTTAAATTCTTGAGCCTTTCCTCTTTCATTTGATATACATATCGCCATATTCTAACGAGGTTAAGTATTTTTTTATATTTTTCTTATTTTTTATCCCCTTCAAAATTTTGAAGTCCTTTTAATAGGACAAAGGATGTAGAAATGAAAAACTGAGTACGCAGTTTTACTATAATTGGTCTCTAGTTTCACGCTCATGTGGATTTTATCCAGTTTAAAAAATTTTTTTAATTTTTGTCGCACGGTGTAATGAGTGAGCGTTCAACAAGGATTAAAGCGCATTACACTACGTGTGTGTATGATGCAACCTTGTAAGGATACCCATGAATCTTTATCTTCTCTTCTTGGTCAGAAAAGAGAGCACAGCACATTAAATAATTCAAAATCCGATGCTGGATCAAAGCTGGATGCTTCTTTTTAAAGTGTTTAGAGGTTTCGTGGTCTTCCAGGCAGCACTGGCTGAATAGTAATTGAGCAGGTGATTTTTAGTCTCCTCTTCACTGAAGAAGTCCTTGGTTATAGGCATGATATGAATCTCATTTTTTATTAAGATTACTACGACTAAGTGCTCAGGTATACTTTATATTGAAAGCTTCCTTTTTAAGCTGTAAGTACTTTTCTCCAACCATCTTTTCAAGACTTTGTTAAAAAAGGTAAAACTGGCAGTCAACATGTAAGTTTGAACAGAAATTTTTGTTATAAATGTTATATTTAGTTATAAAACTATAGTTCACTAGGATAGTGTACGTCGGCTGGACATTTGTTGGGTCAGTGAGCCAATAGAGAGAGACATAATTTTTGAGGCAACTACTTAAAGAATATCTCCATTCTTGGGGGCTTAGATTGCAGCTTCTGCCAGGCGGATTGTGTTATTTTAACCATGACTTGATGGACTTGAAATATGTTAGTACTTTTACTTAGAGGATATTGCAATGCCACAATGTGTATCTTCTCGCACGATTCACGTCCCATTTCAAATAACTTTAAATAAATAATATTAGCAGCATATTAAAAATTCGTAGTATGTCTTAGGAAATCATCAGGTGAGCTCAAAATATCATATGGCCCATTTTGTCTGCCACTAACTTAATACTAAATAATTTCTTCAACTAAGTGCGTAAATTTTTTATTAAAATTAAGTCAGTGTCAGCAGAAATAGGCTTTAAATTCTGACTTTACGCTCTATAAATCCCCATAATCTGTAAAATTCTTTAGAGCATCAACTCGTCCGCTCGAGTACTCGTGTTTGTGTGGCTGTGTATGTGTGTTTGTGTGTTAGTGTTGGCTATTTTTACTGCTATCTACAAATATTTCCTGATGCGTTGTTGTCTCGTTATACATATGTTTTTTTGTTTTCAATTGTTGTTTTTTGTAATTAACTCAGCACATTCGCTTGTCAATTAACGTTCGTTCGGTATGACAGTATTTTAAAAGCGATGGCCACCCCACTGCCCTTAGCGTGCACGAGTAGGTGTTGCTATTTGAAGTGTCATTGCTGTGTTTGTTGTAATTGTTGTGGACACTGTTACTGCCTGATTTTTAAGCGCTGCGGAAGAATAATTCTGTTGCCAATTTTCGAGAAAAAAAATTAACACGTATTTACACACATGACGCTATGTGAATGTGTGAGAAATTTGTCGATTTTTTAATTTTGACACAATGTTCATTGTCATTCATACATACATACATACACAATATACAAGAAAAGGGTGTGGCAATTACGCGCAATCCTTGTTACGAATTATTTAATTTATGACATTTTCTTGCCTAGTTTGTTGCCACATGCTACTTTGTGGACGTCTGCATCCTCTATGGTCGCAAGAATACATTTTTTTTTTGGTATTTAGAATAGTTTGAAGTTTTAGGAAAAATACGAAATTAATAAACTGAATATTTATGTTTAAATAAGAGAAAGATACACGTTTTTTAATGGTATATCTTGACATAGTAAAGGAAGAAGAAGCAGAAAAAATTAGAGAACATTTTAATTTTACGTTTTCTTTCAATTTACTTAGATACTTTTTTTAATTTTGGCTGAAGTAAATGAAGAAATATTCAAATTTTCGTTATGCGTAATAAGTTTTATGTTTAAGTAATTATTACAGCCGCAACGATGTGGTTGCTCTCATAGAAAAACACTCTAAAATACAGGGTCCGAGTATAAAAATTAAAAAATTTCTTATGGAATGTTGCCAATATAATCACATAGAAGCCTAAGACGTAAAATTTAAAATTTTAACTTCCCCCAGTAAAAACCTGTAGCGAAAGGGTTAATTGAAGTAGTTGTTAACCCCAAGATTTGATAGGTTGAAGGAGACTTTGAGATTAGAAGTCAAGCATCAACTGAAATACCATTTTGTCAGCTAGTTTTTTTAATTCAATTGGCTACATTTTTATAAACTCTAACGCTTTTCGCTACTCGAACGGCCTCGCATTGAGGCCTTAGGGCCAGCCAGTTTAACCTAACTTAATGCTTTACGTACATTGCTTTCGGATGTTCTTAATGCTTTAAATTTTTATAAAACGTGTTTTTGACACATCAAATGCTTTCTTATCATCCCCCTCCCCACCCGCCCCCCACCAAATGCTGCTGCGTGCAAATAAATCATCTCTCGCGCGATTGCAAGCTTTAACTCTCTCCCTCTCTCTCATACGCTGTCGGCTTCTCTCGATGAATTGCAACAAGATGAGCTCGCACAGTGCTCAGCCTCCAAGCTCACAGTCAGCCAAGCACTCAAACTAAATAAATAAACATCACGCAACAACAACAACAACAAAAACAAATACGAACTACAAAAACATGGCCACCCCAAATAAAACGCATCGTCATCAAGCGCGACCGGCGATCCGGCGATCCGGCGCCCATTGTCGCAACCACGTGGTCGGTCGTGCGGTTTCAATAACAAATTCTCCATCTCAAGTCATCTTTCTTTCATTCTTCTCTGGCGTCTGTGTCTTTCTTGTCGAACGTTGGAAGCTTTCGCTTGTCTGTTTTTTGCACGCTGACAATTAATGACGAACGAGCTTTTAAAGAATTCATTATTGACGAGCGTAGAAGTTGTTGTTGCTTTATTATTATTACTTTTGTTGTTATTGCTCTACGGTTTGGTTAAGTTGGTTTGCTGTTTCGCTGCGTTTCTCGCATTTCGCCGGGCTGACATGCACGCCGTGGCGCTGTAAAACGGGGGGAGGCGAGTCGAGGGCGGAGCGGCGGCGAATGGAAGTGCACCTCAATTGAAAACGCCAGTGCGCCGTTAATCGATTGCAACGGCAACGAGCGTGCGCCCAGGCAACCGAGCACTGGCGCACAACTGCAGCAATGCCCAACAATATCAACAACAACAACAACAACAACAACAATAATAATTGCAAATGAATGCGAATTTGTTGTGTTGTGTTGTGTTGTGCGTTGCGACTGTGTCGGTGCGCATGTTTTGTTAATTTGTTGTCGTTATTGTTCTTATTGTTGTTTTTGTTTGATGTCAGACAGTCGCACACACTTTAGGGGCGCAACTGTTAGACAATCTATATGACATAATAATTTAATTGTGTCTGTTTATGACGGAGCGGCGCGACGAAAGCGGCCCCAACAGAATTTTGTATTGGAAAGCAAAAACTAAACAAAGAAAAAGAAAATGAAAACATCAAACAAATTAGCGAAATTTGCTGTTTTAGTGATGTCACGTTTTACTGCGGCTTTTACTGTTTTATTGGGCAAACTGGTTGGATATCGAAACCGAACCGCGAACAAAATCGTTTTGTATTCAGCACAACTGGTTACAAGTTAAAAAATCGTTTGTAATTTGTCGTTTTGAAATTCCCCTATTACGGAGAATTAGCGTGTTGCAGAAAATCCCATCGAATGTCGATAGACGGCAAAGCTTTAATCAAGTGTTAAATATTTACAGAGAATACCTGCAGCTGAACCAGTGTTGAAAATGCCACTTGAAAAATTTTTTCCCGACCAAACTTCCGACCAAATCCGACCTCAACCGACCAAATTACAAATTTGCGTTATCTTTAAAGTCATTTTTAAATTAAAATTTTATTTTATTTTTATAAATTTTGTGTACTAATGAAAAGATATTCACATCACAAAACTGACCGAAATTCGTTTAAGCAGACCAGCGGACCAAAGTAAAAAAATCTGACCAATTTTGGTCCGAAAAGACCAAAAGCGGCGACTCTGAGCTGAACGACTGATCACGTGGTGCTACTTAATAATGGTTGCATGCACCAAAACAGTCCTCTGGGCTAAAGGACCTTAAGCTATGCTGTAAGATTTTTCTGTTTAGGACCGAGAAGAAGAATGGCTAGCCTGGTTCATTTAACACTAGAATGCCCAAGAGACAAAAAATTACCCATGGAGGGCTTTTAGTAAGTTCTAGCAGGGCCCGCGTCTTTGCACGCAAGTTTAAAGTCAATGGGTGGAATCAATCAAGTTTTCCTTTGTTGACCCCGTCAGATTTTTATGAAATTAGTAGGCTCATTAAATCATATTTATTCACACAAACTTTTAACCCATCGTTGACCTGTCAGATTTTGATTATTTCTCGTTTAAAGTGCTTTTACTAAGTTTAAAGTCAAAAGGCCCAATAAATCATGTTTCTCCACACAAACTGTTAACCCATCGTAGATACAAAATACGCGAATTATTTTTTATTTGAAGTGTTTTTACCAAATTTGAAATCAATAGGCTCATTGAATCAAGTTTCTTCATAAAACACTTTAACCCATGTTTTGTCCCTTTAGACCACGAATTTCAAAAAATCCCGTCTTAGCGGATATATATTTTCTAAAGTCGACCTACAGTTCGAATCAGGGGCGGATTCAGAAAAATATTTCGGGGGGGTTTCAAAAAGTAATTTTTTAATATTTATAAAATGCCTTTTAATTTGTACGAATTTCGAACGAATTTCAGCCTTTTTAAACACTAACAAGCTTAACTTTCTAATGAAATTAGAAAAACTAGGTATGATCATGACTACAGTTCATAGTCAAGATCAAGTGAAACCTTTTCAAATGCATTGTTCCAGCTGTCAAAATGGGAATAATAATCTTTTTTTATAATCTTTGGAACATATACTTAATTACTACTCGTACAAACAATAACACCGTGCGACAGCAATTTTCACACCGGGAAAAATTCATATGGGCGTGAAACTAGAGACCAAACATAGTAATACTGCGTACTCAGTTTTTTATTTCTACATCCTTTGTCCTTTTAAAAGGACTTCAAAATTTTGAAGGGGATAAAAAAACAAAAAATTTAATAAAATACTTAACCTCGTTAGAATATGGCGATTTATATATCAAATGAAAGAGGAAATGCTCAAGAATATCAATGAAATTGATTTTTTATCTATTTGTAAAAAAAGGATATGAAAAAGGTCCTTTGAAAATTTTAATCCTTTATATCCTCGAAAATTTATATAGAATTTTCTTGAAAAGTAACTATGTTAAAACCCAAAATCTCCTTGATCATGTGTCAAAATTTCATTACTCTAACTTTATTGGTTCGAAAGTTATTTAAAGAAAGGCGGAAGCTGCAATTCTAATGAAGTACAAAAATTCTAATTTATTTGAGAATCAGTATTTTAAATCATAAAAAGATACAAAATCAATCTATACAAAATCAATTTTTCCCGGTGTGAAAAATTTTTTTAATTTTTGTCGCACGGTGTAATAACCGTGATCACAATTCTAAATTTATATATTCATTGCGATATTCAATAATAATTCCATAGCAGCTTTCAAACTTCAGCCAATTAATAGCGCAATCGATGTGCCAATTTGCAAAAATCGTTTATTCCATTTAAGCGAAAAGTGCTAAAGTTTAAGAAAAAATCAAAACAAACAGTTTAAAGCACAGGCCGCTGACATTCGTAGAACACTTCTGCTGAATACACAATAAACAATCCTAACACGAAAACAACAACAAGCAATTATTGTCAAGCTGAAGTGACAGCAGTCGCATAACTAATGAGGCACAATTCGAATGAGTTTCGACTGGAGCTGAGATTAGAGTTGAGCAACAAGTATTGAGTCTGGTACGAGTTGGCCGCCGCAAAACACTGGTAAGTGCACTAAACTAAAAGTCTGTGGGTCATGAGTTTGAAAACCATTAACATTCGGCTATTTTGTTCAAGTTGTTTATTCACTAAGTCATTATAAGTTGTCAACGTTCACAACGCTAACCAACATCAGCAGTGCTTAAACTGTACAACGTAAATTATGTTGGTGAACCGACCTTTTTAATGATATGACACCACTGTACAAAACCCAAAAATTCTGTTTACTTTTCGCAACGCTCGCGATACTGGGGGTCTGACAGAAGTCCGCGCAAAGTGTAATAACCAGGGAAAGGATTTTGAGGACCTAAAAACCTATAAAAAAGGCAAAATAAAATAGCAAAAAAGGCACGGAAAGGCACTAAAAACTGCCAAAAAGGCAGAAAAAGGCACTAAAAACTGCCTAAAACGGCAAAATAGGGCATTAAAAACTGTTAAAAATGCAAAAACAGACATTTAAAACTAAGAAAAAAATACTAGAAAATCTAAAAAAAGGGGAAACGGTATGTATTTTTTAATAATTTTATTTCATCTGACGTATGCAACATACAATATTTATACCTCATTTTTTGTAAAAGAAAAGGACCATCAAGGTTTCAAAGATAGTTAAAAACTAAAACTAAGATGTTTTAATTGAAATGTAGGCATATATTTTAAATTCATATTTTAACTTCTCATATGATATAAAAGCAAATATATAAAAGAAAGGATTTCAGCACCTCTCTCAGCACCACTAAACTCCTACCAGCGCTACCAGCGCGGAAATTTTTGCGCTAACCGAACTAAATTTTCCACTGCACAACAAAAAATAACGGCTTAGGAATGATCAAATCAATGTAAAAACATCGATAAGTTAACGAAATTGCAATGTTGCCACTTAATTTTTTTTAGTTTCAAGGTATTTTTGCGAAACAAAAGGTGGAAAATATTAAAAACGAAAGAAAAATAAAAAGGCGCTCGACTAATAGGCACTAAAAAAAGGCATTTATGGGTGAAAAAGGCAAACTGCCTTTTTAAGGCAAAAAGAGGCAAAATACAAGTGGTATATTTCTAATCAGGAGGACCTAATTCGTGCTCATTTTCAATCAGAAATGCTCTATATAGCAGCAAACGAAAAAGGCAATTTCCACAAAATCCTTTCCCTGGTAATAACAGTTTTCCGAAGAGCAAAAGCGCAAAGAGTTTGGTAAACCTGTTGGCCATGTATGTTGTTGCCTTTGCCAGGACTGCGAACACCACTAATGATCTGGTAGCCAAGGAGCTTCATGCTTTCGCACACCTCGCACAATAATCCCACACATTCATAGGAAGACCGCTTCGCCGGTATGTGCGACTTATTTACGTCGCACGGCCAAACCGGGAGAATTGGCCTGCGCGAATCTGCGCACTGATAAGAGTTTAACAACAGTGGGTAAGGCCATACCAATCCAAGTCAGCCACCGTGGTGCGACATTCATTAGGCAAATCCGCGTGCCGGCAGCAGATTTGCGCAGCCAGAAGCGGTTCATTGTCTGTTTTTCGGCCAAATTGATTTATTACTAGAAAATATGAACGCGTTGTGTGCGTCCCGAAGGGGGCTCACGGTTGTCTCGCACTTATCGGCAACGCGTTTCAATTCATTGCCAACCGCTGCGTGAATGCCGGCAGCCGACCCCGGCCGCCTTCAGCAAAACATTAACTGTATGATACTCGAATTCTTCGAGCGGCATAAAGCGCCAAAAAATTTCCACTATCGTCAAACGCTGCCAATACGCAGTCGCCGGACGTCGCACTGCGCTGACCGCTGTCCGCCTCTCATGTTCAATTGTCTCTGCCCGCGCGCAGTCACATGGTTCGCATGGAGCGCACAGCCCGCTCCGGGGAGCCGTACCGGACTGACAACTAAACCAATAACTCTACACACCAACTGGGCGCACAGTCGTCGGCGAGAGCGCGCCGATTGTCAAGTCGAGCTCAAATAAAAGTACAAAAACAACAAAAATAAAAATAAAAACAACAATAAAATACATGTGCACTCGTGTAATTTGCAACAACGCTGCCGAGTGTCTACCGATCGAGCAATCGAAATCAAAACCTGGTCACCGGGTTGGAGCACACGGCGGAGAGCTTGTTTGAAGTCAAAGTGTAGCTGAACGGCAAAACGGCATAATTGCTGCCATTAATTGCCACAGTAGACAGATTTCATTCTTGGCAACTACACTGTGCGGAATTACGTTGAACAAAGAACAACTTCAGTGTTG
Organism: Melieria picta; assembly: GCA_964056695.1. Classification (NCBI taxonomy): domain Eukaryota; kingdom Metazoa; phylum Arthropoda; class Insecta; order Diptera; family Ulidiidae; genus Melieria; species Melieria picta. Next base: position 28,263,289 of record OZ057399.1, read on the forward strand.
TCGGCTGCGTTCTAAAGGACAATTTTCCGAATAAGAATCAGACGAATTGACGAAATTGTTTAAAAAAAAATGTTTTCTATATATTTTAATTTTTAGAAATTAGAAATAATTTCACAATCAAGGATTTATCAATTTTTTTAGGTTGTTTAAGTATGATTTGAAAATTAATACAAAATACATACAATTTGTTATGATGAATTATGAATGAGTACTTATGAATTTCTGTTCATAAAGTGGTTCAATAATGATTTATCTATTAAGGCCCAACTACAAAACACGCTTTGTACGCATCAACGCATTCTACGCAGCTGTCAAAAGAGTAGAATAAGTGTAGTTGTGTCAAACAAGTGGCAGAGCGCAAAGCGTAGGAAAAGCGGGAGGTATCCCGACTACGATTCAAGGCTTCCAAGCATCGTTCAAACAGGCCAGCTGATTATGACAACTACGGGTGGTAAATTCATGATCGATCAGCCATCCACTTTCCCCAAATTTCCAAACTTCCCCAAAATCATTTCATGCTTCCCGGAATTTTTTTGCTGATCACATGCACCACAAGCAGTCAAGCGAATAAAGTCAATGAATTCAATAAATTCTTTGGAAATCGCAATTTATTTATTTATTGTCATTCAAGTTGTTTCACCCAAAGCGTGAAATGTATAGAATGCGTGGTCTGTAGTTGGACCTTTAGTATTTGAGTAACCTTTTCGCAGTTCCAGCCTACACAATCCCTAAAAGATGAAGTGCTCTCAAGTACGAAAGACACGTCAGTCAATTGGTTAGTCATAACCAACCGATAAGTGAACCAGTTAAAAGTAAACATCTAGTTAGCTTTGAGAAAGTACAATGGGTTAAGTCGAATGGGGCAGCTTTAAAGAAACCATTGGCCAATTGGCTTCTCAGCTTAAACTGGAGAACTCTCAAATGATACATGGGTACCCAGTAGCCGACTAGCACGCTTCAACTAAGAGCGAAGACTGTAAGAAAGAAGTCCTCATACTTCACGGGAATTAAAAAAAAAACGCAAAATTTCAATTATTAATAAATTTCTTTATTATGCCCTTCAAAATACTCTCCTCCTGCTTCAATACATGAACGCCAACGTTTGATCCAATTTTCCATACATTTTTTATAGGCCGCCAAAGGTATGGCCTTCAGCTCACGCAGAGTGAGCTAAAGGCCTGAGCTATTGTCTCTATGGTCTCAAAACGCGTTCCCCGCAATGGCAATTTCAGTTTGGGAAATAGAAAAAAGTCACACGGGCCATATCTGGACTGTATGGTGCTTGGCTGATGACATTGGTCGAATTTTTGGCCAAAAATTCCTAAATAATCATGGCGCATGGCGTATAAAATCCATGAATTTTTCTTCCACAAATCGGGCCTTTTTTTGCGAATGGCTTCACGCAAACGACGCATAACGCCTAAATAGTATTATTTATTGACCGTTTGGCCCTTCAGAAGGAATTCGTAGTGCACCATACCACAAATATCGAAGAAAACCGTCAGCAAAACTTTGATTTTGGACCGACTTTGGCGCTCTCTCTTCGGTTTTGGCTCATTTTCGAAGCACCATTCGGACGATTGTTGTTTGGTCGGCATATCGAATTCATAAACCCATGTTTCGTCAACAGTAATGATGCGTTCGATGAATTTTGGGTCGCTGTCTGCGTTGGAAATCTTCTCTTTGGCCACATCAACACGACGCACAGCCACATCAAAAATCGCCACACAACAATTTTTCGACTTCTTCGTATAGACGCCAATCGAATACTAATCTTACGATATGCATCAAAATTTGACAGAACACCAATAAAAGTATAGCCAACGTTGAGAAAATAAAAATTTACCGATTGGATAAGCGCGGCAATTCAAAATTCAAAATTCTTTTTTTATCATAAGGTATGTATCCGGCATTGGTGAATAGAGAAATGTGCCTACTGTATTTATTTATTTTATTTATTTATTTATAAAAATGTATAGGTACAATAAAAAATTATTATATAAATATAAGAACGCAGCACTGGGTGCAAGGCTTTCAGCCGTGTGCCTACTGTAACAAACACTCAAAGAAGGCAATGAATTATAGATCAGCCAGTCACCATGTTCTACATTTTTGGAGAGGATTGCATAGTAATTGCAGACCTCTGTACGTCTAAACGCAAAGTAGGATGGCGGAAAGGGACACAATAGTTGGTCCACTGCGATTAGCTGTCCGACTTTGTATCAGGGGGTGATGTTGATAAAATACGGGTCCCTTAGTATCTATGAAGACTTTCAACTTGATTGCTCTATGCCTAACGTTAAGTTAGTTGAATATGTAATATTAGTGTCATAATTAGTAATAACCGATCAGTAAACTGGCAATTAAAAGTCAAAACAGTAACTTAAATGCGGCTTAACTTAAACTGGTTGTTATGGCATTTAAGGATTTATGGATAGGTTATGAAAACCCAGAGGCTTATGTCTAGTTTTTTGTAATCAATTAGTATATCGGCTAAAAGTATTTTGTGAGATTTTAATAACTCAGTTATTTTAGAAAAGCAAACCAAGTGCCAAATTGGTAAAACGATTAATCAAATTTCTGCTAATGTGATTAGTGATTAGTTAATCAGTTATTCGCAAACACTGAGTAAACAAACTATTAAAAACCAATAAACGAATCTGACGAACCAAACGAAAACCATTTATCAAATCGATTGTTATTAACTGACGGTTAAACTGGTTATTACTAACTGATTAAAATAGTTGTATTTATATATGTATTTATGATATGTTCAAGAAAATTTCCTTGAGTTATATTTTCTTGAGGTGTACGCACCTCACAAGAAAACTGATTCGGTTTTTAAATACTTTTTTCATTGAAAAGTGAAAATGACAACACTGTTTTCGGCAAGAAATATATGTGTAGCTATTTATTTCTTAAAGGAAACGTGACAGCTGCCTGAACAAAAGTAAGTAAACTTCCAATTTAATATTTTTTATGTGTTTCTAATGTAATATTTAAAAAGTAAAATTTACTTGACTACTACTTTTTTACGCTCAAGAAATATATGCTCGTTTTTTCTTGAGCGTTTTCTTGAGAGCTGCATACCGACCTTAAAGATTTATGCATTAAATAAACTTTAAAAAAATTTCAATTTCATGTGCACAAATAAATTTTATGCGGGCTGCTTCAGAATAACAACTTTTTGAGAATTGATTTATTAGTATACAAACATTTTTAAATTTTTTTAACATATGCAACGTCGTGACTCGTGAACCATTTGGTCCGTTTTTAAGAAGCTTTTTATGGTAACTTTTTCTAACTGCGTTACAGTTCATATAAGATCTATTGTTGATGTAGGAAAAAAGACACAATACTTTCTCGAAGTAGAAATATTCAACAAAGCCCATTGCATCAGAAATAATTTTCGTTAAATAATCAAAAACCGACTACTTAAGTCCAGTTGTCTAAATAATTATCGTTCTTACTTTGACTCATTATGGGTCAATTTTTTTTTGCATACAAAACATAAAAGTTTATAGTTCCTGTGTTCAGCGGCATTTGCTCAAATTCTTATGCTTTCGTTTTTTACATCCAGTGTGACTGCATTCTGAATGATTCATTGTGATCATCTACAAAATTCTGATTCGACTTTTTGCTATGAGTCAAGCACGTATGGTTTGCTAATGTAAAACGGCACTCAGTTAACTGATTCCAATTGGAGTACTTCATTATCGTAATGAGCTCAGTCAATATGTCACCAGGGCCATAAAAGCCAACAACTCAAGATCAAATTTCGCGTAATTACTCAGCACTCAGCATTATAAGTAAGTACAGCAATTATGCAAAGCAGTGATACAGTGATTCTGAGTACTTTTATCTATTAACATAAGAAAGCCATTTGTTTTTCTAGCTAACTAATTCGCAGAATTATTTTAGCTGATGTATTTACATCGAAGATAAGGCTTTATGTATAAAATTATATAGTTTATTGTGCTTATGCACAACTCTGGTACTTAAGTGCTCAGAGCTTATCGCAATCAATGATCAGTCTGCAGTTGTATTCCGTCTCCTTTCGCACAGGTAATTATTTGGCATTCAAAGCAATATTCCATTCGATTTCAATTCGAAATCGGAATTTATTATCAAACGAGTTTGCTAGGAGTGTGTTACAAAATTACGGAATTACGATTTTCTGACACATGACGTTTTAAACAATTTTCAATTGGAAGAATGATAAAATGGAACATTGAACAGCGGAACGTTTTTGTTCCGAATATTATCCAAAAACTATTTACAACACATGCTGAGAATAAATTGTATTAAAAACATTGTATTCTCTTGCACATAAATTGTGAGGGGATTTGATACTACAAACTTTTCACATATCCATTAAAATATTTGTAAATTAATCGTCTGGAATCGAAAGTCAATCGTTGCCAACTCAAAAAACCAAACTTTCAAATATCTACTTTGGACTCGGTTTTCTCAACTGGTAAAGAAATAATTCAAATGCCTAAAAACTTGGGTTCTGAAACCATTGTACCTTTAATTTGTCTGTGATTTGTTTTAAATATGCGCTTTACACAATCGGACCTATACATTTTGACATTTTATGTGTACAAAAGTTGTATGTTTTCTCAGGTATTGCAAAGGGCCTCAGGTATTGCAAAGGGTCTCAGGTATTGCAAACACTGAGCCTAAAACCATTGTTGTATCAGCCAACTTGACGATTCAATTGTGTTTTGTTGACTTTCCGACCTTTTCCGATTCTTACTACGAGGCCTCAGGGGATACAACTGGGATTCCAAGCATCGAAGGGCTTGGAGTATTGAATCAAACATTGACCATTGGCATAGACTGGGACAAGTAAAATGTAGATTATACGAAACACTTTCTATATATTTAGATGTGAGTTAAAGACAACATCTTGCGTTCTCCGTCTCTAAAAGCGCTGCTGTAAATATTTTCTGAGCAGAATAAATTTATCTTTATGTCGTTTTTTCGTTTCGAAATAACTTTTAAGAACTTTATAAAAGTTGCATTGCTGAACTGCCTTGTGAACTTACTTTTGAACATGGGACGCTAGACACCTTCGAGAAAATTAAACGTTTGATAGCAAACTTTTGCACACTCCCCAACATGATTTCCTGTTTTGACATTCCATTCGATAGTTCAAAATTAACACGTGATATATATGTAGACTTGTGACAGGTTGATTTTGATTTTTCCCAACAAACAACTCAATCAATTAAACATTTTCTGAACACACCATAAGCAATTTGGCGCATTGCCACTGCCAAAACTGTCGATAAAAATTCTCGAATTGAAACAGAAATTTCACGCACGCACAAATCACCTTAAATCGATCGTTCGATATAGAGGCAGAAAAAAGTAATATGGAAAGGCTGCATTGTGTCGGACTCACCTCTAATCGACAGATCCATGATCTGAGGCTGCTGCTGCTGCGCGGGCAGCGTAGCGCCGCGTTTGCGCTCGCCAAAGCGCGTGCAGCCGTAAACGCTCGTCATGCTGCTGTGCCCCTAGAAACGCGCGTCCTCGCGCTAATCCAACAATCGATCCCACACGTGACTAGTTATGCTCGAACGCACTGCGCGGAACTCGTGGAACTCGCCGGCGATTGTGTCCAGAACGCACTGAATGGGTTGTTGCGCCGCTAGTCGGCGGCGAAGCAATGGCCCCGTTGCCAGACAGTCGTCGCGCCGCGCTTATATAACTGCGCGCCGATGCTTATGTAATAACGAAAATATTTATGTTGCGGCGCTGCTGTTGTTGTCGCTGGTGTATTTTTAACGCGCCGCACACTCACTAATTACGAAACGAGCAGCGAAAGTGATCTTAGCGAGAATTGGAATACAACTGAATCGAAAACGGAATTGGAATTGGAAGGCGGCGCATGCTGTGGCGGCCGACGCGTGAGGGGGACGCCGCACGGATGCTTTGTCCGCGCTTGGAGCGAGAGTGGAGCGGGCGGTGCGGCGATGCGTCGGTGCGTCGCGTACTCGCAGGCGAGTGCAGTGATTAAAATAACGGGCCGAGCAACTGCAGCAGGTGCCGGCGCAAATGAGCCGCAGGCCAATGAGTTGGCGGTGGGCGCGGGGCGGGGCGAGGCGCAACGACATTGCTAGACATTTATGTAAGTCTTATGCAATGCGGGCAAGAGATCGCCGCAGATCGTTGGCCCTAGTCGGCACATGTTAAAGTGTAGTCGAGTGCGAGGCCGAGACCGAGGCGAAAAGCTGTCGGAGGCAGCCAGCTGTTCACGCGAAGAGCATTGCAGTTCGACGAGAGCTTTTAGAGTGTTGTTGTAACACACACACACATACACACATGCACACTTGCTTAGAATGCAACTTTAAATTAAGTATTTTTAAACTTTATCGCCAACAACAGAGTCGATTGGCCGGTTTGTAGTCGCCTTAACTCCTCCGCACTTGGCAAACTGTCAGCACATGATCTCAGCGTTGCTTCGTTTGTCTGATTGTTTACGCAACTAAAGCCGTCATTTAATAGTGGAAATGCGGCGATAAGACGCGCCACTATTCGTCCGTATTTAACTTTGAGCGCGCGACCCTTATCAGCTGCACTGGCTTGTCGCATACAAAGCGATTGTGTGTGAGTACAATGTGATGCAATATTTGCGCAGAGGTGTGTAGGACGAGACTCTGCCGTAAAGACAACTGTATTAAGCGTATATTTATGGCATGAGTACATACATATATGGTGCGTGTATACATATTTACCATGTTAACTCACTCGTATTTATAGTATGCACTAAAAAGTTCTTAAGAGATGAACCAAGGCGCGTGCTCCTCAAAGGTTTAACAAGTTGTTATCTCCATTCAACTTGTGAACACAAAATGCATAAATACGTTTCAACTAACCTGAAACTTTCGACCCAATGCAGAGACAAAATTCAAAACTCAGAATTTACCGATTTTTATATCATTTGAAAGGCAAAACTCCAACTAAGAAAACTCCAAAAAAATCTGTGCAAACAATTAATTAGTGTGTGTGCAAAAGCTGCTCCAAGTCGAAACTTTTTGCACAAAAAAATGTAAACACATGTTTTCTGTTTTTTGGTCTATTGAGTAAAAAAAATCGTCAAAACTCATAGTTAGCAGGAAGTTGCTAAAACTTTCAATATAGATGAAGAATTGATGTGAGCATTTTCGCTTTTAATGTTTTCTCGAAATTTGTAAGGCTGCTACTTCACATTTAATTTAAAATATTTTTCAAAATTAAAAACCTGAAAATTGGAAAATATCTAAAAAGTATGTGAAAGTTTAAGAAGCATTCTTTCTTTGCCAAATAATGTAAACACATCCTCCGACAGGGGCGGATTCAGAAAAATATTTCGGGGGGTTTCAAAAAGTAATTTTTTAATATTTATAAAATGCCTTTTAATTTTTATGTAGTTTTAAAGTCGATCCTAATATTTCGGGGGCGTTTCAACCCCCAAAACCCCTCGCCCCCCTGAATCCGTTACTGTCCTCCGATATTTTCCGATCACAGAAATTTGAAAAGTTTTACCTATTTTTCGGTAAAATATATTTTATTCATGCCTGAAAGTATGCAATAAACATGGAAAATGAAAAAACTGCACAAATGCAAAACATACATCTATTACTATCAATTTAATTGCAAAACTAAAGCGTCCTAAGACAATTTATGTTGCTCTTTGCAATTATCAATGTCTACGTAGCTGATTAAATGTAAAATCTGAAAAATCTTGCCAACACACTCGTTGCTATAGCTTGCCAAAAATGACGAAAATTGCAAGTTCAAGTCTCAGGCATTGCCAAACTACAAAAGTTTCCGAAAAACAAAATGAAGATTTCACTTCAGCAGACCATGATTAACTAGCATACCAAAATTTATTAAGAAGAGACCACTTCTTCCAATTTTGGCCCGCGGTTGTATGGAGTCGAATCAATGTGCAATAATGGACAATTTTCAATACAAGTTTGTAAACCAAAACAAATATTGCGCAATTGCAGCAAAACAATGCGCTCTAAAACTTTAAGTGTGCAACTTTTTAGGACTGTCGCCTAACCAAACCTGCCCTTCGTAACTAGGACAACCTGTTACCGAACATCGGTGTGCTTCAACAGTTCTCGCCAGGCGTTTTCACATAAACGACGCCAATTTTCCACTTTTGATACGGTCTTCCCTTTATTATACTCCACTGACATTCGTTTCGAATACTCCTTTCGATAAAGCTTTAAAGGACGACGTAAGCGTACGGACGACGTGACTAAGAAGAGATACCTATTATATAAGAAAAGAGATACTTATTATATACTTATATATTATATACATATACTTTTCTAGGATATATTATTACAAGATGGCTTAAAATCATTAAATCGATTTAATTTTCTCCAGGATTTGAGAAACAGATTTGGACTCTAATTTTGAAATAATTAGTTGTAAGTAAAATAATTGTTATATAGTTATTAGTGAAATAATTTATAGTTAGAGATTGAGCAGCAAAAACACAGAATAGCTTCTTATTGGCACATTATTGATTCAATAATAGTACAAGATATTGATCTGAGCTATTGATCGTAGAATGTTGGACATGGAATGGAATGCTGGCATTGAACTCTCGAGTGTTAAAGTCTCGATGTTAGAATTGTCTCGTTTAACGATAGTGTTTTTTTTATATTTTAATTTATTTTATTTTATTTTAATTTGTTTTAATTTATTTTATTTTTTTATTTTATTTTATTTTATTTTATTATATTTTATTTTATTTTATTTTATTATATTTTATTTTATTTTATTTCAGTTATTTTATCTTATTTTGTATTTATTACTTTATTACTTTATATAACTTTGCCTTTATACTTTTATAATTTCTTATAAAAACTCATTAGTAAATTTGTGTCAGTTAAGTTAGGTTAGGTTATATAGGCAGCCAGTAAGGCCACGCATAGACCCTATTGGGTCCTTCAGTTAAGTTAAAGTTGAGTCAATCTAACGACAGTGCTGCCAATTGTTTGCTAAAACTCCAACAAAACCTGCGATCAAGCAGGTGTACGCTAAAAGCACACACAGCTTACCACAAAAACGACTGAAGATCGTTCACTGGTTGATCTGAACAGTTGTGTTGAGTTGCCCTCAGAAATATGCAATAAAAACAGTCACAATCTATGCATTTATCGATAACAAATGCGTTGAAAAAATAATTATGAGCTTATGGAGCTTTCAAAAGCTACCGCCTGAAGGTATGCTAACATTTCAACTGTTGAAATGATGAAAGCGCTCCACCTCCAACATGGTCAAAACATTTGTCAGCAGCATCTTTTTACATAGGTATAACAAATTTTAAATTAATGAATTATTTTTTTTTTGTATTTAAAACAGTGTCGAGTAAGATTTATAGATTACAAACCAATCACATCTTTAAGCATCTTCAAGTAAATTTGTTTGAAATAATTTGCATTTCTTATACAAATATAGCATTTTACTACAAAATAAAATGCTTGGATGCGTTCTCTCGACTCTCTGTGCTCTGCATGCCCCCACACACACAGTCATACAAAAGCACTTCGAAGTTCGAGCCGCCATCGCTCAATTCACTCACAGCGCTACCTGTGCAGATCGAGTCGCTCCGGACACGCTTCGTCGGCGCCAAACGCACTTTTTGCTTGGGCACTTGCTGATCGTGCCCGAGGGACTGCACATTGTTGCTGGTGTTTATTATTATTGTTGTTTATGCCTCTGTTACTCATGCCGGCTTTGTGCTCTCCCCTTGTGCTGCTTTATGCTTAACTGCAATGCCAGCGCTGCTGCTTCGCTCTCGCGGTCGACCAAACACCGATTTCAGCACTGCTGCCGCTGCCGGTGGTTGCTGCCGACCGTTGGCTGGCCAGCTGCTGAGTCTGTCTAGCGCAAAAGTCTGCGCGGCATTTGTGTTGTTACCATTTCGCTTGGCGGTTGTGTTTTGTTGGTTATCGAATTGAAATTTCAATTTCCATCAAAAGTTCGTGCGGGCTGGACGTGAATCGTTCACATGGAACGCGCAAAGGTGGTCGCATTCTGGTTGCTGTTTTAATTTTCGATTTTGTTTATTGGTGAAATTGTTAACAATAACAGAACTGTGGCATTTTTTACTTTTAATAAAAAGTATTTGAAAAAAAATAATTGCGCAATTATTATAATTTTTTGTTTTTGTTTTCATTCGATGCAACTTTTTGCAAAAATTGTGCAGCAATTTTGAACAAAATTTCGGAAACAAAAACCTGTATTGTAAATAAATTTTATGAAAAAAATGTAAACATGAAAAATTTTAGAATTTGTAAATTGCCTTGAGTGAATTATCGAAATTTTTTTAAATTGTCTCTGTGTCAACTGGGAGCGGAGAGTAGGAAGTTTTAAAATGTTATACGTTCGCTTGAAAGTAACAACAAATTGCAGGCAATCGACAAAATCTGCCTTGTACTTGTAACGGTACATTTTTATGTCCTTCACTTGTGAAAACAGCAAAAAGACGAGTGCAAAAAGTGTGCACTTGCCGCTGCCACATCTCCCCGACTTCCCCAGCGTTTGTGTTTCCCTCTGTCGATGGCCCACAGCCAGCCGCCCTTACGCGCCGCTTTCAAGTGTGTAGTGAACAATTGTCAGCACGCGTCATCGCCCACGCCATCATCATCGCCAACGCCATACAAACGGCTAACGACAGCGACAGCGATAGCGCGACGCACTGCAATCGGCCAACCGCCGCTATTCCCATCCACCAATATTTAGTCAGCGGTCGCCCATTAAAGACGCTCAAGTGGCGTGACGAACGTGACACGAATGCCAATAATGCAACAGTTTTCGTCTGCCGTAAATAATAACAGCACCGGCTGCGGCAACAACTACAACAAGCACAAAAACACCAGCAACAACAATTTGCATACACCGAAAATGCAAACAGCAAAGACATCATCAACAACCCCGTCGCCCAGCGCCTCGCCGCCCGAATTCGATTTCAATCTGCCATGTCGCTACTTCAAGAGCTCCTTTGCGCGGTCGCTGTCGCTCAACAACGGCGGCAACCAGTGCAAGTCGCTGGACTTCGATATCGGCGGCCACTATCGCAGCCTGAATGCGTGCAGCAACAACAGCATCGCGGTCGACACCAAAAGCGACGACTGCCCTCCATTGCCGCAGCGCACGCATGCCGGAACACCAGCTGCAGCAGTAGCAGCAACAGCAACAAAGAAATCAGCAACGTCCAATGTCAAGAATGAGGTCGAACGCAGCGACAACAACGCCAACGCCAACGCCGATGCCAACAAGCTGGCAGATGCTGCTGCTGCTGCTGACGTTGACGGCGACACCAAACCGCCAGCCATTCCAGCGCGCTGCCCAATAAAGCCAGCGCCAGTGGCTGCCGCACGGGATATGCAGCTGCTGCAGCAACAGCGCCAGCAACAACAGCAGCAGCAGCAACTCTTGGCACAGTTTAGGAATGCTGCCGTCACTGAGAACGCGAACGCGAGTGCAAAACCAAAGCCGCTGCCACATGCGGTTCCAGCCGCGGCGGCCGCTTGTGGGAATTTCAATAAACCGATTAATCACACGCAGCAGCAACAGGTGAATAACAACAACAACAAAAATGGCAGCAACAGCATTTGCGGAGGCCGCAATCACAGCCACAGCCGCAGCCACACGAGCAACATCAGAAGGAATATTTGGCCTAGAGACGAAGTTCCATCGCAACAGGTTTGTCGGCATTTCAACCTACACATTCCCCCCCGTACCCCCAAACCCGTCTCGCGCTTGGTCTACTTAGCTACTCTCTTTTCATTCTGGTTTTTTATAACCTTTTTTCGATGTCTACGCTGCTAAGGCGTTAGTGCCGCAGACATCGAGTTTTTTTTTTTAATTTATACTTTTTTAGTTTATTTTTTAAATCGAAAACTGTCTAGTTTTCTATTTCTTTGGAGAAATCATTTTCATTTCACCATCTAAGCGCGGCTCGAGTGTGCCACGTTTTGGTGCTCCCCGCCCAGCAAACGATCTTTAAAGTTAATATCGCACTAAATCTCGCAAACATCATTCACTTTTTTGTTTATTTTTCACTTTGTGGAAGTTTGTCGCTTTCGGCCAAGTTCCAAATGAACTAACGCGTTTGGTCATTTCCATCTAAAATTTCAAGTCATCAAACGCAATAATTAATCATTATACTTAAAAATGAACATCTTTTGTTGACAAAAACCATGGTCAACATTTTTTAATTATCTCTCTTTTAGGCGTAATTGGCGCTTATTCAGGCATAGGCAATGTTGTACAAACATGCTGGGCGTTTGATGTTTGATGTCCATGTGATCATCGAACTTCATTAACTCACTTATACAATTATTGCTCAAATATTTTATACATACTAGGCTTCGATGAATGAATATTTTCAAAGCCGTCTTAGGCTTGAAGATTTTTCTTCAGCATGCACATACTTTGGGTGTTTTTTTATTCCATCTATTTACAACCTTTGCTCATTTATTCTTCGTCTATGGAAATCAGTTACAAAAGTATCGCGCAATACTTTTCATGTATTTGAACTATTGTTGCTTACAGTGTTTAACCGCATTTCACACTAAATGCATTGATTGGCGGCATTGAACCAATTGTTGAAGACAAAAAAGTTACTGGGCAGATATTGAAGAGGTCGAACACTGTTCCCAGTGGCTCACATATGATTTCATTTGAGGGGAAGAGCTATGTACACAACTTTTGAGCCCAATACCACTTAAACCGCAATAGCCGCTCACAATTTTTATAATTTATAATTTAATTATAATTGATATAATTTTTGGGATGTTTGAATCCCCAACAACACCCGCTTGCGAACGCCACTGACTGCTTCACATATTAAATCAAATCTTTTAATTATCATCAGCAATAAACTTGTTCGTAACGCTTAATATAAATAACTAAAAATTGTTCAAGGCAATTTTTAAGTTAATTCAAATTAGCAACCAAAACTTAAGAGTCCATTTCAATTCATCTTTAGCAAAACGAAAATTGTTTTAATAGCTAAACCTAATTTTTTAGATCGTGCTCCTATCTTCAGGCTTTGTACGTAGTTCAAACAAATTTCGCATAATATTTATATGGAGTTTAAAATCCACAAATATGTTTTTAAAGTAACTATTGAACGATTTTATTATAAGCTTTTAAGTTGTACTTAACGCAAAAGCGATATACTTTAAGTCGATTTAATTCAATTTATTTTTAAATTCAACTAGGAACTCAAAACTCCTTACACTTACACATATTAACGTATAGTACATCGTTGGATCATCTAAAACAGATCCAGTCTTTGGAAAACTTGAGGACAAGGGCTGCCTGGTTGAATGCCGCAAGATCACCGAATGGTTTGACTTGCCAAATTTACTTCACTGATTTAAATTATAAGAGTTAACAACGATGAGCTGAAACAGGGAATTTTTTTAAAATCTTCTAATTTCTACTCTCTAAACTTGAAACTTGAGGACAAGCGCTGCCTGGTTGAATGCCGCAAGATGAAGAATGGTTTGATTTGCCAAATCTACTTCACGTAGCACAGTGTCGCGAGTAGGGACAAAAATCAAAAAAATGAATGTCGTAATTGTAGAAAAATAAGTTTGTAGTACTGAAGAAAATACCTCAATTTACTAAAATGTGAAAACGAATTTTAAAAATATCAATTTATATACCGATGGCAGGCCACCAAACTTGCACTTTGTGAAGGTTGGTAACTTGGGTAGAAATTATTGCAATTTGTTGAATGTAAGTTCGAGTCCTCTTATTGAAAAATTTCCCATGGAACGTTATGTTAAGTAAATATATTCTATAAATATACTATTTTTGCAACTCTGGGGAAGCTTTCCCTCTTTTATTTTGCTTTCCATATTCCTTGTACCGCTACTTGAAGAAACGTCAATTCGTAGGAATAAAAGTGCAATTTGATGACACTTTAGATAAGCTTTTAAAAAAAAACTACTTCTTACTACTTCGAGATTTTACAGTGTGATACTTTAGCTGCACAAACTTGCACGTTTTTAAGAAATTTAGCATTTTCAGTGCCGTATGCAGTAAAAAATTGGGTCCTTTTTGCAGCATGGTTGGCAGGAAAACATAGCGACCACTGCTGCGCTTCGCTTGAGCTATACATTTTTGTTTGTAATAATATGCAAACACCATTTGATTTAGAAAAATTACCAAAAAAAAAGGTAGATTCGATGGAAGGCTTCGGTAATACTGGGTGGCTTGCTATCGAATCAAGGCAACTTTCGAAAAGAACCAAAACTTGTTAATGTCTTCAGAACCAATTATAGCAGTTAATAGGAAAATTAAAGTTAAACATGAAAACCGAAACTCTGATATACTGCAATATATAATATCTGAGGAAGTTGAAGAAAGGAGTTTTTAAATTTTGTCAAAAATAGATGTAGAGGGTTTAATTTCCAATAATTCATGATCGAAAACCAATTATCCTAGCAGTACAAATTAACAAACTGTAATTTTTAATGGAAATATATGCTCTACTGAGTTTAATAAGAGGTGTTATTATTTTTTATTTGGGTTTCAAATTACTTAATTATAAGTATGCACAAATGTTTGTAGTTTTTCAATATTTCCTTTTTTTATGACAAGCGTATTTGTAGGTTGATCGAAACTATTTTTGGTATACCTTTATATTGATATGAGTTGCTATACTAAATTTCATCAATATCTCTTTTATAGTTTCCGAGATACTGTCAACTTAGTATTTGATTGGTATGGGAGGTGGGCGTGTCCGTGGGGCGATTGCAGTAATTTTTGACGTATTAACTTCTCTTTATAACAAAATCATATGTACAAAATTTTATTGTCGTACGACTATTCCTTCTATTTTTGTCCCTCGCTACAATGGACTCGCGACACTGTGCGTAGCCACAAGACTGATTTAAATGATAAGATTTACAAAGATGTTATGAACTGAAACTAGCAATTTTTAAAAAATCTTCTAATTTCTAATCTCTAAAAAATCGTTTTAAATAACATTCACGCATGCGGATTTCATAGTGGCTTCTGGCCATTACAGAGCTTTATTCAATTAAAATTGTCTTATATTTGAATTTATATGCATACACGTAAATGTATTTATGTTTGTATGTGTATATACTCTTGTATGTATATATATATCTACATATATACTAGTTTACAAAGCCACATATAGTACAGCAGACATACCAACATTTCCACTACCAAATCTGCATTTATGTGTGTTGATGTCGACAAATTACTATAAAGGAACTTCACGGCAAACGACTGCAAAAAATGGCAGCAACGCTTATCAGCCAACATCTTCAGTTAGTTCGCTTAGCAAAAAGCAAAAAATACAAACACTGCCATGTCGCATTTGAAAGAAATTAAGTCACGCTAAAAGCAATAAAGGATGCGCACACTTGTCACATGAGTGACTTATGGCACATGGCGCGACTGTCAGCGCGAAAAAAGCGCCAATATGGCGCACGAAAATCATTTGTTGGCATTTAACTTTTATGCATTTGAGGCGAGTCCGCCTAATTTAGACATGAAAATCCAACATTTAAAGCATTTTTAATGGCATTTCATTTATAGTGTTTGTAGTGAGAAAACAACAACAGCAACGCTTCGAAAAGTAAGTGGCACAGTTGCGAGTTGAGTGCAAACCGCACATTAATTTACATACTCGTCTGCACATTTGTGTTGCGCACTTTGAAACGCATTTTTCATTGACTGCAAATGCCCGAATGGAGCGTGAATGAAATTTTGTTTGTGAAAAGACACAATAAAAAGTCATAAATAATAGAAAATTGTGCAAAGTTTGACTGACTTGTTTACTTAAGCATAGTTTTCAATATTAATGCATGGCGATTGATTTCGGGGCTTTTAAACTATTTATTGACTGAAAACAAAACAGCAACGCTGTCTGTGCATTTGTGGCGTTTTAAACTGCAACCAGATTAGCAGCCCGTTTCGTGGCTTCGGCCGTCAACTGCTTGAAGCTGTCATTGGCCGCACGCACAGATCATTTCTGGGCTGTCAATTGATGGCCAACTTAATGCAAATTGTGTTTGGGGAAATTGCCACGCATTTCATTTCATGGCATTCCATAATTTGTCGGCGTGTTACAGCCAGCCAGACGAACGAACGCATGCACGCACCACCGGCGGACGGCCAATATTTTGATTGACCGATATGTGAAATGGAAATCGAAAGCATCCATTTTAATTTTCATTTGCACTTTCCCGTTGGTGCTGTTTCGGGGCGTCATGTCCCTGTCTGTGCGGATTTCGGAATGCGCTTTTGATTTGTGGTTATGCAGTCTTCGCACCGGCCCATACATGCACACATACATACATACACATGTGTGCACATTTCATAGTTGTTGTGCAATTAAAATGCGTTCATACGATTTTTTGTGGGTTTTTGTATTATTTGGTTTAAGCATTTTTTTAGTGCATTTTATGTTGTTGCTGGGTGGCTGATTACGAATGTGCATTTTTTTCGCTTAAATCACAAAAGCAGGTGGCATGCAACTTTTACGAAAAAACAAACAACCATCCAAAAGTCCATCACACCAGCTTTTTAGTGGCAATTTGTGTGATTGTTATTGTTGTTAATTTATTGGTATTTTTGTTATTTATGTGTATGGTTTTGTTGTTGTTGTTTTCTTTATTCATTCATAATAATTCAACTGGCAATTTGCTGTATGTCCGCGTTAGCTGTACCTGCCTCCTTTTCGGCCCAGCTGCGCAAACATGCGCCGTTCGTCTGTGCATCCTGTCAATCAACTATGCACAGGGACAGTGGTGCACGCAAGGGGGTTTTTATGGGGATTCAAACCCCACAAATATTTGTTTGTTACAAATATTATGGGTTACAAATATTATGGCCTTTAGCTCAAAAGTTGTGTACAGAGCTGCCCAAAATAAAGTGAATGATTAAAATTTCATTTATTTAAACATTTCAGAAAGGAGCAAAACATTAACCTAGCAATCACAATAATAATCTTCTTTTCATCAATTTGCTGCTCTCACAGGTTTCTCTTTAGAACGCCCAGCCGTAACAAAGGGAGACATAGATGTATACAATATATTTTCTGAATATTTTTTGAAACCCTAAACTTGAAACTTTGAACCCCGAAAATTGTCCCTTAATTCTCCTTGAATCTTCAGGTTGAATAGGCAATCTGGCAACTCCAGCCATACATCTGTTAGTTTACATAATAATTTCATTTTTTTGCTGGTACCTCATTCCAATCACATTCATAATTTGTCCATATAGCCTCTCCCACAGTCATCTTAATTTTTCTTTTGTACATTCAACAATGTATCTACCAGTCTATAATATTTTCGATTTCTTTATCTGTTGAATGACTTTCTAATATCCATCGTGATTCAATTATCTGATCAACTTCAGTTATCCATCGCATATAGTATTCATTTCATTAATTATAACTGTACATCCACAACTTAATAATTTGTTTGTCTGTTGGTTTGATGATTTATGACAATATTTTTTAATAACCTCCCTGATTCAGTCATCGGATATATGCATTCATCTGAGTTATTGTGTTAAGTTATCGCATATAGCATTCACTTCATTCATTATAAATGTTCATCCACAACTTAATAACTTCTTTGTATTAGTTTGATGGTTCATGACAAAATTTTTACTAACCTCCCTGTTTCAGTCATCGGTTCATTTGTTCATCGGATATATGGATTCATCTGAGTTATTGTAACTGTACATCAACAACTTAAGCTATCCATCGCATATATGTATTGATCTCATTCATTGATAACTGTTCAGAATTTAAGAATTAAGAAGAATTAATTAAGAAGAATTAAATTAAGAAGAATTAATAAGAATTTCTTTATCTGTTCGATTGCTGGCCCATCGGCACCCATACTCGTTCGTCTATTCTGTCATCCATTAATTTAGTCATCTGTACCTTAAACTTTTTATGTATTTATTTTTTTATTTATTTGTTTATTTATTTATTTATTTATATCTTTATTAAGTTAGGTTAGGTTCGGTTACGGAAGGGGTGTGGGGCAAGCACTAACACTCGGAGACCATGTTGGGTCCATTGTGAATCCCTTAATTTTTCGGAGAAATATATCTGTGGCATTTTGACAAAACAACTTAAGTCTAATTTTCAAATTGTTCAGGAGAGCGAAAATACTAATAAGGTGCAGAGCAAATCTCATACAAAACTCGAGAAAAGTTGAAATGCTATACATCATATCTCTGTAACTAAATGTCGTAAAAACAAGCCGATTCCACCAAAAGAAGCGTTTTGAAATTGTGTCTTTATGACTAAAAAAACTGGAAAATTTCACTATTTCGACATAAGTTGTTTTGTCAAAATGCCACAGATATATTTATTTATTTATTTATTTTTGTATTTATTTATTTGTTTATTTATTTATTTATTTTTTGTTTTATTTATTTATGAATTAATTAATTAATTAATTTATTTTTTATTTATTTATTTGTTTGTTTATTTATTTATTTATTTATTTGTTCATTTTATTATTTATTTATTTAGTTATTTATTTATTTTTTGAATTTATCTATCTATTTATTTATTTATTTTTTTTTATTTCTTTCTTTCTTTATTCATTTATTTAATATATTTATTTATTTATTCATTTATTTATTTATTTATTTTTTTATTTAT
Organism: Melieria picta; assembly: GCA_964056695.1. Taxonomy (NCBI): domain Eukaryota; kingdom Metazoa; phylum Arthropoda; class Insecta; order Diptera; family Ulidiidae; genus Melieria; species Melieria picta. Next base: position 28,281,983 of record OZ057399.1, read on the forward strand.
TTGTTTGTTTATTTATGTATTTATTTATTTATTTATTTATTCATTTGTTTACTAATTTTTTTATTTATTCATTTATTTACTTATTTATTTATTTATTTATTTATTAATTAATTTGTTTATTTATTTATTAATTAATTCATTAATTTATTTATTTTTTTTTATTTATTTATTATTACTAGCCAATGAATGTTTTTAAGTTTATTATCCTCTCAAATATTTACTATCATGCAAATATCTGCCACATTAGCTCAGATTTGCAAAGTTCGAATTAGCTGTCTTCTAGGCTCAGTCAGCTTTAATGTGGGCTTTGTATTAGCAGATTTTGATGCAGCTAAATGTAATTCTTTATCGAATTTTGCACATTTAACCGAGTTTCTTAAAATGAGTTTAATTTTTCTGACGAATATCAGTGACTTTCAATATACTAAAATTTGTATCTCTTCAGTTCCTTCCTACCTTTAAGTTCAACTATCTGTTCTTCAGCCATCCCTCCAAACACTCGTCCACCTGAGCCCAACATTTTGTACATTTTTGTAATTTGTCTAATTGTTCACTCGAATCATTTGTCTTTTCAACTGTCTGTCCGCTTGCATTAAACAATTTGCACTCGGACGTTTGTATGGCAAAAAGAAATGCCTTTAATCACACGAAAATGTGCGCTGCACACATACCTACATACATTCATATGCACATATATGAATAGCCGTACAAGCGCATAAACAAATTGCTTGGCACAAGTGCTTTCTCTGCGCAGACACACACCGGCACTGTCCATACTTATGCCAGCTTAAGCCAAACTGACTTGACGTAAACAAAATGCGCTGCGACACTTTTGGCCAATTCAACGCATTTTTCTTTTCTCTTTTCATTTTTCTTTTTTCAACACTTTTGGAATGCGTGTATTTTCAGTTGTAAGTTTGCAATGAAACACGCAACGTACATAACGCTGGCAATAATCATAAAGCAGAGCAAAACTTAACTGTGCACACTGCCAGGCGGACTCGCTGCTCGCTGTAAAGTGGAATTTTAAAGATGCCAGCAAGACAATTCGACGCGTTACAGTTGTTATACTTTGTTATACTTTGAACCTTGCGACCGCGACGGACGTATCGGACGCATGGCCCGCACCAAACCAAATATGCGCGTAATTACCGATTTTACCGGAAACGGTGCACATGCGCACAACGGTGGCAATGCCAAGTGCCCAGCTGTCAGTCCGTAGGTGCCAAAGTAATTGACACGGGCCGTCCGTCCGTCAGCAACAGCGACAGCAGCAACTTAACAAATTGGCGTAATCGCGGTGACAAATTGTTATGGGGCGCAGTAGCGGTGCTGGTGCTGGTGCTGGTGCTGGTGCTGGTGCTGGTGCTGGTGGTGCGTGATATGTACCCAAACTGGTCCAATCATCTGCAGCACGCGAAATCTGTGCACAAACCTCTGCGGAAAATCTTGTGCACACTTTAATTAAAAAAAAATGGGCGAATTTTTGCGCATGCCTCAGCCGTATTATTATTTTATTATAAGCGATTATTTCTGCTAATGGAATTTTCATTAACGCCATTAGTTGAGCGTATAAGGAAGTTTCTGGCGCAGACTGCACAACAGTACCGCGTTCCCGAGGAGCTCTCAAGTGGGCACAGGAAACGCGGATTTTGCCACGGAAGACAAAGTTGGTTTCTGGGACATATGAAGCCGTTCAAAGGCGAGTCGAAGTGTGAAATAATTCATTAGTTTGAGTTATAATATTGCTAAAAGTTGGCTGTGTCAGTGGTGCTATCGTCATCCCGATCTTGATGGTTGCCTCAATGAGCACGTGGCCGTAGTTCATCTGCTCGACCACTAACCAACCCAATATAAATTACCTGCTGAAGTTCAATCAGCTACCCTGAGGATGATTCCCAATATCGGACAAAAATGAAGAATCCACTTTTTCTTATGGTATGACAAAGATCTTTTGTGAATCAGCTGATTAGTACGTAGCACTGCGAGTCCGATCGCTCAGTTCCATGTTTCAAACTTCTTTAGGATAAAATTGTCTATGAAAATGCTTTTAAATTGTACAACTAACTATGTAAAAATGTATACCCCTGACACTGATAATGGCGTAGAAATGGATCTCTCGGGATATGTATGGCAAAAGAGATCCTGTGGTATTTATGGACGCCAGCACCACCCGAAGACAGAATGAAGATGGATTAAAAGGACAATGGTGAGGTCCTCAACGCTGCACAGCTATGTAAATAGTCAGGAGAAGGCTTTATAGCTTTAGACATGTTCGTCCTGTTGTGCGTTACTCTTTTCTAGTGTCCGACCGAAACCACTTTTTTGGGCCGAAACCGAAACCAAATTTCGGCTTTTTTTTAATATTCGGCCGAAACCAAAACCGAAACTTTCTAGTTGAAATAAAAATCACCATATCAAGCATTTTGTTTCAACAAATGAATTTTCCCACCAGACATTTTTTGTTGCCGGCAATAAGAAAACGATTCGCTCCCGGCAACAAATTTATCGCCGGTAATATCGCAAGCGTATCGATTTCGTATCACCAGTCGTTCTAAATCGCCTGGACGAGTCATTTTCATATAGCTTTTTTATTGCCTTAGGCGACTTGCTAAATTAAGCAATAAGTGTTTTGAAAAAATGTATTTGTAATATTTTAATTTTATTTAAAAAGTAACAATTGACAAAATTCAAAAGTGAAACTAGTTGTCATGGCGCTTCCTTTTTTTTCAATTCGATCCTTTGCATAAATTATATGCTTTTGCAGTATGCTGTTGACGCGCAAGTCGTCCGTGCTGTGAAACTTTTTGTAGCATATTTCTAAAATGATATTAAAAAGTTATTTATTACTGAATAACCTTGGCAGAGATATTTTACATACCATTTATTACTGTTACTGCAAAACAAGTAATTAGCGCCGGTTTCTCCTTAGTATGGCCCACTTTTTTAATTTCTCCCGAAAAGTTAGTTTTGGTTGGGATGGAATTTCGTTTTGACCTCTTTCATCACTACTTGCATACAAATATTCAATGTTGCTGTCATTGTCAGTAAATACATCATCGTCCGACAGGTCAGAATTTATAATTTCGCAATGCATGGCTTTTTTGTTTTGTTTTGGGAATCGTCTGGCTCAATATTTTCCAAATTATATATTTCTCGTATTATTTTGGCACATTCTCTTTTGCTTTTTTTTCGCACAGCACCTGAACTCATCATACTTTATAGGTAAATAACACTTCCACTTACTCACTTATAGTTTTGGTTGAATCCTTTCCTTTAAATACTCAGGTCTGTCTAGACTATTTTTCAACGACTCGTAAAAGATCAAATTGGCTTTTGGGAGCAACTTTGATCAAACAGAGGAACGAATCTTTCAGCAGGTCCAGAGCCCAGTAAAAGTTTGAGCTCACGTTTTTACTCGACTGTTCACAGAATCCGGAGAGGTTGAAGTGATTTTTTGGTATTGAAAGTGAGGACTTAGCTTCAAATGCCGCTTCAAACAACGTTTAATAGAGGCACACAACCTTCACCAAATTCAGCTGCCAGTAACAGTTCAGATTCAGACTATTCGTCGACGAATGAATAAAATTTTTAAAATACGATCAATCTCACTGAAATACAAAATATAGTTCAATTCGATATATTTTTGTACACAACACAATTGTTTTTTGGGACATGTTGCTAATTTGTCGCTGCGGCAATAAATCGGCGAAGCGCCAATTTGTTGCCACTGACGATTGTTGCCTATTTCTCACATTTTGCTTGGTGGGTTAATTTAAGTAAATAAAGAACAAACACACAAACATATCATAACATAAATAAATAAATACTTATTAATAAAAACAATTCATTCATTTTTTAAAAACATAAACAGAAAAAATCACCTTTTCGTACCTTACTCGCTAATATTCAAAATTAAATAATTTAATATTATATTATAAAAAATAAGTTATAAATAATAAGACATTGGTGGCATCTAAATAACCGCAGTCAGTGCAGGAAAATGGCCCCGTGTGCCGTTGCGCAGCTCCTCGCGCAGTCTTTTCACATAACTAATCGCAAGCACGCATGGCAGACAGCGACTCACGCCATGGCTCACTGTGTAGCATCGGCATCGTTGTCATCTCAGTCATGGCAATCATTGTCAACGCCATCGACAAGTTGTTGAAATCATAATAGCTCCCCTCTTCGTCCGATTCGATGCACGAGCTGGCCATTCAGCCGATTCCGATTGTCATCCGAGCCGAATGAAAAGTGAGTGAGCGTGTAGCAGCACCGATGCCGGCCGCAGCCAAATGTTCGAGTCATTAACATCCGAAGGTGGATTTCTTTTCACGTCTCCTGTATGCATTAGGCAGCCCAATCTGGCTGCTGCGTGCATGTGCGCTGCAAAAGCGTGCGACGAGCAGCGGTAGCATTCGCTTTCTAAATTGCAACAACACGCACGACTGCGCACGGCAAGTGTGCCCACAGTGCGGCCGCCCACATAAGGTCGTTCAAGTCTCGCACAGTCAACCCCACAACCCGCAACTCAACACACATACACACACACATACACACACATGTATGTATGCTTATAATAATGAATTTGCAGTTTTGTATTGTTGTAAGTCTGCTTCTTATTATTTGTTCATATATGTATGTATGTATGTATGCATATTTCAATTACGTTGACCTTTGGCAGTGAGCGCAAGGTTTCGGTTTGCTTTCTTCTTTTATCCCATTCATCTAACCACAAAGTGCAATCTTTAGGCGCTGACGTCGGCGCTAGTTGTGGTGTATTTTCCAAAATTTATTCACAATTGTCATGTGTGTGTGTGTGTGTGTGTGTGTGTTTCTGTGCGAAATTCTGCTGCTGCATCATCATGTAAATTTTTTGTTATTAAAATAAATATACGTTTGCGGCAAGTGAAAAAGGAAAATTGAATGAAAAGTTACAGCGTTTTGGTAACTCTGTCAACTAGTTTTTGACAAGGCGGACGCGTGCGGAATTTTTGATTTGCCTTCGCAGCGGCTTTGCACGCATTTTCTGTTCCGTTTTTCTTGTCGCTATGCACCGGAAAATTGTATTTTAAACGGTTTTAATGTTCTTGGTATTAAATGTAAATTTAAATTTTTTGCCGTCGTTGTCGTTTCGTTTTTTATTGCACTTGAGGCCAGAAATTCGGGTTATTCAAGTATTAGCGCTGCCGCTCTGTGCGATGCGAGGCGAATGCGGCGGCCAATTGCCGTTTACGGAAATGCAAACTCATTCAATTTTTGTCGTTGTATCAAATGGTAACTCGAAAATTCAGAGCATAACACGCCCACGTGCTGCCTGGCGCGCATTCAAACACGCCACTACACGACGCGTCGGCGAGATTTGATTGCTTTATTACGATGCCAACAAGTCAGAATTATGCTTTCTATGCTTCTACATAAAAAAAAATAGGAAAAAGAAAAAGCGATATTCATCGTTTCAACGCCGTTGCCAGAGCGAAGTGCTTTAAGCGTGACTTCTGCCACAAACAAGCCAGAAGAGAAAGTCAACTTTAATATCGAAAATGAACTGATAGAATTTTTAATGGTTTGAATGAAAAAGTGACAGCATCAAATGGCAAAAATTTTCGTTAATTCGACATGAGATTCGACATGAGAGAGAGAATAATTTAATTCCAATCGTCTGAACCAGTCAGCTTCTTCATACCAAAAATTCCCAGGCATACATATTAGAGAGTCTGAAGTGCTTCTTCGTCCTTTTATACTACTTGCCTGAATTTTGCTTTATAAATAACTGCAAAGCCATGACTGCAAAAGATGTTAAGGAACTGAAGTGGAGAAACAAATTTCAAGTTAAAATTGGGACTCGTCTTACATATTCAATAAAACGAATATACCTGACAAGAGTTATTTAGGTGTTGTGTTGTTAAAATAATTCCATCCGCGCATTACAGACATTTATTTCTTTCTCTTTAGAAGTCGTCATAATCCAAGCAAAAACACCTAATTTATACTTTAATCGTTAATCTATCGTTAGTTCTCTTCCTTCGCAAGGAACGTTTTTGGGGTTCAAACCCTCCCAAAATATGGTTTCAAATAGTATTGAGTCGAAAAGTTGTGTGCAAAACCTTCCTCTCCTCCCCCAAAATGAATTTCTCTGTACGTTACTGCTTACATTTATGGATAAGTAATTCGTTCATCAAGCCATCTGTTCAAATCTGTTTCCAAGTAACACTTTTTCGAAAAGTAGCTCCTTGTTTAGCTTCGGGGAACGCGTCAGGCTTTTATTTTAAAAGCAGAATATTGACCTGAGTGAACACTTCATAAATTTTTAAGAAGTTTTTACTTTTACTAATACAGTATTTTTCGTTTATAACGAACCCTTTTAAAACGAACTTCTGCCTAAAACGAATCAATTTCAAAAGTACGCGCTTTATGTTTTCGCTTATTACGAAACCGTTTAAAGCGAACTTTCGGTTAAAACGAACCATTTTGCCAGTCCCTCGAAGTTGGCTTTAAGCGATAAGTACTGTAATTATTAGTTCTAAACAGATGGCAAGGTTAGTGACCTAAATTTTAGAAGTTGACGCTGAACTTTTGGGCGCCTTGTCTAAATTCTTCCAGATTACAAGTGTCTGGAAGGCGAATGGGAGAAACCATAGACTAAATATCCATGGCCTCTATAGTGCTTACTGAGCCGGTGTTAGTTTTTCAACTCTCGAGCTCAACTCTTAACTTACTTACTTACTAAAGACCTCAAACCCTTAAAAGTATTTCCAAAAAATTAAACTTTAAATAGAAACAAACTTGACTGAAACATTTACAATGCAGGAAATGGAATCACAAATTCTCAGATAAGCTCGGTTCTAAAACAAAGCTCAATTCAACTGTAGCGTGAAACTTTTTTGTTGGACAGTAAGGTTCTGCTTGGTAATTATTTATCGCAAGTTGTAAATAGTGCAAGTGACTCACAGAGCCGGCAACAAGTGAAGATGGGCAAAACAAAGACAAGTAAATAAATAAATAAAAACAATGGAAACATGAAAATTCAACAGACCATTTAATTTCGTATACGGAATAGCTCTGAAAAAAACCAAACACAAATAGATACCCACAATATAGTAGCAAGAAATAAATTGTAAAAAATACTGTACAAAATAAAAACGAAAAATTGAAAATTAAAAACATAAAAAACACAATGTTCCTCTTCAGCGAACACCCTCGCCGAAGTTGCGCATGCGTACGCGCCACACATACTACGGTACCTTCATGCGGGTGTAACTGTGTGGTTACATACATACATACATATATGATTGTGTTGATGTATGTACAGTGAAGCCAATGAGCACCGACACAGCAGCAGGCAATCATTACCTTCGTATGTATGTGTGTGCGTGTTTGTGTGACTGTTGTGGCGGAAATAATAAATTCTAACCCAAAGTTCGTTGGCAAGCAAAGTCGGTTTATCAACAAGTGAGGGATTTAAAAAAACAATACATGAAAAAAGAGCACATAAAGAATTGTGTAACGAAAATCGAGCAAAGATATTCTCAGGGTTTTCTCTGCATTCAATTTGAATCTTTCGTCTTTGGCACAAATGACATGCGGAAAACATTGGTAGGGGAAGATCTGCGTGCAACAACAACTTGTTGCTGTTGAGCGCAAATAAATTGTGTCTGTTTCTTTGGTGGAAAAAAAGAAATGAAATTCGTTTGTCGGTCTGCAAAGCTTGACAGCGGCGTAGACTCAAATTGAATGCAACCCTGGCGGCAGGTATCTGACCAAAAGTCACTTAGCCAATACGTCAACACGGCGGGATATGCGGGAATGTTTAGATGATGGCTGATGGTGGTTTTGGCGCTGCTCGGTTGAGCAATTCCAAGCGGAACGCATCTTTATCGCAAGCACCAACAAATGGTTTTCGAGTAGAGTATCAAATTTAGTTGGGCTGGAGTTGAGTCTAATTTATGCTTGTCATGTTTAAATTATGGAGTTGTTAATTTCTTTAAAAAGGTTTTATTTGCCTCTTAAAGGCAATTTGTGTCTAAATAATGTCTGACTCATTCGATTGAATTAAATGTGTTTAGTATGCAGAAATAAAATGAGATTGTAAGCATTTGTTGTGATCTCACAACTCGACACATTTAATGCCGAACTTTAGAGATTTTTGTGGCAACATTTTCGTCATACGAGATGGTCACGATACCTCCGAGTATAGAAAATGACTATGAAAAAATGAATAAAAATTTTAAAAAATTATTTTTGGTTAAAAGCACAATTAGAAAATTGTGATTGCAATAATTTTTACGCTTTCATAGTTCTCAGTCTTTGAGGCCATTGCACTGAGTATTTTGTCTGTGGCTAAACTCTGCAAATTTAGTTCAATAATTATTTCAATTTATGCCAATGAATATTTACGATTTTGTTAAAAGCCTCTTTGTTTCTGTGTTTTCCTCTAACCACTTTGGCACAAGATCCGCAATGTCTGAACTCGCATAAACACAAAAAGCGTACAAAAATGTTTACAATTTCGTATGCCAAATTATAATCACACCTAGATATTTGGTTCCAGTGCCGACATGGGAAAGAGCCATTAAAGAGAAAAAAAATTTACTCAAAATCAGCGCAACAGGCCGCAGTTCAAGGCGGCCATTAAAGACTCGTTTACACATTCGGCTCGATTTTGTTTGGCCACCCTTCAGAAGCATATTATACCAGCTGCTGGAAGCAGCAACAACAACAACAATAAACAAAAATTGCCGCACAGCCAACATTGAATGGCAACAAGTGAGAACTGGCGCAATTTCCAGCCGCATATTTGTTTACAACAACGCAACAAAAGTGACTGCCACATTTCGCAGCTCCTTACGCCGAAGAGTTCCAATTTTTTTTGTTTATCTCGTATAAACATTGCACAAACTGACGTAAAACGGACGCAGACGCAGCACGCCCAGCACGAAAACGACCGCCGAGCGCCAAACGCGATGCGCGATTAGATCATCAACGGGCCAGCGTTGCGGCTAATTAAGAATTGTGGAAAGTGCGTGCCGCCGTGCTGCCGAAAGAATGCAAGGTTACATTTAATTACACATTGTAGACTTTTGTTTATTTCCATGACGAGAAGTGAACAAATGCTGCCCTCCATTCCCGTGCAACTTTGCGCTGCTTTCAAATGCCAAATGTGGCTCACAAAGGCGCTGAATTTAATGTGGAATAAGCCAAATTCGACACAACTCGCAACTTTCAGGATGCTTATGAGATTTGCAGGAAATATTCAAATTCTGTCGCTAAAGTGTTTTCCCAATGTGATTCTTGTTGTTGCTTTAAGTTGTTGTGGTTTAAAAATAGAATTGTGCAAAAATATGTATATTCAAACATTCTCGTGCTGAAGATTTGCGCTGAAAATGCCGAAACGCGAAATTTCACCGCCGCTGTTTGCGTCTTTGTTGCTTACTTTCTTTTGGCTCATCGCAAATAAATCTGCCGCTGCTTCCCACATAAATTTGCCGCGCGTCAAATATGCAAACAAAACAGCTAACAAAATCCCACTAAACACAACTACGAGAAAATTCACATTTACACATCTCAGCGTCTGTATTTATGCTGCCGCGTTCCGCTAAAATCTGCATGCCGCCGCGCAGAAAATAAACTGACTCACGCTAAAACATTTCGTATTGAAAGACATGAATGAAGCTGTGCAAAAACATTGCATATTAAGTGGTTGTTGTTGTTGCTGCAATTCTATGAAACATTCAACAATATTCATGAGCTGAAATCTCTGTGTTTACAATCTGAAATCTGAATTTGGCTGCCGCCAAATAATGTAAACCTAAATGGTCATTCAACTATTGAGGACTTGAATAAGTTCTGGCCGTTTCTTGATAGTTGGTGTTGACTCTGTCTTTTAGCGTTTCGTAATCTTGCAGGAAATTTTATTGTCAAGTTCTGAGTTTGGTTGCAAAATTATAATTCATGACAAAGAATGGTAGGAATTGTTCAATGAAGACCCATGCAATAAGCATTCTAAATATATAGTTAAGAGTGATCAACAGTGTCCAAACCATTAGAACTATTAGAAATGATTCAGAAAAAGAGAAGTGGGTACCACAAAAATTGATAAAAGTGCATCAGAAACATTCCGAATGATGCAGCAAGCGTATGGCGATGCTTGTTTATCAAGATCAAATGTTTTTTTATGGCATAAACGTTTTGTGGATGGCAGAGAGTCGCTGGAAGATGAAATGAAAGAAGGAAGGAGTCGGAAATGATCCAGAAAGTTCGTGATTTTATTGCAGAAGACCGCAATGCTTCACTGAAAATGATGGAATAGGCCTTAAAAATCAACAGAGAAACTATCCGACTCATTCTTCACGAAAAACAAACAAAGGTCTGCGCAAAATTTGTTCCACACACATTGAACGAGGAGCAAAAATTAATGAGAGTCAGTCATTCTAGAGACATCGTTGCAGCCGCAGAAAATGATCCTGAAAACAATTGTTACGGGTGATGAAACATGGTGTTTCCAATACGATCCAGAAACCAAGTGTCAAAGGGCGGAATGGAAATCAAAAAACTCACCACAAGCCAAAAAAACACGAAAGGTTCCATCAAAAATCAAAACAATGCTCATCACATTCTTCGATAGCAAATAAATTATCCACAAAGAATTTGTTCCAACTGGTCAAACAGTTACTGCCGCATATTACCTCGAAGTTTTGAAGCGTTTGATGGCCAGAATCCGTCGTATTCGACCAGAATACCGCGATCCAAAAAGTTGGTCTCTGTTGCACGATAATGCAGCGAGTCACACAGCACTCATTGTTCGTCAATTTTTGGCTCGGAATCAGGTCTGTGTGTTGAATCATCCACCGTATTCACCTGATTTGGCCCCGTGCGACTTTTCTTTGTTCCCGAAACTGAAATTGAAGTTGAAAGGATGCTTTTTTGATGACATTCAGACCATACAACGGGCTTCGACGAGGGCACAAATTACAAATAATGTGTTCGAGTTGAGCATTGAAGCAAAAAGTAATTTTGCAACATGACAACTCTTGGCCACATGTTGAAAAACCTATTTGGAAACGCTTAAAAGTAATGTTTCACCCCATGAACCAGTCCTTCCAATAACCACTTCTTATGGAAGGATGATACCTAAATAGTCTCAACAGATGTGTCTCTCTCTGAGTAGAATTCACATGCTATTAAAAATATAGTGACTAAAGATGGACAAAACCTTGAATGACAGCTTTCCTATTTAATTTACATTTAAATTTAAATAACCTTTGACTTTACCGAAACACAAAGACAACTAATTCAAGTCTCTAATTTCAGTTATAAACCACTATTCATTTAAATTTATATACCCCTTTTCCTTTAGTGCATTTTCAACTCCTTTTTAAATAACTTGAGCCAGACCTATGAAGAGCAAACAGAATAAAAAAACGATTTAGTAAGAAACGATGGGCACTACACGTGCGAGGAAAGGGCTTGAACATATGCAGGGACGAGACACCAGCGATCCAACGAGACTTTGGATCTCATTACATATATTTCATGACTAGGCGCTATTTAAGAAAGTATCTCCTTCACCTCCAGAATAAGGAAGAAGGAGAATAATTAATAATTTTAAATTATAATTTTAAATTATTAATTATTATAATTTTAAATTATAATTAATAATTTTAAATTATAATTATATTATTATTTAAAATTATTAATTATAATTTTAATAATTAATAATTTAAAATTATTAATTATTCTCCTTCTCCTAATTTAAAATTATTAATTATTCTCCTTCACCTCCAAACCCCTTAACCCATTAAAACCTGACCCCAGAAAGGCTTGTGCGATTTCCATAAAATTTTACACAATCTTATTAATTGACCTAATCAAGAAAAAAAATCAAGCAAAACATTCATATCATGTTTTTTTTTTTGTCATGTTTTTCGCAAACATTACACAAATAAACAAAATCAAACATTTGCGGAAAATAAAATGTGCCAATAAAATATCAGCTGCTTGGATTTTGACATTTTCACGCGTTGCGTTGTATGAAAATTGGCAGTGTTTAGGCCCAGCGTTGCATTCGCGCAACAAAAACCGTAAAGCATATTTTTTGTTTAAAAAATTAAAAAAAAAATGTTTAAAACTTATTTTTAAATAGTTTAGCATTGCAAAATGCAGCCCAATAAGGGATTTTGATAGGTTTGAAGAATAAGTATTTTTGATTGAATTTCAAAAATTCCCCAAAAAAAACCTTTGACTTTGGATCGAAAAAAACGTATGAATATTTAAATAATTTTGAAATTTGAGTATGGCAGAATCTAAAACGATCAATTCTAATCCAATTCTACCCATTTTCAAGTCTTTTGTCTTTATGAATTACTTAATATAGCGAAATTCCCAAACGTTGCGCAAACGCAACGCTCAGGGCTTAATGGGTTAAGGAAGTCCTCTAGTTGTAAATTTTGAAAAAATCGTTTTTTTTTAATTTCATATTTTTATAGTATAACTATCATAGAAAAAGTATACGAACGGATTTTGTCGAATTCGTAAACGTCTCTGAGATACAGAGCCTCAAATCCGTCTCATTCACTACGCGGTAACACGGTTTTAAAACTTCAAACGCGTTTTTCTCGAAAACACATTTTTTGACCATGATTCCGTCGAAACTAATTGACCGATTCACTTGATTCTTCTTTTGCTGTATTCAAAATTTTTTGCTTCACGGGTTAATCTACGGAGGTTGGGCTCCATTGACTAGCCGATTTTTGGGTGGAGATTTTAGAGCAAAAAAAGGGCGAATTTCGAAAAAAAAACACGTTAAAACGATGCCGCGGGTCCAATTTTGATCAGATCGGGTTCATTATAGGTCATCCTTTAATTGGAGTAATGCTTTTTAAGAGAAAATTTTTGGATTACATTTCAGACGAACAGGGACAAAGTTAGGATGGCGCAAACGCACCCTTACAAAAAAAACTTGGCCGGTACTCAGCTGACGGACCCCAACAGTGTTCGCGGTAGCACGTGAAAAATTTTTTTTTTTATAATTCAATATGTAAAGAATAAATATACGAATAATTATCCCATTATCATTTGCAGTTTCTGAAAAAAAAAATCCCAAAAAAAGCTTTAAAAAACACCGTTTGTACTAGAGGACCCCCTTAAGTTTCATTTTAAACTGAGTTCCTGCTTTATTGTGTTGCATTTTCTCTATTCCAAATCTGCAGATACATTGTAACCCCTTAACTATGTCACCTCCTTAGTGCATTTCCCTTCATTACCATTCCATCTAAGTTTAAAGCAAATATGCCGTTTTGAGGTTATGAAACGTTGCCTTGAAGATTTGCCTTCGTGCACACTTGCACCGACACATGAGTGCACTTATTTTGTGCAAGCGGTCGGCCATCAAGTACACGTACCGTCGTACTGTCGTGTCGTCTTATCAAATTACCTTGCAGCAGTCGAAATGCCAGCAACATTATTCTAACCATTGTTGTTGCTAGTACATGCTAACAATTGTAGCCAGTGTTATCGTTGCCATTTTTCCATTCATTTCTTGTTGCACATTGTTAGTGTTGGTGTTAGGGTTTTTGTTGTTGCCGTCTTTCCGTTACTATGTATTATTCTTTTTATCCCAATTTCCAAAGATCTCTGGGCGGAATGGAGGCAGCGCTGTCGTCGCGTATGGCTGTCAGGTTTGACGGCAACTTTGGCTGTGCCGTATGTGTGGCATGTATGTATGTATACATCAAGCTGGGCGTGATAATAACAACACTTTGCTGTAATGAAAACAAAGAATGGCGATCCATTGTTGCTGCAGCAAATTGTTGGCCCCAAAAATGGCGAACTGAAATCAACAACGAAGACAATGCAGTCCGTAATGAAATGGTGTTGATTCGGTGTGCAGTTGTTGCATTTATGCCCCATTTCCCCCTTGCGGCCGCCTCACCGCACCGGCGCCGCTCGTAGTTGGCCATTTTTCCGCCATTGTTTGAGTGTTGCATTGTCTTCTGAAATGGGGAAAAAAACACCAGCCCACAAGATTTTCTTGCATTTTCTATCACTTGTGGTAGTTGTTGTTATTGTTGTTTGTTTTGCTGCTTGGTTTCAAGTGAGATGTTGTGTGAGTGAGATGTGTTGTGTGTGTGTGTGTGGCTGTGGTTTAGTGTGTGTTTTTGCATACTTAATTATGGCCATTGACATGCAACTGTTGCAAGCTGCGCGTTGCACGTTTCTTCTCCGTTTTTGCACGGCTGCTGTTAAGCAGTTAATGCTGTTGCTTTTGTTGTTGTTGGCTCTTAACTGTTAACAACAATTGGCAGTTGGCTGTTGCGTGGCGTGGCGCAGCGCGGTTAAAGCTGATACCAATACGGGCAATAAAAACACAACAACAATAGCAGCAGCCACAGCACAAAAATAAAAGGCTTCACCCATCGCTGCAGCGCTCCAACTTTGTGTCAGTCTAATGTTATTGTTGTTGGTGTACACGTATTGTTTGTAAGATCGCATAACTTGAGATCGCATTTCATGTGGCGATTCCTGGGTGTCATCGTTGTTGTTGTTGTTGTTGTTGCTGCTGATGTTGTAGCAATGGTGACGGCATTCATTACCGTAATGAGCAAAGGTACCACACGAAATAAAACGAAAGACAATCACACACACACACACACACACAAGCAAAATAGAAATGACGTGTTATATTACGCTTAATAGCTAAACAACTGAACGACCAATAAAAGTGCAACAATGCAACGTGCAAGTGGCAATAACGGTGACTGGCGCGTCGCTACTCGTTTCGCTTCGAGTCGAGTCGAGTCAATATGATGCGGTCGGTTCGTGTTTGATTTGGTTTGGTTTATTTTGTGTGACAATGCGCCCATAAACAACCGTAACTGCTCATTTGCATATTGACGCTATAATTACTCGCACACTGACACACACACACACTCACACACACACGTGAGTAAACTTTTGCATAATACATACATACATGCACCTATCGTATCGTTCTTGCCGAGTGCACGGCATTTCATCAATTATGTGCCTCGTGTCGGGTGAGAATTTTAATTGAACGTTATACAAATTAAAAAGGGCCATGTGAAAAATTCCATTCTTTGTTGCCTGCACGATAATTATCTTAATTTGTACGACCAACTAAAGGCGGTCGCATACCAAGTTCAAAGTAGTCACGTCCTTCGACGTGTGTGACCGATTTGCAATCCCAACCAGCGGACTGCGGAACGAATTTTGAAAATTCGTTGCTACTTGTTGAACGCTGTACTACACAGACAAACAAACTAAAATAAGGTCAACAGGTTATCATTGTCAATGTCAACTGATGTGCACTGGGCGCCAAGATCGATTTAACGCCGGGCGTGTTTTTCTTTTTTAGTGAAATCTCTGACAAATCCACAAACAATTCTTGAGCTCGAGGTCGAGATCCAATGCATCATCCATGAGATAGACTCACATCTTATTCAAAATGTGATCAGAGGCGCGGATGCCACGTGCCGTTTATTTTATTTCATACTAGCGACCCGTCCAGGCTTCGCACGGATGCAATTTACTAATAAAGAAATTGAGAAGTGCGCTTGGCAAAATATATTTAGTAGGTTTAATTCATAACATGGCATCTGTCAGTCAGTAAGTTAGTTTGTCGAATTTTACATTTCATATATACCGAAAGGGTATGGGCTGGTAAGCAAATGCCAAATGCCCCTTGCCCGACGCCCATGAAATATTATAGGCGAAACGGCATGTCCAAATTTCGGCCCAATACCGAACTCCGACTTATAATTCCAAGCTATTCGATATGAAAAATGTGGCGGAGCCACTATGCGATTTATAGTTCTACAGTTTTATCGAAATTTTGAGAAAGTGCCCGGCCTCTTGTCCTACGCCTATAAAATTCACCAGTAAAACGACACACCTAACCGATGACACTATACCAAGTTTTTCATTTATATGCGTCTTAGAGTTCCAAAGTTATGCGGAAAATTTGAATCACAAAATATGTGACACACTCCTTGCTTAAAGCCCATCAAATTAAAGTAGAACGACACATTTATGCAACGATGGTATACAAAATTTCATTGCTATGCGACTTACAATTCCAAAGCTATTCCATATAAAAGATTTGAGTTGTATGGGCGGCGCCACGCCCCCTTGTTCAATACCCGCCCTATTGCCTTTGTCGAAGGACATGACTAAATAGTAAGTTCGTACCGAATTCAATTGATGTGTGACTGTGATGGTTCCAAAGTTTGGGCTGATAAAAAAGTACCACGACCCGTTTTGCTAAAATTTCTTTAATGCAAACCTTGTCCTGGTAGCTACAAATACAACAAAAAAATAAGCCAAATCGGTCCAGCCGTTCTAAAGTGATGCGCGGTCATACATGTTTATGTTAATTTTTACAAGTATACTCGTATACATATACACTCCGGGCCACCAGAATAGGTTCACATTTTTTCCTGGAGGAAAATGAGTAGTGTTTTTACAAAACACAGTTTTACCTCATTTATTGGTATCATTGGTATTATGTTCAAGGCATCTATCGTGAACCTACCTGTCCAAAACACAATTTGACATTTATTTACTTTTTCTTTTTTGGCCCACTTTTGTAAAGTGAACCCCAAAACTGAGTACATTTTAGTGGGCCATGAGAATAGGTTCACATTCAAAATCGCTGCTTCTTTGGCGAATACCGGGACTTTTGGGAGCAAAACCAAGTTTATTCATTCCATTAAATGTTTTTCTTAACGTTTGTTCGAAAATGGGTCGAGGAAAAGCTCTAACCTCCGGAGAAATCGCTCAAATTAAGTGCTTGAAAGCGAAAATTATTCTGCGCGTAAAATAGCGCTTAAAATAAACAGAAGTCAAAATGTGGTAAGCAATTATTTGCGAAATAAAAGCGCCTATGGAATAAACATGAAAGGGGTGACAACGTCTGCAGACAAGCGTGCCATACTGCGATGTGCTTCAAATTCCGCTGACTCAGTTGAGAAAAACCATGGCTAAAACTGGACTTTCTGCAAGCTATTCTACTATCAAACGTGTCATTCGGAATGCCCCCAACCTAAAAAGAAAAAAGCTGCAAAAAAAAAACACCGCTAACTGCTCAGCGCCAAGAAAACCGTTTGGAATTTTGCAAAAATCATATGGCATGGAACGACAAATGGAAGTACGTCGTGTTTTCGGACGAAAAGCGGTTTAATCTTGATGGACCCGATGAATACAATTTTTATTTCTATGACCTTAGAAAAGAGGAACGCTTTTTAACACGCCACCACGGTCGAGAAGGTGGAATTATGGTATGGGGAGCGATTTCCTACTACGGAACTGTCAAGCTGCAATTTCAAGCAGCCAGAATGACGGCAATGGGCTACAAAACCATGCTTGAGAGAGTTTTTCCGCAATTGTCTGACTTGTTTGGTCTTATTAAGTGGATATTCCAGCAGGACAATGCACCCTTCCATACTGCACGGGTCGTGAAGCAGTGGTTGATGCAGCAAAACGTTGATCAGCTGGAGTGGCCCCCCTATTCTAATGATTTTAATATCATTTAAAACGTATGGTGATGGTTGGTGAGGAAGGTCTATGCTTCCGGACGCCAGTTCGACAACAAGGATGAACTAATTGGTGCCATTGAAGCAGCGTCCACTAAAATGTACTCAGTTTTGGGGTTCACTTTACAAAAATTGGCCAAAAAAGAAAAAGTAAATAAATGTCAAATTGTGTTTTGGACAGGTAAGTTCACGATAGATGCCTTGAACATCTTGTTACCAATAAATGAGGTAAAACTGTGTTTTGTAAAAACACTACTCATTTTCCTCCAGGAAAAATGTGAACCTATTCTGGTATATGTAAGTAGATTTAAGTGGATTTAATCGGAACATGTCTTCTTTACAATGTAATAAAAATATTTCCACTTGCCTAAACACTTTGTATTTTTTTATTAAACTAAATAGTGAACTTTTATTTTTTTATTTTTTTTATTTTATTTTTTTATTTTTCTTTATAATTGCCACGTCAACTTGTAGAAAAACCGCAGATTAAATATTCCTATAGTTTTATGCCAATTTTTACCGTAAATATTGATATCTTTCCTTCACTTTTCAGCTTTTCATATTTTCTATTTCTTTTTCAGTTTTGCCTATATAAGATTTTTAGTGTTCCGTACGTTCTATTCCAAAAGCTCAAAACATATCTGAAGTTACATCTGACCGCTTTTTATGGGTTCGTTTCCGCTTAAATATTTTTATCTCCACACGTTGACCTCCGACACAGCTGAGAAAGGTTTCCGGCAACCTTAACGCCGCCACTCCACTCACTCGCACCACATATTCGCACAAATCATTCACCCTGCGCTACGCAAGAAACCGCAACCAGCTGGCACTGTGCCGACCCAGTTCTTCGAGCATGAACCTTGCCAAATGCCAAGTGTTACCGCTCAACTTTTCTCATTATTCATAATAGTGATGTAATTGCTCATCTGCACACCTTTGTGCGCAGTTCAACGAACTTCAGCTCGATTGCACACGCTCGATTACAGCAACGTCGAACAGTAAACTTTTACCAAGCGGCAAGAACAACACATCAACACCAACAACAACCGACAAACGAGCAGCGGCAAATATAAAATCGCGACATGCGTGTCCAAAAAAATGTGGAAAATGTGTGAAAGAATCGCGGCACACACTGTGCTGGGTGAGATGGACGACGCAACCATGAAATTGCGGCCACTTCACACGCCGGCATTGTTATTCCAGAAGCGCGCTCGCGTAAATTAAAGTTCAGCGCCACTAGAATCCAAAACAACAAACACATTAGCTACCATAAGCACAACAACAAAACTTTGCTAGACATTTGCAACGATTGGAACAAGAAATCACAGTGCTTCAATGCGATGCCGAGCCATTAGCTGTCTGCTCTCTTTTCGTCGGCACACAGGGGTTGAGCGGGAGGGTGGGCCAATGGCTTCTCAAAATTCAGCGCAGGTGTTGGGCTTCGTGTGGCCGCAGGGTGTGAACAGCCCAAAAGTTTCCAAGTCGTGCCGACCGCTGCTCTCAATCGCTGAACCTCAGCGCGGCGCAGTTCATCTGCTCGCATTCCTTCTGCGCGCTTCACAACGTAACCCACCATTTGCCGTCTCCTTTGGGCCCGCCCCTCTAACGGTGAACGCCGCTCAATTGGTGAATTCCACTTATTTTACGATCAATCGCAGCGATCGATTTGATTCGCTTTCAATGAACTTGTGTCCAAAACAATTTCCACATCGATTTCGTATGCGCTCAATTGCGCTGAATGCGTGCGAGTTCAATAGCCAGAACGGGCCAAAAGTCGGCCCGGCAGCTAGCCAACGTGCAGAACATTATTAACTGGTTGGTAAACGGTGCGCTGTTGCCAGAAAATTGTGCTTCGTAGCGAGCAAAGTGCACGTTGAGTGGTCCGAGCGGCGGCGCATGCGCCGAGTCGCCGATACCACAAATGCAGCGCGTCGCCAATTTATTACGCTGCAGTGTTGTTGTTGCGATTACGTTGGTAGTCCGATTCGCTGCTGCCTAGCACCGGCAACCCACACGCCCAGTCATCGGTCTGTGCGGCACAGCGGTTACCAACGGCAGCCGTCTGTCCTTCCGTCCGACCACTCATCCGTTCGTTTTGTATGCACTTCCGTTCTATTCGTTCTACAATGAAATTGTTGCCTTTGTTGTTTTTCAGTAATTTTATTGTTATTGTCATTGTTGTTGTTGTTGTAACTGCTACAGTGCTTGGACGCGAAGGCCAATGCAACTTTGGCTACTTGTAAGAAACATAAACAAAAGAAAATCGTATAATAATGAATGGTCTGTATCTGAGTCTTGTTGTTGTTGTTGTTGTAAGTATTTGTAGTTGTTGCCGTTGTGATTGTGATTGTTGTTGTTGCGCTCTTCTTCAATCTAACCGCAGCTCAAAAAGTTGGCCAAAAAGCGGTAGAGCATCGGAAATTGATTACATTCGGTAAATGTTGTGTTATGTTGTGACGGTACGTGTGCTGCATTTCCACAAATTCAACTGCAACGCTCGCCGCTCAGTTTTTAAGTAGGAATTTATTTTGTGGTCAACACATTGCAACGTTTTTAATGCAGTTAAGTGAAAAGGTCAGCGATTTATGATACGAAATCAGCTTAGATGCGGCACGACGATCAACCATTGGGACACCAAAATCTATCTATGTATGTATGTATGTGTGTATTCATGAAATGTTGCACATAATGCACTGTTTGCTTACACTTTATGGAAGTATCCATAATTTAGATCGAAATGGGATCTGAAAACTTATTTTTTTCACAAAAATTAAAAAAAATTTTCACACCGGAAAAAATCCATATGTGCGTGAAACTAGAGACCAAACATAGTAATACTGCATACTCAGTTTTTTATTTCTACAACCTTTGTCCTTTTAAAAGGACTTCAAAATTTTGAAGGGGATAAAAAATATAAAAATATAAAAAATACTTAACCTCGTAAAAAAAGGATATGAAAAAGGTCCTTTGAAAATTCCACCATTCATCCTTTATATCCTCGAAAATTTACATAGAATTTTCTTGAAAAGTAAGTATGTTAAAACCCAAAATCTCCTTGATCACGTGTCAAAATTTCATTATTCTCGCTTCATTGATTTTGTATCTATTTATTATTTAAAATACTGAACGCAAACAAATTAGAATTTTTGTACTTCATTAGACTTGCAGGTTCCGCCTTCTTTTAATAACTTTCGAACCAATAAAGTTAGAGTAATGAAATTTTTACACATGATCAAAGAGATTTTGAGTTTTAACATACTTACTTTTCAAGAAAATTCTGTGTAAATTTTCAAGGACATAAAGGATTAAAATTTTCAAAGGACCTTTTTCATATCTTTTTTTTACAAATAGATAAAAAATCAGTTTTATTTAAATTCTTGAGTCTTTCTTCTTTCATTTGATATACATATCGCCATATTCTAACTAGGTTAAGTATATTTTATATTTTTTTTATTTTTTATCCCCTTCAAAATTTTGAAGTCCTTTTAAAAGGACAAAGGATGTAGAAATGAAAAACTGAGTACGCAGTATTACTATGTTTGGTCTCTAGTTTCACGAACATATAGATTTTTCCCAGTGTGAAAAATGCTGTCGCACGGTGTATTAGTTCAAGATTAGAGTTAATCGTTTCACATTTGGGTTAAATGAATGCCGCAATCTAATTCGAGTGGTATCTTCTGAAGTTCAAGAGCAGAGGTGGTAGCCTTAGGGTATACGTACACATATTGGATTCTGAAGTACAATTTCCTGTGCGTCAGAGATTTTGACTACATAGGGTGCAGTCTGTGCGTTTCTAAAGAAGTTCACCATTCAATTGAGTTTATTTTAATAAGTAAGAAAAACCGCGATGGCTCGATTTAAAACAAATTACAAAATTCTACCCACTTTGAAACAAAGTACAAATCAATTAATTTCCAATATTCAGTTGTAAATCCGTAAAAGCTTTTCTCCTTCTGTTCTTCTTCATAGTCTCTTTCAACATCTTCAACATCGTTGAACAGGATTGGCCATTTTATGAGCAAAGACATAACAACACTGTGTGTGTGAGCTCCAATGAGCTCCACTGTGACCTAAATGATCTCATTATGTTGTTTCACTAACCTTACTAACTTAGTCAATATTCAAGTACATAACTGCCAATAAATCTGATTTGAAGCAAATTTTTCATGGTGTAATCTTAAAGTGCTAATCAAACATTTAAAAAAGAAAGATAAAAATATGATTCTGTATGACGGAATAAAGTTTGAAACGAAATCAAGTCCAGCTAACAGAAAGACTTAACTTTCCATCCGAAGATTTAAAAAATTGGTAAAATTAATAGGTATAGTTTAATATCGTTTCACCCTTTCGACCCCAAAGTTGCCTGAGAGCAACTTCATCTATTTGTCATATTATAGCAAAAGCTACGATCGATTTATGGGTTTAATTTATATAGGCACCAACAAATTAATATTTTTAAAAGTGAGTTCAAAGCAAATTACAAAAATTTTACTGTTGTCCCCAAAATAAATTCCAATAATTTGCAGCGATATCAGGGAAAGTTTCTGTTCTAATTGAAGTCTACTAATTGGGTGCGTTTGATCAAAACCCTTTTTCTTTAATAATGGTTAAATAAAATCAAAAAGTGATAATTTTGTATTTTTCCATAAATATTAAATAATTTTTCTGTAATTAAAAAATATTGATACAAAATTTATTTCATCCGCTCTAAGCTAAAATCGTTCAAAAGTAAACTAGCTCTAGAACTCTAACAAAAAGGCGTGGCAACTTCAAATGTCGTGTGCACACTTCTTAGGCTTAGGCACTTCTTAAGTGTTTCATGATTTCAATACCAAAAGTAATATCGAGACACAGCGTAAAATTCGGGGTCGAAAAGGTTAATGTCATAATTTAATGGCATAACGTCTGTTGTGTTACAAGCAATTTACGATTTGTTTTGCATTACTTTTTTAATATTTTTTTTTAAACCGGCATAAAGTTCAAAATCGTAGCATGTATATCTTAGAGTTTTAATATCTTTTCGAAATGTTGATCAAGCTCAAAACTTTCTTGAACAAAGTAAATACTGCAAGCGCATTTTTTTATAGTCTGCTACCAGTTTCTATCCCACTGTTGGCTCAAAAATCGTGCTAGCAATAAAAAGTGGCCAATATGTATTGAAAGACAAAGAAAATGTCTTTGATCGATTAGCTGCAGACAATCAATATGCTAAATAACTTCCACACAAAGCCATATAATCAATTGACATGGTTGCCATAACTAATGTCATGAATTGAATTCAAATCAAATGCCATACGGTGATGAATCAATTAAAAGTTCTTTTTCGATATGCGTAACTTTTGTAATTAAAAAGCAAAATGTTCGAAACTATCAGCGGACATTGTGCCAGAAGCTTTTTAGTGACATATAGTCGTTAAATAGAGTCTCTGTCCAGTGACTTGACTTGATGAACACAACGATTATTCAAACAACGATTTCGTACAATGGCGTCAAATTCCAGTCTGTGTTGGGTAAAGCAGGACAAGTGCAGTTACAGGATCTAGTCAGCTTCATTAAAGTTCGAAATAATTTGTGCCTGGAAGGAGCAGTGATATTTCCTTCATGTGAAGACTCGCAGTAGGGTTTAAATGCCCTTCTACTGAAAGTACCTGGTACCTTTCCAGCCTCACCTAACCCATACTTATTAAACGGAATGTACACAAGTAGTCAATAAACAGAATAAATTGTAAAAATTTCAAATAAACATTTACGAAATCACACATCGAAATTACCAAACACCGAATACCAATAAGCACAATGAATAAAGTTCTCTGTCCGTTGTTACCCTTTTCGTACGTGCAACAACTATTAAGGCCATTACAAAAAATCTATTAACACTGCTGTTGTTTGTTGTTGTTGTTGGGTTTGCACATACCTACACCACATTGAAAGATACTTTGCGCAAATGTACTCAAAATAATCACGATTTCGATGATGTGCAGAAATTTCAAACAATTCTTTGAACAATACACAACAACAACAACAAACGCCTCTTAATTCTAACGCTGTGCTTTATGCGGTTCGATTGTTGGCGAGCTTTTGTCAGACCCTAAAGGCATTTTAATAAACTCACTTGGAGCCGTTACGCTGTTGCGACGCTCCGGGTCCTCTAATAATGGCGGCATTCACAATACGTAGCAAAAGCAATGTAATAAAACCTTAAAAAAAATTAAAGACATTCGTAGCCATATTGCCACATTTTGATCGTTTGCACTTTTGTAACCACCAAATATTGAATAAACCGCTTAGCCTGAATCGGTGGCGCACAAAGGATTTTCTTTGGGAGGTGAGGGGGTTTTGCGAACAACTTTTGAACATAATTCCATTTGAAAGCATATTTTGCGTCAGCAATTTTGGTATTTTGGGGATTTGAACCCGAAAACCCCCTGTATGCGCCACTGCACAGTGATGCGTTCCATAGACAAAATTCGAAAAATTTATAGTCTCAGATTTTGATGTCATTTGAAACGTAAAACTCCAACTAAGAAAACCCCAAAAAATCTGCGCAAAAATGTAATTACTGTGTGTGCAAACACGGCTCAAAGTTGAAACTTTTTTCACACAAAAATGTAAACTCATATTTTCTGTTTTTTAGTCTATTGAGTAAAAAAATTGTAAAAATTCATGGTTAGCAAGAAGTGGCTAAAACTTACAATAAAACATTAAGAAATGATGTGGCCATTTTCGCTTTTAATGTTTTATCAAAATTTGCAAAGCTGAGGCTTTTACTTTACTTTTAATTCAAAATATTTTTCTAAATTAAAAATCTGAAAATTGGCAAAATATCTAAAAAGTATGTAAAACTATGTTCCTGGATTTTTTTTATTTTAAGCAGCATTCTTTCTGTGTCGGATAATGCAATTACATTCTCCGATATCTTCCGATCTCAGAAAATAATTCAATTTGAAAAGTGGTCTAAACACCTATTTTTCGACAAAATGTATTTTATTCATCTCTAAAAGTATGCAATTAGCATGAAAAATTTAAAAAAACTGCACAGCTGCAAAACATACATCTCTTATTATCAATTTAATTGCAAAACTAAAGCGTCCTAAGACAATTTCTGTTACTCTTCGCAATTATCAATGTTGACGTTACCGATTAAATGTAAAATCTGAAAAATCTAGACAACACATTCGGTGCTATAGCTAACCAAAAATGACAAAAATTGCAAATTTAAGTCCCAGGCATTGCCAAACTACAAAAGTTTAAGAAAAACAAAATAGAGATTTCAATTCAGCAGACCATGATTAACTAGTATACCAAATTTTATGAAGAACGGACCACTCCTTCTAATTTTGTCCCGCGGTTGTATGGAGTCGAATCACTGTGCACTGGCCTGAATACTTGAGCAACTTCCTGTCTAGCCCTTAACAGCCCTTAACTACATTTCGAGTGCACTTTAGTCATAAATAAATTTTGTTTCTAAATGTGCGAAGGAGATGAAAATCAGCTCATTTTTTAGATAACTTACAAATTGTTGAAAATTTAATTTAATTGACATTGCGCTATTCACAAATACTCGAAGTATATAATATACTCATCGTGAATGCCGCCAATGCCGCAATGAACGGGCGAAAAAAGGGAACAATGTGCCGCATGCAACATTTCCAACGCTGAGCCAACGTTGCAATTGGCGGCACTTAACGCTGCCGCCAATCTGACAACATATCATTAAAGCCATACGCTATTTCCACTTGATCGAGCGAGCGATGACGCGTTCGCATTTGTGAAACATTATAAAATTGCTTTATCTGCCATCGGGAATTGGGTTAAGTCCACAATGGGCTACAAAAATTCAAAAATTATGCGCTAAAAAAGCGCGCTAATGCTTTTAGATAACAACGGCCGCCGGGCTGGCGGACGAACGCACTTTAGCCGCTGCCGCTGAGGCACGATACGAAAATTGCCGCGTGCTGCTCACGCATGCACGGAATGCATTATTGACATTTTAATGAGTGTAATTAATACGCCGCGAGTGTGCTTTTCATGTTCATTTCAAATTGCTGCATTCGCTGCAAAAAGCTGTCCAATAGTCCGTCCGGCTGACTGACTGACTGCATGTATGTAAATAAAATGAGTTTGAAAAAAACGCCAACAAAAATCACAAAAAAAACGGCGAAAAAATGCGCACATTTGGGGAATGCAGCTTCCGTTTCAGCGCGCATGTTGCTGCTGCTCCTATATGTATGCTTTAGTTGCTGTTGTTGTTACTGCTGCCACATCTAAAGTCGAGCAGCCAGTGCGCATACCGCAGGCGGCATGTTGTCGCTGTCGCCAACGTCATTTGTTTTGTTTCGATTTTGTTGCAATTTGTTGTTGTTGTTGTTGTTAGTGTGGCTATTGATGTTTTTTTGTTCTTGTTGTTGTTGCAGTAATATGTTGTGCATATTCAAAATCCATGCGCTGCGAAGTGGAACCGATGATATCCGCCAGTTACGCGACACTTCATCTCATTGCATTCGAAAATTAATTCAGTCGCTTGTTCGCCTTCGCTACATGCTGTCTGTTTTTTTGTTTTCTCTCTCTTTGCCCTTCTCTCTCCCGTCGTTTTACTTTATGTCATGTTTTCAACATTTTTTATGTACTATACATATTTTTTATGTTTCACCTGCTGCCAGCAAATAAGGTTGATGCAACTTACTGGTACGAATAAAAAGCAATTCAAGTGTAATAAAGGTTTCGATGATTCGGTTGAAATTTATAGACTTCTCGTTTATAGGTGGGGGATTGGGTGGGGGATTAAACCCCCACCCAAATATCTGTTTGTTAAATGTATTGTGGGCGGTAAATATGGTTTCAAGTGGTATTGGGCTCAAAAGTTGACAAAAGTTGACAATTTTGTTTGCTATTTACAATTTTTGTATCGATGTCAGATGGTTAACAATGAGTTGCAATGGTTTTACCGGCATAAAAAAGATGCCAAAATAGTTTTATAACTGTATCTTGAACGCAACCCCCGAAAATGGAATTCTGTCAGTCCTAACAGTGTCTGAGATCTCTTCTTCGCGTTGAAAATTTTTTTGTAGGCAATCACTGTGCTCCGAAATGTTTGTCTTTAGTTGGCGTCGGGCCTCAAACGTCTCGTTAAAGAGGAAAATCGTATATCTAATAAAAAAAACATATTCGAACCCGATCGAAGAGTCATTATCTCCATCTACCAGCCAACCACTGTATGCCTAACTGATTGAAAGTGTTGCGTACGAAGTAAAGTCCCCTAAACGGTACTAATAAAGTCGGCAACAAATTGTTAACGTGTTGTTAAAACCACACATTGCTGTCATATGCTTTAGATACTTTCGCATGAGACAAAAATCAACATAGAATAGCCGTCTATTTCGTTCTTTCAACAACTTTCCATTATTTTATTTTATATTGAAAGCAATTCATTCCAGCTTTTGGAATTAGGATGTGAATTTTCCAAATTTTGTTTGCTATTTACAATTTTTGTATCGATGTCAGATGGTTAACAATGAGTTGCAATGGTTTTACCGACATAAAAAAGATGCCAAAATAGTTTTATAACTGTATCTATGTTCTTAATAATATAAACCAGCAACTGAATAACCATTAACTGAAACCCAACTGGCTGTCGTAGGAGCGGACGACCCCCAGTTACATAAATACGTGAAGAAAAAGCCAAACACATTTAAAACAAAAAAGCACAAAGCGAAAGGAGAGAATCAAAAACCATCAAAAACATTTAAAACACAAAAAACTATTTTTTAAAATATATTTTTAGTCAAATTATGCCAATGCACAGTAATTCGACTTCATACAACCGCGGGACAAAATTAGAAGGAGTGGTCCGTTCTTCATAAAATTTGATATACTAGTTAATCATGGTCTGCTGAATTGAAATCTCCATTTTGTTTTTCTTAAACTTTTGCAGTTTGGCAATGCCCGAGACTTAAACTTGCAATTTTTGTCATTTTTGGAAAGCTATAGCACCGAATGTGTTGTCTAGATTTTTCAGATTTTACATTTAATCGGTAACGTCATAATTGGTAGTTACAAAGAGCAACATAAATTGTCTTAGGACCCTTTAGTTTTGCAATACAAATTATAATAATAGACGTATGTTTTGCATTTGTGCAGATTTTTCCATTTTTTTATGCTGATTGCATACTTTTATGGATAAATAAAATAAATTTTGTCGAAAAATAGGTGTTTAGACCACTTTTCAAATTGAATTATTTTCTGAGACCGGAGGATGTAATTACATTAACCGACAAAGAAAGAATAATTCTTAAAATTAAAAAAATCCAGGAACATACTTTCACATACTTTTTAGATATTTTTCTCTAACTTTTGCCAATTTTCAGATTTTTAATTTAGAAAAATATTTTAAATTATAAGTGAAGTAAAAGCCTCAGCTTTGAAAATTTTAAGAAAACATTAAAAGCGAAAATTACCACATCATTTCTTAATCTTTATTGAAAGTTTTAGCAACTTATAGCTAACGATATATTTTTCCGATTTTTTTTACTCAATATGCTAAAAAACAGAAAACACGTGTTTAGATTTTTTTGTGAAAAAAGTTTCGACTTTGAGTCGCTTGTCGCGACACACACTAATTAATTTTTATTACAGATTTTTCGGGGTTTTCTTAGTTGGAGGTTTACCTTTCAAATGACATCAAAATCGTTAAATTCTGAGATTATAAATTGTTTTAATTTTGTCTATGGAACGAATCACTGTGCAATGTTATAAATGACTTTGTAGTTGTCTAAATCGAATGAAAATTAAAAGTATTGAATTTATTGAATTGTTATTGAAATTACTACTGAAATTAACTTAACATTTGTTTAGCCAGAATATGAGACCTCACTCCGTTGTTTTGTAGTGAAGCGCAATAAAAGCTGTGGCATACCGACGTCAGTCAAAAAGTCTCCTAAGAACATTTCAAATGCCACCTTCATTGTTTCAAACAACGCAAAGTCCACCCTGCTCATTGGTGAAGATTCCTGTAGGGTATTTTCCAAGCCAACTCGACCGAACATAATTTGTTTTACATGTATTGTTAAGAGAAAAAAATTATCATTAAACAAACAACATGTAACATTTTCATTACTTCCACCGACAAGTGCGCGTACAATTCAATTTTAACTACGCTCCCCCGCTTCCGCCCTGCCCCATACCGGTCCCCTGCGGAGCGGACGCGGCACATCCATGTAAGTTCGCGTTCGCAGCGCGCTTTGTGCTCGCCATGCTGGGCTGCGCAGCTTTAATTTCTCAACGCACAGTGCACGCGCCGTGCAGCATGTTTGCGCCGCTTTAATGTTTCCATTTTTTGCCCACTTGCTGACCTTCATTTTCGCCTTTTCCACAACATCGACAACCGCGACTGCGACTGATTGCATGGATTTTAGTTGCGATTTTTTCTTTTTGTGCGTTTCATTTTTACAAAGCTGCCAGCGCTTTTCCATTGTTTACAACTTTTCCCTAAAAACAACAAACATATATTTGTCTCAATTGCTTACATAAAAATATTCGTAATTGTTGCACAAATGTGCGTCGCGTCGTTTAGTCGGCAAAGCGCCGTTCGCATGGCCGGCAATTGCAGTTGACCTCCAACTCGTTGTCCGTAAGTGGGCATTGCCAACTTGAGCCGCACGCCAGGCATCGCCAACCATCAAGCGCCGCACACCGGCCACCAACTGCCGCGTGAGTGAGCGCAGCTCAGCGTTGTTGCCTATTCGGATTTGCCATTTTCATTTCATCTCGATTCGATGTGTCTGGCGATGGCGCTGTGTGGCGCTCGCTTGTAATTGTTCGCATTGACAATGACCAACAAACGAGACAGCAAATCGAAAGCGTCGTCTTACGTAATGCGGCACAAATATTTTCGATCAATCGAGCACACTGCGTGCCACATTCGGGCGGCGCGTTTTCCTTTGCTTTGCTCATTTTATGGCATATTTTTCATGTTTTTCAACTTTAATGTTTCGTCGGTTGTCTAGAAAGGCGAATAAATACTCATTACAGCTGTTGATTGATTTTGTTGAATTATTTTTTTTTTGAGATGCGGAGAAGGGCACCAAGCACCGCTGTGCTTATCAGCATGTGAGAAATTCGTACTTACAAAAATCCTCTTCTGCTGCATGTTTCACATTTTTTCATATATTCGCAACGAATTGAAATTGAGGTTAAAATCACTTGACACCTCAATGCAATGTTTGAAACAAGTGATTTATGGATTTTCTTAAAAACTGGACAACTAGAAAAATTTTAGTTGCAAAAGAAAAAGTATTTTCATTTTTAAAACAAATCCTTGAAAAAGCAATTGAACCAACTATTTAAAAAAATATTGACTCAAAGTCCTTGAAGTTCATTTTCCAAATTCAACCAACCAATTGAACTAAGTTTTTCTTAAAAAATGTCCACTTAAGGTACTTCAAGTTAATTGAAGAATCCAGCCATTGAAACAACTAACTGAATCGAGTACTTTGTAAAACACTATCGATTTGAAGTATTCGAAGTTCATTTAGAATCAAGTCCTTGGACCAATCCGTTAAACCGAGTTATTCTTGGTCCTCAAAGTACTCGAATTTCTTTTTAGAAGTAAATTTAAAAGCAAACGACCGATTAAACCGTACCCGTTCTTCTTAAAACATATCAACTAAAAGTACTAAAAGTTAATTTAAAAATCAAGTCATTTCAATAACTACTTGAACCGAGTACTTCGCAAATATTTTGTCACTCAACGTGCTCAAAGCAATTTACTAAGAAATAAGTGCCCCATGTTTAAATAATCAAACGTAAATAATAAAAATTCAGGAATTTCTCATAATTACACTTTTTCTGCAAGATGTTAGTTGCCTTTAGATATATTGTTCCAATCACTATATTGACTTACAAATTAGAGATATTATTATATACCTCAGCAGACTTCTTTAAAAGCCTTTGTAATATTTATTTTAGAAGCTACTAGAGCTATGGGCTACGTCTGTAATAAATAAGTAATATATAATGCATAATGTTTCAATAATCTTAAAGACGTTGAACCAAAAAGTATTCGGTTCTCAAAAATTTCACTTGCAAATATTCCAAACAAATCGATTAACCCAATTCGAATGCCGCCGTAACTCAGTGATCAGTGCGTTGAATCACGAGTTAAAAGGTCATGGGTTCGAATCTCGTCCAGATCAACACCAAATAATTAGCAATCTGTTATTCAGTGGCAAGGAGACGTCCTTGGAATGAGCTTTGAGTAAGTCTTAAATATGTTATGTATGTATTTTTTTGCATGATAGGAGCTTTAAGCAATACGCATTGACATATATATTATGTACACATTAGACATGATTTAGTGCACAATTGTTCGATTTCGATGCCCCGGAACCTCTCGTTTTACGCAGTTTGATGAAGGCTGGAGGCTAGAATGGTTTTAATTTGCGTCGCATCGAGGTCATAGTTCACAAAAGTGTTTGAAAATTCGACAAATTGCTCTGAGGATTAAAATCTATCAATGAACTCCACTAACTTTCCTTCTGAACATTGATTTCGAAGGTACTTAGCATCTGTCTCCAACTTTCAATGGAGCTCCCATATAAATGAATTTATTTATTTTTTATAAAACGGGCTCCCATTGCTCCAGGTTGCCCTCTGACATATCAAAATGTTAGACTGACCTCCATTTATTTTTTCTTCCGAATTTTTGTTTCAAACATACCTAACCGCTCCAAAGGGGGCTGCAATACGAAACTGGTAATTTTCTGTGAAATTAGCTCCCCACTTGTAGTAACGTGGGAAAACATTGTATCTCGAAAAATACTAAAGCGATTTGAATGATTTATTCAACAATACAACATTTATTTAAGTTAAAAAATTCAGCACCAGAGAACGCCTCCCATACAAACGAAGTTGTGAGGTTGTAAATTTTTGGGTTTCTACGAAGTAAATATCAAAATGTATTGTCCAAACCCATTAACCGCTCCATTTCGAATATAATTGCAATCGTTATTGAGTGTTAAGAAAAAATTATTTGATTTTTGTGGGAGCTAAGTACCTACCTAAGTATGTACAAAGGCCGCTTAGTTGCCTAAATAGTCATGCGATACAAAGTATTCGGTTCATCTAAACTTTGTTTACTCGGTATATAAAGAATTTACTTTCAAACAGAGTACACAGCTCTGTTGGTATGGCAACACTGGAACATACCATGCTCCAGTAATTCCAATAAGAAGGAATTCACAATGAAATAGCAGAGAAAATGACGGCTAAAGCGCATTTTGGTGGAATAGTGATTTTTCTACATGCGCACACTCGCCTATATGTGACTACACAAACCAATACATATATATGTATGTACATTTATATGTGCCTGCCTACTCATATTCAGCATGCGAAGGTACTTGCAACAGTCCCCATGGCCACACGGCGCGCAAAGTACGGCAACACAGCGGCAACAGCAATGCTCGGCGCGTACCTGTTGGATGACGTACCGCAGTGTCGCGCTGGTTGGTTGATGATATTTACATTTAAATAATATGGTACAGTAAAATAAAATGAAATGAAATAAAATGCGATAAAATGAATTGGTTGAAAAAGGGTCGCAAAGCTTTTCACGCTGCGATGAAGCAACGAGCGCGCAGATAATGGAGTTGATAATAATAAAGTTGCTGTTGTGTTTGTGGCTGACGTTGATGTGGCTGTTGTTTGTGCACTTTACATGCTGATGAGACAGCAATGGTTGCGCAACACTTCAGGAAGCACTACACAATTCGCTGGTCGAAGTGCCCGCGTTGAGATGGCAAACAGCTGGAACGGGAAGCAGCAGAACTTTGTGGTAGTAAAGTTGGCAGGGCGTCTGCGGCCTCCGGTGGCACTCGCGTTGTGCGTACATAAATTTACCCCAACAGCAATGAGCAAATGTAGCAACAAGTAACGGCTGGCGGAAGAAAGGCCAGCAACATTGCCCAGCAAATCGAGTGCGCACGCAAATAACTCAACATTTCTGTGCTAATCCCGCAAATTGCTCAAAAGACTTTCCATTTTAATTAATTAATTACTAAATTAAGAGAACTATTAAACCGTTGTGCATACAATAATTAAACGAAATATGAATACTTTCCCACATGTGCAATGAAATTGAAATGCCAACAAAAAAGTAAGACATTATGCGGCACTTTTCTATCGCACTAAATCGACATGTCATCATCATCATCTGCGGCCAGGGAAAAGTACGCGTAATAGCCAAAAGTTGCCGAGCAGCGGCAATCCCGGCCACAATAACAACAAATTGAAAAGAAACGGCCGCCAGCCAACGTCAAAATTATGAGCACTTTCTGCACATACCACAAACCATGTCACAACAATAACAACTCCACACACAACTATTGTTAACAACATTTATAATTATTTTATTGCAAACACAAACTGACAACAAATACCCCAGCAAAGAAATGTCACGAAATCAAAAAACTTTGGTATCGTCACATTTTTGTTGATACCTTCCTTCCCTCCTGTGTCACCCGCCTTCTATGCGCCCAACTGTTGCCATTGAGATGCGTCGTGCAACGCTGAAAACATTTTGCGAAAATTGATGAACTGAAAAAAAGCGATTAGCGCTGAGTCGTTTCTCGCCGTTGTTATTGCAATCAAATTGTCATAAATGTGTAAATAACAACAACAGCCCGGACAAGCTGTAATTACAACAACAATGCTTTTGCGCTGTCATCAGTGTTTGATCAACTACACACACACGCGCACACAAATACAAATTAAATTGAAATCGTATAATAAAAAACGAAAGATTTAAGCGACAAACTTCATATGCTGTCAACATTTATTACACACCATTCGGCACTTGGTTATGTTAAAGGGCTGTTGCCGAATAATTTATTGGTATACAGAGATTTTGAAAATGAAAAATAATCATTTCAATCCTTTCGATGTCATCACTCATTGCGCATTGCTTCTTATATTTTTGGCAGTAAGAGTTTGTTAAAATGTAATGTAAAATGTAAATGTGTTGTTCGTAAATGTGTAATATGAACCTCAACAAAAGTTTAGTTTTGTACAAATTTCCAAGTAACGTTTTCAAATGAAAATCATACAATCAGTGAAACCGTTCCAAAACCACGTTGGTGCTTATTTCATGACTATTCTCTGCCTGCTTTAACTCCTCTCTGATATCTTCCTATTTTTGTCTTTGTTTTATTCTTTCTATTCCGATTTTTAGTTGATACATAATCTTTATCCAATGTAGTAGTTACATAATATTCTCACTTTCGCTTGTCCTACTTGGATACCGATTCATCCTGTCCTCTAGCTTTTTATTTCTACCTCTTCTTTTTCACTTCTTTCAGGACATTAGCAATACTACTTCTCTCTATAGTTTTCTATAATCCCCCAATATTCTTTTTTTCTCATCGGCATTTGTTTGATATTCTATCTCTTTCTTATACAATTCGTCAATAATATTTTATTGTCCTTTCTGCATTCTTTTGATACAATTTCTCTTCTTCCTTTCTATATTTCCTTCTATATTTTCTTTTTCCTTTCTATATTTACATATTTTCCAATTTTGTCATTTAACGTTCACATCCCAATATTTGTACGTTGATTTAGATATATTTTATCCTTTTACTACTTTTTAAATTAAATAAAATTAAATTGATTTCTTCTTCTTCCTTCATCTCCTTCCTTTTTTTCTTTACATGTGATTGTCTTATTTCCAAACTTTATTTTTTTACTTTTCATTTTCGCTTTCAATTTGTTCATTTGTCTTTCAATATTTTATGCTTCTCTGTCTCGTTATTGTGTCCTTTTCGTTCCTTGCCATTCACTTTTCATACTTTTCTTCCCATATCTTTACATCTCCTCCATTCCCTCCCTGCTCTTGTTTATTCCCACTGACTTCACTCTGTTCTCTCCTTTCGTTTCTTTTACTACAAGTATCTATATTATAACCCCTGCCTCGGTCCACATAAAAATGCCAACCATTTTCCAATTAACACAACCGCCCACAATTCTTTATGAGCGCACAACAACAACAACTGCCAATTCGCTGCCAACCGCAAACAATCAAATAACCACAAATAATATTTAGCATTGCTACCGATTGCTGCCGCTGCCGCTGCGCCGTGACTGCTGTCATGCCACTTGTGTCTGCCACCGCTGGCTGCCTGACGTTTGACTGTCGGTTCGGTTGCGCATTTTCAACAATAAACAACGCGAAATCTCTTTTTCTACACAATTTCAGTGGATTTTTTATTTTAATTTTTTCAACGAACGCGACTGCAATTTGCCATCAGCACAAATTGTTCGCTGCTGACTGCCGGCGTTATTGCCAATTCAAAACCCGGTAGCTCTTGATTTCCAATTACAATTTTTTTCTCGACTTGCCCATCAAAAATGAAATTTTTGCTTCAACCAACTTTGTGTGGCTGTTTCCATTGTTGAAACGTAGCTTTTGTTGCAGATGTGTCATGATTTCGTTTTTATTAAAGTCGTTATTGTTGTCATTGCGACAACAAGTGCTAATCGTGTCAGTCAGTCAGTCAATGCAGTCGCAAAGAATAAAATCGCTGAGCTAATTTTGCGCTTATTACTTAATCATTTGTAACGATGCGATGCTTCTTTTATGGGCATTTTATATGTGTGAAGCTTTTATGTTGTTGTCATCGTTGTTGCTAATGTTGTTATAGGCCAAGTGCATGCGTGATTTATTGCCCGCCAACTGCATGCAACCAGTCGTTAGTTAGAGGGAATTGTTGGCAATCAAAGGGGGGATTGTGGAAAGTGAACGCAGAACGCCGATGATGTTCGAAGTAAGAGAAACATTCATGTGTGTGTTTGAATGTCGACTCGACCAATACCGAATAAACAAATGTTTCATATTTCTTTCAAAATTTTCTTCCATTCACCAACAGTTAAAGAGTGTTGTTTTATGCTGATTCCAGAATGGCAGATAGGTTAAGTATGTAGTAATAGAAAATTTGGGAAGCAACTGACCTGAACAACTTTAACTATGACCTTGAAAAATTAGTAGAAAACTCGAATGCATATTCAAAGGTCAATGCCTTTCTATTTTCTATTAAATAATTTCTAATTTCTAGTGGGAAAGTACTTCATTATTTGTCCAATGCATTGACCTTATTTTGCCGTTAGTAAATTTAATAATTTTTTTTTCTTTTGGGTTAGCATTGACATAATTAAATGATTACACAGGACAACAAAATCGTACTTTTTTTCTGTTGCATGGAGTTTTTCTACTGTTTTTTACTAACTTGGGTGCGCTGATTTCGAATATACCTTCAGATTTTCTGTAGCAGCTCTAGTTAGTGAGATACAGGTACCATGTCACTTTTCAGATTTTCCTCTACTTTTTCCATATTTTTTATCGTAATTTCAAAACCAATAAACCGGTTACATAATTTTCAGCTTGTTGCATTAACAACATCGCACGGCTTCTTTTTCGATGTAATTTATTTTTATAAGTTTTAAAATTCCGCGGTAATTGGACCTCAAAGTCGGAAAATATGGAATTTTAAGGCGTTTTCTTTGATGGTCAAAATCATACAGATTTTTTGTAATTCAATTAACGAGTTAGGTGTATAATGAAAGCCGATACATCAAGCAATACAACACAGCCAAATTATTTGGCGGAATACACATTCGCATCGAAATAATAGCAAAATTGTACCATAGTCATTTTCATCACTTTTCATACTTTTTCCTTAAAAAATTAGGGGCCTCAAAATATGCTCTTTTATATGTTCCATTTATAGTCTGGAAGCAAAAAACAAAAAAATTTGAATTGCTCAAAACAAAAAAAAACTAAAAACTTTGCAATGTGAAAAAATCGAGGAAAATTCGGAAAAGTTACACGCCCATTTTTTGCGAAAACTAGAGCTGTTACATAAAAACGGAATATGGTTTTGAAATCAGCGTGAAAAAACTATTCAGAATCATGTAAAAAACTTCATGCAACAGACATGCTGTTGTCCAGTGTTATTAGTTTTTTGTGAATAGAAATAAACATATTTGCATCAAATATAAACCAAATTTGAATACTGATATTAGCACCAAAAAACAACCAAGTATTTAGAAAAGCGAACAAATTGAATAAATAAATTCCAGCTGACAAAAATTAACTGTGCTATTTTAAACAAATGTATGTACTATATGTTCATATGTATGTGTGTTTGTGCATATAAGCAGCTGCGAAATTGTGGCCTAATTCGGTTAGAATTTCTCGAATTACTGCAAATACTTGTTCTATTATACGTTTTTGATACGCGCAAATATGAACTATAAATTTGTACGTAAATATTTGCATAAGATATATATATATATGTATTTGTAGCAATAACATCATTGTCACATTCATCAGCCTACAGTCGACTTTTCAATTTGCAACACCATACAACAACTAATCGGCACCAAAATACGCTATAAAAGAGATTATTCCGCGGCGTATCAAATTAGTCGCATTTTTGGTTTCAGTAGCACAAAATGAAGTTCTACAGTTTGCTGCTGTGGCTGGCGCTTCTAACGCTCGCCTCACGAACGCACGCACACAGCACACCCTTAAAAAGCTCCCCGGAGTCGATACGAAAGCAAAAGGAACCCTTAGGATATTTCATTGGTAGCCCGCAGACTTATTCCGGATATCCGAGTGTTATATCACGTCCCATGTATACCACATATGTTGCTTAAAAACCTGGAACATATCCTAATTTTTAGTTTTGAGTTGATTCTAACTGAAAGTTTAATTAATTTCAGAAATGTTCAAACATGTTTATAATAATTTACTTTAAAGCCAGTTAATAATGTAGCTCTGAATACTTACAAGTAAATGAAGTCAAATCAAAAATATGTTTTTTAATGATTTGTTGTAAACGTTTCGTATTGCGGCCGAAGACCCTCGACGTATCTAGCCAACTGTTAGCAGTTTCAGTTAACAGTAACTATTTTGAAACATAGAAAATGATATAGTGTACACACACACGCCTCCATTTACATATATAGTTAAAAAAAATCCATATGAGTTGTAAGTTATAATTGTGAAAAAAATATTTCAACATTATTTCCACAGACCTTCTGCTTCTTTTTTCGCTTGCAAGAAATTAGTACCACAATTTTGTTGTTATACTTTCAAGCACATATTGCACACAATTATCATAAACAAGTTTGTATGTTCGTGTTGACTCTAATGAAAAGCGACCAATTCTGTAATTGAGCCAAGTGGTAAAAACTTGACTGCGAAAAACCGCAAAAAAAAATTAATATGCGAAAATAATTTTGCAAAAGACTTTATTGAGGTGTTAAACATTTCCGAGCTGTACTTGCGCATAAAACGCGACGCTCCGTGTGCGCACAATTGTCTTTTCTATGTCTTCTTCTTGTCGTAATTTTACAACTTTGCTAGTTGTGAATGTTGCGTACACTTGAAAAAAATGTG
This sequence comes from Melieria picta, assembly GCA_964056695.1. Classification (NCBI taxonomy): domain Eukaryota; kingdom Metazoa; phylum Arthropoda; class Insecta; order Diptera; family Ulidiidae; genus Melieria; species Melieria picta. The sequence goes on from OZ057399.1 coordinate 28,319,984, forward strand.
CAAGACATTTAGAGCTTAACTTTGACTTTAAGTGGTGATATATGTAATTATTTATTTTATTTATTTATTTATTATTGTAAATATTTCATATAAATAAATAAGTTTTATTGAAGATACATATATTCAAACAAATAATGAGACATACAAGTTGAAGAAGTTAGGTTTATACTGATTTTTCCATTGGCAGTCTTACGATTTCAATTCAGGAAATCAAATCAAATCAAATCAATTGTCAAATTCAGGACAAGAAATGCCATAATAGTAAGCGTAATAAATTTTCAATAACATATTTTCAAGTATTCATTCAATTTCAAAGCCTTAACACTAGAATGTCCGATAATCTGACTTACCTAAAATGCCCATATGTAGTCATTTTGACTACAATATTGTTTACTGACTTTTTTATTTTATTGGTATTTAAGTAACAAATATGAACAAATGCATATGAAATTAAATTAAAATAAGTACTTCATTTTTATTTTTTTTATGGTTTACAAATTAAATTCATTAAAAAATGGCGTACTTTACACATCAATGGGATAAAATGGAATGAAATTTGGAATTTGGAATTTGGAATTTGTGAATAAATTTTGTGAGTGAATTTTGGATTGAAAAACTTGGGAATTGTCGCAACCTACTATGATATTTTTTTTTAATATTTGCAATTATCTGAAATTTTCATATTTCGCAATTGAAGATGCATATTTTTCTATTTATCAGTAAGATTTGCTGAAAATTGTAGGTAGGTAGTTAAAATGACTCCTTTTTATTTATTCCACTTAGCTTTAAAAATTAGTAAAAGTCACGTACGATATTTTTTTAGAAAGCGATGCAATAAAAGTTATTTGAAATAAAAGACCTCAATGTAGTCAAAATGACTACCTTGGGCATTCTAGTGTTAAACAGTCACATTCCTGTGTTACTAGAAGCTCACTTGCTTGCCTACTTACTTGCTAATTTATTCAAATGCAAACCTTACAATTGATCAAAAATCATCACAACCCCCACTTTGTGGCATATTCACTTTGCCCAAATTCACTGTAGATTTTCCCTCAGTGCTTATAGCGGACAGCAACACAATTAAAACGCGCCATCGAAACGCAATTTCAGACAAGTTTCTTTCTATTAGCTTTAATTTAAAATTTTCAGGTATAAGCCACATAATTAATGCAAGCCAACATATTTCTGTGCGTTGCCAGCAGCCGCCGTTGTTGTAGAGCAAACGAGGAAACGTGTCGGAAATGCCGCTAACAAGTCGCTGCAGCTTTGGTTACAGTTTGAGTTTCAGCTAGGCGCAAGACGATTACCTAAACTTACACTCACACACACACACACACACACACACATACACATAGATTGCCAGTGGCATTTGTTAATTTCTCGCTCATTGCAGGCTGGTCGCGCGTCGTGCAATGCGGCCGACGAGGGGAGTACAACCGGCGCAGCGACGCCCAACTATGGCGCAACCACAGCGGCGCGCAACATGCCCGCCGCTAAAACAACACCAGCAATAGCAACAACAACTACAACAACAACAACACCATTTAAGACGCACGAGAACACGGTCAATGTGGAAGTGGTGGTGCTGCAGAATCAGGTGGACACGCTGCAGTGGCAACTCAAGCAGGCAAGTAAAACGATGACACAACGGGTGTTCGAGGGGGCAGGACGCGCTATTAGATGATCAAAATAATTTTGCTCCACACCACACCACACACACACACAAACACATATATCAAACATAACTTTGCTCAAAAGCCGAACGTGTACAAAAGGCCAACCAAACATTCTTTCGCCGCTCCAAGCTCGACTTGTGCGCTGCCAGGCGGCCAATACCTGCGCCCATAATAATTCAGACGGCTTTCAGTTCTGCGCAGTAGTGCGCGAACGCGCGAAAGGTGCTTTCCGTTTCTCACGCCTAATTTAATGATAATTACGCCACTTGTACCAGCCTACATATTTATGTACACATCATACATACAGATATGCAAACGAATATATATTTCCACACATATACCTATGTATGTACACGTGTAGGTAAGTATGTCCGTCTGTTTGTCTAACTGACTGTGGTCGTGCCGCACATAAATCAGAAACCAGAAAAAGCCGTTCGTATGCGGCTTCCAGCTTCTGTGGCCCGCCGCTGCTGCTGCTTCCGTTTCCAAGCGCAGTTATCACTTCTGCGCGTGGCCGCCAATTGTCTGCGTAATGCGTTGCTATTTCCTACGGAGCTAATGTTGTCTTCCTTCGGCACTGAATAAGTGTTTGATAGCATTGAAATGAATTTAATTGTTCAACTCGAGCAATTCTTTGGCTTCACTACGTTCAAGGTACACAATAAAAAAAATATCGGTTTGCTACATTTAGCTGCGTTAATATTTGGCCAGATTTGAAAACAAATTTACTTACTTATTATTTTCTGATAGTTTTTGGCACTCGACTCACCGTTTTTCGAAAATTTGAATGTTCTGGAATCACCCAATTTAAAAGACCTACCATGATTCATCCACGAACTAAATTGGCTTAATCAGTCTTCCGTGGGACTACTTTCTTGTGGTATCACAATGACCGTATCTGTGGTCCTGCGGAAGGCGCCGCTACAGGCGCTGCTAATATTTTACAGAGTAAACATTTAAGTTCTTTAAACTATTAACAAACTTCTTATTATACACGATTAAATCTTTTGTAAGTCAGTCCGAAAAATAAACAAAATTCTTTAGAGTCGTGGGAAAAAGTTTTAACGCCCATCCCGTCCCCTGCATTTTTTTGTCCATAAAATTCTACCAAAATTGTTCCTTTCATTTTTGCTAGTTGAAATGTGTCATCCACCATCTCGCAACACTGTTTGCCTCCAATGCTTCTTTCATATTGTTCCTTATGATTATTTCTTACTTCCAATGTTGCTTGTGCGCATAGAATCAATTTAAATATTTCCATTAATATAAATTTTGCACGCACTTCGCAGATGTAAGTCGGTCCACAAGAGCATCCACACGTTTGCCGCGCTGAAAGAGAAACAATAACCCAATAGGAAAGTTTTGGCAAAATTTGTTACCAAAAAAGTCGAACAAGATTGTTATTTATTGCACAGAGAGTTTTTCTTTATAATCTTCTAACTTTATGGTCCATCACAAGAAATAAAAGCTCCCAATCCCTGAAACAAGCCCTGTCGGCTCAACCTAGCGAACAGAAATATCACACGATTGCCCGAATCGAAAAAAAAAATTGAGATAAATTCTCAAAAAATTTCAAAGCACCGACAAAATTGTCGGCCCCTATGGTTGGTGCTCGAGTTGCCGACAAAATTCGGCTCAATTTTTAATTTTTAGTCTGGCTTCAACTGTTCACACGATTGACGCTACAGTACCGATTTCGTTCGGCGCAACAGGATGGCAGATAGAATATTTTTGACATTTGCGCCGAAACCGAATCGAGTTCACACGATTGGCATTTGATTTTTTTTTTTTTTTTTTTTTTTTTTTTAAAACTTCAAAATTTATTACGCCTGTCTTTGTGACAATAAGTAATTAGTTTTACAAAGAATTGGAAAATATGGACATGTAAAGGCCAGTGCCTTATAAGGTCATTTAGAAAGTGAATAGTTACTATTTAATATTTAGATTACATTGCTATAAAGTAATTGACAGTTATTTATTTATTATCTCCTCATTTAGCCAGGTCTGTTGGTGTTTTGCGTTTCAGCCTTCGTCTACCGTCTTCTAGTGCTGGGAGATTCCTCATCGTCGTATTTGTGTGTGTCAATAGCCGGTTTATGTGCCTTCTGCTTGCGTTTTGGATTACCTCGTCAACAGTTCTAATATTCAAATCCCGGTGGATGTCGTTAAATGGATGGTGGATTTTTTTAAATGCGTAAAATTTCTACGCATTGCGGCAATCGTGGGACCTTACCTTAAGCGCACCACTTGCGCCTGATTTCCCTACTGGGTATTTGACACTGGCAGAGTGAAGAAATGCGTCTGTTGCTCAGTGTTGGCGCCATAAACCATTGCTTTTTCTTTCCATATCCGCTTTTTTCAATTTTCCTGTAGATTTTCTATTTTACATGCATTTTACACATTTTCGTTATCAAGTGTGATAAATGCAAGTCGCTGACCGATATTCACTAACCCAGTTTTCTGATTGCTTTGCAGCACATTTGCCAGCCATGCAGTTGGGGCCGTGGCGCGTGTACGCATTTCACTTTGCTTTTATTTTTTCCTTCAATAGTTTCAATTTTCAATGCCATTGCTAATTGCCACCAAGTATTTAAATCAGCCAATACCAGTTGTGAGTTGTTGCTGTCTGCAAGCATAGTTTTTTATGCAAAACGTTACTTTTAATTACAAGCAAAATGTGTATCTGTCTGGAAAATTATTAATTCGACACACTCTATGAACAAAATTCTAAAGCATTAGTGATGCTTTCAATGCAAAAGCAAAAACTAAAATGTGCTTTAATGTTTTAAAATTCGACTACACAAATAACCTTAGGTGAACTTTTTATTTTTTTGGAACTCAAATTAAGAAGTATAGCTGCAGACTTCAAGGTGTTAGGGGCCTAAAAATTGTATTGTGACGACAACCTCACTGAATGTCAGATCCATGCTAAGCTTTAGCCCTAAGAATACCTTGTGAGAAGATTGGTATTTCTTTTAAATTTAAGTCTGGTTTAGTTGAGTCAACGACATTGACACAAGAAAAGTGCTCCTATTCCTCCACTTCGTAGTCTATACCGCAAATGTAGTATTGCTAGATAACTATATCTTGCATCTTGGTCCTTGTCACCCCACTGTACACAGTTAGGAACTAGCCAACACGTCGGATAGTAAAATCTAAGATTTACTTTAAGCAAATTGTTCTTAAATATTTTCCTTGTGCATTTCTTCTTTCAGTATAAAATTAGATAATTGCTTTAAATACTGAGCACACCCAAACCAAAACTAATTGAAATCATTCATTAGGCACTTTTCATTTGTCTTCGTTTTAAATGTATTTGTCTTAATTGAAACCAAATTGTTTTTTTCAAAAATTATGATGAATTACTACTTTTTAATGAAGCCATACTTTATGCTAATTTTCTAAGCGCGCGCTCACACACACACACACATAGCGGCTCCGCTGAGTGGGGGAAAATTTACACATCAAATGAAGAAATTAATCTCAACAAACGACGCTGTTGTCTTGTCTTTTCATACTTGTAGGGCGTGTGCAAGTGTATCTCCCAGCGCGTACAAACACAACGCAGCGGTTGGTGGAAGATGTTCACACTACTTTTGACAATGGTTTAGAAAGGAATGTGGCTTTCACTCGGTGTTTGTATATTGTGGCAGAAATGGTTGTACGAGTACAACTACATCCAATTACGTTACTCTAACAAGTGGGTCTATGAGTGACACAATTTGTAGCCCCTTTCAACTGGCTGCAGTTACAATATTTGTTATTGAGACAATCAATCAACGAAGCACTCAGATATTATTATAACTTGAGCTAATTCGCTAGCGCTAAGGCGCTTCTTAACAAATCCGTATCAAGACACACAAGAAGTAGTTCGTTGACTTGACTGCTTCCTCAGAATCTAAAAAGAATGCAATTTGTGGTATTTTTCCTCTTTCCAGTAGACCACTAGTGCTAAAGAACAGAAGAATTCGCGCACACACGTATGACAACTGGCATCAATAACTCAATTTTCCTATTCCTGTAATCTCTTTTCGTTTTTTTGCTGTGACTTTGTTGACTACGAGAAAAAGAATGGATCAAATTTCGGGTTTTCTAGCCAATTCTAGCTAATAAACTAAAAGAGCTCATTACCTGTGATTCTTTCGTTCCTCAGAAGGCTTCAGTTAGCATCTGTCTTTTATGTCTAACGATATTATTGGGCCTAGTTCTGAGGAAGTGGTTTGAGGAGGAAAATTTGAGGAAGAGGTTTGTGGGGGGAAAGGTTTGATGAAGAGATTTTCATATGAAAAAATACTTATCTAATTATTTCTCACTTGAAGTGCTTTCATCATATTTGAAGTCAATTGGCGCATTAAATCATGTTTCCTCAAACAAACTCTTAACCCATCGTTAACCCCGTCCGATTTTTATTTTCCAAAAAATAAAAAAACACGTGTCAAATTATTTTTCACCAAGAGTACTTTCACCAAGTTTGAAATCAAAAGGCCCATAAAATCTTGTTTCTCCATACAAACTTTTAACCCATCGTTGATCCCATCAAATTTCGATTTTCGAAAAACTTAAAAATACGTGTCGAATAATTTCTCACTCAAAGTACTTTCACCAAGTTTGAAGTCAATAGGTCCATTAATTCATGTTTTTTACAGTTTCTCCATATAAACTTTTAACCCGTCGATGGCCCCGTTAGATTTTGATTTTCGAAAAAATAAAAAACACGTGCCGAATTATTTCACATTTTTAAGTCAAAAGGTCACCCCTTTATGTTTTGATTAACCCATTGCTGCCGGGTATCAGTTCCGTCCATACGATTTTGATAAAATTTCATACACGACCTAGAAGTGACCCAAAATGATCAGAAACAAATTTCAGCTTTCTATCTCTGCACGTTGCTGAGATATTCATTAGGTATTTTGTACCCATTACGCAGCAATGGTCGCTTTTTTCCATACTTTGTGAAGTGATCAGCTAAACACGAGAACAAAAAATGTATTGTTTACAGGTGAGTTAGGAGGCAGATTTTTGTGAAGTTCTAAGGCCACTACATTTCGCCACATTTTCCACCGGAAAATGGACAATTTTTGGAGTCTGGTAACTCTAGCTAGATGGCGGAATTTTAGGGTAACCTCCACTAACTAAGGTAGTTCCATCTTTACCCCAATCATCCCTATCAATGATTTTGAGATATCTCTACCACGAAATTTTCTGTGACTTTTTTAAAGTCAATTTTCATGGGTAAATTTTTACCCATTAGGCAGCAATGGGTTTAAAAAAAATTGAGAAACACGTGTCACATTTTTTTTATTTCAAGTGTTTTCACCAACTTTGAGGTCAATAGGCCCATCGAACCATGGTTTTTTCATAGTCTTTCGGTATAAGAACCTCAACCCATTGTTGAGCCGGTTAAATTTTAATTTTCGAAAAAATAAAAGATACGTGTCGAATCTAAATTTGAAATCAATAGGCCTAGGACGAAAAATACGTTCGCAATCCAAAAAAATCGTCAGTCTAAATATTCTCTAATATTTTCAAAATTTTTCTGTTATATCTTTTCAATTTGAAGGCACGTGCTTTCTTAAAAAATTATACCATTGATTGGAATTTTTCTATAATTTCATTTCCATTGGATGACAATGCAATCCTGAAAAATTATACCTTCGATTGGAATTTTCGATTTAATTCCAAATATGAATTCCCCAATGCGAGTGCACCAACCCGCCAGCTGTGCCATGGAAGCAAACCGAACACTGCTTAGACAGTGGGTATTAGGCGTAATCAAAGGAAACATTGTTGCCAAATTACGACAAATGACCTAAATATGTTCTTCCTCCTGCCCCGCCCCTTCCCTCCAATATCAGTTGGCTATAACTTGTGTACAAGCGAATATTTTCCAGCCAATAAACAAGCCAACAATACAAACACTTCTCGCCAAAATCTTGTTTCTTGTTGTTGGCTGCTTAAGCCAGATTTTTCCGATTGATAATTTTCAGCGTGCCATCTGTTTCGACTGTCGGTGTTTGTTGTTGGCGTTGTTTTTATTAGCTGCAACTAACTGCTTGCCGGTTGTGTGGCTTTTTCGTTGGTTTTGTTGCGTGCAGCCAGTGTGGAGGCGGCTGTCTTTCAGTCGTTTTGACTTTTTAGCATTTTGGCCCAATGCCTGCTGCGTTGGCCCATTTGCTCGTTCATTTGCCAAACTGCGCTCAGGCGCTTGCGGTGTCTCAGTCACCGACTGTTGACGGTCGTTCCGCCTCGGCCTCTGCCCAGTGTGCATCACCCCATCGTCGCTCTGAGTCTTGGCTAAGCGCTGCAAATGTATGCAATTATTTTTAAATTACGTTATTTGTTTTGCCAACAACTCCAACTAACCAACTAGCCAATTGCCAGCAGCCAACAACAAACAGCGAGGGAGACAGCTGGACTTTGTTTGGTTGCGGGGCGCGGCGGGGCGCGACTGGGTGTGCTAATCTCAGCCGCGCTGGTGGTGGATTATGTGAAAAAGTGTTTGTGGGTAAGAGCCATTGTTGTTGTTGGTGGTTTTATTGGTGTTTTGCGCCAACGGTATGCGCGCCTCGGTTTGTTTGTGCAATGTTTCGGGCATTATGTAAGCCAATCTGTACAGTATGTTTTGGAAATTAATGAACATTTTCGGCTGTAAATTATTCCGGTAGCGAAATGCGATGTCGCGCGGCCGGTGGGGGAATATTGGCCACAGATAACAACAGTGATTTGACGCTTTAAGCGGAAACTGAACGTTTTTCTGGTATGAGTGAGCGCTTTGCACTTTGTTTTTCTCATTTCTCTCGGGTCTTTCTGAAGATTGATGATCGCAGTGTATTGGCAGCAAATTGTGGGATGTTATGCATAATTGAGGATCACCAAGCACGGAGTCCGCCCCATGCTCCAATTTATTTTGCACAATTAACATTTTTTGACACTGCATAGACAGCAAACGTCAAAATTTATTGTCGCCATTTTCGCACTCTAACCTTTCTCTTTATTGTTTTTTTGCTTTTCATAAGCGCAGGTAGAAACCAGTTGCGATATGTATCGTGCGGTCATCGAGGAAGTCGCCCGCTTTCTCGATCGTTACCATAGCCAAAAACAGCAACAACAACAACAACAACAACAGCAACGTCAGCAGCAATTGCAACAAAATCGCAACGGCATGGAGCAGATTTCGCGTTCGAAAAGCCTTTACCAAGTTTACGGCGCCATTGACACTGCGGCCGCTGCCGGCGGAGCCCACGAGAACAACTCGCCTGCATCTGGCGACGAGGCGTCCGCGACGACCGCGTATTTGCGCGCGCGCAGTAGCACAAACCTGGCGACGCCGGAAACCGCCACGCGGCATGCCACGTTGGCCGCAGACCGCAACAACTACGCTGCCATCACGCCGGCCAACTCCTATACGGCCTTCAAGGATTTCACTTGGTAAGTTGGAGAACCTTTATTTAATTTTAAACCTAGTTTAGACAAGGAAACATTCAATAAAAATTTGATTATAATATTTTAAAGTTGCATGATGCCGAACAGTAACCAAAGAAATGATGATGAAATTCACAAATCTCAATTTAATTTTACAGGCGACGCTCACCGAAGAAGCAAAGCGAGTCGAAAGCCATTGCCGCCGCCGCCGATCTGGAGGAGAAACTCAACCAGGAAGCCTTCCGCCTCTCGCGTACCATACACAATCTGCTCAACACCTCCACCCAGCAGCCCGACCTGACACAGCATCGCAACCAGCTGGCTACGTCCAATCTTAGCCGCTTCGGCTGCAACAATATTGCAACGCCCACTGCCACACCCACCAACTGCAGCAGCACCGTCGCCGACAACAACACTCCAACCACACTGGCAACCGCCAACACCAACGCCAACACTATCGCCACCTCAAAGACCAGCAGTTCGCTCGCCGCCGAGATGCTCTTCTTACGCTCCAACAACATGCGCGACTCGCGTCTCTCGCTGCGCAGCTCCACCGACAGCTCCGTGCATTCCACTACCTCCTCCTCGGCCGCCTCCTCCTCGTCGTCTTCCTCATCGTCGTCGAAACTGGAAACCGATGAGGAGGCAACGCCGCACTTTCACTCCGTCTCTTTCATGGCCAGCAAACAACTGCACCACCCACTGGGCTCTGCCACCGAGGATGAAAGCGGTTTCAGTTCCATCAGCTCGTTCCAGGACATTGGCGTGCCGCTCAGCTCCACGCTGTTATCGAATGGTTCGAGCACGCCCAGTCGACATTCACTGGCGAGCGTGAAGCAGGAGAACTCCAACCAAGAAGCCGAGCATAATCCCGACAGCCGCAATTCGACGCTAAAGGCAACACCGCCTACTTTCGGCCACACGTCAGCGCATCCCACCAATGTGGTGGGCGTGCCGCTGCAGGCCAAACATGATATGCAACACCGCTGGGATCCGCCGCTTACGCCAACCAAGACTTACCGCAACGCAGGCAAATATCAGCGCTTCTCAACGCTCTCCAACGAGGAGTCGGCCACGGTGCTCTGGGTTTAACGGCGCCGATGACAAAGGGCCAACATGATTGCAATGCTCACAGCGTGTTTCATACTGGTATTCGATATTTTAAAGGCCACACCTCGGAGCAGTTGCGTGTATTTCAATGACAGCGTTGTAAGCGCAACTCCAGCGCACCCATTAGTGCCTTTTAATGTTTAGTGTTTCCACTTAACGAGTGCAGTGCCGGCCGTTTTGCGGTAAGTCGCCCTGCTTTCAAAAGGTCATGCTTCATTTGCATTTGGATTACGTTTAAGCACCACTACTTGCGCAGCATTTATTTTGAACGCATTGTTTTTAATTAATTTAAAATGTATGAATACAAGTAAAAGCAAACTTCAAGTATTTATGAACAAAAGAATTTCCAAATAAAATACATAAATGGCTACCAAATCGAATTGAAGTGGTTTCATTTATTGCATCGCAAGGCCGTCACTTAAGTTAATTCGACAAACTTCACAGCAACGCAACTGCAGATCTTTATCGCTACGTCGCCGCATAAGTTAGTGACCTCAGTCAAGTTCAAACACATTTTGCATTTTCGCTTAACTACAAAAATAGTTACTTTTTATTTGATTTGAATTGTAAGTCGCATATGCGCATACAAATTATTTTCCATACCATTCATTCATTTCTGTATAGCATTCACTACAATTAAATATATGCTTTTGCTGTTTTTCTTCCGATATTTTTTGCCAATAGAAGGTAATTAAGATTAGAAATAAAAAATGTACAGTTAAGGTTCACATCTACTAGACAACTACATACATAGATAGGCCGAAAAAATAACTGCATAACTTATCAATGCATATTATATATATATATATATATATATGTATATATATATTAAACGTGTGTGTAGGATTAAAATACGATGATGGATGGTTGCGTTTAAAAATTTGAGCACGATACTGGTGATATATTTACAATACGGAAATAATAACCCAAAAAATAGGAAGAAGTACTCAAATGTGTGTTTCTCTGCCGACGAATTTCCGTTTCTAATGAATATTTCGTGTGCAATTTGACAACTAAATCGTACGCACGCCGTACACTAAACGGTATTGCAAAGACACAAAAAATAAATAAGTTACACAAACAAATCGAAAGAACACGTTACAAAAGAAAATGTCTGCACGATGAAAATACAACGGGGCCAATGATACTGACACATGGATACGCTTAAATAGCTGGCGACTAAAAACTCGCTTCTAAAAATGAACGCAATACTGCCCACGCATATTGCCGTTTTAGGTAGAAAACCCCCATGGCAAAACGAGCGTTTCGCGAACGCGAATCCGCCGCCATCGCTGAGCTACCAACACTGGCAACTAGATCGCGCGCAGTGCGATAAACAACAGGGAAGTACATATGTCATAAGTGAATGCGGCTGCTCTGCAGAGCCACATGCCATGGCATACAGTTGAAGTGAGGCCAAGAAAAATTGGCGTGTGTTAAAGTCGTCCTACTCCGCTCATAGTGAACATCTTACTTTTGCGCATTGGCTGTACGGACAGCGGTGGCATCAAAATTTCCGACTGTGCGGATGGTGAGCTGCTGCGGTTGCCCTCCTCGTCAACAGCTTCCTGCAAGGAATAGGAAATATAAATAATCAGCAACACACCATAACGAAATTCATGATCAAATAAATAAATAATAACATAAATTATCATTAATTAATCGAATATTAGCATTTATTCAATTACAATTTGTTTGAAAGATTTGTTATTGTTTCATTAGTCTACAGTTTGGCAAGTTCGGTTTGTAATTGTTAAACGAAATTTATGGCAAATAATAATTTCTACGTACGTGTATATTGGCACAACTGGCCAGACGCATTTGTGCCAGCTGAGTGGCCGGTGTCAAGGAGTTTGTACTGCCGAACGGTGGTGTCATCATTGTGGAAACGGCGCGCTTTAATTTAGATGGAGTCTTGTTAAATGAAAAGGCACGCCCGACCTGGGTAGAGTAAATAATTTCTTTCGTTATAAAATGAGGGAGGAGAACGAGGAAAGAAAGGTAATACATTAAACTAAATACGACAACATAAAAGGCAAACATTACAAAACTAAAACACTAAGGTACAAAATTTAATTAGAAAACTTCAACATCACAAAAAAAGAATACAGAAATGTAATTGACTACAAAACAAAACCAATTAATCACACAAATTCACACTCACCTTCAAACGTGTACGCGCCGCCAATTTGAAAGCCTTCGACAAAGTACTCAGGTTCACATCGCTAATGTCCACTTCCAGCTCTTGTGAGGTGCGACTTAGCAGTGAGCTAACAGTGTCAGTGCGGCATGCGTTCTCCGCCATTTGCTTGCACAGCGTCTTCAGGTACAACACTTTATCGGTCTCCTCATCGGCAATGGTGAAAGAGTGCAGTTTTTCCTTGTCCTGGCGACACACCAGTGCAAAGGCGCGCGGACTGTCGGTGATGTCAATGACAAAGCGTATCGCGTTCAGCGACATCAGCTTTACATGTTTGTGTGTTTTCGTTGTGCTGGGCGATTTGGCGGTGTTGAAGCCGCGCGAACGCTTCTTACACACCTCTATGGTGTCAGAGAATAAGTACAACATAAGTGAGTCACCGCGACCGCTTAAATTGTCCGAGAGTTCAGTAACTTCACACTTGGAAATAAAGCTGCGATTCGACGAAACGAGATGAGGCTGTGCAAGATAATTGCGAAGGGTGGAAATTACTATTTTTTACAAATCAATTGCATAAAAGCTTTTAACTAATTGACAAATTAGCACATTCCGTTTAATCATATTGCTACTGTTGTAATGCTAATTTTATATAATTGGACTAGATTTGCTTTAAAATATTATGGGAACTTCAATGGTTTGATCATTGAAATTAATGCCACAAACTCTTGCAACCTACCGGACATCCTTCGATATCGTTGAATATATCAAAAATGGCCATGCGCGACTCCGTTTTCCGCTTATCCTCGTTTATATGCATCATCACTTCTTTGATGGCTTTTAGTGCCTGTTCAAGTTTAGTGTAGTCCGGATTGTTCTTGTTCGTATGCTTTAAAATGTCTGTTTAAAAGAATTCAATTTCACATAAACACCTTCACTTCAAGTCAAATTTGCAGTACACCTCACCATTCAACAATAAACTGATGCTGGGCAATCGCTGCACCGGACGTATCATCAGGTCCTGTAGACTCTGTCGCCCGCACTCGGGCTTCGTTTGATTGATCTTCAGAAATGCATGAAATCTGGGATTTTGAGTATCACATTGCTGGAGCGTCTCCTTCATTTGCTCGAAGAAATTCACATAGGGCGGATACGCCTTCGTTAGCTCATCACGATGCTGCAATATGATTTCGCCAATGGAGCAGTCCTCCGACCATTTACTATGAATAGCACGCAGACGTTCCAACATGTTCTGATGCACTTCGTGTATGGGTAAGAAATTGTTAAAAATCGATTTGATCTCCGATTTATTGAGCAACGCATCGTTGGTTTCGGCAATTTCCTCGAGTGGATTCTTAAAGAGCTGTTAATGGAGAATGAATAGAAAAACTAGAAAATTCACGATTATCAGACACACTCACGTTCACGATTGTGTCCAAGATGCCCACATAGTTTGATTCTGTGCTGAAAAAGTCCATAAAGTGATTGAAGCGCATAGACTTCTTGGCAGGCGTCGCTTCGCAGGTGGACGTTTCGTTGGGCTCATTGTGCAACTTGACACTTTCCAATTTTTCGGGACTGGTGGTGCAATCGAAGAAACTGCTCGACACCGACAGCAGACCAGCATCCGAGACGGAAGAGCGTCGCTTGCCGGAGCCCAGTGGCGTGCCTTCGAACTGTATACGCTGCGAGAAGCGCTTCCGCTTGCGCTTATTGAAGCTAATAGGCAGTGAGTCGCGGCGATCGGTATTGGGTGTGTTGGCAATGCTGTCCAAGTACTGTTCAAATAAAACGCTATTAGTAACCGACCTGTAAGCAGCAACGCCATATTTACATCGCCAAACAGATAATCCATCTCGTCCGCATAGCCATTTTGTATAGTGTACCAGAACCAGTCGGACTTCAGGATGTGTGTGCGATTGCTTTTGGGCTCTGGCTTCGTTGCGGTAGTGTGCTCATCCACGACCTAAATGCGAACAAATTACTCATGTCATAAATAACACCAATAATAACAAAGCAAGCGTTCAGCTGCGCAACGCATCCAACAAATATTCGACGAATCATTTTAAAGTTATTTTTATTGGAGGCGCAAATTGTCAGCGTTTATGAAAAATATAGTGTTAAAAAATGTTTTGTTCCTTGTTTTTTCTTTCAGTATAAAATGGCTGAATAAAATCAAATCTGCTAAATAAATATGAACAATTCTGCATTAAGAACGAGCACCGAAACCATTGGCGAGCGACAGCTCGATTCGTGCTTTCCACTCGCACTGCATGCAATTTCAACAACAATAAACGTAAAGTACAACAATCCAATACCATAGCAGCAATCACAGAATAACAAAAACATCAATTAAAAACACATTTAAGAAGTGCGATAGAGAATTGATTCTAATTGGAATTGAATCGGAAAGGAATTCAAATTATTTAGCAGCACAATAAATTGTTTTCAAAAATTAATCATGGTGTATTGCAGAGTGGATTCAGCCATTTTTTTTATAGCCGACATTTAGGCCGGCAAACAACAACAAATACAAATATGTATTACAACAGCAGCAAAAAACGGTCACAAAGATACAACAAAACATTTTTTCACACATCGAAACTTAAAGCGGCATGAGAAAAGACGAGAACAAAAATTCGAAAACATACAAATTCATGAAAGGATGCGAAATTTCAGTTCGGAGTAAGCAGATTTTGATGTGGAAGTAATGAAAGTACGCGATGACACAGTGTGCTTCTAGTTATTAGTCATTGCGGTGTGCAGAATAAATTACAGTGTACAAGTATGTATGTATGTGTGTGGTATGGGTGCACAGGAAACCGCAAATAAAGTTTGCGTAGCATTTTTAACATTTCCAAATTAAGTGGGGTTTCTTAAGAGGATTTTATAGGGAGGGGTGATTGAAATATGAACTTTTGAAAAGAATTTATTGTGCTGTCAAGGAAAGTATCGGAATTTCTTAGAGAAAGCATAGCCAAAAACACCACTTATTAATCAATCACTACAAATACACTAACATTAACAAATTTTTAAGAATATTTACAAATATTAACGCGCGTTAAAAATCGGTACTCATTAACTCATGAACAGGAGTTCGGAACGGAACATGGAATTTGGAAATCGGAATATGGATGGGTTTGTAACGCTTGAAGGAAATAAATGTTAAAAATGCGTTGCAAATCACAGGACGCCAGTTGTGTAATGTCAGGTAATTTTCTTGTAAGACTGTCTCCTGTCGAAAGTAGTTATTGAAGACAAAAAGTGTCATAATAAAAATTATTCTAATTTACCTATATTGTACTTAATGGACAATAAAAAAAAATAATAATTAAAAAAAATTTGTAGTTCATTGGAGAGAGTCCGTTCAGTTAACATATTGAAATATGAATAACATTTGTTGATCCTCTAATGGATTCAGTGAACAAAATGGAATATTCAAGTCAACAATTGTTCACTTCGCAGTTCATAACATTTAAGATAATTAACAAAAATTACATCTTAAAATGATGCAATAACGACTTATTGATTCATTAATCCACCAATAAGAAATTTTCCCCTTAAACAATTAGGGATTTGTTTATATAACTGTTGAGTCTACAATTTAATTTCCTAAATTATACAACCGAAAAAGCAATTAAAACATTAAAAATCATACTATCGAACACCTAAACAGCTCAAACTTTCAAAATTTCCCGCACCGCGCTTGCATTTGTAGTTTTCTAGCTTTTGTTCTTTTTGTTAAAACAACGAATTTAATAGTCCAAAGAGCATGTAACAGTAAATTTAATGTTAAGTATGTACCATAGTTAAGCGTCCAGCATCGTTTGGCAAATGATTGCTCTTACGCGACAAACTCGCTGCAACGGACGCAGTGTCCTCGCAATGCGTGGTGTGCGGCGCAGCATTGGTGGTGACTTGAACTTGTGTTGCTGCTTGCGAGATTTCTTGGCTACATGTGGCTTGTGTTAGATTTGAGGATGGGACCGAGTTCACAGTGGCATAGAGTGTGTTAGTAGTGGAGGCTGAGTTAGAGGTAGAGGCAGTAGTAGCAGTAATGACGGCTTGTGAGGCACCTACACCCAAATAAGTTTTATGTGCACTATTACAGGAAGATTGGAAATTGACAGACGTGGATTTTGAATTGGAGGATTTAGGAGTTGTTGTTTTGGAAGCTGCTGCAGCGGCGGAACTCATGTATTTGGAGGGCGCTTTTGGTGTCTTAAAGCCCGAATTGGCAGCGGACTCTGTTTCGGCGTCTTCCTTTTCGGGCGTGTTCGGCGCAGCGTTGATTGTGTACTTCTCCTTCTTGCTGCTGCTGCGCGTTATGCGTTCGCGTATACTGCGCAGCTTCTCCTTCACCGGCTTGCGTATCGACTCGTTAAATGTGGTCTCCACCGAGGCAATCGAGCAAATCGAATCATCAGCTTCGTGAGAGATGATTTCACTGTTGTCGGGCGCCGCATCCAGCGCGACGGAACTACGCCGTGGACGCAGCATTTTGGCTATGGGTGTGCGCACTGCCACAAAACTCATCGAACGACGTATGGAACGCGTTATAGAACCAGCGCGTATAAGTTTCGGCTTCTTTGTGCTATTGGGCAGAACAAATGACTCAACCGACACCAGCGAAATGCTGTCAAAACTTTCGCGTTTGCGCTTCAATTCGTTCTGTTCGTCAAGCACGTCCTCGTCAGCAACGTTTTCCGCTTCCATTGCCACTAACTCGGGCGGTGAAGTCTCAACGACCATCAGGTGGGGCACTGCTGGAATTTTTGTGGCGTTCGTTGATAATGGAGCCTCCTCTTCAGATGCTGCGCTGAGTATGGGCGAAATGTTATTCGTATTTTGGAATTCATTCTCCTCGTCCTTGCTCAGAACAATGCCATCAATGTCCAATTTAAGAGACTCATTTTGCTGGGTTTGCTTGGAAGATTTGGGAGTGCTTGCGTTAGCATTTACGTCGACTGCCGCTTCATGCTCATCCACATCCAAGTCAAAGGGCAACGGAGAGTTGGACTGTGCCACTGTATCGACCACAAGACGCGCATCGAAGTGGTCGCCATCGTCGTCGTCGTCGTCGCCGTCTTTGGCGTCAATTTCAACTTCATGCTCTGATTTGGCCTTGCTGCCCTGCGCATTGTCAGACGAAGGGATTGCATTTTCTTTGCCCGTTTCCAGTGCCGTTACACCGCAATCTGGTTCCTCATCCGCGCCTGCATCAACTTCCATATCGGTGGGTTTTTGGGAATTGTAGTTGGGATTAATGACGGAGGGTTTGGGGGAATTGCAAGCATTAGTGATAGTTTCAAGAAAGTAACCACCGGAATTAGGCATGACCTGTAATTTTAAATTTACATATATCAACCATAAATAATTATCTGGTATTATAACAAACAACACCACAAAAATGACAAATGGACATAACAATAAAGTGAATATGAATGAGTTAGTTGCAACAGTCAAAGAACACATTTCAACTCAAAACCACTGCACATTAATTAGTGCAGTGTGGCAAAGGCAAACTCACGACATGCGAACATTCGGGATCATCCAACTCCGCCGGCACGCCGCCATTACTCATCAGCACGTCAACCATGTGCTGATGCTCGTCGGCGGGAAAGCCAAAGAAACAAATTTTCTGCCCTTCGAAAGCCTTCAGTTTGTGCTCGCGCGAAAAGTCCTCGGTGATGGCACGAAAATGCAGCTCATCGCGTCGCTCCCAGGCAGCGTACACCCAGGCGGGTCGCACCACAGTCAGACGAAACGTTTTGGCGTATCTGCAAAACGCGGCGTGAATTGCACAAGTTTTAATTGATTCACAACAATCACGCGTTGAACAACTTACTGATACTTGTCGCCACCACTCTGATTGCAAATTAGATGTGTGATTTTGGAATTCATATCCTTGCGTATGCAACCGCCCATCGAGTGGATGAGATTCACCAGCTTTGTCTGCAAAGCAATACAAACACATTCGCTTACTAATCAATCTGAAAATCGCATTGGCACGCGCGTTCGCTTGTACTCACCAGCTCATCCTTTTTGCGAATGCCCGTGAAACAGGTCACCACGCCGCGCATCGAATAATTGTAAAGCGGGCGTGCATTGTGCACGAGACCATCTTTCATCTCGGCAGCGTGCTTCAAGGCGGGTGGGCCCAAGATGCTGCAAATGGCAGAAAGAACAACAAAAACAAATTAAGGAAAAATCAAAGATTTATGTTAGCCCATTCGCCGAGCTGATCATTCAATTTTCAGCGAACTCAACGCCCCATTCATGGACACTTTCTGCGAATACTACTGCCGCGATGCAAATTGCGCGCCGACAGCTGCTGCCAATCACTGCCGCAAACGCAACGCATTCTGCACACATCGTAAATCGGCCGCTCAGAGCACAACGCGACGCCAGCATTTGCCAGCGATCGGTGCGTGCAATACATAAACGCAGTTTTTATTGTGGCCAGAATGAGCGAAAATTACGATTATGCGTGGCCATTAAGTGGAGACCACCAGGTGGCTAAACTCTTTTGCGGCAATGAAACACTTGGGCGAAATCGACGAGTTCAGCGGAAACTGTAATAAATCGAAATCGGCCCACAGCTTATTACAATGCTAATTATTTGTTTTTGGTGCAAAACGGCCAAATAAACAAAGTGTGAATTTTATTGGAATTCCTGTGGCCCATATGTAGGACATTGGTTGTTGTTGTTGTTACTCTACGGTGAATAATTAATCATTTTCTGCGGAAATATAAACTCAAGTGAATTGAATCGAATGAAAATCCATATCATACACACCATAGAAAGCGTAATATTTCTATTCAATCAACCAATTTTTTATTCTTTCACTTACACTGAGCGACAAAAGCCAACCAATTCTCAAATTGTGCAATTTACATGTATTTGATTTGTCTGCGTATTCATCAAATTTTTTCAAGAAGCAATTGTCCCAATCCAATCAACACAACTGGAAACAACCGAATACAGCTGTCAATGTTTCACTGCATTTAAACGGTTCTATCAAGACAAGTCATCAAGGGATTTGCCCAAAAAATTACTAAAGTTACCAAGTGCAATTTGTATTTTTTTTTAATTCTTTGTTGCAGCTGCAAATGACACAATAAATGAAAATGTGTTTGTATAAATAACACTGCGTTTGCAGCTGACTACACAATTATTCAATTGACTATTTTTAGCATTATAAATAGTAAAAAATCTATTTCAATAAAAAAGAAAAACACTACAAAAACAACTAAGTAAGCACACTAATTGTTAACAACTTCCGAGCACGTCGAATAAAAATACACGCGGAAAAAGTGTGGTAATTGCGCCGAAAATAGCAACTGCCGCCCCCTGTGTTGTGAAGGCAAGTTTACACAACACTTATCAACGGCTTTGGGGTAACAACTGTTGCCTTTTTGCCAGGCAAACAAACACACCTGACACACACACACACATACAAACATTAACGCATACAATGCCGCACCGTGCAGAGGGTGCAGGTTAATAAAAATACTTCCACATTTTGTTTGTTTGTGCTTTTTTCAGTGTTTGTTTGTGTTGCTTTTAACAACATCGAAGCAACAATGAATAGCTCCCGAGTTTTCCCCCTTATTTCAGCGTATTCCCCGCTGACCTACAGGTGGGCCCGATCAAATTATAACAGCAGCAAGTATGGAATTCATTCATTGGCCGAATTTCTACAGAAATCAAATGCATATCTGGGAAGCTCCAATGAGAACGTGCAGTAAAACGGTTTCGTCGTTACAGCATCCCGCTATGGCACTGAACCCATACACAACAACAAATTAGCAGTCTTTACACTGCATTCGCCGCCCACAGAGGCGCTTAAACTTTCCAAGGGTGTGTGCGGCATCTCATCCATGACCTCATCTGGTGGAAAAGTACGTCTTTTTCCTTCCTGCTTTGCACTGTGTACAACTTTGTTTACGTTTTATTTTGGTCTTAATGTTTTTTTTTGTTTGTTTATATCACGAAACACAAAGGTCGTCGGCAAAATACAGCGAATAAATGTTTCCTTGCCATATAAAACTAATAAATTATTTAAATAATTATTCGCAAGATTGTTGCTTTTGCCATTTTACATGAAACAAAAATTATAATCATATAAATCTGAATACGAATAAATAAAGATTGTTGTGTGAGGATTTTACTCGTCGTATTCTTGTTCGCTATTTTCGTTTTGGTTTTCTCTCAACACTTTTACTTTTCAAAATTTTGTGGTTTGTTTTGTTTGAATTTTGCGTGACACTAGTGAATGCTCCGCTAATTCCCCCGCCACCGCAACAAGCCGCCCACACAAGCATTAGTCGCAAATGCGAGCTACAGCGACGACGCTGTTGCTACTCGTGAATTCATCTGCAATTCGACGAATTTTTAAGACAAATTCGAGGAAGGAAATACTTTGTCACGGTGTCACACGTATTTTCCGTGGCTGCTCATCTGGCGCCGCTCATCACGTCCAACTTCCATCAGGCAGCGCTGCGGCTCTGTGGCAAGCTCGAGGGACACTTCTGGCCACTTTGGCGAGTGTGGCTGCACTCGATCCCAGAACTCAGATACAAATCGTTGTGACTTTGAAAATTTACACACCAACAAATTTGCGCTCGGCTGCGATTGTGTGCGTGTGCATTTATATGCGTTCCTATACACGACCGCAAAATCCGCACTGCATATCCTATTTTTGTGCAAAGCCACATAAATAAATAAGGGGACAGCGCATTTTTGTGTTGGGGACAATTTGTCGTTTCAATCGCTGACTACCAGACAGTGGCGGCAGCACATTCGTTTGTATAGCATGCGACTAAAACGAAATGCATTTCAGCAAATTGTGTACAGTGGCAAGTAGGATGATGGTGATGCAGTCGATAGTTACCGACTCGAATTGTCACCTATAATTTTTCCCCTTTCCAACATAAAACTCGGTCGTGAGTTGTCTTTTATTAAACTAAATTAAGTTAATAAGTTAATCCTACAAGGCAACCCTACTCCAATCGACTCTTTGTTGGAGTTCCAGTACTATTCGTTCTTATCGATGCCTCAACCCCTTCAAGAGTTAAGTTGCAGATATGGAAGTTACTATGGATGGAATAGTTAAATTGATTATTCATATTGTAACGATGAGGCACTCTGTCGCTGTGCTATGCATGAATGCTTTTACTGGCATACTTTTAGGCACGCACTTTTAGTACGGCAGACTTGCTATAATTTCGATATGGCAAGGATGGCTCGCGATGGTAATGGGATGTGCGAGAACGATCGAGAAATAGTCCAACTGACAATCGAGAGAACAATCGGCGCGATAATTATACAAGTATAAAAGGCAGCCGCATACAGCGCAGAGGTGGAGTCTGATTCGAGCAAGCAAAGGGGAAACATGCAATAGTCCAATAAGTAGTAGCAAGTGTAAAGACAAACAAGTGTAAATATATAAATAAAGTGATTGTTGGTTTTTGACTGCGTCTTGCGCTGAGTAATTGAAGTGGTTTTATTTTTCAAGCACAATCCAGAGATACGATATAAGCCTATAGAGAACTCATTTTCGTAACAATATGGTAATCAATACAAACATGCATATTTTTATACACCGACCACATTTCTCTCTTTTTTCTGAGCTTTACCAACTCCATCATAGCATAAATACGAGTATATCCTGGCACCTTAATGCAAGAGTAAACATTACTTGAATTACCACAAAAATACTACAGATAACCAAACTCACATTCAGAGTACTTAAATGTTTACCTAAATGTCAGCGTTATCGCTGCGTCAAAGTTGTACAACTTTCAATAGTGCGTCCAAAAATCAATGGAAATGCTATTCGCGCCAACAAATCAACAACATCGACTCCTTGCGTTTAATTTTCGCTCACATAAATTTATGCAAAACTGCCCAATACATTCACCTAATAAATGTCATCAATCAAAAAGCTATCAAGTAAAAACAACATCATTCGAAAAAATTGAGCGTACAGCAATATGTAGACACGCCACTGTCAATGGCCACCCCGTCCATCGCTTCGTGGACAGAGTTGTTTCATTTAATTTTGACGAGCGTTTACAAAAGCAAAAAATAGCCAAGTGATCATGAAAATCCCACACACTTAAATTTGTGCCGATCACACACTCAGGCGAAATATTGCGGTGAAAATACGTGCGATGATGTGTGTGTGTGGACCAACCACAAACAAGCACAAACAAACAACGCGTCGAGCATTTTATGCGACAGAACGGAAAGAACGCAAAATTGTGCGCATGCAACGCGTTCACTTCGACACACCGAGCAGAGATAAATAAATAAATAAATAAGAATGTTCAAGCCGAAAAATATGAATGAAACAACACCCCAACGGCGCGGCCGGTTGAGTTGTTTTGGTGTAGCGCACGCACTGGAACGACGGCTACGATCAACGCCGTTCGTAATGTCGCTGATGGTGATGTGACTGTGATAAGCAACATCATCATCTGATGACGATGCTGCGGCTGATGAAGATGAATTGTTTCTCCCGAGCAACTCTGGCAGATCGACACGATCTCCATAAAATGGGCGGCCGTCGACTGGCAATGGCAGGCGACAAATAGATTCGAATTTTTATAGCTTCAATGGAAAATGTACCACTGACCTGCGAAAGAAGCCCGCTCGTTGAAAATACACTCTTGAGAGTTCTCAAACTTGAGCAAATCTTTTTTGTTGTGCATGCTTCACAACGAAAACTGTGCCGAGTGGCGAATTTATCATCAACTCTAATCGAGTACCACTTCCTGTCACAATGTAGCAGCACTTCACAGAACCACAGCCGCTGAACCATTTTTAAAATAGTCTCCAATATTTCTATGCACAAATGTGATTGTCATTTGAAAGACACTTATGCTAATTTAAGAATATTCTAAAAATACACAAGACAACACAACTTGAGTTTGCAAAAAATTAGTCAGCGCGTGTACGAATTTACGTAAAGTACTCTGGCAAAACAGTCAAGCCATCAGTTAGCCACGCTGTCACCAAAATCAGGCGACCATTTGGTCGCAATACGAAGCTGTTGACACGCAAATTTGCTATGTGTTCATTTGTACAATATTTCCAAATGCGAAACCTTTCAGCTGAACTGAATTTCGGGAAAAACACCCCTTCACCCTAATAATATAAATAATAAAAAATAATAAAATAAAAAACGCTAAAAGATGACTTGGCCATGGTTAGCAAACCTTCTGTGACTATACATAGGTTATGTTTGAACCTCACTGAGCATCATAGCCAAGGAATTATGCGACCTAATCAGTTTGATCACTCATCATTCAACAATTTCGTAAATTTGTAATCTGAACAAAAATTTGAAAACTGAGCACAATTCCTAGCGAATCGAATTTATTAAAATGCAATTTTGAAATCAAAATTTAAATATAATCTTTTAAGTTTGGCAGTACTCTTACATGGCGTATATACTTAAAAGTGGGCAGATTTTCTTATTAAAGTTACAGTTGCACCCTGCAAATTTCATTGTTATACCTCAACTCATACAAATGCCATCACGAGTTTTAGCCGGTTAACAATAATATCATGAAAATGTAAATATGGCATTGGATGCCATATGCTATACGCAATACCAGCATCTTAGACTAACTTTCAAAACTCTTATCGCATAGTGTCGCATTTTCAAAATTACTCTTGATCAGGACATACGTACACAGGACAAAATCTCAACATTCACTAACATACTGAAATAACTCATTGAGTGAGACAACCAAACGAAACCGCCCTACATATGTAGACCAAATCATTCGAACACTGAGGGACCTTCGTTCGTCTAATATTGACATTTAAAGGGGGTCAATATGTGTAAATTTAAAAAATTTAAAAATTTTTTTGTTTTGTGAAATGGACTCCAGGGGGTCTTAAGAATATCCCCCTCAAGTGGTTTTTAATTCTGATGACCCGTTCCCCTGCAGCAGCGCTTCTAAAGTAACTAAAAATTTAATTGTTTTTGGCGAAATCCGCGGCGCCATTTTCGGGAAATTAACAAAAAAAAAGGTCATTTTTTTCGGTTGGAGCGTATTTTTGTATTTTCGAGAAAATATTTTTTTTTGTTAGTTACTTTAGAAGGTACATATATTTTCTCATAATAACTAATAGCAATATTTTTGCAGATGATTTTTGGGGCGCCGGCACAACTTCTACTAGAATTTGGGCCCAACGTTGGACCCCCACCATCGCCGCCATTTTGAGCAAGCCAAAAAAAAAATATTTTTCTTGCACTGCTACCTTTTAATAAAAGAATGAAAAAAAAATTGTACATTGTATTAATTTTTTCCGGCGTATGCGTGATTCCAAAAATATACCGTTTACACGTATTGACCCCCTTAAATCTCCGTTGCATGATTTAATTTCCGTAAAGAAAAAACATTGATGGTAAAAATTAAATTGTGTTGAATTCCTGAATCTATGAAAGAAATTTTGTGGAACCTTGCCATATACTGCTGACATATCCTGCTGACGGGGAGTCGAACATAGGTTGGGCGTCACTGTGTACTCATAATCCAACGCACTAAACAGCTGAGCGACGGCGACCGCCATATCACCATCGCCATCAATAACCAAAATTATTCCACGATATCGAGACACTTGTTGTTTTGTCGACTTCTTTGCACATACGAGTACTTTAATGTTATTCGCAAAATTCCGTTGGTAATGTTTTAACATAAAAGACACAACTAAAGAATGAACGACTGTAAAATGCTAAATTGAATAGTTTCAATTCCATGCAGCGAAGGGTTAAAGTCAGGGACCGAAAACAAATGTTATTTTACAATTTTCAAATCAAAAAGGCATAACGAAAAAATTACCGGTGGACTTTTTCAAATATACAATGATCGTAATGGCCTCAGTGTCACGAATATTAAACCACTTTTACATTTTTGAAATTTAACTTATAAACTTTTAACTTCTAAGAGTTAAAATAACAGTTATTTCGTGACTTTTATTTTTTCGGTCAAATAACACATCGGCTGATAAGTCCCCGGTCTGACCCATAGTAGGCGCTACAAAACGAGAAATAATAATTTTGTTTTTAAGTAAGTAGTACTGTAAAAATTTCATTACGATGTGACGTTTGGTTCAAAAGTAACAATTATTTTAGTAAAACAACTTTATTCGTTTTCAGTACAATAAAAAAAAAGAATTTCGTGTTCTCATAAAACATTGCTTTTTGATGGGAAAAACACCATTGAAACAAAAGCCTGGCTCGATTAGTGTTATCCGGACTCTGCAGCCGGAAAATCGACTATTATTGATTGATTTGCTCAATTTAAACGTGGTCGCACGAACACCGATGATGCGTCGCGCTGTGGGCGGCCAATTGAGGTGGTTACACCGGAAAACGGTAAGAAAGCCCACAAAATCGTTTTGGAAAACCGTAAATTGAAATTGCAGGAGATAGCTGATACTATCCAGATATCAATGGAGCGTGCGGATTTTATTTTGCATTACATTTGTCCATGAGAAAGCTGTTTTCGAAATGGGTGCCGCGTTTGCTAACAGACAAGACAATGCACAGTGCCACAAGTCTCTCGCTACGACGGCAAAATTGCGCGAACTAAACTTCGAATGACTTCCGAAACCACGCTATTCTCCAGACTTGGCTCCCAGTGACTTTATCTGTTCGCAGACATAAAAAAATGATCGCCGGAAAGAAATTTGGCTCGAATGAGGATGTGATTGTCGGAAGAAATGCCTATTTTAAGGCCAAAGATAAGTCGTTTTACAAGAAAGGTGTCGAAATGTTAGAGAAGTGCTGGAATGAATGTATCGCTCTTGAAGGAAACCATGTTGATGAATAAAATTTAATTTCTCAAAAAAAGTTTTGTTTTCTGCGTTAGACCGGGGACTTATCAGCCGATGTGTTATATCAGGCAATTTTAATTTTTTCAAAGGCAGTTTGACCGACTAAAAAACTATGGATACCATTTTTTTCGTCTCAGCAGACCACACATTCTTAGCTATACGACTTGTAAGGCATAAAGGGCACAACATAACTTGTATTTTTGTCGGGAAAAATAAAAGTTAAAATATAGCAGTTAAAATCTGACTTTTTTGATAAAAACCGTAAGCTCCTAAAATGCTCCTATACATTTTTCATTTTTATATTTGAATGGCTATCTGACCTAAGTCGGCTAAACTAACACAATGGTTAAATTTGCTGCACCGACCCATTTTGACACTGTCCCAAATAAAGTGTGATGCGTCATATGTCGTTCCTTTTGATACTAAAATCCCTATTCTGTGCTTGACATTTAATTTTAATGTTCTGTGGCCACATTAAGAAACTCACTCGCGCAGTGACACCTACTCACCATTGCTTGCTCTTGTGTATCACATCGTAGATGGGGCCCTCAAACTCTCGTAATATGAAATAGGTTCGCCATTCATAATCGTTTATGATTTCCAGACCATTGTGCGATGTTATGACGGGAACACCAAAGCTGTTTGCGGCTTCAACGGTAGCCGCGTCATTTACAACATCACCCACCAAACATATGCGTAAATTTTCCGGTGAAGGTGTGGGTGAAATGGACATTTCTGTAAAAAAGAAGACAGAAAACAATTACATAAAACATTCAATTGTCATGCAACTTAAAAAATTGCAGGAATCACATTTAACGCAAACATAACTAGAAACAAAAAAATTTATTATGTCAATTGCAAAAACAAATTCATTGGCAAGGTGGTCAAGTCTGGCCATAACATACATTACTCATTGAGAACAAAACAGTGACTAATTATTTGTAAATAGTGGCGCATTGGCATTTCAACTTGAACTCTGCCGCTAGAGGAAGTGGCCCACTTCGTCCTCAAGAACCATACACACAAACACACACACACATATGCCATACCCATGCACGTTCGTTCCGAAAGTGATTGACAAGCACTAACATTATTTTTAAATACATGAAAGTTCAAGAAAATTGAGGAAAATTAAAAGCAACAACAACAAGCACAAAGAACAACACGAACAACAGCAACAACAACAAATAAACAGTCATGTGTAAATGCTCAATTAAGCGAGAGGGTGCATGCCACAATACCATTGAATGGATGCGATGGCCACTGGCGCAGCCTCATTGCGCCGACACCAGCGCCACCAGACAAATAGCTCGCCAACCGTCCGATCGCCCGAGCATATGTACATACCTACATACATACATGTAATTCGCACAATTCAAATTTCAACTGCACTGCAGCCGCACCCGGCTACCCCTTTCGCGATGCTCGAGCAATAGGCACCGGCGGCCAAGCAACGTCAGCGCCCGTACGCGTACTTTTGGTGTGCGCGCGAGCACCATTCGCTCAAAGAAGCCAGAAATTATCAGATTTGACATGAGGCTTAATTGTGCATGAGAGGTTTTTCTTTTCTCGTATTTTGCTCGCCATACGCTCGTCTGTTGGTCGAATTTGTAGTTTTTTCTTTTGCAAAATTTTCAACTCGTCAGTACACTTGTTCGCTGCTGATTTTTGCGCTTGATTTTCGGTTTTCTTTTCGCCACGTCCAACAAGAACAATTGAAATTTGGCAACAATTTATTTCACTTTCAAGCATTTGCCTTGCAAGTCTACCACTGCGTACCAACAGTTTGCATAATCAACCAATCACCTCGCTATGGAAAGCTTTTTCTTATGTATTGCATTTTTCAATAACGGCAACCTTCATAAAAAAATATAAGCGTGTAAAAATTACACGCGTAGCCATCAAAAAATCACTTTCAGAAAGCAGTTTTCAAGTTTCTTGAATGTACTTTCGAAGGCAGAACTTGCATAGTTTGAAATGCAACACCGAATTACAAAACTGACAGCTGTTGGAAAGAGAACCAAAGGGTGAAAAACAAATTGTAAAACATGGGAAAGGAAAAAAAGTGGAGGATATAAAAAAACAAAATTATCTCCAAGAAGCTCCTGAAATAGAGGTAAGGAAAGGCAAGAACTCTGCTGGCTGCATTCACAACAGCTGAGAATTTCGTGTGTTGCAACAAGTATTGCAAATGTTTGCTATTGCACAGATTTTTCATCTCAAATGCACAAAATTGTGAATAGGGCTATTAATTTTTTTAATGTTTCAAACAATCCTGTGAGCTGTTTGAATTGAAATTTTTATGAAATTTCGGTGACAGCAGCTGATAGATGGCCGCAAAATGTGAAGCACTTGAGACAGCGTATTGTATGTAGCTGTCGCCAGTTGCAAGATATTTCAGCGTCAATGGAACTCTTTCTTATACGGTGATAGCCACACGCATTGGTATGTTTTATTTCTGGACGAGCGTCAGGTATGTGTCGAATTTTGGTATAACTCGCCGCCTTCTGCGCGCAGGTCTCTCACCAAATTTACGGATTTTTTCCATCGCGATGCCAAAACCGCAAAACGAAATCAATAGCGTCAAACAGAAATTACAGCTTCGCCATAAAACACACATTCGCAAATTACTTTCAAAAAGTATTTCGAGAAATTGCTTGGACTTGCGTTGTGTGACTAGCTAAAAAGTATTTCTAGAAAGCAGACGAGAAATTAGTTTTTTCAAAAGCAAAAAGTACTTTCGAAAAGTATTTTCGACGCATAGTGTAACTGCTCATGAAAGTACTTTTTTGAAATTTTAGATTTTCAATCGCATTCGAAGGTACTTGCATAGTCTGTCGGCACTTTAATGATGGGAATCCGTAGTGCTAGTGTCCATTCAACTTATGAGTGCCACCATGCCCCTTAGATAGATAGATTTGAAAGGGGAAATGTGCACTGAGACCAAAGTTGATCTATTGTGCCCCCTAAAACTTTAGAGAACGTCCCCCAATCCCACCGACCTAATGAAGCTTGGTAACTCACGTGGGAGAAGGTGTTTGACGTTCTTTTCTGCAAGCCAGTACTGGCCCAGGTGCTGTCTCCAACTGCGGCATACCGCATCGCAGTGCAGTATGACGTGCTCAGGAGTCTCCTCCGCTGTTTCGCAGAGTCTGCAGACTGCTTACCTGTTCTAACCCGATTGTGTGCATGTGCATCCTGCAGTGCTCGGTTAACAGCCCGGTGACCAGTCTAAGCTGGGTTTTCCCCAGTCTGAGGCATTCTTCACTACATCTGGAGTTATAACCTTTGATGAAGATTTTCGATTGCCTAAGACCTGTGGCATTTGACCAGTGTTCTGAGTTCCTGGTTCTTTCCTCAAGTCTTAGTGACTCTGCTAGAGTGCTTTTGCCCAGCCCAATGAAAGGTTCTGGTGCAAGAGGGATCGTAGCTGCCCTAGTTCTAGCAAAACTATCAGCCTCCTCATTCCCCTCTATTCCTCTGTGTCCTGGAACCCAGAGGATTTTAACCTGGTTATATGTACCCAGTTTATTCAATGCTTCTATGCATTCCAGCACCATCCCTGAGGTAATCTCATACGAGATTAGTGCTTTGATGGCTGCTTGACTGTCAGAACAAATGACTATGTCTTGCCCCCTGTACAAACGCTCGAGGTTAATCTGCACACAGAGCCTGATGGCATATAACTCTGCTTGAAATATGCTGGGTGTATTCTCCATGGGCTCATAGTGCTTGAAGCGAGGTCCAAATACCACCGCCCCTGTTCCCTCGTGCGTTTTGGAGCCGTCTGTGAACCACGTAATAGTATGTGGTTTGAAATGGGACTGGTGTGCTTCCCAGTCCCAGTCCACTTTGTTACTCATATATACTACGAAGTTTTTCTCGTAGTACCATGCCCCTTATTCAATGTTCATCACTTAAACTTAAGCGAACATAAAACATATGGAATTACATTAAAATGGTACATTCGATCTAACTTGTCTCGAGACATAATTTGTCTCGAGATCAAAAAATTAATCTGCCTAAATAGTTAACGTTTGTTTCCTTTCATTCGATTAGAAGTCTATACGGTTCAGACAGACCAGCCAGACAAACACTCAAAAATACTCGTATGAATTTATTAAAAGATAACTGCATACTTACGGCCCAATTCTGTACACTTGATAAATTCACCATATTGACTATTTGTCAAGTTTTTACTATTTGTCAAGAATCGGTATTCTATTCCCTAAAATAAAAGCTCTTTTCTTGATAAATTGTCAAAAGTGTGAATGCTATTGACAACAGCATACAAATTGAAATTTTACCTATTGAAAATGGAAGAATTGTGCATGTTAACACTTTTACATCAGAGAAAATAAAGAAAATTCCATTACCTCCCACGAATTATTTTTTGTATGCAAAAAAAAAAAAAAAAAACCCACGAACTTATGGACTCGAGCCAGGAATCGAACCTGGGCCGCTCGGTATGAGAAGCCAGCGCGCTACCCGCTGTGCTATCAAGGCCGGCTTTTTTTTTTCAAAACTTACTTTTCTTAAATTTTTTGTCTTATTTTTTGACAATTTGACAGCTGTCGCATATTCACCTTATGTTGAATTAAATGAGCTTTTTACTTTATCAATGTTGCATCAGAATGCCAACAAAGCTTTTGCTTGATAAAAATCTTGACAAAATTCCTTGATAAAAAATTTGTCAAGAATACACAGAATCAGGCTGTTAGAGTTTATATTCCTTAGCAGATCGATCGATATTTTGGCCTTGGACTCTGCATTAAAAAAATCTGACGTAAATATGAATCTGATCGGAGAAAAATTTCACATCTGCACACCACCGAAACGCCCACTGGGTTTAGCGCTCAACAGCCGCTGCTCGAACGCGTATCGTACACACACCAAATTCTAAATTTTCCAAAATGAAAACCAGCCCGTACATTAGCTTTAACGACTACAAGAGGCGTTATTATTTATTGCAATTTGAATTTCAAGTGCAATTCACCGGCGCGCCAGCAACGCCGGCGCCGCTGGCCGTGGCGGTCGAGCGGGCTGACGCGAAGCGCACATGTTGTTTCAATTATTATTGTTATTATTGCTGTTTCGCTTGTAGTTAGTGTTGTCAATTTCTTGCCTGCACTTATTGCTCGTTCGTGGGCAAAGGAATTTGCGGCTGATGAAATGCAAATGCGTTGAAAGTTTCGGCCGCCCAATGACGCAGCAGCCGAATGCAAGTGACCTGCACTACTTCGAAACACAACGTGCAAACTTTGAACGGCACATCATCCACAACAGATGCGCTTCAAGTTATTTCATTCACAATTGCAAGTGCACAACAATGAATCGATGAATATCAAAGACTCCAATTAGTAGCCACATAGATCGGCGCAGCCGATGATGACTGCTTTTAATAATTTAATTGGCCGGCAGATTAGGTGCGCATTGTTGTAAGGCGCATTCGCATTCGTGTTTAATTGCAAACAACATCGAATAACACACACGCACACACAGCGCAGTGTCAGCGGCAGAGCGCGATGCATTTGCATGGCGTGAACCGTTCTTCGAAGAAAGCGAAGCGGCACACAACGGTTTGATCGTTTCCAGAGGCGCGCCATATGCAACGCACCGCATTCCCGCTGCTAATTCGATTAGCGCAACGTCAACGCCAACGCGGCACAGCGCCAGTGCACGCAGCAGCCACGAACTTTCCATTACGAGTTGTACAATTTTCTTGGACTCAATTTAAAAATTGCAAAGTGTACAATTCCGTTGCGCTGCAAAAGCGTCTGTGCACATGGGATGTGCAACGCCATAAGCGGGACGAGCCAATGCGTAATTTTAGGTCAGTTCGGTGACCCCCACCTCCGCCCCCTCCCGCTCACAATTGTCAGAACATTTCACGATGGATGCGTTTGGCACCCACAACATAACACTGTCAGTTGCAGTAATGAGGAACTTATGCACTTGGAGGCGTGTCACAAATTATTGAATTGAAAGATGAATTTCAATACACAGAGGAAGCAAACAAAAGAAGGGTAGAAAAGATAGAAGGGAGTGGGAGGGGGGCTTTTGAGTAAGAGCTAGCTCCGGTTAGTAACAACAGGAAAATAATTTTATTTGATTACGACGAATGTGGTGGGTCTGACTAGATTAGCAGCGAAATAATGATAGAATACCATATTATCAAACCGAATATTTCAGGCTAAGCCAGAAAGTAGCTAGAAATAGAATGTGTTGTATCAAGAAAGAATAGCACTGGCTTCGGATGAAGGTATAGAACAGAATTAGAACTGGATAACTGGCATAGAAAAATTCTAGGATTCTATCAAGAAATATATTTTATGCCAACACGATTAGTAGTTTAATGAACAAGTTTAGGATGCCACTAAGATAGAAGTGAGATATGTTTTGGGCTAAATTGGAACATGCCAAATAAAATGGTTGAAACATATTGAAAATTGAATAAGATCGCCAAACGATTTGAAAATATGTATTAGGATACAGTGAAGAACGATGAGTATTGATAGAATTAAAAACAATCAAAATTCGACTGCCTAAAAATGAGTGTCCGACGGAATATTCGGTTTCGGCCCAAATAAGTGGTTTCGGTTTCGGTTTCAGTTTCGGCCGAAACCGAAACTTTCTAGAATATTTTTTTACATTTTATTGTGTAGCAGATATATAGTAAAAGGAGGAGTAATTTAGATGCCACCAATGTAAATAAACTTTTTTTTAGCATATAATATTAAATTATTTAATTTTGAATATTAGCGAGTAAGGACGAAAGGGTGATTTTTTCATGTGTTATGTTTTATGTTTTTAAAAAATGAATAAATTGTTTATTAATAAGTATTTCTTTATTTATGTTATGTTTGTGTGTTTGTTCTTTATTTATTTAATGTAAAATTCGTTTGTTGAAAACAAATGCTTGACATGGTGATCTAGTATAAGAATAAATTTTATTTTTATACAAGTTTCTACTGGCAAATATTTTGTATAACTCTCAATCGTTCACCCCTAAAAAAAATCACATAACTATCCACCCTGGGTCCCAGGAACTTTTATTTTGCTAAATAATACAACATCCATTAAATTACCATTTTCATTTACTTATTAACTTAATGACCACTTGCAGGGTGTCTTGGGGTATTGTGGTATGGTCGGGTGATGTGGTATTTCTTGGAAACTGCCGGCATTCAGACAACAGAACCACGGTGAAATGTTGACAATGGTCAAAAAAAGTAAAGATTCTTGCACCAATATGCTTTTAGCAACTATTGCTTTTGATCAGTTGTTAAAAAACTGCTTTGGCATGCAACTGACAATTTTATAGAGCTCGCGAAGAAGTCTTTTTTAAGTTAAATTAAAATCCATAACTGAGTTTTGTTTAAAATTTTTTAGGTATAAATGAATAGACATACATTTAATTTTGTCATTATTATTTCAAAAGAAGTCAAGTTCGGATAATGTGGTATGGGTCGTGGAGGGCAATGCGGTATACCACCTTCCAGTACTAAATAGGCTGCAAAAAGAAAAAAAATCGCAAAAGGAACGCTAAAAAGTATGAGAAGTGTAATTGTGACTGTAACGAATAATAAAATAGGAATAACTTTAACCCTTCGATGCATGATTTAATTTCCGTGAAGAAAAAACATTTTTGTCATATAATTCTTGTTGCTTGTTAAGTTCTGATGATAAAAATGAAATTTTGTTGAATTCCTGTATCTATGAAAGAAGTTTTGCGGACATTTTCCGTATCCTGGTGAGAACGCTAACGCCGAAATGAAAGTCGGTTTTATCTATATTTTAGTGTTGGCTACTACGGGGAGTCGAACAGAGGTCAGGCGTCACTGTATACTTGTAATTCAACGCACTAAACAGCTGAGCGACGGCGACCGCCAAATCACCATTGCCATCAATAACCAAAATTCTTTCATCAAATCGAAACACTTGTTGTTTTTTCGATTCTTTTGTACATACATACTTTCAATATTATTCGCAAAATTCCGTTAGTAATCAAATCTTTTAACATAAAAGACACAACTGAAGAATGAATGACTGTAAAATAGTCAATAGAATAGTTTCCAAATCTATGAAAAGTTAACATTGCATATATGCAATGCCATGCAGCGAAGGGTTAACAAGTATTATACTTTGGCAAGTATTAAAAAAAAGCAGTTGTTGAACTTCTATCTACTATAGAAATCCGAGGACTGATTTTAGACGGGTTTGATTTACATATGTTTAGAAAGGTTTAAAAATCATAATTGCTTACAAATCAATCGAATAAATCCAAGCACATAGAAATAAAGTAGAGTACCACATTACCCGAACAAGCTACCACATTACCCGCCAATTTTTTCAATGGGCTGTTTATGACTTTTTACAAACATTCAAGAACACCTCTGAAAATGTTCATCAGAAGCCTTTTTCAGTTGGTTTGTTTAGTAGCCCACACTTGATATATGTCATCGGTAAAATTTTATTCAATTTTGGGCCGAATTCAACTGTGATATAGACAAAAAACAAATAGGTATACGACAATACCCGAAGTTACCCTAATACATCTCAATTCATATGTTAACGCAACTTAAGCAAAGATTCACTTTTTTAATGATAGAAAAAACAAACACTTAGAGTACCGAAAAATAAGTTCGTAGAAAGTCTCTGGGACTCACGGTAGACGATTGAGGGTTAAGGGAAATGTTTTCCTTTTTCTTTTTTTTTTAATTTTTGCACGTCAGTAAGCAAACAAAGCACTAAAAATGCAACAGCAGGTGCAAATGTTCCACAATTTATTCCTCTGCTCTTTCATCATGTGTGTCTTATATTGATTCGAATAGGGGATGATAGTGCAACGAAACGAAAGAAAAGAAAACCAACTTACAAGTTGGAATCCGAAGCACGAAGGTGAATTTTAACTTTTTAAACTGCACATTGGCGCTTCTTTAACGGCTTTTAAAGCACTTGGACCACACAAATTCTGCCAAAGAATTCGGCGTAGTTAGTGCAAGGAAAGAATTTCGTTTGATGTAATGCAAATTAATTTTGAGTGCCAAATATAAAGAACTTGTATACTTTGGAAAAATATGTCTGTATTTGTATTACAGAGATAAGTTCCCTTGATTGGGTTGGCATGTGGCCAAAATTACTTGATAGAAGATCGCGCAACAGCCCAATTGAATGCTCGCAAATGCAAAACGAATTTGTTAAAATATCTTCCGACAGCGCACTGCAGCATTGCTGATGAGTAAATGTGCACAGCGCAAAGTCCAGCACTGTTGCGCTATAAAAAGGAAATTCGTTGTAAACCAATGAGAAACAAATGTGTGGCGGCGCCAATTGTTTGGCCAAGACTTTGACCAATTATGGACAGCATATGACAAACGAATGTAAATATCAACGATGTACATTATTAGCGTATGAAATAAATTTCTAATTATGGAAAAATGATATTTTCGAGTTTTTATTAGTAGCGTTAAAATTTTAAAGCACCACAAAACATACGTCACTAGCGATGTCCAAAGAGCGAAAATATTAGAATACTAAAACATGCGAATAGAAACTCTGAAACTACTACATGAAAATCTGGTATTTTAATCTTAATTTAAGCAGTTCTCAGCCAGTGCGAACGTTCAAAAATGGCCAATACTGCACGTTCAATGCACCTAATCCGGCGTGGCAGACGCAGGCAAACGCAAATAAGGCACACAAAATGTCTTTGGATGCGCGCCCTTGGCCGCAGCATGTCGCCGACTCAATGAGTCACCCGGCTAATTCTCTGCTCCTGCTGATGCTGCCAACAATTTGACGCGGCGTAATCTACCTCCGTGCTGTGCAGCAAGTGTTGGCATTGCGCGCTGCAGCACACATCGCGATGACTGCTGCCTGCAGGAGTATGTGGGACTACTGGGAACAGCAATAACCAGAAAAAGACGTTTGTGGTAAGGCAGCATTTCGCAGCATGGTGCGCAGTGCACAAATGAGAGACAGAGAGGAGGGGAAAGCGGATGGCAACCAATTGTTCGAAGCATTATAGACACAAACTGTGGGTGTTTGTGTGTGTTCAAGGCTTGTGTAAATAATTACAAAGGACTGACGAACTCAGCGACAAGGTACAATATATCTGTATATATTTTTAGTCGTTTCTTAAATCTACGAAACGTGCTGATAAAAGATTAAAATTCTTTCAAGTAATGAATTGCTAATTCTAATTCTTTCATTGTGGATGAGGATATATACACATTCGATAACACACTTTCAGACAGCCCAAGTGGAAATATTTACTAAGCAGCCAGCGTCAAGTTGAACTGCTGAACTTGAACTATATTAGAACTGCATTGCAAGTAGTTCAGCATTCGATGCTGAATTTGGCCACTCAATGGATAAGTTTTTGCAACTATAAATATACTCATTTTATATGAATTTTACGTGATTTGCTTGATGATCATTTTCTAATTCGACATTTCGACTTAAAAAAAAAAATTTAAATTAGGATTACACATTTTAATTGAATGAATTTTAGTATTTCACTAAAATTAACTTATTGAAATATTCTTTATTATTTTACTACAAGAAGTCCTTTGCAAAACTATCGGCCTTCAGGAAATTTTCGTAAGCAAGGTATTCCAGTGCCTATCTTTAGAAAAGACAGTCGCCAAAGTGTTTGACCGTAAATTTTCTTCACCGCCCCCAAAGCAGCTGAATTCCAGATATTAACCTTTCAGCGACAATTCCGCGTTATTTAAATTATGCCATTTCTTACCGGGCATTTACTTGTTATTGTTGTTGTTATTTTAGCGATATTTATTGCTGCGCTGCTGCGTGTACTTTTTCAGCACGCCAAGCAAACAAAAGTTATACGCAAAAAATTAAATTTAAAAAATTTTAACTTTCGGCATGACGTTGTTTTGATAGAATTTTTGGTTTCTTTTTGGATTTTTCGTTTTCATTTCTCTTCGTGGGATTTGTTTTTCTTTCGTTCTGCTCCACAGTATTAATCTGTTATTTATTTGCTGCTAGTGACATTACTTATGTTTTTATTTTAATGCGAATCTTTGTTGGTAAAAATTTATAGCTGGAAATGTGTTTGTATTTTCTATTAAAAAAACAAACAGTAAAATATCTACATTGAAGGAAGAAATAAAATTATGAATGATGCAAATTGACTACCAACACCAAATAAGACAAATTGCGAGCGATGTGAGTGGCACGCCCACAACTAGAATTATAATCGGAATAGAAAGCGCAAAATCTGCACAGCAGAACACTTTCCTACTACTTTCCTCAATGATTTAAGGCAGTAATCCCACTGTGACCCGGGGAAATACCCACAATTCACGGCCGACTATCAACTAACCTTCGCGCCACTAAAAATTGTGCAATCGATGTTTACGCAGGTAGCGGGCGAACATTTTCCCCTAAATGTTTAGTGTTATTGCTGTCACTAAAGCGCAGTCGGAAACAGTGAATATGGCTGGTTGGAGTGCAGCAGCACTGGCCAGAGCCAAGAAAATCTGCATGCATATATACAAACAAGGATTGCAAGGACTGCATAATTTTATGATGGGATGTGTGCAGAATAGGGAATATTTCTGATTGAACACTTGGCATGGCAAATTTGAAAGAATCCAAAATAACGCGATCGTACAAAGCATCAAATCAAGACTCACCACTTTTGGACTGCTCTTCTATCGTTTCCATGTTGAATGCAAATTTCCAACCGTCACTTCTCACAGAGAAGCCAAACTAAAATTATTGCAGCGAATTTCCCTAATTGCAAATGCAAAACAACAAATCCATTGTCGTAACGCTCCGCTGGCGAATACTACCGAATGTAGCGTGCAGCGAAGCAACAGCCCGACGCTATCAAGCAACGCGCCCGCGCAGTAGCTTTGCAAAATCCTATTCAGCCAATGTGGGAATGCTGCTTCACCGTACACACTCCTTTCGACACACTTTTTTAATATGTTTCTTGACAGCAAATATTTTCTTATTCACCCACGAATGCACTTGAATTCCACAATATTCTCACTGCTGTGCAACTTCTTGAAATTAATTTTCGCTTCAAGGACGCGCCACTGCGAATTCGTCGTCTCGATCGTTTCATTCACTGACTTCTGATGTCAAAGTTTTCACACCGTCTTTTTCCTTATATTCATACAGAAATTCCATTTTATAAAACTCAATACAAAGTGCACAATATTTAAAAATATTTTCCTAATGTTGCGCGGTATTTTTTCCAATCAAACTACTAAAAATTCTGCACAAGTCGCAAATTCCAATTTCAATGATCACCAACAACGACGCTGCACGACGGCGAAAATCCAACGACTGCGGCGCGCCATATAAAAATTGAAATCAACGGACGAAAAAGTGTGGTTAACTGATTGAGTGCTGCCAAGCTATTTGCCGAAATCTGACAATTGCTGCTAATTTTTCGCCTTTATTCTTAATTCCTACAGCGAATTCCACATTTTAGCATTGCACGTATATTCGTGTGAAAAAGTGAGCATAAATCGCTATGTACCCACAGATGGCGCTTCAGTCAGTTTCTTTAATTCAACCAATTTGCGCTTAAATACTGTTGTTATGTTTGTGCTGTTTTGCTTATTTGCTCCAAATATGCTAAGCCCAGGAACAATGACAACACGACCGTTATACAATTTTAATGAATTTTTTAGTTCCTTCGTCTCAAATTAAAAGTACTTGTTTTTGCTATTATACCAACGGGATAAAATGGATGTACGATGGAGTCAACTTGGCTGATGAATCTCGTCCGTGAAGTGCAATTATAGCCCTCAGTGAAGAAAGTTACAGAAAAGATCGCCCAATGAGATTCAGATGATCGCATAATCAAAACTGCAATACTGTTCATCTTCCGTTTTATAAAGTGCTCAACAACGATTTGTTGATCACAAAACATAATAAGTTTTTTGTTTAGACATTAGAACGTTTAGCAGGAATGAAAAACTGCCACATGAGTTGCCAGATCTCATCTTGTTTTTTATCTTCTACGACAATAAAATTTTTAATAGAAATATGTACAATATCCAGCGCTTCACGTTGCATCGCATATCTGCAGCGAATTCTAACACTTCAGTTTAGCTCTCCCCTACACACGAATATTCGTGTGGGCCAGTTAACGCAACTGCGCACAAACTGCTATCTGCTCAGAGATGACGCCGCGCCTCAATCCCTCAGTTCACTGACCAATACATACATCAATGCCGCAATACGTCAAACAGTCGCGCAATGACAGTTTCTCAATATGTCCACTGTTGACGACGCGAGTTTCTTGTTGTAAATTCCGCTCGCCGCTGCCATTCTATCTTGGATTATTTTATATTCGATTGTCCAAAATACTGGCCACCTTTTCCGCTTCCGGCTGCACCGTTCGTTACAATTCAAAAAATGATGAACCCGGCAACAACAACGGCAACATCGTCCGACATGAAGCCGATGACGGGCGCTGAGGAGAGTCGCCATTTTCTGCGCGCCTTCATTCACACCTATCGGGACTTGCCCGTGCTGTGGGACACGTCGCTGCGCGACTACACGAATCGCGAAAAGCGCGCCGAGGCCTACGAACAGCTTGTGCCCATTTACCGCTATCTAAAGCGCGACGCCACGGTCGAGGATGTCAAGAAGAAGATCAACACGCTGCGTACCAACTACCGCAAAGAGCTGAAGGTGGTGGAGTGCGCCCGTCGCTCCGGCACCATGCACCAGCCGCGCTGCTGGACCTTTCACGAATTGGACTTTCTGCGTAATACAGAGAAATTTTTGGCGGTCAACCCAAATACGCGCGGTGAACCGTTCGCCTTCAGTGACAACTCTCAGTCGCAGGTCTCGTTCATGGAGTCGCAAGCGCACCACAACTACAACTTTCGTGCTATGATGGGCGTTGGTGCGACAACCCAATCGCCGCCCAACATAGCGGAGATGTTTCAGAAGTCGTTTGGCCACACGCAAAAGATGGAACCGGAACAAACGCCGCCACCACCACCACCGCCACCACCTGCAAATGCCCACGCATCCCATACAGGGTCGTCAGCTGATTATGGTCAGCAAGCGGAGACTGCGGCTAGTGTAAAGCGACCCCGCCTCTCTTCTGCAACATCCTGCGCTGCAACAGCTCAGAGCCCTGAGGAGCTGCTAAGCATAGCGTGTGACTACTTGTCGGGCACATTTCCCGAAGAAGAATCCATCGCACGTACCTGGACACACAAGCTTAAGCGTATGCAGCGCGAACAGCGGCTGCTGGCGGAAAAGTTCATCAACGAGATCCTATTCGAAGCAGAGACGGGCACGCTGCATCGCGGCTCGGTGCAGATCAACAGCTTCGAACCGTATGTGCGCTTCGAGGAACAACAGAGCGAGGAGCAAGCCAAGTCGCAGAGTCCCAGCGTGCACACCTCGTCCATGCCGCACGATGCCGACACGAAGAACGCGAATCATGTAAAGAACGCCGCCGTCGGAAGTGAGAACAACTACGATAATTATAACAACTAAGAACGCAATGTGCGCTGACGTTTTTATGAAACTAAAGTTTTGTTTTATTTAATTTTAATGTGAATTTAGAAATAAGTTGAACTGAAATATAGAACTTTATATTGTAATTTGTTGACCAAGTTTTAGTTGCAGCGGGAACACGTGGTTAATTATTTAATTTGACGATTAATTCATTGTCATTTAATCAGTTAAGTGAATAAAGTCGAAAAGTATGAAGACAATTCTCAAAATAGATCATAAAGAACGAAGCCATGGTGAAACAAATTTAATTAATAAATAACAAAATTAAAAATTCTAAACGCAGTCAAACGTGAGAAAATGGCATCCGCACTCCCAATCCCATCAGTTGGCAAGTCGCTGGTAATTGGCCACGCTGCGCGCGCACCACACAAATGGCGAGGCGGCGGCAAATATCAGGCCGGCGCCCACCATGGGGCGATGCAATATCCAAGCTACCGCTGCAATAATCAACGCCATTGAAAGCGACAACATGATGTTGGCACCAACCGGGAAATGCGGATCCGGTGCC
Organism: Melieria picta; assembly: GCA_964056695.1. NCBI lineage: Eukaryota > Metazoa > Arthropoda > Insecta > Diptera > Ulidiidae > Melieria > Melieria picta. The sequence goes on from OZ057399.1 coordinate 28,361,221, forward strand.
AGCACCGAAAGAAAGCTCACGCGACTCACTGCGGAAATATCACAAAATTAATTCGTTTCCAGCGGCACAAGAGCAAACAACTCACGGATAATGTGCAGCAGTCTGGAGGTGCAAGTAACGCCGAAAAACACCAACACCCAGCCCATGAAACGGAAGCCCCAGGTAGTCAAGCGCTGCGCGTGATGTTCCTGCTTAAACACCTCCGTGAGGCTGAGTTCGCCGCCATAGACCAGCAGTATGTCCACACCGCGGCTGGTTCTGTACGGCACAATCTTATTTTTCTCCAATTTTCCGACAATTGTGTACTGTTTAATGGAAAAGCATCGACGTTTATAATTGCTAGTTAAAACTTCAAGCAGCACGCACCATTTCGCCCTCCATGCCGGCAAAGGAGAAAAGTAAGCGTACGTCGCCTATTTCCGGATTGAAAATGTCGTTCGTGTGGTAGTACAGTCCCAGATGCAGCTTAATTGACGTATCTTCCGGCCTCATATCGGAAGTCAGCTCCACAAAATTGTTGAACTTGTCTTTAATTGCACGACCCAACTCGTATTTGCCAATGAAGACGGCGTCCGCCACCTGCGTCTCGCTCTCAATTGGAAAGCGATTGGGATTGTGATGTCCCGCCTGTATGTAAAATGAACGCGAATCTATCAGCCGATCGCGCCATTCCATGGTGTAGTAGTAAGTGCGGCTTTCGGTTTGCACGGTGGCTACGCTCTCGCCGTAGTTGTGTTCGCTAAAAAGGAGTTTCCACATCTTAATTGTGATCCTTCAATAGTTACTGCCAGAGCATAGCGTCGCCATTACTGCACTTACACCGACTCCTCCACCCATTGATACATTTGGACGCGGCGCTTCAGCTTCACTGCCAGCACCTGAATATTATAGTCTGGTTCGGTGAGCGGTTCGCCGACTATAATTGGCCCGCAGATGTGCACAATGCGTTCCTCATAGTTGTACTCCAGCTCCTCGTTGGCGTCCAGAGTTATCGCATCGTCCAACGCTTCGTCCAGCGACATTATAGTATGCACCGCACGTCCCTGCGACAGAAGCGGACGATACGTATACATTAGCATCTTGATTATAGTGCGCCGAGACTTTTAAACTACCTCATTCCAGAAGAGGACACTAGCGCCACCCACAAATAATATGCAACCGAAAGTGGCTATCATCCAGCTGGAACGAAACGCTTCCACCAGTGTCATCACTTCGACAAGCCTTGCCGTTCGCTAGTAGTTACATTGAAAATCGTTCACTCGGCGATGGCTTTTTTGATGGCGCACAGTTGGTGTGGTAATAAGATGGTTTTCCTCTTTCCACTTCTCCGTTTGTTCGTTTCTGTTTTGTGTAGAACAAAAACCACAGCTGATTGCCAAACAACCATCAGCTGTGGCGAATTGGAGATTTTTGAGGTTATGTGAACTGGATTGGATTGCAACAGATGAATTCGAAAGTGCATCAAAGAACGAAATTTTAAAATTTGGAAGCCAATTAAAGGTACCCTACAAAATTATAAGAATGAAATTTGTTTAGCTCACTTTATTCTCATTTGCCATCAATTACAAATAGAACAAGCTCCCTAGGTCCACCATAAGATGCCTCCGCCATCAATCCAACAGCTGGCTGATTTAACTTTCAAACAGTACAAAGCATTACCCAAAACGGGCAAACCCACCACCAGCGAATGGACAGTGCTCTCGGCAGTGTTGCTGCACAACGCCACAACCGATGTAGCCACTGTGGTGGCACTGGGCTGTGGCACCAAATGCATTGGTCAAACTAAATTATGCGCCAAAGGATTCATACTAAACGATTCACATGCAGAGGTGCTGGCTAGACGCGCCTTTCTTCGTTACATCTACCGCGAGCTTCGGAAGACTTGCACATCCACCGCGCCTATGCAAAGCATCTTCAGTTGGAGCGATGCCAATGTGGAATTTCAGTTATCGCCCGACATAAGTTTTCATTTTGTGAGCACACAGTCGCCTTGTGGCGATGCATGCATAGACAATACTGATGCATTAAATGGAACTGCAGAGGATTGCGCAGAAATCGCAGCTAAAAGACGCAAACTGAATGACAATGATGTCGGTGATGATGTAACGGAGGCAGCGTCAGTAGGCTGCTTATTGTCTAACACTGGCGACACTGTCTTTACTGGTGCCAAATTAATTGGACAGCAGCATGAGGACGCCATGCAGCAGACTCTGGGCGCAGTACGCACAAAGCCGGGTAGAGGAAATCGAACGCTTTCCATGTCTTGCAGTGATAAGCTGGCCCGTTGGAATGTGCTCGGCGTACAAGGCGCGCTTTTAGATGCACTACTGCAAGAACCCATTTATTTCAAGACATTAAATTTCTGTTGTGTCACTAAACGAGAATGCATAGAGCGCGCCATCTACAAGCGTTGGTCCAAGCGGAAGTTCGAGCATTTCAGATTTAAAGCACAACGACCGGCGATACGAATACACTCGGATGCAGCATTTGAAAGTGGCCAACAATGTGCAAATAAGATGCAACCATCGCCCAATGGCTTGTCATGGTGTAATATCGACTCTAGTTTTAAGTTAGTGATTAATTTCTGGAATGACTTGAATGATTTTCTAATGAATCTCCGCTTTTACAGGCCTTACGAAATATCAGTTAACGGCAAGAGGCAGGGAGTCACTAGCAAAAAACTGCACACACCACAGGCGGCGCTTAAAATCAGCAAGTTTCACTTGCTACAAGAATTCGTGGACTTGCTCGAAGTGAAGCCACAGCTTATAGAGAAATTCCAATTGTCATCGAGGTGCCTCAAGCAAATTGAGTATCTGGAATACAAGCAGCTGGCGCTGACCTACCAAAGCGCCTGGTTAAAGTTAAAGGAAACATACTTTCAGCAATGGACACAAAAGCCGCAAACGTTGCTTAAATTTTGTCTTAATGTAACAAAAGAAACGCAGCCCGAAAAGCAGCTGCCACAGTGCAGTAACGTATAATAGTCAAACAACCGACGAATTAAGTGAAATGTTTTTAATAAGTTTATTGCTATATAATGCCATTATATAGTAGTATATTTCGGTATTCTTTGCAATATATATTAAGATCTATTGTACAAACTTTTGTAATATTTACAATTCATTAAACTTATGCGAAAGTTGTTAGTTTTCTTCAAAGACATTGTAAATATTGTGGAATAAATATATTAGTAGAACACCAATGCACAAATGTTGCCCAAAACAATGCGCACATCTTTTTCTTTTCCGAATTCAAGTAGAGCATTTTGAATTAACTTTTTGCAAATGCAAAGCGAAGTACGCCAACAATGCTGCAAAGCTTACAATATGTCAGATGTGTGGCGAGCGCATTCAAGACTCAGCCTACTACTACTCAGACTACTACTTGTGAGCGCAACATCTGCAACATCAAAAAAGATTAGGCATGCCTTTCGGCATATTGTTGTTGGCGGCAGCACCGGCAATCTTCTGGCAATTTCTATAAATTTTTATACAATTTTCTTTTTCTTTAAAAGTCACATTAATCCATTACAAAAAAAGTCTGCTTTTGTAATCAACTATTTTATTAAATAAAATGCGGTGTACACGCACGAAATAATAAAATTCAAATGTAAAAAATAAACTTGCAATATCCAATCAACAAAATTTATTACATCTTGTTCATTGATAAATTTACAAAATTTCACATTCGAAATGGTAAACTTACAAACAAATTTAACAAATTAAAATTATATCGAAGCATCGTAAAACAATACAAAAACACAGCTAACAAAATTCAATATACGCCTACAAAATAATTAACATAAATACAAACCAAATTTACTACAAATTGAAAATGTGGCAGCGAGTGATTACTTGCGCTCAGGTTTTAAACTGAGCGCTACTGCTTCAACTGCCAACGCGACTGCTCTATTATATAATTTACTTGTTCACTGTGTACTCTCATCTCTCATCATAAATAAATATGTTGTCAAAACTGTAAGTATTGGCGTTTTGCGCCCACTTCGAGCCTTCGCTTCAATATGCACACATCATTTTAATATTAATTCATTTATTAGTGATTAGCTTTAGTTATTATTTGCAATTCGGAGTTTTAAACATATTCATACACATCTCATTAGCATTGAGGTTCTGCTTAAATACGCTTCGATTTTTTTTAAGAAAACATTCTAACGTCTTTTTGGTTAATAAGTAATGCGTCTATCAACTTGCACGTCCTAGTTGAGTTCTATCACTTGCACGTAAAGCTTAAAATTTATGTATACTATGTATGTATACCCATAGAGGTATATATAGATTGTTTAAAACTGCACACTCTCCTGTCCATGTGAAGTGAAAGCATTTCGGCGGCGACAGCACACTTTCCATTGGCGCCTATCGCTGCTCGTCTACTCGACTGCTGCACCAACGCTTGCGCGCCACAGTATTTTATAAAACAAATCCACTACTACTTAACACGTACAGTGTACTTAAAGATTAACGCTGACTAACATGCCACACAATTAAATAGCTCTTGTCACCACGATTCTCGATTGTTTGATTTGGTTCCAGGTGAATACTGTTCTCCATGTCATTATCATCTGCAAAGGCGAAAGAAAGTCAGTGTTACATTAGCAATCGAATAATTAAGTGTCGGCGATTCGATTAGTTACAACTCAAATCAATGCATGATTTAGTAAATTGTTTGCTTTCAACAATTCAAGTGTTTTGTACACAATCTCAATTGTTGTGGTCGTGAGCCTCACGTGTGCGTACATTTAGACTTTAGTATGGTTTTAATTGAAAATTGCGTAGTTTTAGTATGATTCAATTGCGAGAAATGCAGGTGGAGCGGAAGAAAACGGTAAAAGCTTCTTCAAAATTCGCAAAAGAAAAATTTTGTTATAAAAGCCTGAGTTAAAGCTTAGTTTGTACACACGGAATAATTACAAAACTTAAACAAAATTAGGCAAAAATATAAAGATTTGTTTTGGTCATTTGTGTAGTCTGCAAATACTGTTTCAACTGCTAGTGCTAGGCACACATTTTTAAGAATGGGGGAAAAAAACTTAATATATGTCAACTAAATTGTAAATCAAATACATAACTGAAATGTTTCTTCCTTTCGACTCTTTGGCAAAAGACAAAAAGTATCATTATTCTGTTCTGTGTAGTAATTTTACAAAATACTTTCTTTTATAATAGGAAATATATGATGATTTCAATAAGAAACCTTAACCATCAATATTTGTTTTATTTTTCTAAAAGTTCATTACGTAGTTGAGCCGGAAATCAGTCGATATAACAAAAGATTTGGGCAATTTGCAAAAATTCGACATTGGAATACAAAGGGTTAAATTGATTTTATGGTTTTACTGATATAAAAATGTATCATTATGTGTTTGAGCAAAAGACTAAATATAAAACACATCTCTACAGTTGGAACAGTTGGAAGCTGTGGCGCGTATTTATGCCACACTAAATCTACATTTATTATTCCTTCTATTTACTCTTTCTCGTTTATTGTATATATTTTCGAAAAACCACTCTTATGGAGTATTTGACAAAGTTTTGCGCAACAACAACTATTTTGTATGCTCTTCTTTCACGTCACTTCGGAATTGTCGAATTGCCCAAGTGCACTTCATTAATTTAACTAATTTGTTGTCGTTTGACAACAGACTTTTAGATTTTATTGTTTGTACTTCATTAAACTTCTGAAACTATTTATTTATTTCTGCATACTTTGTAAATACTTCTGAAACAATATTGAGACAGATTACACCGTGCGACAGCATTTTTCACACTGGGAAAAATCCATATGTGCGTGAAACTAGAGACCAAATATAGTAATACTGCGTACTCAGTTTTTTATTTCTACATCCTTTGTCCTATTAAAAGGACTTCAAAATTTTGAAGGGGATAAAATATATAAAAAATACTTAACTTAGTTAGAATATGGCGATATGTATATCAGATGAAAGAGGAAAGGCTCAAGAATTTAAATAAAACTTATTTTTTATCTATTTGTAAAAAAAGGATATGAAAAAGGTCCTTTGAAAATTTTAATCCTTTATATCCTTAATAATTTATAACGAATTTTCTTTAAAAGTATGTTAGAACCCAAAATCTCCTTGATTACGTGTAAAAATTTCATTACTCTAACTTTATTGATTCGAAAGTTATTAAAAAAAGGCAGAAGCTGCAAGTCTAATGAAGTACAAAAATTCTTATTTATTTTAGTATCAGTATTTTAAATAATAAATAGATACAAAATCAATGGAGCGAGAATAATGACATTTTGACACGTGATCAAGGAGATTTTGGGTTTTAACATACTTACTTTTCAAGAAAATTCTGTATAAATTTTCAAGGATATAAAGGATTAAAATTTTCAAAGGACCTTTTTCATATCCTTTTTTACAAATAGATAAAAAATCAATTTTATTTAAATTTTTGAGCCTTTCCTCTTTCATTTGATATACATATCGCCATATTCTAACGAGGTTAAGTATTTTTTATTTTTTTTTATTTTGTATCCCCTTCAAAATTTTGAAGTCCTTTTAAAAGGACAAAGGATGTACAAATGAAAAACTGAGTACGCAGTATTACTATGTTTGGTCTCTAGTTTCACGCACATATGGATTTTTTCCGGTGTGAAAAATTTTTTTAATTTTTGTCGCACGGTGTTATTAAATTCGTTTGCCATAACCATTAGCACTTAATTCCTAAACTTAGATTGCGTTCTAGCATTGAGCAAGCTTTCTACGAGATTGTGAAACATCTATAATCGACCCCGTTATTTATTTATAATAGTAGGGTATTAGGGGAGCTAATCTGTTTAAGTTGACTCTTCGTTAACTTTGGAAATCTTTGTTTACCACAGCCATATAACACTAGTCGTACACCAATATTAACGAAGGAACATGCACCTGTTAAAGGCGCAAAGTGTGGAGAGAGGAATAATTTACAATAACCAGATATGAAACTTTTGTTACACAACATAAGCTGCGCTACTCATTTAGTTCGAATTCTACGGGGAAAGTAGTAAACAACTCTTTTGAATAATAAAATTAGTCAATCAATCAAGCACACCCATTTCCACCTTGACCGCCACGCAAGAGGAACTACTTAGGAAGGAATAACAAATAGCGATTTCCGTTTAATAGTTCACCAGAAAGTGTGCAGTGTATATAAAGAGGAGTAAAAGTTGCATGAAAAATAAAAGTAAAGCAAATTTTGCCAACAAAACAGACAATAACACCAGCGTAAGGCTCGAAAGACAAGAACAGGAACAGTGTCACAATAAGCGCATATTTGATTAACTAAAAAAACGAATACAAAACAATTCAAAGACGTCAACTTGAAAACGGGACACCTTATTTCGGTAAATCAGGTCACGGCTGCCATCAGGATATTTAGCTTAGGTAGTTAGGTATTCTATGTAGGTACTGCGCTAGTTCGACCGCACAGCGTGGCGTTCAGTTCGTTCAATCGTTCATCACAACAAAAGGTGAATAGTGCGCCCCGTGTTTCAGCGCACCTGTTTGGGGGCAAATCGTGTTCGATAAGTCCTCAGCTCAGTGACTACAAATTAAACGTACTACGGGATTTTGCGGATTGAGTAAACAAAAAAGGAAAACATGAAAAGAAATAACAACAGTTGATATCGTTTTTAATAAAGCAAAATGTTACTACAACAATCTCTGATTTAGTAAGAAAAACTAAAACAGTATTATGAAATCAAAAACGTAAAGAAAAACTAAAAAATCAACAACAAAACAACTAAATAGAGCAAATGAAGAACAAATTAAAAATCATAAAAGGCTTACGTATCGACTTTCCAAACTATCAAATGCGCCTCATTATCACTTGGATCGGTTATGGATTTTTCTTGTCCTGTAGACAATATAATGGAGTCAAGGTGAATAAAGCAGTTCACATCAATTACAATTTTATATAAAATTAATTAAGAAGAAGACTAATATGGAAATAAAGTAGCAACAGTTGGGGAAGTGTAAAAGGAAACAAATTTGAGCTCCAAAGCTAAATTCTATTTATAAAACAACAAGGAGCTCTACGGAAGGATGGTTTCAATTGAAAGACAATTGTTTGGAACAGCGCAATCTGTTGACTAATCAGTCTTGCATAGACATTTCGAGAACAAACACTCACTTATGCGAAAATCGATGTATCCTTCGCCGCCACACATGACCAGCATGTCCGGCCGCTTGTTTGTGAACTGCAGCTGGCCACCGTTTTGTGGTTGCATCGGCACCGACACAAAGAACTTTACAGCGTCACGATGTCCGTGGAACGAGAGTTGAGCATTGGCCATGCAGCACAACGGTATTTGGCCATTGGGGTCGGCTGTCGGAAATTAAAGCAAATGGATATATTAAATTCTGATTTTGTTGCACTTTACAGAACTTAAAGATACTTACAAGTCTTGTTTTGACCCTCGGATAGTGGTACAGAAATTATCACGCCATTGCTCGTGCCGATCCATAGTCGATTGCACGATACCATCAACGCTGTAATGCGAACAAATGAGAATCCCAACTTGCCCGTGCCGAGCATTTTCGAAACGTATGGCTCAATGTCCACGTCCTGTTTGTGCTCGAACGTGTACGTGTTGTACAGGCGCAACGTCGAATCCAATCTACCAATGAATCGCAATGAAAACATATGCATGAACGGTGCTTATCTATTACACCCACCTGATGGATACCCAGACACCGGACCCCGTTGCCGCCATCTGCCGCACTTGGCTCTCCTTGCGCGGATGCGCCTCAAGCGAGTGGACTATATTCAGTGAGATCGGATCCACTATATAGATCTTGTTGCGGTGAGCGGCCCAAATGCGTTCGCCCGCCACACAGAGGCAACGTATCGAATGATTACGATCACCCAGAGTCACCAGGTGATAACTATTCAGATCCCATTGGCCGTCTGTTTGGCGGCGGAACACCGCCAGCTGGGCGTTCGCCAGGGCCACCACAACGCGCGACTCTACATGAACTATCGCGAGGACGGCATCGGGCAGGAGAACCTTGTGCAGGCATTCGTGCCAGCGTCCAACGCCGCTGTGCACATACAGCCAGCCATCTTGGGCGCCCAGCCACATGGTCGGCCCCACCGAACTCATCGGCGGCTCCTGGCGATCCTTCGTGCCCAGTATTGGATTGATCGGCTTGGAGAACGACAAATTCGTATTGTTGTTGTTCGCGTTGCCGTTGGTCGTTGTTACCACCGAACCGTCGGGTTGAAGGCGTTGCGGTGCGCCGGGCAGCGCATGGCGCACTTTGATCTCCTGCACATTGCCCAGCGGCTCAACTGTCACAGAGGATGCACTTTGTGCACCGTTCGCCTTCTCAATAGCTTCTTTTGCTTTCTCCTCAACAGCACCTTCAGCGATTACCTCCTGCGCTTGTTCATCGGCACCAATATCCTTGCTGGTGTTGCTGTTTTTATCGGGCTTGGGCCGCACGCGTATAAATTCTACTTTGCCAAACATTTCGGAGCCCTCGCCGGGGCACTCGAGCATTTCGCCGGCCTTCACCACTTCCGAGTTCTCGAGCAGCGTGTAGTCATTTTCGACCGCACCTAAATAAAGCAAGAATTCAATTTATTATATTTGAAAATTGTATAAAAATTGTCTATGACTATGATATAAACATGCTAATCATTAACCAATTGAAAAATCAGATCTAAAACAATTCACACTTTACCCTGCACTGAGGCGATGCACAGCAAATGTGATGAACAAATAGGAAAGGCATCCAGCACGTTTGCCGATTGATTGGCATCGACAACAGTTACCGTGCTCGCTGCGTAGGTGCTCGTACAAATCCACACGTATGAAGAGAGCTGAGTCTCCGGCTCCAGATTCGCCAGACTGGCACGATTTATTTGTCTGTCCAGCGCCTCGGCAGAGTGCTCTGCTGTCGGACTGGTGATTTCGGCGATTTTTGCGGTGGATCGCGGTGCATATGGCGACGTCGCAGGTATCACTGACTGGCCATCTTTGGTGAAGCCTCCATTCAGATTCACACCGGCCGCGCAGAATACTTTCATGTGCGGCGAAGCCTCGGCCAGCGGATTACAGTAGACGGGCACTGGCACACCGCCCGAATGGCGATTCTGCTGTTCCTGATTCGCCTTGTTGATGGGCAAACTCCAACCGTACGCATGCAGACGGCCATCTTCCTTCTGCACATGTGCACGCAATTGACGATACTGTTCGCGGCGACGAGCGCTAGCGCGCTCCGAGGTGCCTTCGTCCGAGTAGTCCTTAGCGATTAGTGCATTGGCTAGACCGGCGCTGGCCGGATGCGGTGGCGGATTCGCATTGTCGCGACTAGTTAAGGCCAGGCGATTGTCGCTATTTCGACTGGGGGATCCGTGGCTGTGAACTGGGCTGGAGTAGCGAAACATAGGACCCCCTCCTTGCCCGTCAGCGATACGCTCCTGCGGGCGATTGGAGGGGCTGCACAATATACAATATTAAATACATCAATCTACGAAAAATAACCAGTCGAACTATAGAACATACGTAAATAAACTGCTGAAATACTTCCAAATGCTCTGTTTGGACTTCTTATCCAAATTGTCGACGGTGCGTGAGGCTCGCAGTATCTCCGTCAAACGCACTGCTTCCTGCAGCTCCATCAGACGTTCCTTGTATTGATTGCGTTCCATGAGCACCATAGCCATTTCGACGCGTGTGAAACGCTTGCGCTGAGCCAGCGGCACATCGTTCTCGTCCTGTTCACTGTCGTCTGTGTAAAAAACGAACCAAGTTCGAAGTTCAAATTATTCTGGCATAATTTCGGACATAAAGGGGAATAACTTACTTTGTTGTTTCACTTGCTCTTTGGTCTTCTTTAGCTCCTCTTCCAACTCGCTCACCTTTTGGCGCAATTTGTTGCGTGACTGCTGCATGGCGTTCAGCTCCTCACGCAATATCTCAATTTCTCCAGTGAGTTCGTCTACTTTTACAATCAAATCGTCTTTGACAATGTTGAGAGCGTTTCTGAAAAATAATTTGGAACGCATTAGAAATGTATAAACCGTGTATTGCACAAGTCAGTTCTTTACTTACTTAGTAGCCAAAAGCTCATTGTTTTCCATAATAAGATTTTCCACCTCTTTGCCCATACCTGAAAATTTTCAAAAGATTGTGAGTGACAGTTTTCGATATGGAAATTGAATGTGCAAAAATAAATAAAAAGTGATATCTATTTGATAAATTAGTTAAAAGTGCTAATGATACTATTAAGGATGAATATTATGAAATGAACTACAAAAATTAAAATATTTTCTGCAATACTAAAAAGTCCCAGAAAAAAGGTTGATTAAAAACATTAACAAAGAGTGACAAGTTTAAAACGCTACGAAATAATGAGAGTGTATGCTGATACCGGATTGTAGAAACCATTTAACTGAATAAAGTGCATTAACAGAATAATCGCAATGGGGTGGCCTGAGATTTAGTACATATATTTAATTTAGATTTTAGTTTAGATTTTAGTTTAGATTTTTTTATTAGCAACCGATTAGTTGTATATATAAAAGGTTATGCTTTTTCCTCGAAAAGCTTGACAGTACTCCCCAATAAGTTTTCATACCACTTGCATACAGATTGGAAATTAATCAACATTGCATTGATTATTAGTTAACTAATAAGAAGTATTTAATATGTAATTTCAGACAATAAAAAGAAATTAAATATTTTTTAGTGTAGTATTATTTAATAGCGATGAAATGCCAACAGGTCCTTCAAATATAGAATGGAATAGAAGACAAAATTGCGCTTGGAAATTGTGTCATTTTATCGTCCAAAGTTAGAGACAGATTCGTGCTTTAATGGTTCACATCTCGATGGATTATTAAGGAACCCATGGACAGATACCGGTCTTCATATACATAGCTTATGACATGTATCCACACCGGCGACGATCAGGAGAGAGTTTTGATAAAGACGCGAATGATGCGTTCAGGTGCCGTGTGTAGCATTGCGGCTTGTGTTCGCCAAATTTTCAGGAAAGAAGAATCGTTGGCACTTACTGATTGGTGCGCTCATGTGTTTGAAGAGCCTTTGGGATGTATTCTTCCATAAAAGAGGCAGATTAGCACATTGCAAACAAGATGACAGCGCCATATACTCGAATACTATACTCAAGGACACAACGCAGCTATGTGTGCCAAATAAAAGGTCATTTGTAAAATTTGTATGCTTTTTATTTCAATTCAAAACTACGACAATAAAGCCTTCTTTAATTGTAAATTGTGAGTACTTTTGATTATAATGAAACGATCCCACGGCCCCATTACGAACTATGTCATTTCTTATACAGAATTAAATACACAGAATGAAATTATTTTATAAGTATTTTAAATTAAAACCGGTTATCTGATCTCATGCCTAGTAAGCTAAGTTTAGAGAAAACTTACTATTTTACTGTTGGTACCCAATTTTGAACAATGTTATTGAATTTTGTATCATTGGGCTACTATTTATTTACCAGAACACTTTGCCATTCAACAAAAACACAACAAAAAGCATTAAGCAAAAATAAAATTAGTACGTGAGTACTTAATGAATCAAAATGCAGCTTAATGAGGATCTACTCTACAAAAACATTAAAGATTAATAATACGAATGCGCCAAAACACCGAAAAAATAACTAGTCACTTTGAAACGATGTTCGTAAAATGGACAACGATCTTGGCATCTAAATACGACTAACTACGCAAATGAGAATTGCAAAAATCTGCTCTCGGAACTTACCAAAGTAGTTGTCGTTAGCTATACGCACAAGCACGGAAATATTCATTCAATCAATTTATCAATCACCAATTGTGTAGGCATCCCCAATGATTGTAGTTTTTTGTTTGCGATTTTTGTTTTTCATTGTTTTCGTAAATTCATTTTTTTTAATTTTGTGTGAGCGCATTTGTGTGCGTGTGTTTTTGAGAAGAAGGAACAGGACAAAGATATGATGAGTTGTATACATTGTCGTTTCAATAAGCGTACTTGTAACTACTTGTTCAATACAAAAAATTTAAAAGTTCGGTTAATTGGTGGTCGATGATGCAACGTTGAACGTTGACTCGTTAGACTGAGCGCCCAGTGGGGACAATTCAATTGTTGGTCTGGGATGTTGGCTTATACGATTACGGTTATTAATTGGTGTTTAATGTATTTACATATGACATAAATAAATCCATACAGAAATGTGTCTTGATACCTACCAGAAGAAGCATATTCCCCAGGATGCACCCAGCTTCCTGTGGCGCGAAGCGGCGTAACACAGGCGGCGTCAGAGCAACACACAGGACATGAAGGGCGAGCAAAGCGTCCGAGTTTTGTTATCACGTTTTGGGTGTGTAGGCGTGTCACACACAGTGTTAGTGGCGTACACGCGCCATTGCAAAAGAATCACAAGAATCAAAAAAGAAAACAACAAATGCAAACATTAAAGTAATCGCGAAACATTATTAAACCTTAGTGATGTTGATGTGTATGTAATGATTGATTTAATTGCATTGACCAATGTGATGTGTGATGCAATCACAGTAAATAGCTATGTTCTTGTAAATCGATTTCAAAATTAAATTAACAAAGTGCTTCACAATGACTCTACAGCAGAATGGACTCAGTGGACAAGGCGATGCCTATTATTTGCTATATGATTCTATAGTACAACCGAACAAATGAATGCACCCACATACCTGTAACAACTTCATGCTCTTCGCTCTCTTCATTATCCTGAAAGGATAACTCTTGATACAAAGTGTTTGCAGAGCGTTGCTCCTTTTTGGTTGTTGAACGCCCAACTTCACATTTCACAGTTCATAATTATTGTCGGTTTTTGTTGACAATCAACCGATGAATGTTCGTTTGTTTATGTGACGATAACGAGAGCGTTTTTGTATGTTCATTTGCAAAGAGGCAATTTTGTGTGTAGAAGTGTGTGTGTGTTGGTGAGTGGATTTTGGTTAACACAAAGACAGGATACAAGGAATCGAATCGGTCAAACATTAATGTGATGCATACAAAGTGAGGAGAATTGGAGAAAAATTAGATTAGAAAAAATTAAAAAAATATTATTAGTAAAACCTTCGAAGTGTTAATTGAGGGTTTTAATAATATTTCCGTTAATCAATCAATTACATAATAAATTACAACTGGAATGCACATAACTCACCACTGGTCGGCACATTTGGCACAACGGGACTGGCATCGCTTTGTGGCGAGGTTGCTTGATTCTGCTGCTGCAACGTGTCCGTCTCAGCAGCGCGTTCCATTGTCTGCAGACTGTCCAATTCATTTTGCAGCGATGGTGGACCAGAGTCATCAGAATTGCTACCAACACTACATATGGTTTCGGTATCTAGCATGGCCGAATTTTCCAAAGAAGCAAAGCCATACGACATAGGTCCGGATGATCTGCAAAATCGAAAATATTACTTAACACACTCTCAAATGTTAGGTTTTTTCTTTATATAATATTCTACATAAAAAGCTGCAAATTAATCGATAAAATTTAAATGCGATTTGCACTGAGACAAAATCGTGCTTAAACGAAATTAAACAAAGCGCGACATTACCGAGCAATGGGATTTAACCTGGCTCTGTTCACTTCCAGCCGCTCGGAGGCGGAGCTCATTTGTGAATGCGTTGAGCCCATCAACATTTTGGTACGCTCCATGTAATCGACATGATTCTTGAACAGCTCCGTGTAGCGCTCGTGCAGCTTGTTGTACTCCTGCGATGAAAGAATGTTGAGCCAAAAACAAAAGTAACCGAACAAAGCCAAGCACATTACCTTTTTCAACTCGGTCTCGCGCTCCTCCAAACGACTAGCATGCTCCAAGCTGTTTTTATGCTTCAACTCCAGCATGCGTACTATGCTTTCCAATGACTCTAAACGGCTGGCAAGGTCTTTGTTCTCCTGCTCTGCCAAGTCTTCGGCTTCAAGCAACTGTGAAAAAACATAACAAGTTCGAATTCAAACACTCGAGTTGCTGTTTATGGAAAACCATGAAATCGTTACCTTCTGCTCGGCCTGCTTGCGTGCGCTTTTCTCGCGCTCATACTGCGTCACGAGCTGTTCATTGTCCTCGCGCAGCAGCTCCAGCTCCACATCCTGCTCCTGGTTTATGCGATACGAGGCATCAAGGCATTCCAGCACATTTACCAGCAGTGGCATTAGATTCTTTACAACGTCCTCATCATAGCGATTTATCATGCGCTCGAATTCCTGATAAATGCTGCCGGCCAATTGTTGCACCTGATGAGGAATGCCAAACGGATTTTGTGATTAAATATTGAGAAATCCGCAAAATGGTTTAAAATCATTGTGCAGTGCTTTTAATACAAAGTGAAATGTGAATATTTACATAGAAATTTTAGATGAAATTTGTATACATTTTTAATTTCGAGGAACATGGTGCTGAATGACATGGATTAATTAAGCGAAGCGGCATTAATTGAATTCCTAAGTTTTAAATCTCTAATTAGTAATTCGCTCAATTGAAGTAATCAAAACTCTGATTTAATTACGGATAAAATTGATCCAGTAAATTGTGTTCAATTATATCATTAATTGATTATTAATTTTTCAATTCAACTCTTTAACTATCTTTCAACATATACAAAACAATTACAGTTAGTTAGACGTGGATTGATTAAGCGAAGCGGCATTAATTGATTAACTGAAGGCCTGATTTTAAATCTCTAATTAGTAATTCGCTCAATTGAAGTAATCAAAACTCTGATTTAATTACGGATAAAATTGATCTAGTAAATTGTGTTCAATTATATCATTAATTGATTAGTCATTTTTAAATTCAACTCTAATGGACCGATTTCTAGTTGGTTAACTTTTAAACGGGGCGTGATTTCTAAATCCCTTCGAATAGTTTTTAAAATTATTCTTTACAAATCAATAGATAATTTTATTGAACAAAAATGAATGTACTACCTTTCTTAATATTAGAATGAATCATTAATTTACTCATTTTAACGAGTCTGAACTGAGTTATAATTTTTATTAATAACCAAATCTTTCCTAATCATAGTTCAATCTAGCAATTAAATGTGTTTATACGTAATCAACTGTCAGGTGTTTGATTTTCGCAATTATGACGCTTCAATAAAATTAATCAATCAACAACCAACAGGAAGAATTTTGCGTAAACAGCTCTTCGGTGCGCCATAACAGAAGTTAATGTCCATAAACTTTAAAACCAGATATGTATGTTCATACTTTATACACATTCGTTGCAAGTCCCCGACGACCACTTTCCGCTGAAATGATTCACAAGAGACGCTCCATGAATGGGGCCGCTCCATCGTCTACTATGTATTTACATACATTCACACATGTGCGTATATCTGGCACTTGTCTGTGTCAATACCCCGTATTGACGTATCACTGCCTCCGTCGTCGTCGTCGTTCACACTTGGCGTGAAGAAATGGCAGATAGCACAGATATTGCATTTCGTGGAAGTCAAGCAAAGCGCAAACGATTTGCTGTTGGTTTTTTTATTGTCAGCGCACAGTTATGAATGAAGCTAAAGATATTGGCCGCAGTCGCCAGGCATGCCGGGCATGATTCATGAGGCGTGACAGGCCAAGTGTTGAAATGCAAGTGCGGAATGGGAAAATGCTGATACATATTGAATGAAGAAATGATATGGGCTCCAAAGTGGCCAACACAAAATGAATGCTTCGACAGCGCGAGGCGCTTCAGTCATAGAGATGTTTCTGTTGCCGCAGCTCAACACATGACCTTGCATGGACGCACTACGCGATGGCACATGTACTCGCATTGACGAACCAACTGACGAAAAACTATGCGCCGTGTTATAAGTCACACCGTACGATGTAGTGACGAACTTTGGCAAATAAGCGTTGCTTCATTCAAACTATCACACTCAGTCTAAGCGACGACTCGGCGCAGAGTTCAGAGTTGGAGCTAAAAACTGTGACAGCTTAACAGGTCAATGAGGTGTCTGAAAGTGTGTTAAGTGGTCGGCACATGAGTAGTTAAGTGTAGTTCGTTGTTGTCAGGCATTAATTAAGCCGAATGGTGGATGGGTTTATTTACATAATACATAAATGGTAATAGGGCAAGGAACTATAAACTAGATAAAACATATTTCAAACATCAAACAAAAACCAAAACAGATAATTAAAGCATGTAAACAGCGGTCAAAAAAAGATTTACTAAATTTACTAAAGCAACAACAATTAGCAATGCAACAGTACAAGCACCAAATATAAGCGGAAAAGGAAAACAAAACACCGACCATACAACAATAACAAATAAAAAAACAAAAGCATTACACAAACAAAACATAGAATGAAATGCTATAAATTTGTATACAAACAAAACTGCCACAATTGAAAACAATAAGAGAAAACTCAAAAAACTCACGATGCTCACAACCTGTTCATTCTGAAAAAGAAGAAAAAAAGAAAACAAAATGATAATAATAAAACGAAAACCATGTGAAATGTGTTTAAATTTTGCGTAATTTTGGTAAAAAAAAAACCAAAGCCGGACAACCCATACCACACTGATGGACGCTGACAATCTGGCTACGGTGATGCAGCATATTTGGGCACTGATACATTGTATGTATTATGTGTGTCAATATTTGCGGCTGTAATAGCAACAAAATGACCGAACTGCAACGGCCAGAAAAGTCAACACTCAATAAAGAAATAAAATCATTTAACTTAAGTGCAAGACAACTGCTCGGCAAAAGATAAAAGTCCGGGACACAAACTAGAAATTGCAGATTTGTTGCAAAGAACAAAAATCATCGTCGTTCAAGCAGCAAAATTAGCACCATTAAAAAAATTTGAAGTAGACTTTCAGAGAAAAAACCTATCGGTTTTGGGTAACTTTGGACGCTTATTCTGGATCCACAGACCGCGATATTTTAATTAGTTATGATTTTCTACGGTTTATGAATAATACCTTTTTGGAAAAATTTACACATAAGACTTGAAGTACATTGGAACGGAGTCATTTGTATCATTGGTGATTCGTTACATTCGAAAATCGTTAAAATACTAAAAAGTGAACTATGTAGTAGCCAAAAGCCATTTTACTGGGTTTCCTTGTAAGTACCCAAGCAAATAAATGAACCCCATAGGTTTTTAAAAATTCTTGCGGCTTAAATTCTTCATTAAAAAAAAATTTCAATTATAAATGATTACACAGCACAACAAAAAACACTTTTTTCTGTGGCATGGAGTTTTTCTACTGTTTCTTACTAATTTGGGTGCGCTGATTTCGAATCTATCCTCAGATTTTTTCTAGCAGCTCTAGTTAGTGAGATATAGGTACCGTGTCATTTTTTCAGTTTTTCCTCTACTTTTTCCATATTTTTGATCGTAATTTCTAAACCAAAAAACCGATTGACATGATTTTCACCTTATCGCATTAACAAGACCGCACGGCTTCTTTTCCGATGCAACTTATTTTTATAAGTTTTAAAATTCCGCGGTAATTGGACCTAAATGTCGGAAAATATGGAATTTTATGGCATTTTCTTTGATGGTCAAAAACATACACATTTTTTGTAAATCAATTAACGAGTTAGGTGTATAAGAAAGCCGACACATCAAGCAATACAAAACAGCCAAATGATTTGGCGGAATACACATTCGCATCGAAATAATAGCAAAAATGTACCATAGTCATTTTCAGTCTTTTTCCTTAAAAAATTAGGGGCCTCAAAATATGCTCTTTTATATGTTCCATTTATAGTCTGAAATACAAGCAAAAAACAAATATTTTTGAATTGCTCGAAACAAAAAAAAAATTAAAAACTTTGCATATTTTGAGGCTCTTAATTTTTTAAGGAAAAATACTGAAAATGACTATGGTACATTTTTCCTATTATTTCGATGCGAATGTATATTCCGCCAAATTATTTGGCTGTGATGTATTGCTTGATGTTTCTTCTTAAGATATTCATATACTTCGTAACTTGATTTATGAAACATCTGTACAATTTTCGCCATCAGAAACAACGCCTTGAAATTCAATATTTTCCTACTTTGAAACCATATTACAACGCCAATTTAGAACGCATAAAATTGATTGATGTCAGAAAAGATGGCGTGAGATGTTGTTAGTGCAACTATATAAAAATCATGTCGATAGGATTATTGGTTCGGAAATTACAGTCGAAAATGTGAAAAAATTCGAAAAAGTGGCACGCCCATTTTTTGCGAAAACTAGAGCTGTTACATAAAAACTGAGTATGGTTTTGAAAACAGCGTGAAAAAACGATTCAGATTCATGTAAAAATCTCCATGTAACAGACATGCTGTTGTGCAGTGTTATTTTTAAATTAATTTTATGGTATTTAACAAACGATTCAAGTTGATTTTGATAACTTCGGTAATGGCCAAAATTGTAGACAATTATTCAAAAATTTCTTATGCATGGCTTAACTAAGACTTTTTTACAAATTTAAATTAAAACTGAAACGCGGTTTTCCACAAACATTTTTTTTAAATACTCTCACTGATTTCACTGCTATTCAACTCGTTTGCCTAACAAAACGCAATAAGAATTATTGTTTTTCTAGCAAAATGTAACTGGCCGAAATTCAATTTAATAATCAACTATCGATATCAACATTAAGTAGAAAATAATTAATTTTTTATAGATACTAAAATAGTCATATTTAGCGTCCAATAACCATAAGCGAAATAAACGAATAAGCAAAGAATAATGAATTGTAAACAAAAAGTGGACAAAAAATCAATGAACATTTAGCGTTGTTAACATTTTGACGTAAAACCTAATTTTCCTAACCCGATTTTTCACTAATAGAATGGTTAGTACTAACTTTAACGAAATATTGCAATATTTCAATTACATTATTAATCCAACTCATATTAATTTATAATTACAACGTTTCTATTCTACAAGTGTTATCATTAGTTGTTAGTCTGACCTTTTGCCCGACTCTGACTTAAGAAGGTTAATAATAATTGTCTATTAATATTTTTGTCTGCTTACAACTGTCCGGTGATATCAGCTTACAAAGCAATTACATATGTAAAAAAATGTTTCACGTATTCAAACCAAACTTGAGAGTTAGAGTAAAAGATTGCTCAATATGTCTCACCAGGTGAAATTAAAAATACATTTTGGAATTCAATTTAGTTTAATGCGACACTAAGTACAAAATTGTTTTTGTCTGTGCAGTTTCCTATCATTATAAACGAATTTAAATACTTATAGGTATTCAATTCAAAAAAGAGTTATACACAGTAAGCAAATCAACATTTTCAGCCAGCTACCACTTAGCAAGTCAACAGCTCCGGATGCATTTAAAGGAATATAAACATTAACCGAACTCCCAACAAGTACAACAGAAATTAAACAACATTTACTTAAGGTTATGACATAATTTTCGTTTGGCTCCTTATCGAAGAGCCCGTTTTACAAAACTCTAAATGGCACAAATGCAAAGTGAATTACAGCCGAAACTGGTTTCTGTTAATGAGGCTGAAATCGGAATTGAACCGCAACTTCGAACGGCAGCGTGCTTCTTGCTGGTGTTTGTCTGGGCCAATGTTTGAGCACACACGCTGACGTTATGGTATGAAGTCATTTATTTATTTGTCATTGAGCGTACAAAGCTTATCAGCAAGCACAAATATTTGATTTGTCAGCGGCTGTAAGCCAAAAAACTCACGCGACTTTTCTCCGGCAACGTGTTGCACAGTGCTTACTTGAGCCTTTTAAATCAGTGATTATACTCGCTGTTTTAAATGAAATAGAAATTTGTAGAGTGTGACAACTAAATGCAAAACTCAATGCGGGGCAGCGCAGACATAAAACTCAATTACAAGAGCCTGACGCTGCTGTTGTTTTTGCTGCTGCTGCTGCTGGTGCTGGCTGATGTAATGCGAAATCAATAAAAAGCCACTTTGTGGGCATTTCCTGGCGCTACCCTTTCTTGCTTCATACAAAAAACCTACAATGGGGGCAATGAAATCAGTTAAAGAACAGAGCAAACGGCAATACCGTTTGTGGCAAGTTCTCGTTAAAGCCGACACATATGGGAGGAGTCCTGGTTCGAGTAAAAATAATTTAAAATTGATTATGGAAGGGCGCGAACTAAATGCAACGAGGCAGTGCACAAAGCAAAAAAGAGACGAATGGAACGTATGGAGTGCTCGGGACAACGAAAGGATGAAAACCGAGTGAGGAGTGGAAAGAACGCCGACACTGACCAAGGAAGTGGCAAATCGCTAAGCAAATGTCTTGATCGTATCGATTTTTACGCGAAAGCAAAACAATTTCAACTGCCAAAGTGAATGTCAATGACCAGTTTATGTGTGTTGCCATTTGCTGTGACCGCTTTCCAAATTCCTATTTTCTTTCATAAAGAAATGACCATAAAGAAATTATATCAGTATTTCTGCTGTAATGCAGTGCCAAGCAGCTACGAAGCGGAGTGCGGCCAAGATGGCAACTAAAATGCCCTACACGCTGAAATGTGGAGCTGGGAAACTAAACATTGTGAGATCGAATAAATATTAGTTAAAAATTAGTTTATACGAAAAACACGTTCAATTGCAATCAATTATATCATTTTGAGGTATTCCTGACTTGTGTGGACTGATGCACTTAACTCTATGTCTACCACACACCTATTTTATGGCAATATCCGCTGCTAAAAAAAGACTAGTGCACGCGACAAGACGCGGCAGTACGGAATAATTAATGGACAATGTGATATTGAGCAGTGGCTTTCTGGCTTTTCTTTTATTATCATGTCCAACATCTCAAATTATTGTTACTCGCTTTATGATTATTATTATTGTTGCGATTGTGCCTGGTTTGGCTGCTTTTATGCTGTGATGAGAAATTGTCAGCCGTCTGTAGCTACACTTCCGCAAAAGCGCGGAATGCCGCGAAAACCGCTGGCAGGTAGCGCAGTGAAGCCAAATGATAAAATTCAACAGAAAGTATTTAAAAATAAATTTTTACGAATTTAACCAAATAAGACAACAATTGGCCTGGCTCCGGACTTATCTGCGAGCCTATTAAATGGGTTAGCCTTATAGGCCACACCAATTAGGGGTATTCATGAACTGCGTGGCATGCAGTCAGCCAGCCAGCCCACTCGCAAAGCTACAATGGGTGGTATTGATGGTTGCTGTTGTTGGTACGGCACAATTCTAACAATTACTGGACACCACAAAGCAGATCACAAGCTCAAGTGTGGGCGTGTTAGCGACTAAGCGTCAAGGCTGCTTCACGTACCTTCTCCGACATGACCATATTGTTGTCCTCGGTGCCGTAGACCGTCTCAGCGCCGGGCTGTGGTCCACGATTATTGAGCATTGTGTCGTCGTTGTCCATTCTTGTTTGTCTCGTGTGGCCCTATGGCACTAATAAATTACAAACACTTTCTTGTTGAGTGCGGAACTAGGGAATTCCTTGAAAAAGCTGCTGCACACGATGACAAGCGCACTCCGGCACGTTTTGGCTGGCTGTGTGATTGAGCGGGGGTGTGCTGTGAGCGTGCTTTGGGCGTTGTTGTTTTAGTTGCTGGTTATGGGTGGTGGGTGGGGGAGAGCCACGTAGGGCGCTAGACGTTTGCCTCAGCTCGTCGTGTGCAGCACTCTTTCTGTGCGTACCGTGCCTGAGGCCCGCCGCCCACGGTCGAGCTTGGCGCTGTGCGCACTGTATTTCTCGCTATTTGCGTATTGCTTCCAATTAAATGAATTTCATTGCATTTTCATGATTTTTTCGCATATCACTCTATGTTTTGCTCACTTTCGGTTTTTCGATTTTCTATTCTTTTTTTTTTTGCTTTTCGCTTTTACACCAATTCTGCTCGATTTCTGCTGACGAATGAATTTGGGTAGCAATTTTTTCCAACCCTCCCTGCCTTTGCTTTATACTTCTTGTATCGTTCATACAATTCACTGACTAGAATTTTTTCCACCACTTTTCCAACTCATTTTGCACACCAATTCACCGCACATTTGTCTGAGTTATCTCTTCGCTGCGATATTGCAGCATTTAACTTTTTAAATTTCACTTTTCCGCACTTAATTGCAACTTATTTCGCAGCAGTTGTGTAAAACGTTGAGACGTGAAAACTTCTGCAGCAGAAAATTCGTCTTATTTTCGTCTGTCATGCGCTGACATTCGCATGTGGGGAACAGTGCTGCTTGTTTTTACGAAGTTAACATAAAGGGAGAAAAACACGAAATCTGCAACGTTACATTGTTAACGGTAGCATGAAACTGTCTTCAATAACTGTTGTGTTCTGTTCCTGTACTAAAAACTTATACCATTCTTGTTGGTAGAATTTCGGCAATTTTTATCTTCCCATTTATAAAAATTTTTCAACCATTCTTCGTAAATTCAATGTACTCTTTGATTTGCTTCATTGCGCTATCGACTTTTATTGGTTTTAATTCAAAATATGAATATTAAATATGTTTAGAGTTTATCAGTTATATATTTCGGTTTTGAATAATATTTATCTTTATGTGATCTTAGATGGATCGAAACCATATCCATCCAGCAGGTCGTCATCAGCGTTGTCACCCTCTTCCAAATGAGATAACACATGCTCTACAAAAACAGACGAACATAGAAGTTACTTAACTTTACCTTGAAATCGTATCTAGCTTAACTTCAAATATAGCTCAAAAGTAAACTACATTTCATGACACAGAAATTTTAATTAGTACTTCAGTAATGTGTGTTACTTACTGCCCAGATTGGATCGATACAAAAATGTTTCATTGCAGAAACTGCATTTGAAATGCTGCTGCTCGTCCTCTACGTGATGCTGTTGTTCGTGCAACAGTTGCAATTGCTTCTTTTGAAATGACTTATCACAATATTGGCATTTAAATACTTTAGTAGCTGCAAATTGCAAAAAAGATTAATATTCAGCTTAGTTTTCAATAAAACGAAATAATATTAATAAACTTCGAAACGTTACATTGCGCATGTGCTTTAAGCACAGTTTTTCGCTCAGTCTCCAGTCCGTATACCGACTGGCTGCAGTAGTTTGCGTGGCTCAGCTGATGCAGATCGTAGTGCGCCTTCTGCGTGAACTTCTGGCCACACAGCTCACAATGAAAGAAGGGCTTTTGACTGCCGCCATTGCCACCGCCAGTATGACGTGCGCGATAGTGTAGTCTAAGACTGGAGCTTTGTGTAAAGCCTGCAAAATATGGCATAGCAAAGCAATATATTTCTGCTCGAGAAGTAATCGCGGCTACCGCACATACCTTTTTGACAAATTTTGCATTTGAATGGCCTTGGATCTTCGTGCGTTAACATGTGCTCTCGGCAAGCAGTCTGCTGTCTATACGCTATTATTAATTACAATCAATTTATTAATAACAATCAAACCCATGATGATCGCTAATGACTAATCGCAACGCAATTTGCTTACATTTTCCACAAACATCACAACTAAACGGCTGCTCCTTGGTGTGTGTACGCTCGTGATTGATCAGATGCACCTTCTGGTGGAAGGACTTTTCACAAAACTGACACTGGAACCGCTTCTCGCCGTGTTGCCGCACATGATATTGGAAGCGTATCTGTGTGTAATTCTCGAATTTTTCGTGGCAAATGTGGCATGTGTAGGTCGAGGTCAGATGGAAATTTTTAGTGTGACGCTGCAGGTGCAGCTGGCTGCGAAAATACTTGCTGCATTGGCCGCACTTAATCGAGTCGCGCCGATTGTGTTTGAGCTTGTGCTGCGATAACAGGAAATTCGACTTGAACGCACTTGAGCAGATGTTGCAAGTGTACGGCTTCTCCTGAGGATGCATGCGTAAATGGTGTTCCTTCAGCAGGAACCGTTTCGGAAAGATGGCATAGCAAATCTTGCACTGCAGTGGGTTGCGAGAATCAAAACCTGCAGCATAATCTCGAGCATAAACGTTCGATTCGGTTTCAGTGTCTGTGCCGCCATCGTCATCCATGTCGTCATCGCTGGCAAAGTGAAAGGGATGTAGAATCTCCTCATCTTCCTCTTTAATCTCCGCCTCTGGCTGCAATTCCAACTCTGACTCCGCCTTCAGATACTCCATCGTCTCCATGTCGATTGGTTCTGTTTTGATTTCTTCGAAGAGTGGCGGTGGTGTGCCCAGCGAGCTCTCCGCATAAACCGCGTCGTGACATCGTGGGCTCTGCTGGCTGCGAACGCTGCGCGGACTGCTAACAGGCGAAACCTGCTGCTGACGCTCCGGCGTTTCGGGCACTTCCTCCACCAGATCTTCCGGATTGAAGGAAGACGGTGCTGGTGATGCTCGCGGCTCACTTTTCACTGATTCACTTTTGGGCGACAGCCGGCCCAAGCTGCCCGACTCAAGCAACGTGTCCACGTGGTTGATGTATGACTGCAGCAGCTTTTGGGTATCCAGGCACAGACTGCGAAAGTGTTTAACACTGCGAAAACGATCCAGGCAGTCCCGGCAAATTTGCTGCGGCAGCCCATCGCAAGGGGCAATCTATGTGAGAGGAAAAAACTGGACAGTGGTGGAGACTACAATTTACCACATACGGCAACAAATTTACGTTCAGCTTCCACACGAGCAACTCTTCGTAAACATCCTTTAGCTCCTCGCTGGGCTGTTGTTCGAACACTGGCGGCTTCTCGTCGCGTTCGCCATCGGGCGACACCACCTCGGCGAAAATGCGCTGGAACTGCATCTGCCCATCGCCGCTATCGATGCGGCTGCACGTGCGACATATGCTCTCCAGGAACGTCTTCAGATCATTGCATATGTCGGACACCGAAAGCGACATTATCTCAAAGCATTTCACACAAAAATTCCAACGAATTTGGCTCACTCCTTGCTGTTGTTGCTCAAGTTTTGTCAACCCTTTCGTTAGTGATCATAGTGATGTGCTGTCAGCTTAGTATCTGTCGAGTACACGCAATTATCGATTACTCGATTGCTGTTTGGTTGCGTTAAAATCGTCAGCATTTCGAAAACCATTTACAAATCAAATCATCGTTATGAAAATTCTAATTTTCCTTAAACTCTGCTAGAAATCTATATTTAAACGGTTTGGCCTCCAACTTCTTTGAAAGAAAACCATTTTTATTTTATTCTTTTTTTAAGGTCAATATAATTCCAAAAAATTTATATCATACCTAAGTTGTATATATATATATAGCTATTATTACTTTAAAACCAATATAATTTAATAAAATATATATTATATAAATTGTAGGTATGTACATATATACTATATAGCTATATATTCGATTTTTTTTTAAGTAAATAACAAGATCAACAGTTAATATTCGAGGCAATATTAAAGCTTTACATTCCAATGTAGCCACATATTTCGTCATCATTTATGCCCGTCACCAGATGCGCCTCCGATAGGAGGCCAGCCTTGTAAGTTTTAGTCTCCTTCGCCAAATCCCACCCGGCAATAGGGCCTTGTTTTGCGTTTTGCTTAATGAAATCCACCACCGTGTGCTCGTCCATTACAGACATCTCCAAGCTTTTACCCCAAGCCAACAGCGCCAATGGCCGTTCAGCACTCAACGCCTGCGATGGCGTAATAATGTGGCGGTACAAACACGCGCGCAGCGTCTTTTCCAACTGCTGCACTTGCCCCGCAAAGGCACACGGGTGATAGACCATGACAATGGCTCCTTGTGCCAACGCGTACAGGTAGCGTTGTGGCGGCAAGTACTGGTAGGTGCCATACTGTGGCGCGTACGGACGAAATGGTCCGAATGTAGGTAGTGGCTCATCGTAGCTTAGTGTTTCGTTAAGGCATTTCACAGGTGGCACATAGGCTGGCGGAATAAAGCGTTCAACAACTAAGGCTTCTATGTTCATATTGGGCGAGAACTCAGTACGATTGCTCAGACACAAGTACTTGTACGACTGACCCAAATTACTAGGATCGAAGTCAACTTCGATGAGATTCTGCAAAGAGGCGAATATAACGTTGGCATTTATAATGTTTACCATGCTGAGCACGCGCTTACCTTGCCATCGTCACAGGTATTGACGTGCTCTTCAGCGCTTTTGTGGACAGCTAACTCTTCGGGGCTATTGAGTCCAGGCGGATGGGGGAACCACTGGCCCTTCCACGAGGCAATATCGTTTCTAAAAAAATCTGGTGGATGGGGAAACCAGTTGCCTTTCCAGGAGGCCACCTCTTGCGCGGGACTGCGAGTACTCGCTCGTTTTTTCGGCCAATGCCGGGCGTCGATTTGTGAGACAAATAGCAAAAGGCAGCAGCACGAACCAGCCAAATTCAACATAATGCAATTATTCCAAAATAGTGTGCAACAACACCCAACATTTATGGGAAATTGAAAAATAAAACAAACAATAAACGTGCAAATGTGCTGAGAAAAGCAAAATATTAAAAAAGAATACGTCATTAGCAGCATTATCGCTGTCATTAGTGTGACATTTAACGTTACAGCTGTCAGCAGATGTTCTGAGAGAAGGGTTGCCAGGAACACACAAATGGTTCATTCTGGAAAATATGTTGTAAAATTAAGAATGTATGTAAAATATGTCTAGAAAAGTTTCTGCAGCAAAGTATTTGAATTTTTTATAAAATACTTCAACCTGCAGATCTGCCACCCTAAAAAATTTATACAAAATGTTTTATCACGCCATGAAAATTTACTATTGCTTTTTTCAAATTCAAAGCTGTCATGTAAATAATGTATGAACCAAGGCGAATTAATACAGGTGACCTCGTTGAAACAGCTGATTTCCTTTTTTTTTAATGTTGGAAGAGATCTAGATTGTCAAAATGGTTGTTTTTGGTTGGTTGATTTCCGATGGCTTGATTTTGATTGGCTGATTTTGGCAATCATGTTGCACAAACCTAACAACAAATACATGGGAATTTTGTTGTTGCCTTAACGCATTATTAATTCGCCTAGGTATGAACACATCCGAGTGTTGAGTGGTTTTCTTTCCGCAGGAAACCTTAAAAGTACTCTGGAAACACATTCTTTACTTACATTTAATGTGAAAACTATGTATTGTTATAAAAACTAGATGTTTCCTGTACACCCAAAGGATGATATCATGCTTCCAGTAACCTTGCGAATAGACGTCTGTGCATTATCGGTTTATTAAACAAAGTTTTTATTACATGCAGACTCAAAGGTTAAGACATATACATATGTGTTCATACAAAGTTCGTATCAATCCGAAAACCTATATCAAACTTATACAAATACCAGTAGTTTAAGTGCTTGGACTTAAATTGAATAAAATGCGCATTTTGGCAATAAAAAATCTGATTGACTTCGGGCAGATACGTTTCTAACAATTAAGACTGTTGCACACAATGCATTTTTGGTTAATAACAATACATACTATATAGAGGGAATATCTCATATAAATGTTTACAAATGTATAAGTAGAAATATATAAATGTAGGTATGCGTATAAAGGTTTTTCAAACACTTTTGGTGTCAGCCCGTTGCTGCTGTCTATGGCTTCAACATCAATGAACGTCGCAGTTTTTCTCTTCTCCCCCCGCGTTGTATGACACACACACACTTTTAAAGCTGAAACACTGTACGGCTGGGTAATTGAACGCAATTTGCGGTTTAATCCGTTTGCCACTATTGGGCGAAATTTTAATTGTTTTAGTTGTGTATTAAGATGTGCAAAATAAGAAAAGTACACACCTTCAGCGCTGGCCCGCTGGCGCCGGTGCGCGCTGCTTCTTGTTCCCGTCTCTCCAACTCTTCGGCACGCAGCTGTTGGCGGCGCACACTGTCGGGATTCTTGATGCCACGGTGATCGTTTTCCTGACGGCGACGTTCAGCTGCCTCCAACTGTTGACGGCGCCGTGTTTCCTGAATGTGAGCGATATTGCGTCAAAAGTGTGTTTTTTTACATAAAGGAGGAAGCACTCATTCGCTTGAAATATTTTGGAACCTGTGGAGCTGCTTTAGACTTACCGGTGAGGGCATAAGATTTGTGGACTCGCCACCGTCGCCACAACATGATGAGCAAAGAGAACCCATTGTTAACTTTTTATCTGTAGTAAATTCAACACGATTTAATCTAATTTTCTAGCAAAAGCGCAAATCGAAATAGTTTTTCGACGCTTTATTGCAATATTATTGGTAACCAGTTGTTTTCTTCGTGCTTACATCTGTCGAAGTCAGCTGTTGGCGTATAAAAGAAAATAACGTAAAAGGGCATGTGCCCACCGGAGAAGCAATAAAATGTCATTTTTGGTAACTTTTCAAAGAGTAAACTTATATTTTACATTTAGGAAATTGGATCATTTGGTGAAAAGTGTTATTATATAATATCGAAACGCTTTTAAATTACCAATCAGCACCACACTTTTAGCGGAGTGCATAACATAACATCTCTGCTGCGCTCAATGTGACAGTTTGACAGTTCTTTTTCACTGGGCTGAAAATGCCGCAAATTCGTTGAGGAGGATTGTTGTTGTTTGGTTTTTGTTTTCTCATTTCAATTAACACACCAGCCCCACACAACAACACCACAAAGAGGCGAAGCAAACGAGACAAAAACTTCTCAGGCACGGCAGGTTCTTGGTGATTTTTATCAAAGACGTATTTGTTTCTGTGCGCAACGGCCGTTTGCTTTTTATCTTTCCGCAACGCACAATCTAGCGTATTATCAGCAGCTAAACAGCAGAAGTGCGATATTTTGTTGTGTCAGTGCCACCCAGCAAGACTTGAGCAGAAATGTTGAATATTCCCAATGACAGCCAGGTGAGTGGAGCACAGTGCAATAATTTCGCGGAAACTGGGTGGTTCGCTAGCAAGCGCGTTACTGCAGCACCTGCTGCAGCAGTTGTTGGGGGGCAATGCCCTTCTTGGCAGTGCAAGCGCAAAATATCTGACCTATTGCGGCAATATCGCATTTGACGTGCCAAGTGCCAAGGGAGGAGAGCATAGCGCCCAGTAGAAGCGCAATGTGTTAAAGTAACCTTCAATTGACCTCGAGCGAGCACGCTTGTCAACTGTTCGGCTTGTCGTGCCGTGCTGCAGAGAGTCTGGCTGTGCCGGCTGGCCAAGTGTCGGTACAATTAGTATTGATACATTGTCGGCTGGGTTGCTGCTGGTTACCGAGGGGGAAAACGGGAATTGTTTAGTGCAAAATGTTTTATTTGCATTAATTGGTTTTTATTTTTATTAAACAATTTTCAAACAGCTCACAAATAGTTTTTTGGGAGAATTTTTTTATTTGCCGGAATAAAGAGTGCCCATTGCGTTTTGGCACAGCTTGTGGAACGTAGAACCGTTGGTTTATTCGAAATTTAGCTATTTTTAGAATATTTGCCTTTTCTTACGTTGACTCCTCTCTGCTGTCGTTTTTATATTTGTACACATGCTGCTTTCGTTTGTTTATTATTTATGCGCTGTGCAAAATACACAATAGAACCTATACATAGTTTTATGACTGCAAAGTCACAAGACGGTGGCGTTATGCTGTTATGCTCCTTAAAAATCAAAACAACAACACTCACTCTGCTGACATGTGTTTTGGGGTATTGAGTGTTGTGGCTGTGCATTCCATTGACACAATGGACAGGTTTCAAATCAGTTGCCACGCACTGCCATTGAGAATTCTACAAATTTAAACTAAATGGATAGAAATCATTCAAAATACTTTTGATAAAAATATACACAAAATAACTCACACATTGTTTACAAGAGCTGTGTTTATAAGATGTGTTGTACATCATTCCTGATTGTCAACACCATACAATTTAGTTAATTGCTTGTCATTGAGTCAGCCATTTTTGCAGCAAATGCAACCAATAATTTCACTTTTAGTTTATACAATTCACCACAAATCGTAGTAGGTACAAGGTTTTTCTAACGGAGCCCCTACGCATGCGTTGCTGAAGAAAATTGGTGACCAAAAATTTTTATGGAATAAGCTCAAACCATTAAAAAATTCATGCAGTCGGGTTGCAATCAAAGAAAGTCACTGAATTCATAACCGAAATTGAAATTCTAAATTACGTTTTGTAAAAATAATGTAATAAATTACGTTTTTTCCCCAAGTTTTCGTGAAATTGAGGCAAAAACATGAAATGCCAAAATAATATCTTCAATAAAAACTTGAAAAAATAACCTAATTTGTGTAATAATATGAAAAGCATGCAATTAAGCATGGTTTGGGTCTAAATTCAGTAAACACATTTATCTAGTTCTTAACAATGAATTGGAAATTATGTCCATATGTATATTAAAAAAATTATTGTATGTCTATCCACATACAGTACTTTTCGTTTATAACGAACCCGTTTAAAACGATTTTCCGTCTAAAACGAACCAATTTCAAAAGTACGCGCTTTATGATTTCGCTTATTACGGACCCCTTTTAAAGCGAACTTTCGGTTAAAACGAACCATTTTGCCCAGTCCATCGAAGTTCGCTTTAAGCGAAAAGTACTGTATATCATAATTTTAAATCGATAAAATAAGTTTTCAATGAACTTTTCTCATTTCTAATTGAACGTTTTTGGTCAAATTGTAGCATTTGGACAAATATTTTTCTTTTCTATTCTCTTGTATAATTAGTTTACTAAAATTGTCCATTTAGTTTACTCAAATTTTCCATTGTGTAATAATTGTCAACACATTTCTATTCCATTTTCTTAAGCGTTATCTCTTGCATTGAAAGCGGTTTAACTCGATTTTAAATTTACTTGTAAAATTAAATATTCCTGTAGATTTTATTTACTTAAAATATTGACACAGCTGTAATACAACTAAATCGACTAAACCTAGTCGATGAAAGAGTTGAGTTAACTACCAAAATTGTTTGCACTTCTTCTATGTATTAGCAGCTTAAAATACGACACATTACAGGCTTTTTATGCTGCTTTTATGTAACATTAAAAAATGTTCTTGCATGAACGCGTGAAGGGCGTCGTGACAGCGGAATATGCCCACCGCGCATGCAAAGTTCACGAAGCAGATCCAAAAGTTTCCGTACAGAGCGCGTCCGAAATAAAAAGGAAAACTACACTTGAATGCAGTGAAGCGCATTTCAGCGCTGATAACAGCATCTGCTGCGCGGCAGTGAAAATAAAAACAAACTGATAAGACGCCGAACGCCTTACCAGCACCGTGAAGCGTGGCTTTGCTCTTCGGCGAGAGCGAGCGCTGACCAAAGTTGCGCACATATTGCCGTAGCAGCAGCAAAAACATCGACATCGGCGAACGACGAGCGACGAGTGCAATTTTCAATCATTGACGGCGGGAGCTGTTGCCCACAGCCGCTTACCGCTCCAGCAGCATTACGCGACCGACTCGCCCTTGTGGCCCGCGCACTCATACGTGCCAACGTGGTGCCATCACTTGCGTCTTTGGCTAGTGGTTGGTGACTGCCTGGCGGATGGCTGTTGGCTGGCAGCGACTCTCGGCTGTGCCCCTACTGATAAGCGGCCGCAGCGCATGGCACTTGATGACGGCTTCAACGCACTAAACGCGTTCCACGTTACACGTTCTTTCTGGCGGCAGTTGTTATATTCTGCTTGTCGCTTTCCTCCATTGAGCACTCAATTCAACACAATTCCGTTCTACGCTCTCGTCGCGCGCTTGACGCCTATGCTCCGGCGCCGTCATGTCAGTCGTCGTTATCTCTCCGAGCTGGTGTATGGCGCTGTTACCACCACCAGTACTCCCACTGGCTCAACACGGTTCGCAAGCAGTTTTAGATTTGAATTTTCGAAAATAGCCAGCATTTTCAATTCAGTGTCTAGTCGCGATCGTTCAGGACAGTACCAAAAAAATCAAACAACCGAGAGCAGGGAAGTGAAATATGAGCAAAGCCTAACTAGCAGTGTTAAACAATTTCAGAACGAAGTGCTTTTTAAGAGTCAACCCATTATTGCCAATTTGCGCTGCAATTTTGCCGTTGTGATACGAAATTTTGTAATTTTTTTTTTTTATGAAAAGAAGTGAAATTTAGTCGTAGCAAAGTCGAAACTTCCACAGAAGACTGCATTCACCATGAATCCCATTGACATACTGTTGGATCGCGTAAGTTGTCATTGCTGAAAATTTTGTATTGTAGTTCTTAGCGCTCGGAGCTAAACAAAATAAGTGTGGGATAGAGTGCTGTTTTCTTAGTGTTTGCACAGCCATTGACCAGTTTGCCAATGCGAAGTATTGTTAACTTTTTTGCAAAAAAAGCTTTGATTTTTGCTTTTTAAAACATTGATAGCTGATAGTAATAAATGAATATAAATTACTTGTAAACCCGTTTGAAATTAAACCACAAACATTTTAAAATAGTCAACATAAATAACTGCAAATATTCTATTATTGTTAACAAGTACTATAAGAACATTAAGTTAAATTAATAAACCGAGATATTTTCGTTTGTTGAGCATGGTGACCAGATTTTCAATTTTATGAAGAGTGTAGTTTTACCAGTCGCCGTAGCTCAGCTGGCTAGTGCGTTGGGCCGCGAGTCAAATGCGACGCTCGAACCCAGGTTCAAGTTCCGTTGCTGCTAACACCGAAAAAAAAGAAAAACAAAAATTTTTCTTTCGGCGGCTGTCCTCTCAGCAGGAAATGGCAAACCTCTGAGAGTAAAATTGCCTATGTAAAAGCTCCCAACTCGCCGTTCGGAATCGGCATAAAACTGTAGGTCCCTTCCAATTCTGTACAAATTCGCACGCACAACACGGATGGTTGCGGGTAGCTAGGCCTTAGTCTCTTAATCGGGCTGTCGTGCCAGTCAAGAAGAAGTACTTTTACCAGAAAAATTCTCCACAATATCGGGCTCAAAAGATTGTTACACATTATAATAAATAATACATATTAATAAATAAGAGTTCTCTGAAGCAACGTTTCTCATCAGACTATTCCAGTTGAAATGACATCCTTCGACATTACTTGTAGCAACATTTTTTTTTATACACATATACAGATACGAAGACTGTTGTGCGGTATGAAAATTATTTCGTACATGAAAATAAGCAGCATAAATCAATTAACCTAGATGCCATCTCGTCGGGCTCCGACTACTTACTTAACTGGCCATAACAACCCATTACCGCGTTTCTGCCTGCCGCAAAAACTTTCCAGGCGTCTGTGCTTTGCGCGCACCTTCTCCAGTTAGTCACACGAAGAGATGATAGGACGTCCTCAACTTGGTGCTTCCATCTGAAACACGGTCTCCCTCTTCGCCGTCGACCTCCACCTGCCGCAGCGAACACCATTTTCGCCGGAGCTTTATCGTCCATACGGCAGACATGGCCAAGCCAACGCAGCCGCTGGATGTTAATACGTGCTCCGACTGGTCCATATAAAAACTGTCTGAAGAGTTAAAATCTCGGAATGAAACTTGATGAAAGTGATGGTTAGTTAGTTAACGGTGTGATGTAAATTCTCGACTGATCCCTTATTGTTCCTTAGCGTAGAATAAACTTTGGATGAGTTAAATAAGTTAACATTTATCTTGTTTTTCTCAAAAACAGTTTCATTGATAAAAAGTTCCCTCTTCCACAAATGGTTGTCCAGCCGTGCACACTATCTTAGGATTGAATTGTTTAAACCGTTTTACAAGTTATTTTTTTTATTAAGTATGAAGTGAAGCTATTGCATTTCATTTCCATCTTGTCATCTTAATTGCATTTTCATTGCAATTAATAAACTACACGTGAATAATGGGCTGCCATTTTTTTCATTACACATTGCATGCATTGCATTTTAACCATTGCAATAACGTATTGCGATAAGATAAAATGGTTAAAAATATCTTACAAAGAGTATATTTTGCGAAATGCAGAAAAGCGAAATCATTAACATACTTGAAGAATCTATTGAAACACTCAACTATGACAACAATGAATTCTAACATTTTCTGTAACACGGCGTCAAAATATTGTCGGTGTATCAATTGAATTGTGCCATTTTGCGGTTAATTAACCGTTTTCGTCATTTCTTTTCTCCTCTCTCTTTGGGTTATGCGTGATCCCTTGCTGTGGGTATGTTTGTATGGCTTTGCCCATAGCACCATGCGACACAAATCAGCTTTTAGCTTCACACAAGAAACAATTGAAAAAATCGTGAAAAAAAGAATAAAACTTTATTTTAGGAAATTAATAAAAAAGGCAAACAGATTCATCCGTCTCAGAGTAATATTGTAAATATTAAATAAGGACAAATAATAGCAAAAAAACCATTGTTTGTGAAGTCGTAATAAAGACCCGCACAACAGTGGCTTTTTATAGGCAATTCAAAGAAGGAATTTTGTATTTGGCATTAGACGGTTGAGATGTGTTGCAGATTTGTTGTAATTGCCACAGATATACCACGGCTTTCCACTCATGACTTGAGATCTCCTGGCAGTAATATATTGAATCCATTTCTTTCATCCATTCAGGCCCATGAAGTATAGTTCAGTTTAGTATAGTTTAGTATAGGACTCTTCAGAGATTTGTTCACCATAATTTTATTTTATTTACTGTAACGTGCACCGGCACCCTACAGTCGGCAATTAGCATTTTTAAAATCTTCATTAGTTAAAACAAAACCAAAGTTATAGTATTTAAATCGACCCAAACTGACTTATGAATACTTTGGATTGTAGCCACGCCCCGTTTTCGCCTCCTTTCTATTGTTCACATAAAACACATAAATGTTTAAAATTATGTTTACGTTTATGTATTTAAAAACAAACCATTTTAATAAGGAAAAATGGGTTGATACGACTCATAACGGGTTAATGGGGAGTACCACGCCCACTTACCGTTATAAATAACCACAAAAGGGCAGATAACATTGGTTAGTATATCAATTTTCCTATTTAACAAAATACGCTTATATGGAAACCCTACTCAAAAGTGGGCGAACCATGCCTATTTTCACGTCAGAGTTTAGTTAGGCCACTTGTAAATTCTTTACAAAGTTTTATTGAAATATATTGCCTCTTTCGAGAACCATCCTGCGTACCAGCCGAAAAACTTGATAAGAAATATTTTATTTTAGCATATTTTTTAATTCAGGTGGTAAATCACAGCTATTTTTACTTTATTTTTTTAATAATATATATATGCACCAAGTGTTATAAACTTACCGACCCATACGCGCGTTAAACAGTTTTCGGTTTTAATATATTTATTGTCTTACCAGGAGAAGTGAATAAAAGTCCTAAAATCTAACCATTCTGCAGCTTTCCGCAGACAAGTTGGGTATCATTTTTGTTATTAAGGTTGTTACTTACTATTACTCAAGATTTTCGATGATCCATGATGAACCAAAAAAGTTATAGATCACGAAAGTAGGACATTTTCCAAAAAAATCGTCGTTTTTGCCTAAACTTTGAGAACTTATATCTTTACAAGTAAATGTGCCATGTAAAAGAATTATATGTCAAATTAATTGTAGGAATATGCTTATTATATATACTGAAAATTATTTGATTATATTTATAAATAACGATTTAATTGACATTTCAGCATCACCATCAAAAAAGTTGCATCGACAAAATGAAATTTAGTATAAAAAAACCCAACTTTGAATAGCTATACAGAAGTCAGTTTCGGTCCAATTTCCATACAAAAAAGGTTTTCTGACTACTACATGCATGCAGATTACGAAACAATAAAAAAAATTAGGCCCGTAACTTTAAGTTTAGCCGTAATGCGCGGGTTTTTGGCACGTTTACCCCAATGTGCGACGGTTGCCTAGTACTCCTCTCAAAGAAATTCTGATAAAATAAAACAAAACATGATATTCGGTGATGATTGTGTGAAAATTTGCAGTTGCATAGTGTAATTGCTTATAAATGATTGTTTTTACATATGTTTGTATAATTTATTATTTTTAAGTTGCTGCTTTTTCGTCACAAACAATGTCATGTAATTCTGCTAAATGCTTCTCTTTTTATTTGTTATTATTTGTAGCTTTTATCGGGCTTCATTTGTCTCACGTTAATGTTGTAGCAATAGTTTTCATGAATTAATGTTGCTGAGGTCATGATGATACAGCTTGCCAATGTGGTTAGCACAAGACTCAAGAAATTATCAAAGCGATTTATCGATCTTTATCAGCTACGTGCATTGTTGTAGTATCCCGAAAACGATTTGCGTAACTGGGGTTACAATTTGGCATTGCAAGGTACATTAAATGCTTTGTGGCTGACATTTTTCCCACTGCCCACACTCTCGTCGATTTCGATAATTCGAATAGTTAGTGCGAGTAAGTAGAGTTTCTGCGTCTATCACTAACTGATAAGCCTATAAACGAATTCGGCTTTATCTAATGGCATGCTCATGCTTAGATTGCTGAAATTTGTTATCTTATTTTATAACGTTCTTGGCCCAATTGCTGGATAGACCAAATGTGGGATAAAGGCCGAGCAGTTATTGCAGCTTTTGCTGAATTTATATATTTTGATAAATATTTTGTCGGCCTTGATTGCTTGCTTGATTGTTGAAAACTCCGTCTTATCCATCAACTTAGAGCCCAACGCACTGACCACTGAATTGCAGCGATCTCCTATACGCTACGTTCATGCATTTAATCATACAAAGAGTTCAGCCATCAACGTAGCGAAATTATTAAGTGAGTGCCCGAGTATTTAGACTGTCAGTTTATTTGCATTTTGAATTGCTCGCACTGATTGCAACCGACGCTGTCTGTCAGGCACTTAACTGCCAGTAATTGAAAGTTGAGGATGAGGAAAGTGTTCCCTCAGTAATTGGGGCCATTCGTGAGCGCACCGAGAACCCTACAAACTTGTAGCTTCGCTGCAATATCTCCGACGTATTTTTCGCTCATTTCTAATTTGGCAAACAATGAATAAACAATGCACCATAATTCAGCACTTACGTAAACGCCAGTACGTAGCGTATTAATTAATTACACACATTGTCGCTGACACATGAATTGCATAATGCAAGCGCCCAGCGCTCGCCATGTGCTGAAGCGTACACACACGCCACACGTACGAAGCACTGTCCAAGTAAACTGTTTAACCAAATATGTGCCAAAAAATTTGCTGTGCCGGCCAGTCTGTCGGCCGAAGTATAGGCGTCAATATTTACATTGTGCACGTTGGTGTCTTCCGCGAAATCAAAACAAAAAGTTAAATACCAATAAATACTAACAAATAAAGTGTTGAAGCAAACATTAACGATTCAACTTACTTAAAACAACGCAATAAGAATGCCGCCAATATTTAATTTGTATACCTTTCGTCACTGCTTTGCACAGATGGAAGACGCTGCGGAGAGTAGCTGTCGACCGGACGCTGCTATCGGTGACGTAACATTTCAACATTTTTCGCATATTGTTGAATAGTGTGACAGGGTGCGCGTGTAAAGAACACCAACTGAGAGCTATTACACGCTCATAGTATTCGTTTTTACGCTTTTGGCCTAGAACTCGTATCGAATTGGTTTTCTCTACGTGTATTGTTTTAGTCTCAAAGCAAACATTGTACTTGTACATAGTTAAAGTACATTGTCGTTACTATTGCAATTTGAATGAAGTAATTAAATTTGATTCTTGTTTCCAATATAATCCTATTCTTCTAGATTTCTGGCTGGGTCTTTTGACATTTTCCAGCCACTATACTTCCAACTAATTTGTTTCCCTTTAATTGGTGATGAAGAATTGGTGATAGGAGCCGCAATTCGTGGCTTGCCAACGCTATTTATAGCCTGGCAGCGACTTCAATGAACAAATATTTGAATAAATCTAGACATAAGATGCATTACAAGCTATTTAAGATCATTATAAAGCTTTTAAAGGCTTTCTTAAACAAAATAGTGGGTTACCGAAAACAATTGTTCTATGTAAAATCACAGAACAACAATTTATTCTATGGTAAAATGGACATCGCTGTGTACGTTTTATAATTTGAATCGAAATATTGACCCATCTGAGCATTCCCGTAAAGCGAAAGCGTTTTTTTGAAATCATAAAAATTGTTTATTTTATTAAGAGGGGACTTCTTGTTTGGAGACCACCTGAACTATTTTTCAATGGAAAATATTTATTCTTTTAATATTCAACATTTTTCTCAACATCTGAAGCAGAGCTTGCAATTTATGAAAAAAATCTTAAATTAAGGTTTCGTGCTTAAGGCTTTTTATTTTTTGGGGAAGTTTTGAGAAAGTTTTGTTTGAAGACCACCCCTATTTTTCAATGAAGAATATTTTCCCAAAAGACAATATGGTATTTTTTTCAATATTTTACTCAATACAAGCTTTTTATGAAAGATTTTTCCGAAAAACATGAAAAAGGGGGTAAGGAAAGGGGGAGGGGGTTCATGTACACACAAAAAATATTCACACTTTTAATGCAAACAACTTTGTCTTAGACATCAAAGCTCCAGTTCTTCAAGTTTTTATACTTTCCGTGTAAAGTAGCCTTGAAAGGCTACTTAGCTCTTAATCCTTAGTGTTAAGACTTTAATTTACATTACTTATGAATTCTGTCACTCCTATGGTCTGTGAGGTTTTCTCCGTAGACTCGATAAATAAATAAATAAATAAATAAAATAAATAAAAGTCTATAGGGACCCTTTAACCTTTATGTGCAAATTACAAAAAACTCAGACGTGCTGGACTATTACTTTGTTCGGCAAAAATGATCAGAATGACGTCCTCTTTCAGAAATATATGGTCGTTGCTCTGTTGCACACAAAAAAATTAAAAAGGTTGTACTGTGTTACTAAACGAACACTTTTCGCAAATACTCCAAACCTAATGATGGTTGAAAATGTAATTTATTTAACTCGTTTTAATTGTTTGCTCTCTCTAAAAATGTTTCAACACGACATGTTTCACTCGTACTGATATCAATTTGTCATGCATGACAGGCTGGTGTATCGCAAAAATGTTTTGCAGTAATTGTAGAGAGTTTTAGTTACTAATGTCATGAAAAATGCTAAAATTGTCCATACAAGAGAAGGACGCGTAGCACTTACCTCATTTCAGAAAACAGAAAAACTCTAAAATTTACAAAAGTGCCTTAACTCGAAATCCATCCATTTAAATCAATTCTGTTTAGAAATAATTCAATAATTTTTGCATTCTGATTGGCAATTTCGGAAATAATACGTATTTGCTTTATCAAGTATTATAAAAATGAAGATTAAACATTTTCATCACAGTTTTTCTGTCGCCAAACTTATCACGCAGTATCACAGTACTTGCTCTAATGTTCAGTTATTGGAACATGACCTTGCTCAATGTCAGCGTTTTTTTTTCAGATTTAATAGTACCCGTTTTGTTGATACTGTGATAAGCTTTTATTCGTACTTTAAGCTCAATATTTTCTATAACTCTGTTATCGGCTGAGACCACCGCAGCGATGGAATCAAATTGTTTCCTTAGCTAATCCAGTACGCTTTAACCAAATGTCTTTGGCACATGCACGACGAATGTTCTTTGATAAGTTTGCAAAAATTAAGCCAAAACAAATAAAAAGTAAAGTAAAAGCATAAACATTTCTATTGTTGACCTTAAGTAAGTGGTGGCAAGGTTAAAAACCGCCAGCAATCTAACTATTCGGCGCTTATCTTATCGCGTAAAACAATACCAAACAACAAAGGCGGGCCCACATTTCGAGCATCCGAGTGAAAGGCACTGACTAGCTGCTGGCGGGCATGTCTACACAGCCTTAATTAATAGGGGTATTACCGTATTAGGCGTCTTGTAGTCGCGGGAATTGCGAAAACACAAGTAGCCAGCACAATTATTGAGCTTTTACATTGAAAAAGCCACAGTCGCTAGAACTATAATTGTGTTGTTATTTTGTGTAAGTGCATGTGTATGGTTTTGGGTTTACACACATTGGATGAAGTGCAGTTGTAGCAACACATTTCGTAAAATTTATTGGGCCAGTTAGTGTGTTTGCTCTTCCATTATGACGACTTACTTGGCTAAATTCAGTATCAACTTGAAGATATTAGTTCTTAAGTTGCTCTTATGAAGCTTATATCTTTTAGTTTCTGTTTAAATTTTCAATACTTTTTAATGTCGAATTACTAAATTGCCAATTTTGTTATTTTTAAATTGGTTAATATTTTTTTAAGACTTGTTTTATATATTGCTTAAATGTTTAGAACACCAAAACTAACTTTCTGCTTTGATGAAAATTTCTCGTCAATTGTGATAAAGATTTGGCCAACACTGTACTGTAATCGTACTTATCGCACATAAATCGTATGTAAATATTAACGTAAAGGTCAATGTTGTCACTGGCTATAGCATGTTTGGTATTCACGAAAGAAGAATAAACTTTTGAAATCGAGTAAGACAACCCAGCATCTTTTCTGTACCTGTTTGACATTTTGTCAAACACGCCAAACACATTCGTTTTAAACTAGTCATCAATCCAAAGGGTGACATCAGTGGCTTCATACGACTCATGTTGACTGATTTCTGACTCAATAAACTATGTGAACATCATCATTTTTCTTGCTTTATGTAGTTTTTTGAAATTGCAACAGCTTTACTTAGTAGGGACATAAATATTGTTACAACATTGAACACACCCATTGTAATAGTTGAATTGAACATACCCCGTTATTTCCACATGGTTTATGAAACATAACCTGTAAAGCGTTAGTCTGCACCGGGAATTCTAAATTGTTCTAGCTTTCACCATGGAGTGGTCAGATAATGAGAACCGTATCGCTGTTATAGCGCTATTTAAGTGTGAAATGAAAAAAGGTGATATTTTCAAAACGCTCCGCCCGCTCGGGATTAGTCGCATGTTCGTCTACCGGTGCATAAAACTGTTTGAGTAGACCAGAGATGTTAAAGACCGCTACCGATCGGGCCGTCCGCGCACAGTTCCAACACCACAAGTCGTTAAAGCTGTCAAATCAAGAATTCAGCGAAATCCGCTCCGAAAACAGGCCCGGGAGATGAATATCTCGCAAAAGTCCATGAGTCGAATTATTAAAAAAGGACTTGGGACTTGGGGCTTTCAAACGCCGTACCGGACATTTGCTGACTGCAGCTTTGAAAAAAAAAATGAATGGAAAAATGCAAACGTCTTTTGGTGAAGCACGCTGAGAACTTGCACAGAAAAATCTCGTTTACCGATGAACAAATTTTTACCGTGCAGGAAAACTTTAACAAGCAAAAAGATAGGGTGTATGCACGGTCATCTAAGGAAGCATCTGAACTGATTCCACGGGTCGAAAAGGGTCATCACCCAGCTTCAGTCATGGTTTAGTGGGGTGTCTCTTACGATGGGGTCACTGACTTGCATTTCTGCGAACAAGGGTTCAAAACATCGGCCACAGTTCACCAAGAAACCGTTTTGAAAGCTGTTGTAAAACCACTTAACCATTCTTTGTTCTAAAACCAGCCGTGGACTTTCCAGCAAGATTCTGCGCCGGCCCATAAAGCTAAAACGACTCAAACCTGGCTCCAAAACAATTTACCAGCATTTATTTCCTCTGAAGAATGGCCCTCTGGCAGTCCTGATTTGAACCCGCTCGATTACAAATTGTGGACAGTTTTAGAGGACATGGTTTGCCACAAAAGACATTGATTCTATTAAGACAGCTTTGATTCGTGCTGTGGCCAATTTTCCGATGGACGAGGTGCGCGCGGCTATTGATGATTGGCCAGTCCGACTTAAGTCGTGCGTGAAGGCCAAAGTCGATTATTTCGAATGAATGTTTGCTTTTTGTATACAATATATATCAATAAATATGTAAACAAAAATTAGCCCAAAAACATTCACTACTTT
The DNA here is from genome assembly GCA_964056695.1 of Melieria picta. Taxonomy (NCBI): domain Eukaryota; kingdom Metazoa; phylum Arthropoda; class Insecta; order Diptera; family Ulidiidae; genus Melieria; species Melieria picta. The sequence goes on from OZ057399.1 coordinate 28,403,976, forward strand.
TAATTTTATAGCATAAAACGTGTGTAACAGTATTTATGTCCCTACTAAGTATACATAGATAAATAAATCGACATTGCTTAAGTTTTGTGTGATTCGAAACCTAATTTCCTAAGATCTGTACAAACAATAGTTGCTTTTGGCCTAACTACTCTATAAATCGAAAAGTTGGAAGTACTGAACTACATAAACCAAATAAAACACAATAACAAATCAAACTTCAATGGGTGCCTTTATTATTGTATGAAAAAAATTTCCATATTTTCTCAAAAGTATTAATATTTCCATTTCAAATAATAAATATTGTCATGTGCCATTTTGTGAATTATCCGTTTGCAGTTTTAACATTGAAATCTCTAAAATTGATATTATTATCTAATATTTATTTTATTTATTTATTTTATTTATTTCATATTTTTCAAGAATATAAAAGTCAGATATAAAAATTCAACATTTGTTTATGCAAACCTTTATTATGATTGTTTTCTTTTACGAGTTTCTATTGTTCTGTATGGAGGAGTAATGCATTAAATATCTATGACCAATAACATAATTCATTATTCAATTAGGTGCTGTGCAAAAATTTTGAAAAACTGCAAATATTTTTAATTCCAACACCTTTAAAAATAATAAATTTTTTTTAATGAATTTTAATTAGTTGAAACACTTTAAAAATTAAATGAAGCCATTTGTGCTGATGAGCTGAAATTGCACCTGAATGTACACCGCCACTGCGCAAATTGTTATCAGTGATAAGTATCATAAAACATTTATGTGTGCATTCATACATTCGTACATACACAGAAGTGCATTTGTTTCGTTTTGATTTATTTAAGAGCTGTGAAAAACTGTGCAAGCTTATCGGCCACAATTTCGAAACAAATTTGACTTGTAGCTATTCAAATAGAATAAACTGCGAGCATAGACACTGGGCGGCAGCGTCAGCAATCCAACTGGCAATTACATAAACGTAATCGTAATCAGCGAACGCATCACTTCTCCCGCCTTTCTCGCTTGTGCATTCGAAACGCTTGTGTGGTGTTGCAGTGCATCTCGTAGCGCTGCTCGCACTGCACGCCGTGCTCGCGATACTCCGCTCTGCTGGGCATATGCGTGAAGAATCCCTCCGCCGAAAGCGGCTTCTGCGCGTCGGGCTGCTTTCGCTCAGTCGGCACTGTTGTCTGCGCCGCTTTGGCGGCACTCGTTTTCCCTGCAAAGCGTGTGCTGAGCGACTTCTGCATGCCCCAGATGAACGGCGCACTCTTGCACAACAGCATCTTCAGACAGGCGCCCTGGCCCTCCTCCACTTCCAGCTTCTCAATCATGTCGGTCAGTTTGTCGGCCAGCTGAGCGTTCATGGCCTCGTCTAACAATTGTCGCATCTGCTTGTTGGGCCGCTCGAGAAACCAATCAATGGGCGTGCCATCACGCAACGAGCGTGGCTGGTGTTCGTCCTGGCCGTGCAGTGCTTCCGGCACATCGTCGTCCAAGTGGGGCGGAAAGAGGCGTCCACCGTCGACGGCGGACACTACGCGTTTGCGGTTGGTGGTCGCCATTATAGTGTTGCTAATCTGTGAAATTGCAAAATTTCAACGTTTGCAAAATGTTTAATTTTCAAAAATTTCTCTACCGCTTGTGCAATCATTATGAGCGCATTTATGGCCAGCGCTCCCAGCTTGCTCGCGTCGAAGCCAATCATGCGCAACATACTCGTCACCAGTTTGGCGGCGCCAAAGTCCACATTAACCCCCTCTTTGGCTGGCGAGGCGGACGATGGGCGCGCTTCACTGCTCTCTTGTTGCTGCTCTTCGGAAGCGTAATGTTGTTGCTGTTCCTGCGATTGCTTTGCATCCGTTGCTTGGTCGGCTGAGTTGGCTTCCTGCTTGCGCTGCTCAAATATTGACATCAAGTCGGGCTTATTTCGGTTCTTCGTGGAGGAGAAAGCCTTGGCCACCAAATTGGCGACGTCAGCAGCGGTATTAATGCCTGCACAGATACACACACGTCACGTTCACTGTATGCGGGGTTTTATATTCGCGAAGGTCTTACCAAACATTTGTCCGGCGATTTTCAAGCCGTCGTTGAAGTTGTCCATCACGCCCCGTTTTTGCATCTGCCGGCCCAGCACGGGCCCATTTCCATTGCAGATAAATATGACGCATGCGATATGGACTATGAAGAATTTTTTATAACGCATTTTTGCGACGTCGACATACGTTGTCGGTTGTTGCCGTTGCACTGCGTCTGGGCGACTAAATCCATTTCGAAATTGGGTGCCTTGGGTGAAATCACATTTGTCACGGAAAGTAAAGTCTCTTGTTGTTCCAGCTGCATAAGTCGTTGCCTTCAATGTTGTTGTGGCTGTGTTTGCTAATGGTGATTAGGGTTTATGCTCACATTGTTGGAAAACTGTTGCCACTCGAGTGCGTTTCTTTGCTTTCCTCTGCTTTGCTGGGTCGTTTAATAACTCCAGTTTTTTCTAGCGACAAACCGTAGGTGATGTCGTTAACGGTTCCATCATGCGCAGGCGCACATGCAATTTGGCATTTTAACAACAAAATATACCACAATTGTCGTCGGCAGATTAGTCAGTTAGCCTAAAAGTTTTGTAATTTCAAGTAGAGCTTTGTGTGTGTCGTTACCCTCGTTTATAAAATTGTTACCTCTTTTTGAACTTGCAGGTGCGTGGCCACCAAAGAGCACCCTCCGATTCGAAGGAGTTTCATGAGGTCACCAAACGTGATGCCCTGAAATCGCTGGAAAATGATCTCGATCGTTTGCTGCAGACCACGTCGCCGGATAAGCGTTCGGAGCTGCAGAAGGAAATGGGCCGCTTTGCCGACCTATTCGGGCATTTCCTGCAAGAAGGTTGTTACTTACTCTTCGATAAACTGTTATTATTTAACTAATTCAGATGTTCGTTTTCAGAGGGTCCCTCTATCGATTGGAACAAAATACAGAAGCTTCCCGAAGATGCCGTCATGAAGTACTCAAAGCTGACGTCACCCAAAAATGAACAGGTATGTATTTGGGGGATTACTTGAAGTTTCCAAATTAAATGTAAATGTTTATATATTAGCAAAAAGGAGTTCTTGTTGGAATGCAGGGAATATGTTAATTTAAGCTTCAAAGCAGAGAGTGGAATAACAGAGAGTCATTGAAACGAAATCAAATTCGTCTTGCACAGAATATGTTAGATTGAATGCAATTAAAAAACAAAATTACCAAACAGTGTTATTCCACTTGATGCGCAATTTACATTCTTTGTGCCTATTGTTATTAAAACTCTCATTATTTTCATATGGATTTGGACTTTATTTTGTTAAACTGGTGCTTGGTAGAATGAGGTAAAGCAACGAAATCTACAACAATTTCAGAAAATGTTGCTTTCTGTAAATCTGCAACCTGTAAATTGTTTTGCCTATAAATCGTTTACTTAAATTGTTTGTCGTAGTAAATTTCCCGCAATAGCTTTATTAAAAATTATTAAATAAGTATTAAAAATTTCGGTTCGGAAGTACAAGTATATACTATATTGGAAAGCAAACCCTCTATTATGCCACTATCACCTTTATGCTAACCATGAAAGTCTATAGATATTTCCTCTTGCTTTGTAGTTATGCAGTATCAGGCCCAGTGAATTTTAAGTGACAAAAATTCAACGTTATCAGTGTCACGTTGGATTTTAAGCAACGTAAATATGTTAATTAAACTGCGCTCTCAAGTATTTATTCAAATCCTGGGCTAGGTACTGCCGTGTTTTGTGCTGCTTTTCCGCTGCGTGCCTTAATATCTGCTTTTGAATTCGATTTTAAACTTAAATTCACTATACTTTATTAAACCAAAACCTGATCCAGATTCGCAGCATGCTGGACAAGCTAGTGGTCGTAAAACTTAATGGTGGTTTGGGCACTTCAATGGGTTGCCATGGCCCGAAGAGTGTCATACCAGTGCGTTCCGATTTGACTTTCCTTGACTTGACGGTGCAGCAAATCGAAGTAAGTACTGATAGCGAACTTCAAGGGCGTTTAGAAACTATTTCACACATTTCTTATTTTTCTTGTGCAGCATTTGAATAAAACCTACAATGCCGATGTGCCACTGGTGCTCATGAACTCTTTCAACACCGACGAAGATACTCAGAAAATTATACGCAAATACACCGGTTTCCGTGTGCATATTTACACGTTCAACCAAAGCTGTTTCCCGCGCATCAGTCGGGAGTCGTTTTTGCCAATTGCCAAAGACTTTGATGTAGAGAAGGACATCGATGCGTAAGCGCTTTAATTGTTTTATATAAAAAATGATTTTAAAAGCAATTAACTTTTCTTTTCAGCTGGTATCCACCTGGTCACGGTGACTTCTACGATACCTTCCAGAATTCTGGACTTCTGAAACAATTCATTAATGAGGGCCGCGAATACCTCTTCCTGTCGAATATTGATAATTTGGGTGCCACTGTCGATTTGAATATTTTGAATAAGTTGGTGGGTGACGAACGATCCAGCAAACCAGCGGAGTTTGTCATGGAAGTGACCGACAAAACACGTGCTGATGTCAAGGTATAAGCTTATAATAATCAATATGCAGGCGTATACTTGATATGTTCCATCATTGCAGGGTGGTACTCTGATTCAATTTGAAGACAAACTGCGATTGCTGGAAATCGCTCAAGTGCCCAAGGAACATGTGGATGATTTTAAATCGGTGAAAACATTCAAATTCTTTAACACCAACAACATTTGGGCAAAATTGGATGGTAAACACTTTTGTTGTGAAGTTTTCTTGGTTATTGAAGGATTTATTTATGTTATGTTTATGCATAGGGAATGCTTAGGGTTATAGTTACAATAAGTATTTACTAGCTGGTAAGAAACGTGCTAACAAGGAGTGCGGCCTTCATCTTTCATCTTTCACATTTTTTCTTTTTTATGTATTCCATATGACTTTCATTCACCATAATGTTTATGTTTATGTATTTTCTCTTTCTGTATGATAACAAATGAGCTTGAAACTCCTGTTAAATCGCTTAGCTACATTGAAATGAAAGTTTTTTCTTAGTATATTTGTGCAGAATCCGCGTGCAGTTTTGTGACTGCCAAAAAGTATGCAACAATATGCAGTAATTTTCTTTTTTTTTCATCATTTGCAGCTATTGATCGCGTGCTAACCGAACGCAAACTCAACTTGGAAATTATCGTTAACAATAAGACGCTGGAAAATGGCTTGCGCGTTGTACAGCTGGAGACGGCTGTGGGTGCGGCCATGAAGTGCTTTGACGGCTCGGTTGGCATCAATGTGCCGCGTTCGCGTTTCTTGCCCGTGAAGAAGACCTCCGATCTGCTGCTCGTCATGTCGAATTTGTACAATTTGAAAAATGGAAGTTTGGTAATGTCGCCGCAACGAATGTTCCCCACCACACCTCTGGTGAAATTGGGCGAAAATCATTTTTCGAAAGTGAAGGAGTTCCTTGGCCGCTTCGCCAACATACCTGATATAATTGAGCTAGATCACTTGACAGTCTCAGGCGATGTGACTTTTGGACGCGGTGTTTCGTTGAGAGTAAGTGAGGATAAGCCTTTTCATAGTTCAGATGCAATCACAGCTTTTGTGCTTTTTCAGGGCACCGTTATCATTATTGCAAACCACGGCGACCGCATTGACATACCGGCCGGCGCCATACTCGATAACAAAATAGTTTCGGGTAATATGCGCATATTGGACCATTAAGTGTGGCGTCATTGTGCGAAGCAAGTGTTGTAGTGGTGTTGGCTTATGCTGCCGCAAGCGCTGAAACCTCGTCGTCAACCATCAGGGACTTTAAATCGTTGCGTATTTGTACTTTGCAACACCCACTATATGCTGCAAGCAAACTCAAGAACAACAATCAACAAACTACAATTTTACAAATCTTACATTTAAGGAGTAAGCCGAATTGTCGCGATACGACTTTTTAGTAAAACGCGCAAAAAGTGAAATTCGTTTAAAAATTTTATTTGTAAATTCGCTTAGCCCTTAAATTCCGTTATTCCCTCATTATTTGTAAATACATTTGTTTATAGGAATATAAGTTCCCCCTTATAATTTTCAGTAGTTTACACTTGTAATTTGATTTGGTCGTGTGTGGATTGCATGATTTTGTTGAATCACGCACTACTACTTCGTTTTGTAGATATTTTGGTAAACGAATTTTATTGAAAGTGAAACTATTGTGCAAAATTATAATATATACATACATGTATTTAGTAATACTATTTACATGCAATTGTTGAACAATTTCAAAATACAATAAAGCCGTTTTTAATTAGAAGCACTTGGCACTTTTTATTTAGAATATATAAAAATACAGTACGATCGACACATTCATTCCACATCCAGCAGAGTGCCGCCCGAACTGCAATCGTCCATGAACTCCTCCTCCTCTTCGCTGTACAGCGGCTCAGCAAAAGGACCGAATTCCATGTGCTGCGACTTGGAACAGCCCCATTTCATGGCTTCCTTGCAACTGATATCCAAGTTGACAGTGAACTGATCGCGCGGCCATTTCGACGGCCAACTAAATTCGTTCGGTTCATCCTCCAGGCACGAGCGGAACAGCGTGGATATCTTCTTCGAACCGTGCACAGTGAAGGTGAAGAGAGTTTTGGGCACGCGTTTGCTGTTGCTGGTGTCATTACCGAAGACGTAGATTTCATTGACGCACTCCCAGACGCGCCTAAATGTGCCATGTGGTGCTTTTAGCGATGAAATGAACCATGAAAATGCATTTTCGATCTTACTTGAAGGCTTTGCCTGTGATATTGGCCATGAGCATTTCGGAGAGAATGACAAGCAGATTGCTGCGCTTCTCCGGTTGGTCGCGCGAGCGCGCCTTTGAAGTCCACAACATGCCCAGCCAGGGACCTCTGAGTTCGACAATGATACGCCAGTGCAGCGGCATGGTAGCGGAGGAGATAATTGATGATTTGTCGAATTGCTGTGAAATTATTAAATGAGCGAGCGAATAATTTAATGGAACAGTGCCGATATACTCTGTTCTCGCTAACAGCAATTGCGAAAATATTTATAAATAAATTTGTTATAGTGAAATCTCTGCATTTTAATTAGGATTGTTAAAAACTTAAATTTAATAAATCGATTGTTCTCAATGAAAGCCAATCGATCTTTAAGTGACTGTGAGCATTAGTTCCTGTGACAGGAAGAAGTTTTAAAAGTGCTAAACTGTAGTGCAGCTGTAATGCATTAAACTGCGATCAATCTACAACTTGTACCAAACTTGCCATAGGCCACCACACATGGCGTATGAGTGACCTACATTTTCATGTAGCAAGCCATGACTACTGCTAAAATTTGTATAATCTTCCTTACCTTAAAAAAGCGCATCAGAGTCAAATTGTACATCAACCGTGAATGCTGCGAACGCGTATCGCCGATCAGCTCATCGACCATTTCATAAAAGTGCTGCAAGAACGTGTTGATTTGCTGTACGTGCGGGCAGAAGGGATCCTTGTAGGAGCTGCGCAACATGGGCAGAATGCAGCCGCAGAAAGTGGATTCATAGCCCGACAGCACATACACCGCGGTGGCCTGCTGAATGATCTGCAAATAAGTCGTAACATTCGTGAGATAAACTGCAAATCGTAGATGCCAACAGTCAGCCAACCTTCAGCGCTGCACACTCATAGCTGGTGGGATTGAGACGCGTATATTTGTGCAGCGCCTTCTTGAACTCGTGCATCACGAACGCATCGTTGACGTCGCGCAGCCGCTTCGAGGTGCCGCGTATGCGATTGTGATGCCAAATATTTATGTAGCCGATAATCTTTTCCAGTAGCTCCAGCGGCAAGTCGCAGAGATTGAGGGGCGGCGTGATGACGTCGTCTTTGCGCAGACGCATCAACCGTTTCGGTATCTTGAGCAGCGGCTCATCGTGGCATTCATATCGACGGTTCAACTTAAATTTGGGCATTTCGCGTGGTTGATACCAAAGTGGAATTTATCAGACACATGCGTAAACATACACACTTCCACACACACTTACACAGTTACACGCACAGAAATTTCAACGAAAAACTATTTAAAAAATAATAATAATGAATGGCAAAGCAATAAACGAAAATTTAAAGCCAAAAACCGCTGAGAATAATTTTGACTTGACATTCGATGTCTGTGGGAGCGAGAATCAATTGCAAATAAACTCATTTCGGGAATATTCGGTTCGTCGAATTGTGTATAGAGTGGAGATTGGCCATACGATGCAATCGCGGTTTGGTGAATATGAATGAGTACGAATGAGCTAATGATTTGCCCTCATACTTACACTACTCAACCTCAGCGTTAATATAAATACAGTGCATGCATAAATAAAACGATGGGGGAGGGGATTTTCATAGGGGCTTTTCGAGAGACTTTGTCGATCCCATAGTGAAATCAATAACCGTAGGAACACAATTGGAACGTATGGACGTATGGGCGCACGGCGTACGGCGTAAATACGCTGTCGAAATACGTTCAAACGTTGCCATGATACAAAAATATACAGGTAGTTTCAATGCGACAGATAAAAATAAAATTGACAATTGGAAAAAAATATTTGTTTACAAATTTTGTACTACTATTTTCATTTTTGCTACAGAGCTGCAATTTCACACAATTAGTTTAGGCAGCATATCATTCAGCTTCTGAATTTTTACTTTTTTTTACACCCTTAAAATTTTATTTTTATTTGTCAAAAAAGCAAATGACTTTTAATTTTGCTCGATTGAATCTACCTGTATATTTTTGTATCATGAAACGTTGCCTTGCTCACAATTCCAGCGTAAGCAGCAACGTATAAAATACTCAAAGTTTTTCAATTGTCAAAAAATGAATAATAAACTCAGTCAAGTTTCGCAAATTTTGAAGATAATGGACATAATGTACATAATGTACGAGTACGTAACGAAACGGTTGAAACGAAGATGGTGGGTGCGTCTAGTAAACCGCACTAGAGAGGAGATCGGTTTTTATAAGACTTGTTTTCTGCAATTGAAAACCGCGGACGAAGAGCATTTTTTTAAAGCCATCAGAATGAGTGTAGCCAGATTCAACACCCTCTTAATTCTGTTAAAAGAGAGACTGCAGCGTCATTCCAGAAGAACTCCAATTGAGGAGGAGGTTCGTTTAGCGCTTACTTTGATGTAACATACATACATACTTACATACATATTTCAATTTAAAAAATCTCAGGTATCTATCGCAAGGATGTTGCCCGCAATATCTGGCTTGGGAACACAAAATGGGGGTATTCACTGTGCGTAAAATCGTGTACGAAACGTGCCAAGCCATTTGGGATGAACTCAGTGGAGTTTACGTTGCACGACCGAACGTAGAGGAAATGCAAAATATTGCCGAAAGGTATTATTTTTCTTTGCATAGTTTTGAATATTATTACATATTTAAAATATAACTAAAGGTTCTACGTAAAAACGATTATGTCTCATTGCATCGGCGCAATTGACGGCAAACATACATATTTCTATTGTGCGCCCAAATAACAGTGGCTCACTCTTTTTCCATTACAAGAAGAACTTCAGTGCAGTCCTACTTGCAGCTTGCGATGCAGAATACACGTTCACTTATGTCGATGTGGGAGCATTGGGGAGCCAAAGCGACGGTGGCATTTTGTCCAAAAGCGAATTTGGTAAAATCATTTTGAGAGGGGAACTAGCTATACCACCACCAAACAATCTACCTGGTACCGTCTAATAACATGTGGTATACATCAGCCTCTTCTAACGTGTTTTCAAATTCCAGGATCTAACGTACGTGCACCATACTTCTTTGTTGGTGATAGCGCATTTCCACTGAAACAGAACCTAATGCGACCATACCCGGGGCGGAACTTGTGCGAGCGTAAAGCAAAATTCAATTACGCTTTATCGGCTGTAAGGGTGCACATTGAGAACACCTTCGGAATTTTGTCCAATAGGTGGAGAGTGCTGCATAAGCCCATCCATGCCACACCAAAGAATGTAGACAAGATTGTTTTGGCAACGATTGTATTGCACAATTATTTAATGCTAAATCGAGACTCCGACTACTTCAACGAAAATTTGGTTGACCACCACGAAAATGGAATTTTTGTTCCAGGTAGTTGGAGAGAAAGCAATACTGCACTGACATCAAGCAGAATTAGCCAGTCCAATCGATCCTCAGCTGACGCATTTTCGACCAGAGAAATTCTAACTGATTATTTGGCATTTCTGTTTTAATTTTTCCCTTCCCAAAATACATATAAATAAATACTATAAATAAATACTTACAAATGAAAAAGTATTTCGATTTCATTTATTATATACATACTCGTATATGCACATATGTGCTAATAACAACACAGTTTTATAAAGTTTTTTTATTTTTTTGGCGGCGATTAGAAATTTCTTCATGAACCACTGATACCACTCGCGCCTCAATCGCGTCTATATCGTCTTCGGTCAATGATGCAGACATAACCTTATGGGCCAAACTCTCAAACAGAAGCAACGTTGGATTTTTTACTTCAGAAGAGGAAAGCTCGCTGATCTTGCCATAGCATTTTCCCATAATTTCTATGAAGGCTGCTTTTATGTCTGCATCATCCCGTTTCTTGCTGTGTCTCGTTTGAGTTTGTGTTGCAGTTGTCGCATTGAAATCTTCAGAGCTGTTGTCATCTATTGTTGTGGAATTGTAGGATGTCGCAACATCGCTAGTACTTTCACCCATCAGCTGCTTGAGTACAATATTGTCGTCTTCCATTCTAGTTCCAATAGTTCTAATTGAAAGAAAGTAATGCACTTTAACAAAATTATTGCATGTATTGACCGAAAAATACTCACGGCCTGCAGTCCTTGACGTTTTTTAAAAATGTCAATGTCTCGGCATATTTTCATTTCTTCTCCGGGACAGGTGCTGCACTTCCTGTACTAAATTCTTCACTACGCATATGCCTTTTGTAGGTGTCCCTCAACGTCTTCCATCGTTTCTTGCACACGTAATCTGGAAAACATTTTCAAGTATATTCATACCAGTTCTAGTATGCAAAAATGCTGTAATGACATTAATTCAAATTTGCTTACCTCTTGCATTTAACTTCGTGGCAATATCTTTCCAAACCTTGTCTTTTTTTTTAATATTCCGATAGTCCGGTGAGGAGAGATCGTAAAGAAAATTAACATTTCTCACTTCCTCAATCAGCATCTCGTTAAAATTTGGGTCCATTTCGCAGTCAAGTTTATTTCACTGTAGGCCGTATGGAGCGTATGAGCGTATTTGAAACAATTTCGGTTGTCACATGTGACATCGTACGCCCATACGCGGCGTAAAAAATAGAAATAGATCTAAGTGAACGTACGACGTTTTTACGTTCATACGCTTGCGTCGTCAATTGTGTGCGCTTTCATAGAGATACATAAAATTTAATTTGACAACGCAATACGTCGGGCGTAAATACCATGGCACAATAACAAGTAGTGATGGGACGATTAATCATTTGATACACAATAATCGATTTTTTTTCTTTCAATTCACGATTTAATTGTATCGAAAAATGGGTTTCGATGAATCGAAACGTTAATCGATTAGATGCTAAAATAATCGAAAGAAAACGCATCACCAGCGTTGCCGTTTTGGTTATTTTTAACCAAAAATGGTTATTTTTATTTTTGAAAATGGGTTTTGGTTATTTGGTGATTTTTGATCCCATTTGGTTATTTTTTAGAATATTGCACGTTGATACAAATGTATTATCTAGCACAATATTATTGGGAGTGGCAATAATATTGATTGATGGTAGCAACTCATAGCCATTGCTGTTTCTTGTAAAAAAGTAAGCAGCATTGTTTAAATCGAGAACTATGTTTTAAAAAGAGTCAACAACGCGTTTGCGGACGTTGACAACTAATTAAAAATAATATCACCTGGCTATTTTTGCAGCTCACTGAAATTTTTACTGTGCGTGAACGTGTTAATTATTTATTTTATGGCACACATACATACAAAAGCCTTTTAAATGTTCCTTCAATCTTGAAATTTATGTATGAGTTATTTTTTTTGTTCATGTCGAAGAAACATTTTGGTTATGTTTGTTACATTTTGGTTATTTTTATTTTTGTTTCTGGTTATAAAATGTTTTTTCTTGTGGCAACGCTGCGCATCACTACATTTTTTTTCGAGGTTCACGACCTCGCGCCTGTCAAAACTGTTATTTCTTAACTCTGCAATGAACAAATAAAATAAAAATATATTTATTTTCCTTTGATATGCACTTACTTTCATTTATTAATTCATTGTTATTGTTTTTATAAGGCATTTGGTAAAAATTCACATATTAACATACCATAAAATTACACGGTTAAGTTTAAATATTAAAAAAATCATTCAATTATTCGATTATTTTCCATTTCCTTCGATTAATTGCAATTAATAATCGCTCTGTTTCAATTAATCATACGATTCATTAATCGATTAATGAATTTGTTTTCCCATCACTAATAACAAGGTAGTGTTACGGGCGAGCGAATTTTATTTTTTTCTCGTCAGAGTTCGGTAGGTTGTCAAAAATTGTTGTCTGTTTCGTTTACCTTCGGCGAACAGCATTGCCAGCCAACTCTTTTTCTGTGAAATTTGAAGCACTTTTGCAATGTTGAAAGAAAATTATTTTTCCAATTTTCGTTATTCGATGCTGGCAATACTGTTGGCAAGTGAACCGTCCGTCCGATTTGACAATGAACCGAACAAAAACACTAACAAAATACTCGTGAATTTTTTCTCTCTTTCCTGTCACTACCTTGTTATTAGGCAAGATTCATTGAATAGAAGATTGCGCCTTCCGGGAGAAAATAAATTTAAAGCCGCACCAGTGACGTCATACAAAATTGTTTCCTATTGGCTGAAAATGTTGATATAATTTTGGAGAGAGCAACACAATGGGACAACATCAAATATTTATTCACTTTTTGTTATTTAATAAATTTGTTTTTGTAGTGTATTGGTGGAGGTGGTGCCATGGTGAATGCAACCCTGTTGTGGTTGGGCTTGTCAAGCAGTGTGGCAACTCGGGCTTGCAGCTAAGTTCATGCTGGTCCTTTACCTTTACGTTTTTACCTTTACTTTTACTTGTGACGCCATTGTTGGAACACGCAAATAAAGTTTGTCTTAAAAGGTTACACAGTTGTTTATATCAAAAGGACTTAAATCCATCCCAGTGCTCATTACAACGTCAAGTGTGGGGTTCGAGCAGGAATTTTTTTTCTATCTAAGTTCTAAAGTTATTGTGGTTCAATGGCGAACAAATTAACGCGCAATGCGGTTATTGCTGCACTACGGGCTGCGGGAGCTGAATTCGAGGAAGACGCCACGATGGTTCAGTTGCGGACAATGTATGAACAAGCGGTAGCAGGTCGTGTCGGAGGTAGCGGAAGAGCGGCCAGAGCGGATAGTGAGCCTGATGTTCCGCTGAATCAACAGATGCCAGATGCCAGCCAGAGTGTGCAGACGACTAGACGACAGATGCCAGGAGCCGGCCAGAGGGAGCGACCCATGAATGTGCCAGATACAGAAGATGATACAGTTGATGCAGGGAGTGTGGTGAATGTGACCAGTACTGAGGCTGAAGAGGCTGAGTTAGATCGGCAGTTGGCGATCATGCGCAAGAAACGTGAGCTTGTCCAGCTGCAGCGTGAGTTGAACGAGTTCGAGAGTCGTAGAATCGACCTGGGTGTACTGGACGCGATGATGAGCAAATTTGATGGTTCGGAGTTGCAGGACGTTAGCAAATGGTTGGCCGACTTGGAGAATGTGTTCGAGAGTTTCCAGTACAGTGAGCGAGACCAGCTGGTTGCCGCACGACATCTGATAACTGGGCAAGCGAAGCGGTTCGCGGACATAACTCGTGTTCGCAGCTATGGTGAGCTAAGGATGGCTTTGATGACTGAATACCGTCGTATATTCACGGTTCGAGATGTGCTGCAACAGTTACGTGCCCGTGTCCTGAGACCAGACGAAACACCACGACAATATATTGTTGAGATGCAGTACATTGCCAGCCGCGCCGATGTGTCAGAAACGGACCTAATCGACATTATCATCGAGGGGCTTAACGACGATACGAATATGGTTTCGATGCTGTACAGTGCCACTTCCTTGCGTGAATTGAAGGGGTTGATGGAGCGTTACGAGAAGAAGCGTCGGGCAGCTGCGCCAGTGGTTGTGCCGAAGATCAGTGTCATGTCGGGTGCCGTGCCTAGGCCGAGGTCGTATACAACAGTGCCAGTTGCTGACACAGCTGCAAAAGTCACGGATTTGTCGGCCGTCAGGTGTTACAACTGTTTTCAATATGGGCACTATCAAAGTGCGTGCGGGGCCCCGCGACGCCCACCGAACTCGTGTTTCATATGCCATGAAGTAGGCCACATGCGCCAGCAGTGCCCACGTCGTAGTCGGATGCAGAATACAACATTAAACCAGACGCAAACACGGATGCCAGCCGTACCGAAACAACAGCAGCCAGTAGCAGAGGTCGAGGAGTGGGAGGCAGGGACGCCATTGACGGAGGTAGAGGAGGTCCGACGTTTAGCCCGACAGCTGAAACACCGAAATCTTGTAAGTGTTGCCTTTTTGAAACAGAATAAGTGCACTGAATTAATTCCGTGTTTTGCTTTATTTGATAATGGCAGTCCGACTAGTTTCGTGAAGCGTTCTCTTGTGCCATTTGAAGTGACGGGTGAATTGACTGTGACAGAGTATCGGGGGATGGGAAATATGAATTTAAGTACGTACGGCCTTGTGACTTGTAAAATTGTGTTTGATAACCGTAAATTTGACCATAATTTGTTTGTTTTGCCAGATGAAGAGGCAGTGGTGCCCCTACTTTTTGGACGCGATTTACTTAAGGCAATGAATATAAGCCTGTGCCAAATGGACACAGTGAGATATAGTAGACGTACTCTGCTGGAGATTAATAATGCCAATAAAAATGAAGTTCCGTTGAATATCAGTGCACTTAAGTTGTTTAATTTATTAAAGAGTCCAGTAGTTAAGATAACAGAGGTTCCAAACAGAGTTAAGTTATTGAAATCAGATGATAAGTGTGGCAAGTCAGAAATTAATTCAGTTAATGCAGAGGTAAATGTAATTGGTGATTCAAATTTGTGTGAAACTCGACTTGAGTCGTGTATCGGAGTTGTAAATTTAGTTGGAACAGAAGACTTGAATTTGTATGATGAAGTAATATTGATGGTAGGTGCAACTGAGATGGATGAAATTGGTGATCTAATTGATGTGGACGAAAACTTGTCTATAACAGATGCAGATGCTTTGAAATCAGTTGTTTTTGAGAACTATTTGAAAATGAAGAACAAGGGGGGGAAGTTGAGTGGCTATTGCATGAAAATTCAGTTGAAGAGTGATGCGCCGGTGTACAGTGGTCCGCGCCGGTTGTCATATAGGGAAAAGACAGAAGTACAGAAGACAATTGATGATTGGTTGGCTCAGGGCATTATTCAGCCAAGTGCGTCTCCATACGCGTCTCCGATTGTGTTAGTGCGGAAGAAGAACGGTGAATTGAGAATGTGTGTTGACTATCGGGCGTTGAATAAGTTGACTGTCAGAGATCATTATCCGTTGCCGTTAGTTGAGGATTGTATTGAATATTTGGGTGGGAAGAGTTTCTTCAGTACGTTGGATTTGAGGAATGGGTTTCACCAGGTGCCAATGCATGAGGAATCGATACCGATAACTGCGTTTGTGACTCCGATGGGACAGTATGAGTATCGGTTTATGCCGTTTGGTTTGACTAATGCTCCACCAGTGTTCCAGCGGTTTATTAATTTAGTGTTGCGGCCGTTGATTGATGCGAAGAGGATTGTGGTGTATTTAGATGATATTAACATTGCCACGAAGACTATGGAGGAACATTATGTGGTTTTGGCAGAAGTTTTGAAATTATTGTCAGGGGCTGGATTGTGCTTGAATCTGAAGAAGTGCAAATTTGCATATAGAGAATTGAAGTATTTAGGCTACTGTGTGAGTGAACGGGGGATTCGTCCGAATGAAGATCATTTGGTAGCGATAAAGAATTACGCAGTACCTACCAACATAAAGGAGGTGCAGAGGGCGGTGGGTCTTTTTTCATATTTTAGACGATTTGTGTATAATTTTTCTCAGATTGCGCGCCCATTGAGTTATTTGACGCGAAAAGGTGTAAAGTTTGAATGGACAGAAGAGTGTAGGAATGCGTTTGAGACCTTGAAATCTAAATTGACTGAGCCCCCTGTACTGTGTGTCTTTGATTCAGGGCGGGAGACAGAGTTGCATACGGATGCAAGTTCGCGAGGGTATGGTGCTATACTGTTACAGAAGCAAGATGACGGCAGGTTTCACCCAGTGGCATTTTATTCGAAAACAACGACGGATCCGGAGTCGCGTTATCATAGCTTTGAGTTGGAAACATTGGCAATTGTGAATGCATTGGAAAGATTCCGGACTATGTTGGATGGAATTCCGTTTGTAGTTGTGACTGATTGCAACTCTTTGGTCTTGACATTGGAGAAGAAAACAATTAATCCAAGAATTGCCAGATGGACATTGGGTCTCGCCGGGTTTGATTTTTCAGTTCGACACCGAAAGGGTGAACAGATGCAGCATGTTGATGCATTGAGCCGGTTGTCAGCTGTGTGTAGTATTGAGGAGAATGAGGTTGATTTGAACATTCAGATTATACAGACGCGTGATCCTGTGATTCATAAACTGCGGGAAGAATTGGAGCAAGGGGAAGTGCCAGGATATGAGTTGGAGAATGGGTTAGTCTTTCGTGTCAGTGGTCAGAATCGACAGTTGTATGTGCCGGGTGAGATGGAAGAGAACATTATGCGATTGATACATGAGAAATATGGTCATTTGGGTATTGAGAAATGTGCAAATCAGATTCGGAAGCATTATTGGTTTCCCCGTATGCGCGAAAAGCTGAATGTGTTCATCAGAAATTGTTTGAAGTGCATTTATTATTCGACGTCGCCTAGAAGCAATGAGCGTAATATATATAGTATTCCAAAGAAGCCAGAACCGTTCGATACAGTGCACATTGACCATTTCGGGCCATTGGAGAGTGTGAACTCAAAGCATAAACATGTGTTTGTGGTGATTGATGCTTTCACAAAATTTGTCAAAATGTATGCTACGAATAGTAGTGCGAAAGAATCGATTTGTGCGTTGAAGAGATATTTTGTTGAATACAGTCGTCCCAGAAGAATCATAGATGATCGGGGCACAGCTTTTACGTCATCGGAGTTTAGGGATTTTTGCGGGAACAATAACATTGTACATGTTTTGAATGCGGTAGCTTCGCCACAGTCGAATGGTCAGGTTGAGAGGGTGAATCGGGTGTTGAAAGCAATATTGGCCAAAACGACTGACCCTATAAACCATGTAGATTGGAAACAGAAACTGACGGATGTCGAGTTTGCAATGAATAATACTGTACACTGTGCCACAAAGACGACCCCTAGTAAGCTGCTTTTTGGCGTTGAGCAGCGCGGCAAAGTAGTTGATGAATTGACGGAGTATTTGCATGATGTATATTCAAGAGAAGAAGTTAATTTGTCCGAAATAAGGGAGCAGGCAGAGCTTGCAATACAGAAGTCTCAGTTGTACAATCAGAAATATTACGAGAGGAGCCATAGGCCAGCGAAACAATTTGAACCAGGAGATTTAGTTGTGGTTAAAAATGTAGACACTACGGTAGGGAAGAATAAGAAGCTAATTCAGAAGTACAGAGGCCCTTATGTAGTTCGTAAGCAATTAGGTCACGATCGTTATGTTGTTACGGATGTTGAAAATTGTCAGGTTACTCAGATGCCATATGACAATGTAATTGATTCGTCTAGAATGAAGAAATGGTTGGAACCTCGAGGTAGGCCAGTTGAAACGGACTCAGAAGGCAACACAGATGGTGATAATTTAAGTGATGAATGTACAGATTATGAATTTTTAGATGATAAGCTAGAAGAAGATTCATTGTAAAAGCAATCGAGGTCGATTGAATGTCAGGTTAGGCCGAGTTGTAGTGTATTGGTGGAGGTGGTGCCATGGTGAATGCAACCCTGTTGTGGTTGGGCTTGTCAAGCAGTGTGGCAACTCGGGCTTGCAGCTAAGTTCATGCTGGTCCTTTACCTTTACGTTTTTACCTTTACTTTTACTTGTGACGCCATTGTTGGAACACGCAAATAAAGTTTGTCTTAAAAGGTTACACAGTTGTTTATATCAAAAGGACTTAAATCCATCCCAGTGCTCATTACATTTTCTATTTTCGATTAGAAAAGTACGTCGCCACTCATGTACCTTTTTTGTTTTCATTATTTTGTGTACACAGGCCCACTGCCTTGTTGCACTTGTTTTGTAAATTTTTCCGCGATTCCTTCACTACACGCACCTTTTATCGCGAGGACTTTCGAAATTCGAAATTATTTATTAAATTTAACACAAAAACACGAAAACAAACAAGCAAAAGCGGCACAATTTTCACAAAACAAAAAATTTTTGGTCAAAAAAATTGTCAACCAATAAAAATATAGCACGAAATTTGAATTGAATTGCAGGGTTTCCTCCCGAAATTCACTTGTTTTATTTGTGTTATTCATATGAATGAATAATATGAATTTACAATTTATTTTGTAAAGATATACAAATTTATATTAAACTGTTATGCAACTACATATATATATAGGGGCTAAAGTATAAAGAAAGCCATATATTTGCTCAAAAGAGTGAAGCAAAATGTAAGTTCAAAGTGATAGAATTTAAAAAGTACTGATGGAATCCCTACATATTCTCCGATGACGTCATTGGTGCGGCTTCAAATTTATTTTCTCTCGGAAGGCGCAATCTCTGTATTGAATCATGGTTATTAGGTCTGTTTGGCCAGATTTAAAGTAAAAATTATCCAGTAAAAAATATCAGGAGAGTAAGCCAGCGTACGCTCCCTAAAATCAAACTATCCAAAAAAGTAAACAAACAGCAATTTATAAGAATTCGGAAGTTTTAACTCTTGGTTACACCACTGGGACTTGGCCCACTCACAATACACAGTAAAAAGGGTGTAAACAGGAGGGTTAACGAACGAAACAGCTGATCTAAAAGTTTCATTTGAGGTTTGAAGTGGTAGGGAAAATTAAGTTAAATCAGACATTGAATGCGAAATGCAAATAGTTCGTTGCGCTCAATCTACGATTCTTCCCTTTTAGCTGCAGCAAGTAAAGCTGAGCAAGACGGTTGTTGGTCAGCAGACTCGCGAACGCACAATTTCTTTGCTGTTTCCATTTGCCTCCAAATGTTTGCAAAATTTATGTTTCTTTGCAGTCGATCATATGGCAGCGAGTCATATGTTTTTCTTGTTCTTCTTCTTACTGGCAAAAAGTTACTGGACAAAATTTCTCCAGTAAAAACTTGCAAGTTCTCACGAAATCATGGTACAATAACAAGGTATGCCAACTAGAAAAATCTCGCTCTTTTTTCCTTTGTTTACATTTGGAAATGCTGTCAAACAGAGATACTAGAGTTGCGTGTACGCTAGCAATTTTGTACCGTTTTCCATGCATACCATACGTTTTGGAAATGTTCATACTAAACAAACAAGAAATATTCACTAGCTGGCTTACTGTGAAACCTAAATTGGAGCGTTGAGCGTTGCGTTTTCTGACGCAACGCTCTCGCTCAGTGCGGCATACCGAAATTGAAGCGTTGCGTTGAGATTGGCAAAATCATGAAATGAAGCAAATGTCTCATATCTGTTTAGTTGCCAAAAACCCAACAAACTATTATTATTTTGCAAAACTTAGCTCTTATTTGAATAAATTCCTCACAATTTAAATCAAATCAAATATAAATCACAGGCGTTTTTGTTTGTCGCGGCCAACTTCAACTGCTAACGCGCTGTCAAAATTGGAAATTCGAATAGCTCAGCGTCAGAGCGTTTCAATTGCGGTTTGCTCCATACAATTTGTATGGGCATGAAGCAATTTTGACAGTTGCTTGCCGCTGACGCTCCAATTTAGGTTTGACTGTTAGAGTGAAAAGGTGCTAAATCCACTTTTTCAAATGTTACAGGAAAGACAAAAAACTAAGTAAAAATTATTTATATTTATGTTTATTTACATACCTAATAGTTTTATTTCTTTAAGAGAAATGTTACTACAAAGTAGCAAAGATATTTCCGTACCTGAAAATGTCAAAAGTTTGTTTTTCAAATGCAGAATTTTTTTTAGAATAAAATTTTTAAACAAGAAACTCAAAGAAAATGAACTTAAAAAAAACTTCTAATAAAAAAAACTGTTGAAGACAGTAACATAACTAATTTGTTTCTATTTTCCCGCAAGTAGCTGGTACCGGAAATGTAATTTACGTCCGAAACTTAATTTTGGCAGAAATATACATATATATATAATATATATATATATATAATATATAAATATATGTATACTTATCAGTATTTTCTGTGCAACCCTACGCACGACTCCCTTTCATAAGCACCTCTAATTTTTGTCATTTGACATTAACATCTCATAGTACATAAAAAGTACTCCCCTATCTGGCATACCTTGTTATTGTACCATGCACGAAATGAACTGTCACTTTACGCTCTCAGTTTCTCTCTCGTTACTGGAGATTTGACGTCAACAAACAGGATCCAGTAAAAATTAGTACAAATTTGTACAAATTCGTACAAATTATTCTCTGCCAAACAGACCTATTGTGCCATGGTAAATACGCTCATACGCTCCAATTGTGTTCCTACGGTAAAGTGTACCAGGTAGATGACGTACACTTATTTCTCTGAGTAGCCAAGGCGAATTAATACAGGTGACCTCGTTGAATCAGCTGATTTGATTTTTTTGTGGTGGAAAAGGTCTAGATTGTCAAAATGCCTGTGTAAAACTTTGACAGTTTAAAAATGAAAAGGCAAGCTTTGTTCTGATTGGCTGATTTTGACAATCTAAACCCAGAAAACAAAAACAAAATACTCGTACATTGACATTTTTTTGTTGCCCTTACGCTATCACCTGTATCAATTCGCCTTGCTGAGTAGCAATTGTCAGTGTCAATTTATTTGTGTCAGTTCGATTAACCTTTATTTTTGTTGTCGCTTAAATAGCACAAAATTTAAAATTGGCTTTCAGTACTCCAGAAATATATATTTTCGTAATGTATTTTATGTTAGAAAAACATACAAACTGCATTGCCGGTTTTTTTGCAGAGATAGCTCGTTTTTCCTGGCATGTAATTGCGTTTTTTGTGTCGGTTTTGGTGCAGAACGCATTTTTAAACAACAATTTATTTTGAAATTTTTTCATACAGCACAGACGTGTTATGAACTCTGACATTTGTCAGCAAAATGACATTAACTGTCAGAAAATAAGTGTACGATGAAGAGAGAATTCCTGCCATGAATGAAAGAAACCTTGACTCCTGCTATCTGGCACACTTTATTAATTTCACTATGGTCGATCCGTCATGCCATTATAATATTAATACAATATAGGTACCATGATACAAAAAAATATTATTGTACCCTGATAGGTATTTTGATGTATATCACCGACAGCGACAACATTTTTCACACCGGAAAAAATCCATATGGGCCTGAAACTAGAGACCAAATATAGTAATACTGCGTACGTAGTTTTTCATTTTTACATCCTTTGTCCTTTTAAAAGGACTTCAAAATTTTGAAAGGGATAAAAAATACAAAAAGATCAAAAAATACTTAACCTCGTTAGAATATGGCGACATGTATATCAAATGAAAGAGGAAGGGCTCAAGAATTTAAATAAAATTGATTTTTTATTTATTTGTAAAAAAAGGACATGAAAAAGTTCCTTTGAAAATTTTAATCTTATATCCTTGAAAATGTATATAGAATTTTCCTGAAAAGTAACTATGTTAAAACCCAAAATCTCCTTGATTATTATTATTGACTGGCACGACAGCCCGCTTACACGAGACTAAGGCCTAGCTTCCCGCAACCACCCGTGTTGTGCGTGTGAATTTGTACGGGGGTGGAAGGGACCTACAGTTTTATGCCGGTTCCGAACGGCAGGTTGGGAGCTCTTTCATAAGCAATTTTTACTCTCAGAGGTGTGCCATTTCCAGCTGAGAGGACAGCCACCGAAAGAGAAAACGAGTTTTCCCGTTATTTTTTTAGGTGTTATTACAGGCAGTATTTGAACCTGGGTCGTTGCCTTCGCCTCGCGGTCCAACGCACTAACTAACTGAGCCACGGCGGCTGCCTTGATCAGGTGTCAAAATTTTATACAATAGTAGATTTAAAAAACTGTGTCATACACTACGACCGGTTAGATCTATTGCGATCCCCTAATGGTTATAAGTCAAGGACTCTACTAATTATTGTAATTTTATGCGGCATTTGTATCTTTTATGAATTTGATGTCGCCTCAATCTCTGTACAGAACCTACAGATGCCTAAAGTTAGATAGAATTAAGTCTACAGTAAGCCCTTAAAATAACTGCTAGGCATCTAAATTAGTACTTGAACCCGTTTAGAGTTTAAATTTGGTACGAAGCCCTTGGTCGACCCTTGCATGGTCAGCAATCAGCTTTGAACATAATGAAGCTTGTTAAAATCAGTTTTGATTGACTCAAGGCCAATTCGCCATGGATTCCATCTCACCCTACTGACGTATGACTTAAAACAAATGTACATGTGAAGAGTATTAATTTCAACAGATAATTTTATTGCTAAAAGAAAGTTGGAATAAAGTTGCGCCGGTGAAGCACATATTTTCAAGACATTGATCCACGACGCAGCGGTGCCGCCTCCATCTCATCCTCATGCACTTCCCCGCCTATGCAGTGAATGCCCTCGTGCAGTAACGGCGAGCTCATGTCCAGCGCGAGAACGCGTGCCGACAGCGTGAGCATCAGTCGTTGTATGGACTTTCTCGGATTAACAATCGTCAGCGTTTCGCGGAGCTGTTTCTCCTTGTTGGTGAAAAGCTCGACTTTCATTTCGAAAAGTTCTTCCTCACCGTGCGTAAAGCCTATAACTTCCACGACCTGACAATGGCGGTTCGGAGTCTCGTCCGTTACGAAATCATGACCGATATCGTTTTCGCCGAATAGTGTGGTCGGTATGCGCAGGTGGATCAAGTATCGATGTTTTACTTTCAGAAGGCCGAGATTCGCAATAATGCTGTCGCCGGAACGCACGTACTTTATACAGTTCGTACAGCCGTCAGCTGGCAGACGGTTGGCGCTAAATTGCACATGTATGTTTGAAATGGTGGCGCGTTTCTTCCTAAATGTTCGATTTGCAAAAGTGGAAAAGTAATTGAAAAAACTATGCATTTATTTCGAAACGTGCCAACTTGACGTTGACTGACAACGAACAATGAACTCAGGTCACAGCCTGAGTTGCAGTCATAAAAAATATATATTTGTATCATAAGTCGCAGTGTGCACAAACCCACAAATGATGTGAGCCGAAACATAACCGAATTGGATATGTGGCATTCGAAACATTGTTGAGACACAAAAGCGACAGCGAAGTTTGAGCAATGTTGTGACAGCAATTTTGAAACATTTCGATCGATCTTGACAAAGACATAACGATGGTGTTCATAGCTTGATTTTAGTTATCTGAGGTCTTTCTCTTTCGTTGTTAAAACTGAATTTCTTATACACATTTATACAAGCGTATAAATGCTCCCCTGGGGGACGCCAGGGGAGCTTGGTCCTTTGTTGTTTGTATTATTTATTAACGACATTGGATCTTGTTTTTCGTCGTCTGCTAAATTCCTTCTACAGGGTTTTCCAACAAGAGGTGTTATTTTGGTATTCAAAGAAAAATGCAATTTTTTGAGATAAATGATCGGATGTTTATTTCATAATAAAGAGGAAGGTATGCCGTTAATAATGAAAAACAACATCAGCCAAATGGCCACCACGACCACGCTTACAGGACCATATCCTTTTCATGAAATTTTCCATAACCAAATCGCAAAGTGGCTGCCCTCTGTCCTCGATAGCCTCACGAATTCTATCTTTGAGGTCTTGAATCGACGCTGGGCTGTTGGCGTACACCTTATCTTTCACGTGGCCCCAAAGGAAGAAGTCGCAAGGTGTTAAATCACAAGTTCTCGGTGGCCAATTGTGATCACCTCTTCCAGAGATAACACGGTCCGGAAACTTTTCCCGTAAAAGAGCAATGGTTTCGGTGCTTGTGTGGCACGTAGCGCCGTCTTGTTGAAAATAAACGTTGTCCAGATCAATACCATCCAACTCCGACCATAAAAAATCATTAATCATCTCTCGATAGCGCAATCCATTCACCGTAACTGTTGATCCAACCTCATTTTCGAAAAAGTAAGGTCCAATGACCCCGCCGGACCATAAACCGCACCAAACAGTCACACGTTGAGGATGGAGAGGCTTCTCAACAATAACTCTTGGGTTTTCCGAGCCCCAGATGCGACAATTTTGCTTGTTGACGTAGCCACCGAGGTGGAAATGGGCCTCATCAGTCAAGATGATTTCTCGATGGAATTCCGAATCATTTTCATGCATTTCAAGGACCCAATCAGCAAAGACACGACGTTGTTGATGATCGGTCAGCTTGAGTTCTTGTGTTAACTGAACTTTATAAGCCTTAAGACCCAAGTCTTTATGCAAAATATGGTTTTTTTTTTTTTTGTTTTCTGACGGAGGTGGAAAATCTTCGGAAGATACCGGAACTCCAGTTCATCGGCATGCCGGATTCCTACCGACTAAAAACCACCCCCCACTATCCACCCCTGCGGAACCGCCTTCCGGCATCTCTTCACAGGGGAGACGTCGCCTTATCCTGGCTCTTCTGCTGTTCGACGTTCGTTTGCGCGTCTACTCCTTTCAATCTCGCGCTGTTTTACCATAACTTCCGCCGCGTAGAGCGCTACTGCATCCCAGCTGGATCTGGACTCCACCATTTTCGCGACTAGTGAGTGCGCTGTGGGCGTGCCGCCGATTCTACTCGCTAGACGTCGCCGTTGGTTGTTGTACCTGGTACAATTAAAGATGATGTGCTCGGCGTCCTCAACCGACTCGCTGCAGAAATCGCAAAAGGGGTTCTGCTCATATCCCCACCTATGCAGGTACGACTTAAAACAGCCATGGCCTGTCAGTAGCTGCGTGAGGTAGTAGTCGACCACCCCGTGCTCACGGCTCATCCACGCATGAAGGTCACTTATTAGCGCGAACGTCCACCTTCCCTTACGTGAGTCGTTCCAACGCTGTTGCCACTTATTCAGGCTCAGCTTCCTGTACGCCCTTCCTTGCTGCGGAGCATCCTTCTCCTCGTATTTTGTGCGTGCTTCCTCCGCCAAATGCAAAATACGGTGTAATGACGTTTTTGGAATGCTCAATTCCACAGAACGACGAGGAATCGACAAACCTGGGTTTTCTTCAACACTTTGGGCTACAGCAGCAATATTCTCAGTTGTTCTTGAGCGACGTGTACGGGTTTTATTCTTCACATCACTAACTTGTCCCAACAGCTCGAATTTTTCCACCAATTTCTGTATTGAGGTCCGACAAGGTGCTTCACGACGACCCAAAAATGCTTTAGTTTTGCGAACTGTGACTGCAAGATTTTCACCAATTTATAATTTTTCAATGCGTTGTTGAAGCGTGTATCGTTCCATTTTTAGTAATGGCGTAGTTTCTACTTGTCAAATGTCAAAGAATAAAAGCTTCAAAAGTGACAGCTACCGAAATACTGGGTGATTCAAAATAACACCTCTTGTTGGAAAACCCTGACGATCTTAAAATTTATGCTGTTATTCATAATGTGTTGGACTCTGTTGCCTTACAATCGGACCTCGACAATGTTCAGGCTTGGTGCAATGATAATCACCTTTTTTTAAATGTTAGCAAATGCTTTCATGTAACTTTTACTAGGAAAAGGAATCCCCTACAACTGTCGTATTCCATCTCTGGCTCCGTGCTACAATCGGTTAATGAAATTCAAGACCTAGGTGTTTTCTTCGACACCAAACTAAGTTTTGCAAGTCATATCAGTTTTATTGTTTCTAAATCTTATGCCCTGTGGGGTTTCGTTCGTCGGAATAGTACTGCCTTCTCGGATCCGTATACAATCAAATTACTTTACACAACCTTTGTCAGGTCTAGATTGGAATATGCCGCGCTAATATGGAGACCATATCACGCCTTTTTCATAAACCGAATTGAACGCATCCAGAAAGTCTTCATTCGGTTCGCTTTGCGTTCGCTGAACTTCAGTGATCCCATGCCATCCTACAGCTCTCGTTGTCTTCTAGTGAACTTAAAGTCACTACATGCTAGGCGTTCACTTATTGCATGTTCTTTTGTAGTCAGTCTAATAAGTGGATCTATTGATTGCCCGGATCTTTTAGCAAGAATAGCTTTTAATGTCCCTAAACGGAGTCTGCGGAGGGTGGATACATTTCATTTAGACGTCCCCAGGACGAATTATGCAAGAAATACACCTCTATTTAGGGCCCTTTCGGAATTACCGAATTTGTTACCGATTTTGATGTGTCACTTCCGAAAGGTTTGTTGTTAAATAGTTTAAGTAACTTATAGTTTTCAATAATTATTATATCCTATAGTCACTAAGGACTTTTGTTCATTGGCTAAATAAATAAATAAATAAAAAAGGACTTAAAATGAAGCTTTCTGACAATACGGCGAGAAAAAAGTTTTTAAACTATTTATTGATCCAAAGTTAAAACACTTTAAAGAATGGCGCAGTTTCCCCACTGGAAGCCGATACTTATATTTTTATTATATAATAATGTTTTGTCTCGGTGGACCAAGTATAATCTTAATATTTTACAGTTTCATTATGAATTTTTACTTTTCGAATGCATATGCCAGCCGTTGGTGCCAAATCGCCATAAGTGTTTACAAATATATTTGATTATTATTGCTAATTTAACAATTAACGCTTCACTTATTTTAATTTGGAGTAAACTATTCGTACATGCCAATTTAGTAAAATAGGTTTATCTGACTGAACGCTTAAATTTGGAGCACCAATTATTGTTAACGTACTGAAAGAAAGCATCTTAATTGAGGGTAATAGAAGTATTCAAGTGTTCGAGTTACTTTCGATACTTTGAATGAGTTCTTGTCGAAAGTATTTACGAGAGTCGAGTCGGAATCGAGTTGCTAAATAGCCATTTTTGTTCAACAACTACTGTCTGTATGCCTGAGCGCTGTTATTAGGTTTGGTTGGATTTGATTTTACATGCAGACCATTTTTCAAAGATTGTTTGATGAAGCAAAAGCCGTTTAAGGACATCTCATAAGCAGGCTTTTGCTATCGCATCCCTATAGGAACGTCGATTAATAAGCAGTAACATGGGGAACATTAATATACAGTACGCTGAAAAATAACAAAACTTGCAATCTAAACATTTTCACTAAGTAAATTTTTAAAAACCAACTTTCAATTTTGTCACTGTTCACAGGAATTCGTTGAAACAAAGAGTTGAATTTTAATTGTTGCATGTGTGCTGAAATGTTTAAGCATTTGACCTACGGAGATAATTGCATAAATTTAAATTAAATGATCTAATAGCTACATTAAGCCATGACGGCGCGGCCAAAAATAATCGCAATAGTGATGTCAGGTTAAAAGATCACCGCGTGTTCTTTCTGTCCGAAAGATGAAGACACTGTTATACATTTTGTTATGTAGACTCAGACTATAAACGTTACACCCCGGATTGTTTTATACTGTGATCATAATACAAATAATTGTGATTTTTTGAAGAAAAGTTAAATTACATTTTCAACGTACCATGGGTACACATTCTCATAATGGCGCAGGTATCCCCTGCGCGTTGGTTCGTTAAGAAAAAAACAATAATTTTTGTTACAAATAGAATATTGACGTAATTTGTATATTTGTTTTTGAATCTAAAGTAATTTGAATATGGTAGCCATGTCCGACCAGTTTCTATAGCTGGACACCTACTACATAGTTAAGCTTGTAATACATCAAAACTGATTTTTTACTTTTGAAACAGCATGGCTACAAGATTTTTTATAATAATTTGGTCTGTAAGAGCGTTTACTTTTGGTGTGTCTTTTTTCTTCTGGTTGCATTTAGAACAATTGGTCCATATAGGAAAAGTAATTGTGTGTTGGTGTGGGGTGTATAGATTTCCTTGTAAAAGTGCTCTTGCGTAATATAATATTTGTTTGATTTTTGTGTTGGAAACTTTTGTTTTGTTTGATACTCATCATTGCAGTATATTTTGCAGAATATATATATTTTGCAGAATATGCATGTATGTATGCATGTACTCGTATGTATGTATGTTGGCGTGCACCCCATTTTATTATACATTTACATTTTTTAAAGTTCTTAGTCGTACATTGAAGATTTTATCTTTACAGCAAAAGTGCTTTAATTTTCAATAAAGTTTTGATTTCTTAACATTTCGAAAAAATTCTTCGCTATATTCTAATTAAACGCGAGTATAGTGTGCTACGCGTTCAGTTCGATTGGTAGATGGTGCAACACAAACTTCGGAATCGGTCTATCTAAGTTGTGGTAGTGGTGCGGCTAGATGTACACTTTTACGAATATTTGCTGTAGTGCTGCGATTAATAACAAATCTCTCTATTTGTGTATATATTATATTCGCATATTTGATTACATCGCTACATCATACTTCATATACTTATTTACATGTTTATGGCATACAATCTCTCACAGTAAATGTACATAAAGTAAACCGCAAAGAAAGCATGTGATAAACAATTTCGCAAGAAATTAAATTATAAGTGAAACAACAACGAAATTTGTCAACTTAAGATTTTATTTTTTAAGTAATAACTACAATTAATTAAAATGCCTCAGCTCATCTTTATACAAGAAATTTCGTGTATGGAAATCCGTTATACGTTAGACTACAATCGAATATTAATTATAGCACAGTTTTAATTTGTAGTCGAAATTGCCATTTATTTTGCGTTTGTTCTCCTTACATGCTTATAATCGTTTAGCAATGTCTTCTACCACACGTATTGATTAATCTTGATTGTTGTTTTGTTCTATTTTAAAAAGTTTGCTTTGAATCTGAATTTGTCTTACAGCATAGATTATAAGGTGACGTGTACTACAGTGGTTAAGTACATGCTGCGTCTATGCTCCCCACCCGGTGTTGGTGCTGCGAGGGAATTACTTCGCTCACGTGCTCACACACACATGTGTCTAATTGCAAGTATTTAAACGTTCATAAATACAATAGAAGAGAGTTGGAAAGTTGTGGATGCCATTGGTGTGCAACGAGCATGCGGGGTGTGTTTAGGTGCCTTTGCCGTAATCGGATGCCTCCGACTCGTCGTCGTCGCGCTCCACGCCTATGCAGTGAATGCCGGTGCGCAGCATCGGCGTGCCCTTGCCCTTGCCGAGCACACGTGCCGCTATCATCAACTTCAGCACCTCCTGCGAGTTCTTCGCGTTGACAATGTGCAGCACTTCGCGCAGCAGCTTCTCCTTGTAGGCGAAGAATTCGATTTTCATCTCGTAGAAGTCGTGCGCGTCGTGTTTGAAACCCGTGAACTCTGTGATGCGACAATGCAGATTAGGAACTGTCGTTACGGCGGGCACGAACTGGCTGTCGGGACTGAGGTCAGCGAACAGGGTGGCGGGCAGCTTCAGGTCGATCAGGTACCGATGGTTGACTTGTAGAAAGCCGAGGCTCACCACAATCGTGTCGCCAGAACGCTGATATGTCACACAGCTGTCGGACTCGAAGTCGTCCTTCAGGCTGGCCGTGTCGAAGTGCACGTGATGATCTGCAACGGGAAGCGATTCATTGATTAGACATGTGTAGATTATTACAAATTATTTGAATTTGGAATTGAGGATAAAAGACCAACAGCTTTAAGAAAGTATGCATTACTGATTAATCTCAGCGCCTTAAATGAGAAGATGTTCAAACAAATTTACGGTGTCATTTAGCACGGCAAGCAGGTGAGGCATTTCAGCATTCAACGCAAAACCACACATGCCGCACATATGTTCGTGTGCTACTAACTGCGGAAGCAATGAGGAGCTGTTGATGGAGGCAACAAATAAGTATGCACCAAACGTCAAACAAACTCAAAGTAGTGTTGCTGACGAGACTTGACTGGGCGGAATTTTGCGGTATCGACACTTTGATCTAATAATTAAGAGGATTTGAATGTGTGACACGTGGGGCAGAGGGGAGAGAGCGGTTGTAAATTCTTAAACTGTAAATTGATTGGGGTTGCGATGTAGCAAGCATTTTAGATACATCTACACAAACTGATTGAATTGACACTGAATACATGTGGATAGAATGCAGCAAGGGAGCTCGTATATTGGAATTGGCTTGTTTTGATACTGAATACTTTAGAGTAGCAAATTCTAATTTAGGAACAAGATAGAGCAAAATTACTTAGCGTCTGGTTATCAAAAAGTGTGTTGTTGCCTTTCGACATAGTCGTAGACATGACCAGAAAAAATCACAGCGTTAATTTACTTTTGGTTAGTTGATTAGCTCATCATTTGCACACTGCACTCAGGTTTTGCTTGAGATTTTCTATTTTTAGAATTTAGCAATAAGAAATGAATTAAAAACTAAATATGCAATGACTTGGAGCGAAAACTGGAACATCAATTCGGAGTTTAAATAACCAAATATGGAGAGAAAAAAGCATAACTACAATAAATATTTATGGAAAATAAGTAATTAATAAGTTTTTGGCTAAAATATTATTCAATAGTAATGTCTAGATTTATTCTTTATTAATTTTGCATACGTTCCAGGTTTTCTTTCAATTCAGTAGTAGTATTTGATGCTCTTTATTTCACATTTCATCGAAATCGTAACGACTATTTAATAATTTCAACAATATTATAGCAATAATAATACTAATGGAGTGGAAGATAAAACACATACGACTATGAAACCAAGTGTCGCGAGTCGGAAATTATAATAAGGAAAAAGTACAGCTACGATAATGCCAAAATCTTGAGAAAATTAATTTAATATCGAGTCCTTATATTTAATACAATCGGAGAGGTATTTATACAAAGCTAGCGCCGCTCGTAGCGCTGATTACGAGGTGTGACAATTAAGTAATGAGACACCTCGTTTAACCTTTCTCTACCTTAGTATGAATGTATATATAGGTTTTTAGATTATTAAATATTTATTAAAAATTTATTGATCGGACAGGTAAACGAACGATCAAAAATTATTAACACTGACAACGGAAAAATCACAAAACAACATGTGAAAAATAAATTACGTGCGTTTAACCCTAATTCCCAGAATTTTAAAAGTAACGTAAAACCGGAAGTGAGACTGTCAGGCTTATATGAGCTAAATTATTGAAAACATTTGTTTAAAAAGTACAAAAACTGTCTAAAATGTTAAATTTATAAATGCTATATAATTCTAACATTCTAGGAGGATTACATAAAATGATGGAATCGAAAATCATATGGATTTATCACCATTTGAATCTTTAATGAGACTGTGAGGCTCACTTCTGGGAATTAGGGTTAAGCGACAATTTTCATGGAAAATTAATTAAAGCTCATGAACAGGTAAACGACTGCAGTAACTTTGTGGCAAAATACTCCGGGGGAAACCCATTAATCGCAATGTGTGTTGACATTAAATAGAAAAACACAGACAAACAGCTTTGATTGATTCAGTATTATTTTTCCTTTACATGTTCTTAGGAGCACGTGCACAGGTAGATATTTAGTTGGGGACAGTCAGCTGACGCCGCGTTTAGCGCCAGAGTTTGAATATTTCAATTAAATGCTGTAATAGTAACATTGACTCACATACACACCCCACATGCAAACATAAGTATGTACGTACAGCATGATAATGAATTAATTGCAATAAATTTAATTAACTGAGTATGTTAATTATGAGCATGTTAATTAAATTTAATTAACTGAGTATGTTAATTATGAGCATGTTAATGAAATTTATTTATCTCAAATGGTCATCAATTTAAACAGGTATCGATCCATTAAGGCACCCAGTGCGAACGTGAAAAACCGGCTAAAATATTGCGCCAAACGCCAAAGTGGAAGTTCTTAGAAAATATTTCGTGTCGTTTTCCTCAAACGCGCTGAGACATAAATAAACAAAACGTCAGCTATGACGTGAGAGAGCACAAATATGGCGTGTGCTGCCCAACATGGCATGTCACTGGGCGACGGGGTGAGTTGAGGGAGGTGTCAACGTGCTGATCGATGCGTTGAAAACTATGCTCGAGTTTTGATATAATTGATGTAATAATTATTTTGATATTGTGCATGTAGCGTTAAGAAGAGGGCGTAGCTGGTATTTAAAAGGTCAGTATTTATAAAAAGGATCACTAAGTCTAGTGAGATTCTAAACGAAGGGTGTGTTTTCATCGTACAGGTATGTATGTATATTTTTATGTTTAAAAAGCAACCATATTTTTATTTTTGGTTTTAGCAACCATGTGTTTTTATGTTGTATATTTGTATGATAGCCCAACGAATATGATATGATATGAAAACAATAGATGAACAAAAGGAAAGTCAAGGCGCGTACAAGCAGGGATTAAAAATTTAAGGTAAAATTCGTTGAGTTCCTGCTGTGAATAAAGCGAGATCTCAAGTGGCAGCTTTGACTCGTTTGACTCGACGCCATGACTCAAAGCAGTCTCAAAGCGCTTTCAACGTGAATTTCATCATTTAAAAACGAAACAGAATATTCGCACTGCATGCATTACCATTGGTGTGTTATTGCCGCTGTCAAATAAGTGGAAAACAAAAATAGCATAGCGCCTAAGCACACACTTTATTTTCGCAGCCTCGAGCCACTTCTATCTGGCTGGTCTCTAATGCCCAGCGGCCCCTAATCATTTGCACATACAGTCACTAGCCACTCAAATGATAGTCGACAGTCGGCAACTGTTTCGGGTTTGTTTGTCGGTTCGCGATGTGTGCGTGGGACGAGAGCGCAATAGTTGTAATGGGGATTTAATTGTGTGCGTAATGACCAGAGGCCATCAATTAACCTGACACAAAAGCGTGGCTTTTTGTGTTGTTGTTGTTCAACTTAGTTTGTTTTGGTTACTTTGCGTGCAGTGAAATTGAAACATCCAACTGAGCTGCGCAAAGGCAAACAAGAAAAAAACGGAATACTATAAACAGCGCAAGTGTGGTGAAAATGCGAGCATAACAAGAGTGTCATGTTTTTATGCAGAAACACGTAAGGCAGCTTAAATGATTTAAACAGCTCGCAAGGACTTTATGTGAAGCTGTGCTGTTGTATGTATTGAGTTTTAATACTTGACTGAATATATTTGAATATAAGTACATATATTTGAAAATATATGCTGAGGATTTTTACATTTCACAGCATTTATATTTACAATAGCTGGGCCCCGCGGCTTGCACGCGCGCTCATGTTTACCCCGATACAAATTCTTTACCCATTGTTGACCCCGCCAGTTGTTGATTAAAAAAACAACATGTGCCTAATTATCTTTGTTTTTAAGTGTTTTCAAAAATTTGAAGTCAAAAGGCCCATAAAATCATGTGTTTTCAAATTTACTCTAAACAAATTTTTAACCCTTGGTTTACCACGGTAGATTTCGATTTAAAAAAAAATGAAAAATACGTTTTAATTATTTCCCCATTGAAGTGCTTTTGCTAAGTTTGAAGTCAAAAGGCCCAATAAATCTTGTTTCTCCATAGAAATTGTTAACCCATTGTTGAAACCGTTAGATTTTGATTTTCATTAAAGTGAAAAAACACGCGTCAAATTGTTTCCCACTAAGAGTAAGTTTGAAGTCAATGGGCCCAATAATTCATATTTTTCACAGTTTTACCATTCAAACTTTTAACCCGTCGTTGACCCCGTCCGATTTTAATATTCGGAAAAATGAAAAACACGTATCGAGTTATTTTACATTTGAAGTACTTTCACCAAGTTTGAAGCCAAAAGGCTCAAAAAAATTTGTTTCCACATACATACTTCTAACCCGTCGTTGATCCAGTTAGATATAGATTTTGAAAAGAATGAGAAACACGTGTCTAACTTTTTTTAATTTAAAGTATTTTTACAATTTTTGAAGTCAATAGGCTCAATCGGTTCATGTTTTTTTCAGAGTCTTTCCGTAAAAAAACCTTAACCCATTTTGGCCCAGTTAAATTTTGATTTTCGAAAAATTTTAAAATACGTGTAGAATTTTTTTTGATTTAGAGTATTCAGGAAGTTTGAAATCAATATGTTTATTAAATCACATTTCTTCATGCAACACCTTAACACATGTCTTGCCCCTTTAGACCATGAACTTCTAAAAATCCCGTCCTAGCGGAGGTTCAATCTTCAAGATGTAAATACAGTTAAAATTTCAGCTTCAGCGGTTTGAGTTGGGCAATGATAAATAAATTAATCAGCCAGTCAGGACAAACAATCTATGTATATAAAAATTGAGGCGGTACCAGGCCCCCTTGTCCAATGCTCACAACTTCCTTCTAGTCGAATTGTGATACTAAGTGGAAAGTTCGTACCAAGTTTCATTGATGTGGACTTACAGTACTGCGTAAATGTTGGGCCATAAAAAATAGAAGAAGAATTACACATCTATAAAACGATGGTACCCCAAATTTCAATGTTGTGCGGCTTACAATTCCGAAGCTATTCCTATAAAAAAATTTAGTTGTATGGGCGGTGTCACGCCCTCGCTCCATTCCCTCTGCCGAAAGATATGACTAAATGATAGGTTCGTACTAAGTTTCATTGATGTGCGACTAACAGTTTCAAAATTATGCGGATAGTTTGTGTCAAACAAATGTGCCACGCTCATCAAATTTTAACAGTAAAATGACACATCTAAGAGACGACGGTACACTAAATTTCAATGCTGTGTTGTATGGGTGGTGCCACACCCCCTTGTTCAATACCCGCCTCATTCCTTCTATGGAAGGACATGACTAAATAGTAAGCTCGTACCAAATTGAATTGATGTGACTTATGGTTCCAAAATTATTGCCTAAAAATATATGCTGGTGGTGCCAAGCCCCGTTTTCCGACTTTTCTTTTATTCTAAACCTTTGCGAAGCAATTACGAACAAACCCGCCGAAGGAAGTATTCAATTTGGTCCAGTCGTTTTCAAGTTTTAAGAATCCGAACGGACCAAGATTCATTTTTATATTCAAGTATATAGAAGAAGATATACATAATATGAGCTTGGAAACGAAGTGAGTCTGTAAAACGTCTTCTTCGTTTTTGGTCTTCTGCTGCTGCTTTGGCATCTGTCTTCTGGTCTCTTCAACTTACAGAAATTGATGAACAAAATAAATTGAAATCAATTTATATACCATTGGGTTGCGATTTGATTTGAGCGTGAGCGCGTGTCTCTTTTGGACATACGTGATAACAAATCAGAGCAATTAGCGACATCGACGCTTTTATGATTTGTCTGATTGTTATATTTTTCACGCCATTAATATTATTCCAGTTGAGCTGAGCGCGCAACCAACGGCAAACTGAGCGCCTGTGCGTCATATTTCGTTTCGGCTTTCTATGCGGACAACTGTTGAAAATATTGCTGCATAACTGGACGATTTTCAGCGGAATTCAACACCAACGTACAGAAGCGCGTCAGTCACGTGAGTGGCAGCTATAATACTTGAATAAATTGGGGGATTTATCAGAATGAATGCCGGCAGACATGGGCAATTCACGTGAGTTGTATTTAAGTGCTTCCAGAAGTAGAGCAGTCGATGGGCGCCAGCTTGTCAGTAAAAACACCACTTCACACGCATCGGTGCGCAATAGGTAGATGCCAAAATAATGGTTGTTGTGAAAAAGTTGGTAAGCAGATATATAATATGGACACGTATCGTAAAAGTGTGAATGGCATGGATGAATGGATTACGAGCTGTAGAAGCGAGATATGACCAGAGTGCGAGCTGATGAACGGGGTTGGTGATCGTGCTGCTGCAGACTTTAGCTTTTTGTGATAAATCAGATTTATAAATAGACAGTCAGTTGCCAAAGCAGAGGACAGAAAAACAAGAAGTAGAAGAAGACACACATTTGTGAACTCACTGTTTCCGAGGGCATTTTTTGTTTAAGTTTTTCCGCTGAAGTTTCTTGTAAATAATGTGTGTGTGTGTGTGGCAACAGATACGAAACGAAGGCACTAAAGGACCAACCATGTCGTGTTGATTTCAAATGGCAAGTTGGCTGTTTTTTCACTCAACTGATTTATTCTCAAAGGTTTCTTTATGCTCGAAATTGTTCTTTAATAATTTGGTGTTGGCTATGGCTGAAGTTCGAGCCTGAGTCAATCGCCGTTTCTAATTTGCGATCGAACGCTCTAACCAGCTAAACTAAGTCAACTAGATTACCCAAGTTTTTTGTGGAGCAGTTGACAAAATTTAGAAGTTTTTCCTAAACATAAAAAATATGTTCGTAAGAGATTTTCTACATTCCTTTTTTGAAACTGGACTTGACACAGACCAGAGTTGATCTTGCAATCAGCTAATTTTTCTTTAGCTTACTAAGTGTCATGATACGCTTTCAGAAAGGTCGTTTACTAACTTTATACCATTTTCTGTTTTTATTTAGTTATCTACATATAACTCTGACGACACTTTTATGGAAATCGATCGCCGACTTTACATTACATTTTACATAAAGAGCGTGACTTAAAATTGCATGCCGATTCCAAACCACAACCTGGATGCTTTTCTTATAGATCGCTCAAGCTTTTTGCAAGTTATTCTCGCAATTCAATCAATGAACGCAATCGATAGCGATACGTTGAATAAATTTTTGCCTTAATTGCCACTTATAGTAGCAGACTTGTGGCACATTATATATACGCGTTGAACACTGCATATGTAAATGGAACTTTTTCTCCTTTCCAGCTTTAATCACATCAGTTAATAATTAAATCAATTGCGCTCATGTTCGTGCCAATGAAACTAGCAAAAGCAACAACCGCAGCCTCAATACTATATAGCAGCGTTGCTACAGTTAAGTAACAACAGAACGTTTGCATTGACGGGGGGTTTCATTTGGTAAATCAGTGATCGCACGAGTGATGCGGGAATATGCCAATTAAAGTGATATTTCCCCCTATCGTACAAAATTGCCTGTATTGCATAAACAAGCTCATATTTACGAAATTGATTTGAGGAAAAAACCAAATGAGGATTTTACACTAGCAAAAAATAAATTTTTACTCATTATTTGGGGTTTAATTTATTTTCTTAAATGGACCTACAGTTCAAATTTCATGTTGGTAACTTTAGCGGTTTGGGCTGGGCGGTGATGAATCAGTCAGCCAATCGGTCAGTCAGTCAGGGCAAACAATTATATGTATGTGGATTTGAGTAGTATAGGCGGTGCCGTGCCCCCTCGTCCAATACCCACCTGTCGAAGGCACATCCCAATCATAAGTCTGCGCTAAATGTCATTGATGTGTGACAATAATCCCGAAGATATTCCATATTAAAAATTTAGATTGTATGGGAGGAACCACGCCCACCTGTTAGGTCGTCTTCGCACTTATAAAAAATTTCATGACAAATTAGATTTCTCTAAATGGTCTAAAATTAATTAAGGCGCATAACCATTTAAATTGTAGCAGAACTTAAAAAAACATTTGTTAGGACAAGTACGAGTATGACACTGGGCCCAATTTCTCCCATAAAAGTGGAACATTTAATATTGACTCAATGTGATGGGGGGAAAACTTCATTACAATAAAACTAAGGAGAGATAATGACGACAATACAAAGCAAATATTCCTCGGAAACGTAGACCACGTAAACTGAAAAATAGCAAACAAAAAAATGTACAATCTCTCACGGATATGGCACTTTATCTTCTGAGCGTTACGGTAACGAGCATTAACAATTGTTGATTTACCTAAGTATTGAGTCATGTTTACAAAGGCTTAGCGCTGATTGCACACTATGATATTAGATGAGAAATTGCGCTGAAATTTAAGGAAATCCATATGTTAAACATAGAATAACGTAGGGGAATTATATCTGTTTGGAAATTATTACATAATGAATCACTGTACTTTACATGCCAATCTCTGTTCTTAACCAGGAGAAGACTAAATTTTCGAGGCTCCTCATTTTAGACCAGTCTAACCAAGCTTGCAACTCTATATATGAGGGCGAAAGCGTGGTCTATATTGAAATCTTCCTGGTTTCCAGTGCCGCTAAGTGACGACACGCGCTATTTTAACGTTGTATGACTACGAGTCAGTGAGTTTTTTAGGAGATGGGAACAGAATATAAAAAGACCTTCGCTTCCAGTTGGGAGAAAAAGACCTCTACCTTTATTTAGGAGCAATTATAGAGCATCACACAAAAGATAAATACACTACAGATTTATCTATGCCATCTTATCATCTGTACTAATAGAGTTTTTATGGCAGTAATGAATTTTTATAGATTTTTTAGAGTCGAAGTACGCTCCTGTGAGCCGTCACCTAACCTAACTAAACTACGGAAACCGAAAATTTGGAAAGAAAAATCCTATCTCCAACCCTATCCACAATTACATTGTCACACTCAACTCTTTCCGCAGCAAGGACGAAAATTGAAAATACGAGTACGTCTGTAAAGCTGTATTACGTTTCACGAACCACACTGTGTACAACTTACCTAGATAACAGAAATAGGTAAGCTTTAAACTACAAAAACCATATCTCTTTAAGAATAATCAAAACACTAAAAAGTTAGCCGAAGTCCTCTAACTGTTTACATTTCAGCAATAAAAAACTATTGTTTGTTTAAATCAACTGTAACCGTTCACATTTTCTGTGAAAGTTGCAAAAATATTACGTTGAACAGCGACAATGCAACGACATTAAGAATGGAGAGCACATTCACTGCCTGCCTGTCAGTTCAATAAACGACAACTTGCTGCATACGTAAATGTCTGCGATAAAGTGGCACAATGGCACGTTTTATGATGCACTGATTTGATGGTTTTACGTTAATGGGTAAAATATGTGCAATTGATGCTTGTAAATTACATTTAAGTACTCTATGTGCTATGAGCGATATTAAATCATAAAGCTGCTTGAGATCATCGCATAATTTAGCAACGTCATTAAATTAAACAAATTAAGTAATTAGCACCGGTTAGGTGTTATAATTTAAGCTGGAACGGCAAATATGTACCTACATTTATTATGTGCTGTGGCCGTTGTGTGTGGTGGTGGAGGAAGTAACAGCTTAGCAGAACGAACAATCAAACGCCGATACAACATTACGTGTGCAGTTGTGCAAATGCCAGTTAAGTCGATTTCCTGCTTCGATACACACGTACATATAGCTCGAGCTATTGGCATAGAGACAAAATAAATACAATATTGTGCAATTTGCCGAGCAGCATGTACGGCAAAGGCAACTGCAGCTGAACTGTGAATAGGGTTACCAGATGGTAATCTAAACGAAATCTATCCGAAATGTTCTTCGTTTTTAATTTTAAAGTTTAAGAGTTGCAAGATTTCTATTGCCACAGCCCTTCATTCTGTTTAATCGCTTATGTACAAAAATATAAATTTGATTAAGTAGTACGACTTAATGAAATGTGCTCCATGCTTCCATAAGTCGATTTAAACCCTTATCGTTTTAACCACTGAACTAAACTTTCATTCAAGGTAAAATCAGTTACGCATGATTTATGATGAATTGATTTTTAAATATTCTCTAGTTGAATTTTTGGTTTATGCTCCCAAGTCAAATGATCGTCTGGTAACCCTAATCTATGAATGTACTTGAAACCGTAGCAGCAATAACAACAATACAGCAGAACACAGCAAGCAGTAGTCAAAGACTAAGAAAATATTTATGGGCTGAAAATCCGGTAAAATCCGATCACATCACTACAGGAAACAAAGACACAACACACTGAACTCAAACTATGTAAAAGTGAAAATGCAACCACAGTGAAATGCATCACAAACGTTGTATAAATTGTTTGGGAGGCATTCATATGGCTGCCGCTCGGTTGCCGTCAGCTGCCATTTGGCCGAGCTCGAACCAGGTGTTGGCCGATTGTGCGGCAAGCTGCCAAAGGCGCAACGCAAATGCCGTCACTCAGAAGCGTTCCAGTAATTAGCCGACTATGCAATGTATGTTCAATTTATTTCATTTGTTCCATTGTCGGCGATGGAGCGCAATGAACGCGATGTGGTGCTGTCCCACTGTGCGAGCACATTAAGCGAAATGGCACATCGATGTGTGCATCTTTTCGTGACAGCGAACGCAGCGCGCGCATTTGCATTTATTTACTTATAAATGCATTTTTGTCATTTTATTGATACAAATTTAATTTCCCCGCAAAACAATCACACACACACACACACAACGCTGACAAGACACTACAATGTGATGCAATGTGAGGCGCGCCAATGATGATCCATTTGTAATTTGTGCATTCGTGCCAACAACAACAGTAGCAGCATCGACGTGCACCAGCTTGGCAAACGGCTCATAATCACTAAATATTTAAGAGTTTATTTGTGTGATGAATTCGTTGCTATTTGCGCTGCGCGAAATTATGACCGACTGTAGCGCTGAATCGCAGCGTGTGGGTGCGTTTTCTAATGTCTAATGACGTTATTAATGGGCATAATGCCAATGTCAAGACTAATATTTTTATTATTTGTAGTTGCGCTGCGACACAAAAGCAGCAAACGGCAATCGAACAGCTAAAAAACAGCAACAATAACGCCGAACATACAAACACACACAGACATAGTCGCGTTGCGGTCGCACATGTGATAAACGTCAGCAGCGGCGAATTGGACTAGCGATGCAAGAGATATGAATGATGCTATAGTTAGCTGCAAATATTTTTAGTTAGTTGAAGACTTTTGTGTTTATTTGTTTTGATTTTTAAAAAAGTTAAAAAATGTTTGAGCAGATATTTGCACGTAGACGCGGCTCGTCAGCATACCAGAATTTGCATGGAAAATGTATTCCAAGTGGGTTAAGGTTGGGGGAGCGTGAGCGGCGGTTGTGTTGCTCGGTAAATCGATTTCGATTTAGTTGTCGTCCGCTTGATTTATTTCTCGCTGGCCGGCCGTGTTGGCGAAATAAATAGATCAATTTAATGGAATGCAAAGTAGCAGCACTTTCTTGACACAACAAAACAATTAGTACGTTAAGAAATGGTCTAATCACACGAAAAACGCGTATTGTTGAGGATTTCGCGGATAAGCAGCCATGTGTACTTAAATGTAGTGTCCGACCGAATATTCGGCTTCGGTTTCGGCCCAAATAAGTGGTTTCGGTTTCGGTTTCAGTTTCGGCCAAAAAATGGCCGAATAGCCGAAACCGAAACTTTCTAGAATATTTTTTACATTTTATTGTGTAGCAGATATATAGTGAAAGGAGAAGTAATTTAGATGCCAGCAATGTAAATAAACATCTTTTGTTAGCATATAATATTAAATTATTTAATTTTGAATATTAGCGAGTAAGGTACGAAAGGGTGATTTTTTCATGTTTACGTTTTTAAAAAATGAATAAATTGTTTTTTTTTAATAAGTATTTAGTTATTTATGCTATGTTTGTTTGTTTGTTCTTTATTTATTTAATGTAAAATTCGTTTGTTGAAAAAAGTGCTTGATATGGTGATTTTTATTTCAACTAGAAAGTTTCGGTTTCGGCCGAATATTAAAAAAAACCGAATATTCGGTTTCGGTTTCGGTTTCGGCCCAAAAAAGTGGTTTCGGTCGGACACTACTTAAATGTGTACATGTGTACTTAAATGTGTAACATTTCGGAAATGCGGTATTTTCGTTTCCATTCGCATAAATCACATATTTTATTATTTTATTATTTAGGCGCTGTCCAACTGAGAAACTTATAAAAATTCTGTTTTTTTCATTTTAAATAGCTTGGCCATAATTAACATATTTTATTTAATAGAAAACCTAGCAAACGGCAAAGTAATTAACGTTGCTCGGTTTTTGCTTTAGCAAACATATTGCCAACAAAATCATGGAAATCTATGGGTAAAAACTTTATTTACATTTTGTGCGACCGCGGCCGGCGGTTTCCTTTGATTATTTGTGCACCACCATTGTTGACCCACTAATGTAAACAACAATTCATATCACAAAAACATATACAGCAAAAAATGCCCATAAACAGGGTAGACATTTTCTGAAACCAGTAAATGATTTTC
The DNA here is from genome assembly GCA_964056695.1 of Melieria picta. Lineage (NCBI taxonomy): Eukaryota > Metazoa > Arthropoda > Insecta > Diptera > Ulidiidae > Melieria > Melieria picta. Next base: position 28,446,246 of record OZ057399.1, read on the forward strand.
TCCTTTTGTTTATATTAGCAGTCAAGCGTACGGACGAGTTTTTGATCCATCGGCGACAATGATTCCGCAGTTAAGGAAACACAACAACCAAATGAGTGTGAAATTTTCTCCAATCAGGTAATAGCCGTGCAGGGCCTGGGCACTCTCAATTTAACAACATCTGCCAGTGAATAGCCTAACGGAAGTGTCAGTAAATGATATGGTCAAAGAAAAATATCCCTTTGTTAAATACTTAATTTCTGAAAAATTGTCTTCAAACGTTGAGAACCGAATAATGTTTAATACGAGTACTTTCAAATTGCTTGTGCTCTGCCAAATCTAGTAAGCGCCTCGCTTGCTTTCAAATAATCTCTCGCTCAAAGATTCACTGTTCACTGCAGACACCGAAATTGCCATTCTTTCATTGTTTAGCAAAACGAATTATATTTTTTTTGTCGTTTATGTTTCTCATAGAAATAATAAATACTATTTTCTCTACAGCACACTTTTACATGCCAGCAAGCCAACTCAAATGCAATCAACAACAATTTTGTATGCACCGTAAAGAGCAGGAAAACAACCAACAGTCCTACCGTCTACCGCATAAAAACGTTCATCCTTTGAAATGTTTTTTGCCACAATTATGCATTCAAATGCAGCAGTCATAAAAACGACAACAGCAGCAACAACAACAACAACAATTGACACTAACCACAGTTAAGATTGTTGACGTGTTTTCATTTATTTTAATGGCTTTCTGCGCCATATTTTTCGCCTCTTAAGCACTCTGCAGAGCTTTGTTGCAGTACGAAGCGAAAACCAACATATTACACGTCGCCTGAACGTGCAACATTCATTCCATTTAAATGACAACTTAAGAAAGGCAAGAAATAGTTCAGCACAACGCCGAGGACAACGAGTCTCGAGTAGCATGAAATGTTTACGTTGACGTTAGCCGGCCCCAAAGAGATTCCTAACATATTTCGGAAGTGAGATATCTGGCATTGAAAACTGCACAAACTGTTGAATAGTTTGCGTTGAAAATAAATTTGCTTTCACAATAGGTTGTTTATTTGATTTTTTGCAAAATTCTGCCATAAATTAAAGCAGAATAAATAGGAATGAAAGTGCGCAGAAATCAAATTAAATTGAAAATGTTGCTAGAAGCTAGAAGCGGTTCTGAATAGCACATTAGATATACAGATAGGTGCTACAGATTCTGTGTGGAAAAGGATTAAGTCGCAAGACATGACATGATTAACCCTTTCGCTACAGATTTTCCTGGGAAAAGATAAGATTTTTAATTTATCGATTTAATCTTTAGTGTGATTATATAAACAACAAACCATAATAGTTCTTGTCCCTGGACCTTTTTTTTTAAAGTGTAGTCATATGACGGCAACCATCGTGTGGCTGTAATAATTATTTAAACATAAAATTTGTTACGCATAACTAAAAATTGAATATTTTTTCCATGATACAAAAAATAAAGATAGAACCGCTGTTAAATTTTTTTTACACTAAACGTGCTAATTGACGTTCTTCGTATTCGTAAAAAACTTGAGTCGTGATGCCACTTCGATATAATATTAAATTAGTGTTTTTAAGGTTCTAGAAATTTTAAGGTATTTTTTAAAATAAACACGGATTAGACGTTTCACTGTGACTAATTTATTTTGGACGAAAGTATAAAAATGTTAATGCGAATTCAAGAGCTGATAATACATTGCAGTATTACAAAAATGTTCAAGAGATTTTCTAACAACAGTACGGTAGCACATTTTCAAAGAACGCCAAAAAATCGTTTAGTGTCAGGTGCGCAACATGGTGGCTCTATCTTTATTTTTTGTATCATGATTTTTTTCATTTACTTACTTCAGTTAAAATAATAAAAAAATTATTTGAATTGAAGTAAATAGTCAAAATAAAAATTTCTTTTTTGTTCTTCTTCTTCTTTTTTACTATATAAAGATTTAACATTTAAAAAATGTATACATCTCTTCTTTAAACCTTAATATTCCTTTTATTAATTTCGTATTATTCATAAAACTAATCTTTTCTAAGGACCAAAAAAAATTATTCTTGAAACCATAGAGGGTCCAGACTTCCACAAAGTAGCATGCTGCCATATGGCAACAAAATAGCGAAACGGTTAACAAGGGATCGAGGCGGTGTACAAGGGATCTAAATAGATCTAGATCTAGATCTAGATAGGAACATACATAGTTATCGTGACAATGCATAATCTAAATAAAGCATCTGGCAGAACTTTGTATACAATTTTGAACCTTTGCTTTTATATTCATATTTAATATATCTATATTCTATCTATATTTTTTTCTCTAAATTTTCGACCTAAATGACCGACCACAACAACAATTTACACTTTAGTTTTAAATCATAAAAGTCTTGACAAATATAACATATACCTCTGAGAACGAACCTTTATGAAATCTGAATTTTGTTTTTTTAATTTGTATTCCAACTAATAAGTGGCTAATTTAAAAAAAAATCCAACTTTTCTTCGGTACAATTTTTATGATTTTTCAAAAATTATCTATTTAATTTATTTTTAATAAAAGGACCTAACACAACTGTGCATCAGACCGCACAATTGCTTCAGACGGTTCTCAAAGGATTAAACATTGATTTGAAATGTAAGTTTTAAACAATTTGCCATTTAATTTTCCTCGTAAAAACATTTTGCGCCAGCGATATGATATTTAATGTTTCTGCGGTGACGGCGGTTGTTCAACAAATGAATGCCACTTGAATTTGTAATTCGATATCTGTTAGCATTTCGTTTAAAAGCAGCACCGCCACCACAACCACTTTCCCTGCGAAAAGTGAGTTTTTGGGCAAACAAAGCGCTCTCAATTAATTAAATTGAACAATTATGATAATTAAAAAGGACGTCATCAAATATTGCAAAAATCTAAAGATGAGTATAAAGCTGCACTGGACATTAAGAGAATAGGGAAAATATTTGTGCTTAGCATTAGGTAAATAATTTCGCACGTTTATGTATTTTAGGCAAAACATTAGTCTTACTGAAGGAAGAATCGCAGAGATCTCAATAAGTGAGAATAAAAGCGTGGCAACAATTAATTAAGTAATTTAATTGAGTTGTATATGTTACATCTGAGTAAGGAAATTTGACATTGTGGACAGCGGATAGCTTTGTTAAAAATATTTGTTAAAAATGCTTTCTGACTTAACGATGTAATTCGATTTTTAGTTTTATGATTGACAACAGCTTTACAAATCATTTCATATTCTTATTTTGTGGCTAAATCAGAAACCATGCAGCAATCGTAGATGGCAAGTTTATATATGTATAATATTTTAAACAGAACTGTATAATAGAGCATACGATGTATGATATGTGCGCAACTGGCGACTGCTAAAATTAGTTAGATTCAGAAATTGGCTGACAACCATTACTGTCAACCAAAGGACACGTATTATAGCTAAAAGTCATTATTGGGAATATACAAATTATTTGCTCTGAACTGTAGTATTTCAACGTGTATACGTAATTTGTAATCAATATGTGTCATCACGTCTTAATAACTGCGCTCCACCGTTTACAGCTGTCACGGATAATATCATCGATCAGAATAAGGCAAAGCAGCAACAATAAAATTCCCCAAAACAATGACAGAAATGCTTACACGACGGCAAATCGTAGAAATGTTGCGCTCGAAACTGTTAATAGATGCGGTGCGCGCTCGGCTTGCTGATAATGATAAAGGCGGCAAATACGCTGATAACAATGGCGGAGAGGGGATCAACTGTGTCGCCACAGCATGCCAAACAGACGCACCCGGCCCCTTCTACGCTGGTCCAAAGTAGGTGTTTATAATATTCAAGTGGAGTATGCAGCGCGAAAATTCAATGAACCCTGACGTAATCGAAAACTTGCGAAAACACCGATTGGGTGGTACTATTATACTGTGCGACAAATTAAAAAAAATTTTCACACTGGAAAAAATCCATATGGGCGTGAAACTAGAGACCAAACATAGTAATACTGCGTACTCAGTTTTTAATTTCTACATCCTTTGTCCTTTTAAAAGGACTTCAAAATTTAGAAGGGGATACAAAAAAATAAAAATTTAAAATTTAACCTCGTTAGAATATGGCGATATGTATATCAAATGAAAGAGGAAAGGCTCAAAAATTTAAATAAAATTGATTTTTTATCTATTTGTAAAAAAAAGGATATGAAAAAGGTCCTTTGAAAATTTTAATCCTTTATATCCTTGAAATTTTATGTAGAATTGTCTTGAAAAGTCAGTATGTTAAAACCCAAAATCTCCTTGATCACGTGTCAAAATTTCATTACTCTAACTTTATTGGTTCAAAAGTTATTAAAAAAAGGCGGAAGCTGCAAGTCTAATGAAGTACAAAAATTCTAATTTAGTTGAGTATCAGAATTTTGAATAATAAATAGATACAAAATTAATGAAGCGAGAATAATGATATATCCTTTTTTTTACAAAGAGATAAAAAATCAATTTTTTTTTAATTCTTGAGGCTTTCCTCTTTCATTTGATATACATATCGCCATATTCCAACTAGGTTAAGTATTTTTAATTTTAATTTTTTTTATTCCCTTCAAAATTTTGAAGTCCTTTTAAAAGGACAAAGGATGTAGAAATGAAAAACTGAGTACGCAGTATTACTATATTTGGTCTCTAGCTTCACGCACGTATGGATTTTTCCAGGTGTGAAAAATGCTGTCGCACGGTGTACTATGCAGGTTTTGCTCGAGAAAGCTATCGCATCGTGTGCGGCACTGCTAGGTGCAGGAGTGTCTGGGCGAGCCGATCAGGCAGTCGTACAAGTGGCGTAAGTCATGCAATGCATAATGAGTGGATTATGATTGGCGCGATAAGGCACCAAGCAAATGAATAAAGTTGTTATATGTGTAGGCGGGCGTGAAGCGGGAGGCAGCGAAACTTGTTTGAGTTCTTTTTAACATACAACTTTTACAAAACGCTTTTGAAGTGTGTGCGTAATGGATGCATTTAAGGTATTTACTGGAGGCTTTAGCCATTTTTCATTAGTGAAGTTCACTCGTCAGCAATTTTTGAATTTTTGCAATGTTTTCGGAAGCAGTTGTAGCGACAGATTGCTACGATAGCAACTTTACACCTAAAATGCTATGAAGAATTAAATCCACTATTGTGTTTTTGTGCAAAACTTATAGTAGCAAAATAGTAAATAGTAAATTTCAACTACTCAAAGAAGCGTCAAAGTCCTTTTGATTAATGCATCACTTCTTTAATTTTAATAAGAAAAATATTGTTGAAATGGTTTGCTAACAAAAAATTGTGCTTAATTCTGAATCTCTCAGTCAAGCACGGCATAAAGACGCACGCCCTGTCAATGTGTACAGATTTTTTATGGTTTATTTAATGGCTAAAGTAGTGACAGCATTTTATGGCTTAAGGTGAAAAAGCGCGTGCTTTCAGTTGGCAGACGATGATTAAAAAAAAGAAAAGAAAACTACGCATGTCGTCTTCACCAGTCTTGGTCGCAGCTCGAGTTTCAGCACGCAGGGCGCGCAGCAGACAGGCGCGCGGCTGACGTGACTGTATGAAGCCAACCACCCGTTTCGATGATGTGATGCGATAGTTTTATGGATGTCAGCAGCACCAGCGGCTAGAACGCGAAAGCGGCGCAATTCATTCCGGGTAGGCTTTCAATTACAGCGCAGCTTGACACATTTAATGCCGTTTTGCTTAAGCATTCAACGCAAATTTGTGCGCTGGCAAATTTTATTTTTCCTATGTCATTTAATGCGCCCACGAATTTCCATAAAGTGCATTTTTCTGTGTTAATGATAGTGTTAATGCGATTATTTTTGGTAGCCGAAAGTTCGGTGAGGTTGGGCACCAAACAAAAAACAAACTAAACTACGCTTTAAAAAATTAAATTCAAATCGAGACGAATAAATTGCAACAAATGTTCGAAGAGCAATGGTAAAGGATAGCAACATGAAAGCAGAACGCCCATTTCAGGCGGGCTGGCTGGCTGACAAGGACGCGGAAAACTCGATTTATATTGAAGCAATGAAGACTGGGGAAGAGCGGGAAGCCTTTGTTGGCATGCAAACCGTTGTAGCGTTCAAAATAAACAGGAACTTAACTCAAGAGTGGCACATGCAAAGACCATGGAAACGGGACAGTTGTTCGTTTGTTGACAGTTTATGTGACAGTAATAGCGTCAAAGATATTTCCGCTTTTTATGTAACTAGGTACATAAAGGTATAAAAGGAACACGAAGCTGGTACGAATTGGGACTGCTATATTTGCTTTTTTGAGGGAGAAAGAGAGAAGAAAATAGTTATTTGCTTATTTTGCAGCTTGAGTTGGTGTTTGAACCTTAAACCATTCTGGTTGCGGTTGCAGCCGGAACATACATCATGTCCAGTGTTCAGACTTTGCTACGATCGTAGTGATTTTGCTACGCTTTTCGCAAAGTTTATAATTCTACTTCGTCACTTCGCTTCAGACCCAATCTGCTACGATTTTTCCCGAAGCAAAATGTGAGAAAAATTGTTTGACAGCACTAATTATTGAGAAGTTCTACCACAAAAAAGGGTTAGGTGTTGCACGTTTTGTAATCACGGTTATCGAAATACGTTAATTGTTCCTTTTTTTCTGAGGGGGAACTACCAAACCGTATTCGTATTCTAGTTAAAGTACCCGACATACCCACCAACATAGACTACGCCTTACCATTATACATCTTTGACTCAAAATTCTCAATCCACATACCTCAAAGACAGGAGTGGGAACAACACAGGGTGTCTAGGACTGGAGTGACGGCTCCAAGTTTGATGGTAGAGTAGGGGACGGTGTTGACCCATCCATGAAAGACATTTTTCGCCTTTCGGAATTCTGAAGTGTCTTCCTAGCGGAAGTACAAGCCATTTTTAAAGTCCTACCCTGTGTACAACATTAGTCTGACTTGGGTACCGGGCCACACGATGACCACACCTCTATTACAGCAGGCATCCCCACCTTCCCTCCTTCCTTCCAACCATTCTTCCTCGATATAGCCAACAAGCGGTGGCAGGAGAAGAGCACTTGCTCTATAAGCAAACAACTATGGCCCACTTTCAATCGAGGGCACACCAAAACTCTTGTCTCGCTTAGCAGAGAACCAATCAGTATGATCATCTCGATCTTGACGGACATTGTCTATTCGGTCGTCATGCCTACAGACTAAGTCTGACTAGGTCTTAGAACTTTTACCGCATTTGTCAAAACGAAGAGGAGGAAGCGACTATAACCTCACCTTCTCTGTCACTGCTCGCCTCTCTCCTTACGAATTTGAAAATCCCTAGGCTCTCCTCATTTTTTCCTAGTGGTATCACAATGGGTACTTTTTGCGGCCTAAATGTGTCTTTCAACAGGTCCCACGCCCAGACAGCTACTTTAACCCAACCTAACCTAACCACCAAATCTATGCATGATTGTGAAAGACGGACGATGTCAACTTAAGTGGTTTTGTCCATATTCAAAAATTCACTAGGCAAATTTTGGTTTTGTTACGCTTTTTTGCAAGTGTCACTACGATTTTGTATTTGCCAGGTCCGAACACTGATCATGTCATATGCAAAATCGTTGACGCTTGCATAGGTTAGATGAGATTGGGTTGGATTAGGTTATCGTGCTTCTTCACGATACAAAGGCAACAGTTAGTCTACCATCAGGTGGAAACACTTGGCTTCTCAAATGATAGGATTTGCGAAAAATAATTAAAGTGCAATTACAAAAAACAATTCTTGGGTGTTTGCGAAAAGAATTAAAAAGTGGTGGCAGTCAAAGGTTATACAGTTTAGATCTCGAATCAAGACTTCGTTCGAAGAACTAAACTAAAGTGTAGCAAAAAAAGATCAAATAAGCCTTTGCACTGGCGTAGCCCCTAGAAAGTTGTCCACAACGATTGTTTAATAGCTCCTCAATCCTTGCATCAGAGCCATTCCCAACACCTGCAATTAAGGTATTCAAAAGTGATTTTGCCACTTTTCAACAGTTTCGTCCTTCGCTAAGCGCTCTCCTCCACATTACAACCATCTGCAAGGGGACAGTTTAAAAACTAATTACAACACTAAACACATAACTGCATCTGTTCCCCAACCATCGCCACCATCAGCTCTGTGCAAACATGCATGCTACACTTACGTGTTGCAGATACAACACCTAACGTGCTAGCAACATAACAAGCCGCACAATCAACGGTGGCTCATGCATCGACAAATGGCATGCGGTGCCACGTTGTTGTGCAACTGAAACGGCGGCCGAGAGGCCCGCTGTAATATTTCAGCATGGAAGCTACATGCTGGCACACACAACCGCCCAGGGCGCTTTTCACAACCTTGCAGTGTTCGCTGACAAGAATGATAGGAAAATTTCCTTCTCAACCGCAATTTGCGGGCAAAACCTGAATGACCCATTTCAATGCACCAGTGCCAGAAATTAAAAAAAAAACTCCGAAATTGCTGCGTAACAAACGCCTGGATTAGGTAGAAGATGGCCACTGTCAGCATTGCTGGCCCGGGCCGGTGACAATGACGTTGATATCGTCGTTATAGCTTCCGGCTCGACCCTGACTGCAACTCGATTTGGCGTGCGCTGGTCCGAAAGCCAACAGGAATGACCTTGCCGTTCTTTTTCGCAATAAACGACTGTCGGCGTTCGACTGGCAGCTCCCTGCGAAATTCCCAACTGTTGCTGCTTGTTTAAACTTTCGCATAGTGCTAAACCAACGACACATAGCAAAAATGCAGAATGCTCTGAGATGGTCTATACTTTTTCCTACTGGGTAGTTGAGTGCTTGCCGTCGTTGCGGTTTATTTTGTTACAGTGCCAGCGTAACTAACTTTTCCGAGTGGATATTTCCATATTTTCACATGCATACACAGCGCTTCACTGGTGTAAGCTAAAAATAATAAAAAGTAGAAGCGGAGATCTATCACCGTTGCAATACGGACGGCTGGGAGGGGGTGTGCTGGCTCTGTGCCCCGTCGTGGTCATGGTTACGGATGCTGTGAGTGCAAACGCTGTGCGCCGCAAAAGTTACTAAAAAACGTTGAGCATGTGGGCGGTCGAGTTGTTGCTGGCGGCGCGAATAGTTTCGGCCGCCTATCAGCGCTCAAAAGGAACACACTTGCCTTCGTTTCTGTCACCGGCCTCGTCGCTTCATTGGCATTTTCATTACATATTTATAGGCGCGCTGGAGCAAATTCTCAGGCGGCGGAAATGCCATTTTTGATACAGACACATCAACAACAATTCGAACGAAAACTGGAACTACGCAAGGCAGTCAATTCTTTGATGAATAGTTTCAGCTGGAGACTCCGGAGACGCGGACGGTTGCAGAGACGTCACGACGTGCGTGTAAATAAAGCGGGCTGTCGGTAAACTGAGCTTGGCACGAATTTGTAATGATTTGAATTTGAATGCTGCTTGCAGCGATGTGCGGCATTTGCAAATGACTGAAGCAGCTGAATGAAATGCCTGCGGTGGCTTTCAAGTAGCGTTTACATAAAAACCTTAAGGCGTTTCAATGTCGGTACACATACGTACCCCAGCGTTTTCATTCAATAATCAGTGGTGCTTTGTTGATAAAACTAATTCCCATACAATAACAAATTCATAGCCGCCTAAGCGTGTGCTTTTACCTCCATTCCCTCCGTGATCCTCTACGTCGACTTGTGACATTCTGGACGCCGTTTTAACTTTCGCTGGTTTATTGGCGTGTGGGCTCCGAATGTTTTGTTTGATTTTCTAATTAAATCAAATTGCTCGTTCTGAGTTTTCACTTTTTGTGGTATCACGAATTTAACTATGTTGGCCAAATTTTATTAAGATGCTTGCAATCTGAAATCCTTTGGGAGTAAGGGGCCGACTGTGGTTGGTACAGGAACACACACACACTACACGCTCTCAAGGTCGTTACACCTTCAATTTGGTCCCCTGGATGTGACCAATTTTGTACACTTTCACAAATTTTTACTGAGCAAATTTCGATTCTACCATTTGTGTTAACTAATTTTGGATTTTGTTCACTTTCACACTTCGCAAAATTGTTGCAATCTTCTGCCCCAAAAAGTCACCAACACGCTTGAAAATCGCCAAACAACTGCTCCACCAAACGCAGACCAAATGCTGCTTTTCCTCTTCTTGATGGTGCTGCCAGATCAACAAAAAAGAAGATGGGAAGTTAAAGATTTATTTTATAAAACAAATGTGCCAAATCTGAATTGGTGGTTATTGGAATAAAAATTTGAACAATTCAGCAAACTCAAGTGTGCATAAGGATAAATTATATTATTATTGATGTTTCTTAAAAAACAAAATTCGTGGATATTACTTTGCTTCACAACTTCAACATTTCAGCGACTTTCAACCTTTGCTAGAGCTTTTAAATTGCGTCCACTCTTTTGCCATGCTAGTTTTAAAATTTGCATGCTTTCACCCTATTTCCGACGGCTTGCTATTTGAGCAGTCTATATCTGGGAAGGACGCGTGGCTACATAATTGTAAGCTGGTAGCACTGTAACTAAAATTACTTGAAACAAAACCGCTTATTTCGCAGCCATGCGCGCCATCTAGCCATTGAGTTAAGAGTTCTGCCTGCTGTAAGTGCATGATTTGCAATTGGAAAATACAAAATAATTTTTATCAAGAATTATACGAGTAATCTCGTAATATTATGTTATTATTATTCCCCCATTGACGAAAAATAATTTTCAATGACTTTTTTCGCATTTGGCAGTAGTTTGAAAACAACTAGGAGCATATAATTAATTAATTAAGTTTTTATAACCATTATTCCATCCAATATAATATATTAAAATTCAGTGTTTTATATTATTTATCATGCAATTACACCAAAATGGTTATATTTGGCAAACTTAATAGGCGTATTTATTGTTTTAATTGAATTGTATAAATATATATTAAATTCCTGTGTAGACCTCGTTGTTCATTAACCCTAACTCACAGAATTTTAAAAGTAACGTAAACCCAGAAGTGAGACTGTCAGGCTTATATGAGCTAAATTACTGAAAACATTTGTTTAAAAAGTACAAAAACTGTCTAAAATGTTAAATGTATAAATGCAATATAATTCTAGCATTCCATTAGAGGATTACATAAAATAATGTAATCGGAAATCTTTTGGATTTATCACCATTTGAAATCTTTAGTGAGACTGTGAGGCTCACTTCTGAGAATTAGGGTTAAATATTATACATGAACATTGAGTACCTTCTTCAGCCCAATTCATTGTTAGCATGACTTCAGTGAACATATTAAAATGATAATTAAAAGTCGATAACTAAATTTTGTTTGTACAAAAGTTAATTTAATTACTAACGTCCATGAACTATTCGTATAGTTGTGTTTATTTATGTAATTATTCCTCACAACGATTTTATTCAATTTGGATTCCGTAAAAGAAATGTTCATGGATTCGTCTTTGACTATACTGCAAGAGAATTAATCGGCTTTTGGTATATTCGGCAACGGTTCGCTAATTTCAGCAAGCGCAGCCAATTTCACACGTATACAAATGCAGCGAGTTTCTGTAGCAGCGAGTAGGAAATTCAAAATGGTCGCCCTGTTTTGTTGAAGTGCGCGAAGAAACTTTCAGCTCCCGTTCTGAGCAAATTATTTACCAAATAAACGCAATAAAATTGTTAGAAATTTAGTGAAAAACACTCTAGAACCATAGTGTAAGGGTTTGCATGTGAAATGTTCGCGTAGTGACGGCAAAACAGTGTGCGAAAAACTTTTCAAAACACAACCTCGGGAGGCCAAGCTGCTGCTGCTGGTGCGCAAAGTGTATGCAAAAAAAGAAAAAGAAAACGCAAAGAAAAAGTTTTTTCTCGCTTCCATCTAGCTGGCCTACAAATATAAATTTTAAGTGGTGGCCCAAACAGCCGCACAGCTGGCCAGCCAGTGTAAATTCTATAAACGCAACAATTGCACAATTTGTCAAAATCAATGGTGAGTTTGTTTAAACAAAGAGAAGAAAAAAGTTGGGTCCAATTTTGTTCGTACTAAATGCCTATTAAACGATGCGAACGTGTGTGCTGCGGGGCCATTCCCCCTGGGCGGCGCGTTGCGCGCTGCGCTTGCCCCTCTTCAGCGACGTGATGCCGTGATGCCTCGCAATTACCCAACAGAGCGGCTAGTTGTTAAAAATGATCGCTGATGGACACAGTGCGGGAGCGGGCAAGCAGCACGGAAAGAGGCAGCGACGCAAGCGATGGATGAGTGTTTGAAGTATTTTAGAAAGTTTTTTGTGAATATGTGCACATTTTTTTGGCTACTGTCATGTTTTGTTTTCTGGGGATTAATGGAAATATGGCTTATTATTGCGTTGAATGAAATGAACATATTTGGTGCAATTGCCAAATAATGTATTGATTTTTTGTGCTGCGACACTAACGCACCGTTTCCTGCCTGCTCGCGAAGATGGCTGCGTCGCACAGCGCGAATCAACACTTTTAAGTGTCGTGTTAATTATGCGCCTGGCAATTGGATTAATTTGTCACCCTTATCTGCGGGCGCCGTGTTTAACCTAATTGGCATGTTGCGCGTGCGCTCGTGGGTTCGCCTGGTCGTGCTGGCAATCGCTTGGCGTCGCAGGAAGCGTTGGTGGGTGCAGCCGTCTGGAGCGCATTGCAATTCATGTGCCGTTCCATATGAATCGTCCAATGGGTGAACAGTGAAACATTTCGCTCACAGTGTTGACTAGAGCGAATTTGGCTGCCTTTGTTGACGCTTTCCCAAGTAAATAGGAGTTTTGACATCCTCCACTGACAACAATCTGGTTACTTTATGGCTCTTGTAGCATGTTATATACATTTTAGTGACGATAAAAGCTACACTGTTGAGAATAACTCGTCTCGGCCGCTTATCTTGGGCTATTTTTGGCACGATTTGATGGATCAAGGCGCTCGATTATACCTTCATTTTCTTTTACGCAACGATAAATGTACAAAACTACGCTGCACGTTTGCGTAGAGTTACAATTCAGCATGGAAGCACATAAGCAAATGGTTTGACATTTACTCAATATGAAAGCGTTAAGCTGCAGGAAATTTTGCAAATTTTACCTGACATTGAGTCGCTTTTTTCATAGGTAATAATTTTCTGCTTGGCGTTAACACTGCTTATGATTTATTTCACTATTACTGAATGTTGTCATGAGTCTCAAAGTTTTTGAATAATTTTCGAAGTAATATATTTTTTAATTTCGTTGTAATCCATTATAAATCTTTGTATTTAATTTTTTCAATTACGTATATGCTTTTGATTTCAATTTTGCATTTTGATTTATTTCTTTTTCTGCGTTTTATTTATTTTTACTTTTGTAGTTTTTTCTATTTTTGATTTATGTATTTTGATTAATACATTTTTTGTAATAATTTGATTTTTTCAACTTGAATTTTGTTTTTGTTTAGTTTAAAAATTTCCTTATGATTTGTAATAATTTGTTTTAATTTTATATATTGGTTTTAATTTTATATATTTTTTTAAAATAAATTTTGTTTTTATTCTATTATATTTTATTTGAATTGGTTAATATTATATATTTTTGGGACTTCCCGATTTGAAATACAATTAGGAGTTGTGCAGGTTGTTGCAGGAAAACGAAACTGCAGGAAACGGATACATACATTGTGACAAAAAAGTACCCGGAAATTGTAAATAAAACACAAAATATTTAATTATTCATCAATATTTATTTTGTCGCCTTCAAAGTAATCCTCATGAGATGCAATACACTTATGCCAACGATTTTTCCAGTCCTCGAAACACTTTTCATACACACTTTTTGGGATGGCCTTCAGCTCCTTCAGCGAATTTTGTTTAATCTCTTCGATCGACTGAAAACGGGTTCCACGGAGCGGCAATTTCAGTTTGGGAACAAGAAAAAATCACACGGAGCCAAATCTGGTGAATACGGTGGTTGATCGATGGTATTTATTGTGTTTTTGGCTTTAAATTCGGTCACAATCGTGGCTCGATGCGATGGTGCATTATCATCGTGTAAAATCCATGATTCCGGTCGTTTTCGATGGATGTTCTCACGCAAACGCCTCAATACGGCCAAATAGAACTCCTTATTGACCGTCTGTCCCTCCGGAACAAATTCATGATGCACCAAACCACGAATATCGAAAAAACAATGAGCATCACCTTAATTTTTGAGCGGATTTAGCGTGGTTTTTTCGGTTTCGGCTCGTTTTTTCCCCTCCATTCCGATGATTGTTGATTTGTTTGCATGTCAAACTCATAGACCCATGTCTCATCACCAGTTATAATGCTCTCCATGAATGTGGGATCAGAATTCGCACGATCAAGCATGTCCAAAGAGACCTGTTCACGGTCCTCTTTTGGAAGAAAATTCGCAACAAAATCGCGACGCACTACTTAGGTGTACCGACTTAAGCATCGGCTATAAACAAACTGGTTGACAGATCGCGCTCATATTTGGCATAGTAATTAAGTCCTACCAACTTAACAAAATAAATTTTTTTGAAATATCATTTACCCGGGGAATTTAAATTACAATTTCCGGGTACTTTTTTGTCACAATGTATACTAGGAGAGTATCCTGTACTTATGCTTAGTTGAAAGAAGCATCTTGGGGATTATCTCATAACGGGTGCTAATTGAGAATCCAGAGGCTTCGGAGCCCTGTGTACTAAAAGCCTCTCGGAAGCTGGGGTTATAGATAAATTGTGAGTCCATGAAGAAGTATCCTCATCAATAATAATAAAGTACATATTTTTTATGTTTATGTCTCACCAACTCTGCTATAGAACTCGGAAAGAGTTTTTAAACTGATAAAGTCCACTCTTACTATATGACATATTTGTCCTAAATTACAGTTTCCATTATGCTTCTAATCAAAAAACTCCCATTGAAAACTCATTTTGAAAACGTTGACACTCTCTGAGTACACCTTATTCAGTACGTTCGACTCGGTCCTTATTGGGTCTTAACGCTTCCTGTAATTCAGTTCTGCATTAATTCGTTACTCCGAATGTGCACACCTCATGTTTCGGGACGCACTTCGTTTCACTTCAACCATTTGTAGCATTTGTGTACTTTGCATTGGCACGAAGTTCGAAACTTGAAACGTGCCCTATGGGGCACTGTTGCACGGCTCAGTGCGGCGACTTTGCGCAGTTGGCGTTTATTATTTACTGATGTTTACTCACTCGCCAGCGCTAAGTTGTCTACAAATTAGGTCCCCCTGAAAGTATGTCGGTCGATTACAACCACTAAAAGGCGACTTTTATTGCTGCTAAATCCGCCAACAATGGGATTTTATCGTGCTGCGACCTGCGACGGGGAGCGCGAGTGCGCTGCCCCTGCGCGCATCATTCACGCCTCTCTTCACCCGGCATGCGTATATGGTCAATTTGTGAGTTCATCTGCACGATTTCACGCTTCTTATGCCGGCGCACACACACACACAACATTCGACTGGCTTGCCGTGTCGGGTGGGTGGTTTGGCGCACTGACATTTGCTGCAATAAAATCATATCTGCCGCAGACTAAGTGAACCGGGGGTGGATATTTATTGTGCACGCGCTTAATGATGCCAAATAAAGCACGGCGGCCGTGTTGGCAACAAACTTCTCGATTCAATATATTATCGAATGATGCTGTGGACGGATTGCTCGTGTACATATCTTTTGCCATTCTCTGGGGACTTTGAATGAAATTAATAAGAGGGCGACTGAAGAAGAAAATGTGCAATGAGTTGAGTCAAATCATTCTTTGAAAAACCGACTTTCATTAATTGAATACAGTATGGCAACTCTGAATGATTTTCGGATTTTCGTGCTGATGAGTTGTTGAAATGTTTAGTTTTGGATACATATGTAGCTCTGATGATACAAATCAGGTTACAAGTTGAGGATCCTTAGCCGATTTGAAAGTGTTTCATGTCACTGAATCTAGTCAGCATATAGCGATGACTCTCAATAGTAA
The DNA here is from genome assembly GCA_964056695.1 of Melieria picta. Lineage (NCBI taxonomy): Eukaryota > Metazoa > Arthropoda > Insecta > Diptera > Ulidiidae > Melieria > Melieria picta. The sequence goes on from OZ057399.1 coordinate 28,462,265, forward strand.
TTCGAGTGGGGACATCCATTATTTTGTATTCGTTTTACACATTTGAAAGGAAAAAACAATTTGCAAATTGTGTGGGCGCTCCCTCAACAAATCTGAGTGTGTTTTGCCTGGCTTAGTGCCAACTGAGCTAAAATACCGATTTGTATGCATTTTATGATTTGGGCCTAAACTGACGTAGCAGCATAGAAACGACAAAATTGAGACCAGAAAACACTGAATGCTCCGCTGGTATGCGCTCTGCCAATATAAAGAATTTACTTTGAATTGGAAAGACAGCGGGAAAATCGCTGCCGAGACCGAGTGATTATCCCCGCTCAGCGTTGTTAAAGTGTTTAGGCGGATTAGCAGGGATTGTGTGCAGCGAACGGAGGCAGATTGAGTTGTAGTGCTGTGTTGTTGCTCTGAGCTGACATATCGAGTGACCAATGACACGGATTCAGGCTTTGAACAAAAATATAAGACATTTTTTCTACTTATCTTGCAAAAGATATCTTTAAATTATTCGCTGCTTTGTTGTATTTTAATTATTCATAATCCTAAAGCAAAAAATGATTGAATGTTGAGAAGAGTGTGTTCGAATTTGTCCTGAACTTAGGTCAAGTGCTTTTCGATCCTGTCTTATTAAATAACTTGTCAGAATGTCAAAATCAAGTTAATAGGGTTGCATAAGTTTTGTACTTTTTAAATATTATTGAAAGGGTGAAAAGGACGGAAACCACGTACAGCAGACTATAAGTCAGCAGGAATTATTGATGAATAAGTGAACCTTTTTTGTTTTTAATTTCTACATATACTTAATATTACATATACACCTAATTCTGTTTTTACACGGTAGATTGGTTCCAGGAAAAACCGTGTAAAAAAAAGACGTGTAAAAAAAAGACATTGATCGTATGCAAAAATAGGTGATTGGTTCCTTATCTCTAAAACCTATTAAAATTAGTGAAAAACAAGGATACATAAAATATTTAACAAAAATAAAAAAAATATAAATAACTGAATAAATATAAAATATTTTTTGGCTTACCTTTTATCTTAATGCGTTAAAATTAAAATAAATGTAATGTTGGAAAAACTAATTTGCCTATAAAAAATTTCTTTACCAAACACGTCTGATTGCATTGATAGTTCACAAAATATTAACACATTTCAATTGCTCTGACAAGTAAATTTGCTTGTATCCACAAAAAGGGAATTTCCCTAAATTTGTGATATGACCATATTTCGCAAAAATTAAATTTGACAAAAAATATTTAAGCCCAAAAGATTTTGAATCGTGCTAAGTGGAATAAAATCGTGTAAAAAATTTAAATTTTTTAATTTTCAAACCGTGTTAAATCAAGACCGTGTAAAAACAGAATTAGGTGTACTTAAAAATGTTGAAATACTTGAAAAATTATGAAAAGCTAGAAAAAAATATAAAATTATAGATAAAAAAATTAAAATCTATTAACCCATCTTTTACCGCCCCTAGATCCCGTGGACCGATTTTGAAAATTTTCATAACACAGCCTATTTAGAGCCTCCGTATGTATGCCATTTCTGCTCTCAAAAAAATTAAAATTTTTTTTTTTGGGCTGGAGCAGATGTGTTTTAAAGACACGCTGGCCAAATTCGGAAAATTCCAAATTTTTCAAGTTTAAGTTACTGTTTCTTTTTAACTACGCATCGGAAGTTGTTGCAACCAAGGAGAAAGTTGAATATAATGCGATTCCCGTGTCTTTAAAGACACACCAAAATATTTCAAGTTAGAACACGCTTAAAACTTTAGTAAACTGAAAGTTCCATAATTTGTATGTCAACTTTATTCTTTTGGTAAGCAGTATTAAGTGTTTTATTTAAAATAAAAATTCATTTTGTGTTAAAAAAAAAATTTTAAAACCCTTAAAAGAGGTGGTCCGGTTTATACCAGTTTTACACTGAGTGAAACCCTAAAATTCGGAAATAGTTGTTCGCAGTTTGAAAGCCAACAAATGTAGCTTTGCGATAATGTAAAAATATTTTATATGCGTTAGACACTGTTATTTTCAGAAATTTTCAAAGTTGCGGCGGTAAAAAATGGGTTAATAAATTAAATAAAGAAAATTGGCCAAAGTTATAAATTATTCAATTGTTTATTAATTTTTGATTGATAAAGAATACAAAACTGTTCCTAATTGAAATATTTGTGTTTAATTATTAAATATTATTATGAAGTAATTATCATGAGATAAAAATATTTAAACATTAAAAAATATTTATTCTTTTAAATAAATTAAATTATTTAACCCTTATTCTCATACCCGGGTACCCGGGTGCCCACTGCGATGTATTTTCGTGAAAAAAACTGACAAATAATGAACATTTTTTTTTTACCTTCCGGATCCTCGTTATTTAGGTGAAAAGCGAACAAATCATATATTTAAAAAATTTTGTTTTCTATATTGAAAACTTAAAAATTTCATGAAATGGGTACCCGGGTACCCCGGGTGCCAAACGACGTTAGTAAGTTTGGGTATGAGAATAAGGGTTAAATTAAATTTGTATGGTTAACATTGCCAATTTTTACTAATTATGTAATTAACATTACAATTGATTAACTAATAATTTTATTAATATCTCAACTGTTAATTAAATGTTCCAATAAACATTTTTAATTTTGATGGATGTATGGAATGGAAAGCGTGTTTCTTTACAATAATTAATTTAGCAATTAGGTAATTGGGTTGTTATGTAAATAGTTTCCAATTATATTTCTATTGATTTATTTATTTTATATGTGGCGATGAAATGATAATCGTCCATCAGTTCAATTGTAAAAAGCCGCATTCACATCTTCTCCACCTTCAATTCCCTCCCACTTGAATTTTTTACATCTCTCACAGTTTACATTTAATTGAAAAGTAAGCATTTTACTCACTGCACAGAACATTTCTATACATTTCCACAGTAATCACCTTTGATCGCTGCTGATAGGATGCGATTATGTTTTCAATAGTTTTATTTTTTTACAAATGTTTCTTGCTTTCTCAATCGTCTAATCGTCGAATCGAATGCGCACAAGTATTTCACACGTTGCTCGCTTCCCCAGTGGCGCGGCTTGACGACTCAAATCGGGAAAGCAAAAGCATTTGCACAGTGGCAGCGCCAGTAAGGGGCTCCCTGCACACGCCATCGCGCCCCTGGCCATAAAGTCCGTGACTAATCAATTTCGAAATACTTGCAAGCACTCATAAATTTTAATAAATTTCATTATCACGTCATAAACGCGCTCAACAACGCAACTCGAATCGACTCAAGTCGACTCGACTGGGTTCAATTGAGACAAACGTACGGGCGGGCTCTGACTCGGACTCGTAGCGCGCCATGCAACGTAACGCATCGCAATGAAGGCGCAAAACAACGCGCATCGTTTTTTCAAATGAAATGACGCAGCGCATCAGTAAAAGCTACAAATCCTTAAAATACTCTTGATAAAATTACATAAAACTAATCATACGAAAAATGATGAAGGTACATCGTCGACATCGGCAGGCGGCTGGCAGTTAAGCGCCCACCGCAAATCGTAGCTGAGGGTGGCTGATGAGGGCCACGCTGCGCAAAGGAGCACACAAGTCAGACAGCCAGCAAAGCCCTATTCGCCTGTGCCATGGTCGGGCCCGCCGCTGCCCGCCGCTGCCCGCCGCTGCCCGCCGCGGCCGTCAGTGCGCGAGCAGGCGACGGAACGAGCGAGCGTGCGGTATCTACACCGACAATCTGTTTAACAACTTCATGAGCAAATCCAACAAATCGGATGCCAGTGGCATTTACTCGTTTTCATAAGTGGCTTACAAGCCGACATGAATACACACATTCAATCCACGAACTGTAGTGGCGTTGGCTGCCAGCCAGTCAGCCAACCTACCAACCATCCACCTATTCCGCCATCATTCATCCATCTCTAGTCGCTGCCACAAGTTCGCATACCCACAGCGGCCCGAAATGAAGACCGAGTGATGACGAACAGCACCGACGACCGCGATGACTCGTCGAAGACGCGACCGAAAAACGAAAAGGCGAAACGGCGGCACACGAAACGAAGCGTTGCTAATAGCGGAGATGCGTCCGAGTTCGGGGGTCTCCAGAGAGCGACGTTGCCGTGCCCTCCTGTTTTAACTTGCTGTCTCGCCCAGCGCTTTCTGCCCTCCGTAGAGCAGCAGTTAGCAGCGGCCGTCGAGGCAGGGCGGCACGTATGTGCGGTTTAGTAGTGCGCAAGGGGGAAGGATCGGGCCGTAAAGTGTTGCGGAGTGCGGCGGTGCATTTGTTTATTTTTGTTTAAATTTTCTTTTCAACTTATGTGGTTTCCTCTTCATTGCCGCCATCGTTCAACGTTCAACAGCGTCGTTGCGGTCTTCATCTTCCGTCGTCGCTGTCGTTTTCACACTCGGCGCGGCTGCTGCTGTCTCACGGAAACATTTTGACTGGCACATTTTTGGGCAGCGCTATTGCTGCTTGCTGTTGTTGAGCAACTCATTCATAAGTGAGTTTAGCGCTGGAACGCTTCATTTGCCACACCGTAGTGTATAAAGCACAACAACAAGTGGAAGTAAAATCGCAGTGGCTTCGAGTTGAATCGGCTGCGTTAAGCCGTCAACTTGTGCCGGGGCAGCACACGATGTAGGGCATGTTTTGGGTCGTACATGTGTAGGGTGGCCAGGGCAATGTTTAAGACCAATTTTTGAACATTTTATGCAAAATTCTGATGTAATTTATTTGTCTTGTTTTATTGTGCGAAATATTTTTTTGATGCAATCGAATTGCGCTGCAACCGTTTAAATCAAATATTAAAATATGTTACATTAAATAAGTTAAATATTTTAAATTTAAATAATAAAACGAATAGTTTGAAAGCTGATGCTATCGGTTAGTTGAAAATTTACTTTGAGTCAACTGCGTGAAACATTTATCTCTAGACATATAATTCCTTGTCCTGACTGACTCACTGATTCATCAGCGCCCAGTTCAAACCGTTAAAGCTACAAACATGAAATTTGAACTGTATGTACATCTTGAAAAATGAACCTTCGTTCAGACGGGATTTTTTGAAACTTGGGGTCTAAGGGGGCAAATCATGGGTTAAAGTGTTGTATGGAGAAACTTGATATAATAGGTTTATTGATTTCAAACTTGGTGAAAGTACTCTTAGTGAGAAATGTATTAGATTATGTAGATTTAGAAAGGGGTATTTGCACTGAGACCAGAGATGATCTATTGTGCCCCCTACAATTTTTAGAGAACGTTCCTAATCCCGCCGACCTAATGAAGGTTAGTAACTCACGGGGGAGAAGGTGTTTGACATTGTCTTCTGCAAGCTAGTGAGAAATAATTCGACACGTGTTTTTTTTACTTCTCCGGAAATCAAAATCTGACGGGGTCAACGACGGGTTAAGAGTTTAGTTAGGGAAACTGTAAAAAAACACATGATTTAATGGGCCTATTAAATTCAAAATTGTCGGCCTCGATAGCTCAGCGGGTAGCGCGCTGGCTTCTCATACCGAGCGCCCCGGGTTCGATTCCTGGCTTGGGCTGGAAAAAACACTCATCTACTTCTGTCGCTATCCACATGAAGGGAATGAGAATTACAAGAATCGCACAAGTGCGCTCTTGGCAGGCAATGGCAAAACCTCCAAGTGTGAAAGAAAAACTGCCCATCGCCGTTCGGAGTCGGCGTTAAACTGTAGGTCCGCTCCCCTCCCCTCCCTTTCCCCATCCGTTTGAAATGTGTGGTGTATCACATGTTGAAAAAAACAGTGTTGCATACGCATTTCAAACGGGTGGAATCTGTGGTATCACAACGGGCCCATTAAGAGGCCTAAGTGTGTCTCATACAGAGGCAGCCACCTCAACCTAACCTAACCTAACCTAAATTCAAAATTGGTGAAAACACTTGAAATAAAATAATAATGACACAAATGTTTTTCATTTTTTTTTTTTCAAATCAAAATCTGACGGGTCAACTATGGGCTATGAGTTTGTTGGGGAAACATGATTTAAGAAATCTATTGGCTTAAAATGTAAAAGCACTTAAAATGAGATATAATTAGACAAGTATTTGTTCATAAAAATCTAACGGGGTCAAGAAAGGGTAAGGAGAAACTTGATTTATTGGGCCCATTGACTTCAAACTTGCCTGCAAAGCCCCGGGGCCCTACTAGTTCCTAAAAACTGTTGTACATAGATATTTGTATACTCTAATTTTTATGAAAATCCACATATGGTCCACGTATGCTGTTCGCTGCTATTGAGATCTTCCGGTCTCTTCCTTTTAGAGTTTTCAATCATTTTTGTATCCTTGTTCTGTTGTACTAACGGCTTAGGCCGTTCCCTTTTCCGCATACGCTCTCAAAAATAACAAAAACAGTAGAAACACTAAATTTCCGCTACAAAACAAGGGGCCAAAAGCGCGTTATTACAGTGTTCATCTGTCTGACAATCTGCCGCTTTGTAATGGAAATGTTTGCGGCCATCAGACGCACATCTTCGGCGTCTTTATTGCTTTTTGTCTTTTCCTCGCACATAACAATTTTCTTTGCTCTTATGTCTTGCGTGTGTTAGCTGCGAGCTGTCTGTTTGACCCTTCGACTGGCTGGCTGGCTGCCTAGCTGAGTGCTTATATCTGTTATTATTTCAATATGCGCGTTTCGTTTCCATCAGCAGCAGCTACATAATTTATCGCCGTCGTCGGTAGTAGTCGTCATCGCAGACGCGTTTGTTGTTGTTGAGCGTTCGTTGTTCGGCTTTTATTTATCTTTACTAATGCTTTACAAATTACTTGTTAATTTGTATAATAACAATAATCGAATACTTCGTTGAAAGTATTATTGGCGCTGAGTACAAAAAATTCCGTGTACTCAACGCACACACACACACACACACACAGCCACTTGCACGTACGCACACAGTGCAGAGCGAGACTAATACCAATGCAAACACACTGACATTGGCTTAGCACGCTCGTGGCAGTCATACACTGAACGAAATGAGTAGCACATTAATTAGATATTTGAAAAGTATCTTTTCTATACACAGGTTTAGTTTGACAAAGAAAAATGCATACAATTTTAAATGATGGAAGTAATTTGTTTATACTCAATTATTCGAAGTAAACTCGTGTTCAAATGAGCAGTTCATGGATTGCCGGAAGTTTGTAAAGGAAGGCATGGTCGGTATGAAAATGTATAAATATAGGGTTTTTCATCATGAGCCGAAAAAGTAAATAAAGAAAAAAAATCAATTAAAATTTGAATTTTAATGAAACTTTATTATCAAAATAATATTTGGTTTATGCCATTAGTAATGGAATATGACATCATTCAAATGACCGCCACGAGCAGCCTGGCACACCTCGATTCTTTTTAGGTAATTTTCGATGACTTTTTTACATATAGCAGGCTGTAAGGCGCCAAGAACTGCACGTATGTTGTCCCTCAAATGCTCCAGTGTCGTAGCCCCAAAGAAAAAAGTCCAAAGGGTTCAGATCGCACGATCTTGACGGCCAATTGGCATCACCAAAACGGGAAATCATTCTGTCATGTACGGTCGTGTTGTGTGGCATGTAGCGCCGTCAAGTTGAAACCACATCTCCTCCACATCCATATCTTCGATCGCTGGCCAGAAATACTCGGTTATCATACGGCCATAACGTTCAGAATTGACGGTAACGGTCGTCATTCGTCATTTTCGAAGAAATATGGCCCTGGCAGCTACAGCAGCAATATTTTCGGCCGAACGAGCAGGGCGATTACGTATTGGCCTCTGTACATCTTGTACAGAACCAGTTCGTTCGAATTTCGCCAACAAATCCGAAATTGTTGACAAAACAGGCCTTCCTTGACGTCCGAAATCCTTCTTTAGTGCGCGAAAAGTGGTGCTCAAATGTTCACCATTTTTGTAGTGAATTTTCACTATGTTTACACGTTGAGCGATGCTAAATCGGTCCATTTTCATAAATGGCAAACACTAAACTACAATATTAACACAATGCTACGGTTGTCGAACGCAGGGCTGTCAAAGTTTTCGGTTCGAAAGGAAAAACCCTGTATGTATGTATGTGTAATCAATATTTTCGGAAACTTGAAATTTTTACCCACTTGTTAGTTGGTTACAAATATGACAAGTTTTTGTTTGAAAATTGTTTAAATGGAAGTAGCTTTTAAATTATTAGTCCTAGTGGCCTAAAATAGGTCCTATTTTTTTCTTATTCACTCCCTTTTGGGAGGTTACAAACAAATTTTCCATTAGTCCGTACTAGCACTGTTGTTGTTGCGCTTGCATAACTACCGAAAATGATTGAAAGTGGAATGGGAATGATCGGAACTCGTTCTATTGAAGGATTTGACTAGGACATCTTGATGGAATGGAGAAAGAATTAGAAGAAAGGAAAAAGTAGGAAACTTGTTAAAGTGCGGGGCTCAGTTTACTTTACGCAGTGCTACCGAGGCGGCTATCTTCTAGTAAAACTGAAAACCAAGTACCCAAGTTCTAGTCTTTGTCGTAGCCAACATCAACACCAAAAATATAGAAAACATTTTTCGGAGACTGCCCTTTCAACTGGGAATGGTAACCATCGAAGAGTAAAATTGACTGAATATTTTTTGTTCAGTGTAGGCGGCGGTGTATGTTGTGCAGAGGGGCATATTGCTCTGCCATGCGGTCTATACCAGCTGTCGCTGACTGGCAACGACGATAGCGACTACCACGGCGACGTCGTCTCAGCAAGCCACCAAGCCAAAATTGCGCTCGCTCGCCTGACACGATTCGCTCTTTGTGACGCTCCGTTTCCCTGGCTGTGCTGTGCCTGTTCGTCATCGAGCGCTTGGCGCGTTCATCACCATCATCAGCCTTTGTTCCTTCCTTCCTGTGTGCCTGCCTGTCGACTGCCTTGTTGCCTTGCTGCGCCAGACTGGCGGTGCAGATTTGGGTGGTGCTGCCGTGTGCATGACCGAATGGTGTGCGTCGACAGCGTCAGCGGTGTTGACGGTGATGGTGATTTTAATGGCGCGGCTGATGGTGGTGTCGATGTCGATGTTGCTTGCCGTTGTCGTCGTCGATGGTGGTGTTGAAATCGTGATACTGGTAATGCCCTGCTTGCCACTGCCGACTGTTCGCCGTACGGTGAATGCGGTACAAACTTGTGGGGCATGGTTGCGCGCGCGCTTGCTCGCTCACTGTTGGTCACAATGCGCTCCTGTCAGTGCCTGTGCCTCGGCCCGTACCCGTCTGCCAGTGCTGGTCGTTGTGCCTGGTGCAGGGGCGGCCACAGGCAGCGGTGGTAGGAAATTTCACAGTGTGTACATGACGACCGTGTGGACGGACGGCTTGCCGCGCGGCATTCTACCACACATACATACATATACATGGGTATGCGTGTGTGTGTGTGCTGTGGTAATACACCGTAATTTTTCTCTACCACTCGCCCACTTAAATTTATTCAGTGTGAAGTGCAAATCAGTTTAAAAGACTCACTTGTACAACATTTTTCTTTCGGCTGCTCGGTTGCTGCTGCCATTTTTGCTGTTGCTGTCGCTACCTTCGTTACCTTTGCTGTATTGTTGTTGCTGGCATTGCTCTTGGGCTTGCTGTTGTTGTTGTTAATTCGTGTTGCGGTAGCTTTATGATGATTTACAATATTATTTTGTCTGCCTGTCAGTCTGTGCGGCCGTATGTTTGCGTGTATTTTTAATTAATTGCATTTAATTGCGATAATTTGTGTGCACTTTAAGTGTAAAATGCAAAAGCGATTGTGTGCAGAGGATTTTCATTACAGCGGACGACACCGGCATCAACACAGATATCGTTATCACCACTGTTTCTGTTGTGGTTGTAGTTGTTGTTGTTGTTGTTGACGTTAATATAGCCGTTGCTGTTGTCGTTGCCATCGTCAATCGCAATCGCAATTGTAATTGAGTGTTTCGTTATTGATTTATTGAAGTTGATTTATTGCCGAAATACTCGTGTTGTGGTTGTTGCAACAACAGCAGCAGTTGTTGTTGTTGTTGTTGCTGTTGCTCCTGCTGCAACTGGCTGCTGTAACAATTACGCATAAATCATTTGAGTGGAAAATCCTTTTACAGCTGCTCGACACTGCATGACGAAGGTGCGAGCCTCACTCAATTGCCGTGTTTCTGTCAGTGTGTGCATATGTGTGCGTTTTTTGGTATTAAATACGCCTTTGGGAATCTAATACGCAGCAACTCGCAATTGCAGCTTCCCTATTTTGTAGTTGCCGGTTTTTGCCTCCTCCCCCTGATCCGCTCCTATTTTCTTTATCCTTTTCAATTTCGATTTTCACTGCTTTTTCGGCTTTCTGTGTTTTTGCGATTGTTGTTATTGTTGGTGTTGTGATTTTCCTGTCAATTGCAGCAAATTTAATTGTTCATCCCGTTGGTGGGGCCCTACGGCGGCCGGTGGCCATAAGCCCGTATTTACATTTCTGTCTGCGTTGGCATGGCGGGCCGTGTGTCGCCTGCCGTATGTCGTGTGCCGTGTCTATGCTGCGGTGCCCATTACCCGTTCGCTTCGTTATGAATTTTCAATTTAATTTTCACCCTTCGCACCATCCGACAGATTTAAACTACCTTTCATTGATGGCTTTTGTTGTTGGTTTATTTGCAGTTAATATTTTCATCATAGAGGGCAATAAAAGGCTTAACACTGGACCGGAAGTGTGTCTTTAAAGGGTAATGGCGGCCTCCACTCAAGGAGAAATTCGAGTGGGTCCCGGCCACCAGGTAAACGATGTCTATGTACGTACATAACTCACGAAATCTCACGGTAACAAGTCTACTTTTTTAAAATTCAAAATTTTTGCATTCCAAATCGAAAAAATCAAGTTAATTAAAAAATCAGTCACTACTTGAGTAATTTTTTCCATTTAGTTTCACGTTTATTAACTTTCATGCTTTACTTTTGTTTCCATTTGATTTATGTTTGTTTTGTAATTTTTATTCCATTATATTATTAATATTATTATATTTTTTTTGGAGGTAAATGCTGTAATTGTATTTTTGTATTTTTTTTCTTTCTTGTTATCTCTAGCAACACATTTATTGCATAGCAATTAACCCGATGTTTTTTGCCGGTTTTAGGTGCGTGTGTAGCGCACATTTGGCATTGGGGGGAAACAGCGCTCATTTAGGGATTTGACAAATTGCCATTGATAGTTAATTTTGTAGTGTTTTTTACACACATAATCAGGGCTCATTTGCGCCACAATCAGTGCGTTGTGTATGTTTGGCGCATTATATGAGTTGTTGCAAATTAAATGCGGGCAATGGACAAGTCAGTGGCACAGTTTTAGATAATTTATACATTTGTGGGTGTGCTTCGATTGTAATAAATCGGGTTGTATAAATATATGCGAAATGCACTATAAAGCTGGTAAAATGAATTTTTGAACTAAATCAGCATTAATTAATTCGTTAGAACTGTCAGGGTGGTCAATATCAGTTTTGGAAATATGATCCTTTTAAATAATTAATCATGCATTAGTTGATTTAACATTTAAATAAATGTAATTGACGTAATTATTTGATTGATTCGAACTATTCAAACTTAGAGTTTTTATTTATCATCTTGTTTCATGTAATACTGACATTTTAAGGGTTGAGCTGCTACTTACCGGCGTTGTTTACTTTGTAGGGTTTCTTGATTGTCATGCAAAGGGTACAACAATATAATTGTGACAGCATTTAGTTGATATATTTGATTTTGATTTTCTTTACATTTGCACCTTTTATGATTTTTGTTATTGTCCTATTGATTTATTTAACCCATAATTGGCTCAATAATTGACAGTTAGAATCCAGAAAATTAAAATCACCCCCGCATGACGGGGATATGCAACAATTTGATTGCCACCATAATTTCCGAATATCCTTTCCAACACATTATCACTCATCTACTTCATTTTAGCTTTAATTAGTATGTAATGTATAACGTATGGATTAGTGCTGTTATTGTTATAGCGTAGTTGTAATTGTATTGTATTGATGGTCTTCACTGTAAGAAGTGTGCAAATAACTCACACCACCGCCGATAATAATTTTTGTACTAATCTGTCAATTGTTCTATGGACAAAAAAGGCAAAACTGCCCGATTATAATCCAATTTCAAGCTTCCCCGTTGACAAAGAAACCGATGAACGTGAACTAGAAGAATCAAGATGGAGTCCTGGCATTGTGGCAGATGGCGATTTGTTAATGTTTTTGCGTGCGGCGCGTTCTATGGCTGCATTTCAAGGTGAGCGTAAACTGATCCACTTCTGTACAAATGATTGATGCTAATAACGAAATATGTGCTTTTGCGTTTTACTTAAGGAATGTGTGATGGAGGACTAGAAGACGGTTGTTTAGCTGCTAGTCGTGACGATACTACAATTAACGCACTGGATATTGTAAGTGCTCATAAATTTAATTAAATGCCGATTTGAACTTTATTCAAGTCTAATGCGGTTTGTTTCAGTTGCACGATTCGGGTTACGATCCAGGCAAAGCACTTCAGGCACTCGTAAAGTGTCCCGTTTCCAAGGGAATCGATAAGAAATGGACCGAGGACGAAACTAAAAAATTCATCAAAGGTTTACGTCAATTCGGCAAGAATTTTTTCAGAATACACAAAGATTTACTACCGCACAAAGAAACGCCCGAACTGGTGGAATTCTACTACTTGTGGAAAAAAACACCAGGCGCCAACAATAATCGGCCACATCGCCGACGCAGACAGAGTGCGTTGCGTCGCAATCGTGTCACTCGCGCCAGCAATACACCTCCCAAGAAGGAGGACACCCCGGAACCACAAACGGCGACGACGGCGTCAGCGGCGGCAGAATCTAGTCGCTCGTCGCCCGTTGTCTCCAAGGAGGAGAACAGTTCTCTAACCGAGGACGACGTAAGCGAGTGCGACAGCGATTCCAGTCTGACGAACAAAAGGGATGAATCACCGTCTAGAATGAGGACGAGGAATAAGCAGCAGAATAACAACACGAAAGATCAAACGCAGGTGGCAAATGGCAAACGACCTAAGCGCGGCACCGAAACACCGGATACGGTGACGGCGGCAGATAGCCCCAAGACGCCCACCAAGGGCGCCGAGGGCGCTACTGCAAATAAGCGCAAGGGCGGCAAACAGGACACGCCTAACAAAAAGAAGCGCCCCGATGTGGATGGCGTTGGTGGGGGCGGCGGTGGTGGTGACATCACAGATGACGGCAGCATCGGCAAGGAGAGTAAACAGCGCAAGCGGCCGGACAGCCCTGTGGAGAGTATGAACTCCGACAGTCGACCGGACTCTGCGCTGGACGATGCTGAGTCAAACACAACGGACACGGTGGAGCAACCACTTAAGGATGGTAAGGATCACATCGGTAAAGACGAAGGGAATGCAGATGCTGAGCTGAAACCGGAAAACAATGAGATGTTGGAAAAACCAGTGGATGACGTAAAGGAACCGATTAAGAACGAGGACGAAGAAACGAACATTCAAGCGCCTAGCAGTCAGGCGGTGAGTGCGACGGCTGATGGCCCATGTGCAAAGGAAAGCGTTCCTGTAGGTGCTAATGATGAGATCGCTATTGCGACTGTTCCGCTGAAGGTGCCGCCCACAATTGCTACTGTGGAAGCACTGAACGCGTCTGTGGTGCGTGCTGAACTTTCGGCCGAACGACAGAAAGACGCCGAGAAGATGGACACGACGGAAAGTGGTGTCGCCGGCGAGCTAGCAAAGGAGCAAGAGATGTTGAAAAAGATAGCTAACATGAAGCAGGAGTCGGCACATCAGGTGAACGCAGGCGTGCCATCCATGCAGGAAACCATCTTCATAAAGAAAGAACCACTGGACGACTCGATGGACGCCACCTGCAATCAGAACAGCAACGAGCCACAGGATCTCAAAGTGAAGATAGAAATCAAGAACGAGGAATGCAAGGGTGTGGGGCTGCCGCCACGGTCGGGTCAGTCGCCGATGACGATGGCGCAGCCAGTCGAAGCAGCTAATGCAGACGGGCCGCCTCATATGCATATGCAGCATCCGGCTGGTGCGCAACCGCCGCCTGGCTATATTGTAGACGGCCAGTTGAAGTACGGACCGCCTCCGACAATACCCAACGATGGCAATGTACCAACTCAAGGTACAGGTGGTCCCCTAGGCGGCGCGCCACCACCGCACAAATATCCTGGTGATATGGAAATGAAGTACAATGACGGCGCCATCAAGTTCGAGGGTGGCAAGTTCTCTACGCACGACATGAAATATCCGCCGCCACCGCTAGATCCTATTAAGTATAGCCAGGAAATGCAGGCGGCCGCTGCGGCGAGCAAGTACGATATGAAATTCGCCATGGAGCAGCAGAGCAAGTACGCCGGCGACATGGCCGCGCTCCAGCAACCGCCACCCAAGTCCTTCAGTGACTCCATTAAGATTCCAGACATCAAGCCGGGCTATCCGTTATCCAACTCTGCTGAGGGCAAGTACCAACCGCCGCCAAGTGGGCAGCAGAGTGAGGTGGCCGGGCTAAAGTATGGTGTACCGCCTCAGGAACAACAACCACCGCCGACGCACGGTGCACCACCGGGAGTTACTCCGCCGCCGGGTATTGCCATGCCGAAGGCCCACTATCAGCACGAGGTGCAACATTCGCTGGCACGTGGTCCCTTCGAGTCGGGTTTGATGCTAAAGTACGGCGATCCTATGGTTACCAAGTACGGCCCACCGCAGCCACAAGACCTAAAGCATCCTCCGCCGCCGGGCTCGAATGATGGTAATAGTGGTCCGATGAAGTCGATGCCGTATGCGGAAAATCTAGTGAAAGGCTCTCCGTATGGTTCGCAGGACCCCGGTCTCAAATATCCGCCATCCGAGAGTCCGATCGATGCATCATCGCGCTCAACGCCGGGCCAAGACAGCCAAGGCAGCAACAGCAGCTCACAGCCGTCGTCCCAACAACAACAATTCCAGTCTCCCCATCCTTCGCCCCATTTGCCTTCACCCGCCGGCGGTGGTCTTCCCCCTGGCATGCATCCGCAAAATCTGGTGTCCAGTCATGGGCCGCCGTCGCACGGTCCGCATGGTGCTGGGCTGCCGCCAGGCGCCTCTGGACCGCCACCAAATTCTATGCACCATCACCTGACACCCCCACCCGGCAGTCAGCCATTGGGCAGTACACCGCATTCGCAGGTCTCTGTGGCCTCCTCTATGGCACCGTCATCTGTTGGCGCTCCGCCACCGCTCTCGACGATGGCACCCTCCGGGATGCATCCACAGCACCTGACTCCTGGCCACCTGCAGCAGCTACACCGTCCCCACCCGGATATGCCCTCCGCAATGCATCCACACACGCCTATTCCCCTAACATTACAAGGTCATGACCCACGCGCTGGTCCACCACCACCACCACATTCACTATCGCTCCAGCAACAGCCACAGGGCAGTACAGTGCGTACGCCGTCACCCGCACAGCAGCCACAGCGCGGCCTGCACGACGAACGAGGTGGCGGACCACCGCCACCGCCCTCATCGCAATCGCGGGAACCGCCCACGTCGCAATCCTCCGCACCTCCCCAACAGTCACCGCACTCGCATCGCAGTTCGCCGCTGCCCGGTATGGCCGGCAATCCGCCGCCAGGCCTCATCGGTCATCCGCTGCCGATACATCCACATCTGGCGCACCTCCCACCTGGTCACCCAGCCCACGCAGCAGCTGCCGCTGGTGTGGGTCATCCTGGTCACCCGATGCTTTCGCACACAATGGCCGGTCTGGGTCCCGGTGCTGGTCCGATTGCTCTACTGGCCGGCCCCCCCTCGCTGAGTGGCTTGCCCGAGTCGGTGTTAAGTCGTCGCACCCCTCCAAGCCATATTCCGCCACCGCACTCTTCCTCCGCTCCACCGTCACACTCCGCCGCCGTGAGCTTCGCCACGTCGTCGAGCTCCATGACTAGCACGAACACAGTGCCATCATCTGCCTTCAGTCGGGCCAGTCCAAGTGTTCAGAACACGAACTCCGGCATGAGTGGTCCACCCAGCGGCGGCCCTGGTGGCAACAGCAACACGCCGAGTGGACTCGTTGGTTCGGCCGCCCACAGATCGGCGTCACCTGCATCGAGTGTTGGCAGCTTAAGTCGGCAGTCGCCCTTGCATCCGGTGCCCCAGAGTCCGCTCAGCCACCATCCCTCTTCATCGGCACTGTCTGCGGCTGCGGCCGCGGTGGCTGAGCGCGATCGTCACGCTTTGCTGCGGCAACAGTCACCGCACATGACCCCGCCACCTGTATCCAGTGCTTCCGCATTGATGGCCAGTCCATTGAGCAAGATGTATGGCCCACAGCCGGGCCAGCGTGGTCTTGGCACGTCGCCGCCCCCTCATTTGCGACCAGGCGCATCTCCGCCAGTCATACGACATCCACAGATGCCGCTGCCGTTGCCGCTGATTGCACCCGGCGGAGGCATACCACAGCTGGGCATGCACCCAGGCCAATCGCCGTACCCTCATCCGCTTCTTCATCCATCGATGTTCTACTCACCACATCATCACAATCCCTTCAACTACGGCTACGGTCCATATGGTCCCGGCTTTCCAGCAGCATACATGAAGCCTCCGCCGCCAGCGGGGCCACTGGATCCGGCTGCGATGTTGGGCGCCCATCATCCAGGCATGCCAGGTCCACCACCTACACGGCCAGATGATCCGAATTCAGCGGTCTCTGCTGCCGCTATGGCAGCTGAGAAGCAGGCCGTCGCACAACAACTCAAACAGCAACAACATCAACAACAACAGCAGCAACAACATCAGCAGCAACAGCAGCAGCAGCAGCAACAACAACAACAACAACAACAGCAACAACAAGCCCAGAACAAACCGCCACCACCAAAGACTCAACAAGGCAACAACAGTGGCGGGGGAGGTCAACCGGGCAACAATCACTCAACCCCAACCGGTTTGCCACCGACCGGCTACCCGGGCGCCCATTTGTCGGGCTACCCACCGCCGCCACACTCATCGCCCTACCAAGACGGTCAGCCACTTGGGCTCAAGCCGACCTCACACATGGACGCACTGCGAGCACACGCACATTCCGCTAATTTGGGCGGGCCACATCATCCGACGGAGTCATGTAAGGAACATATTGAATGTTGTACATAATCGTCTTATAATCGAATTCGTTTGCGTTCGTTGCAGTACCAATCGATATCGAGCCCGACCCAGAGCCGGAAATTCCAAGTCCGACACACAATATTCCGCGCGGTCCTAGTCCCGAAGCTAAGCCCGACGACACCGAATGCCATCGCTCGCAATCGGCCATGTAAGTAGCAAATGCAAAGCAAGCGTTGTCGTAACATCCCCACCAACACTTCGTATAAAAACCTTTTTTCAATAGATTTGTACGCCATATTGACCGCGGTGACTACAACTCATGTACTAGAACTGATTTGATATTCAAACCGGTAGCAGATTCCAAACTGGCCAGGAAGCGTGAGGATCGCGACCGTAAGCTGGCCGAAAAGGAGCGCGAAAGGCGGCAGGTACATAAGCATAATTGAAAAACAAATTCAAAATCGAATATCGACCGTAATGAATTCGACACCTTCTGCAGCAACAACAACAGCAACAGCAGCAGCAGCAACAACAGGCGGCCGCTGCACAGCAGGCCGCGCAGCAAGCAAAAATGAAGGCGGAGCTGAAACCACCGTACGCCGATACGCCTGCGCTGCGCCAGCTGTCCGAGTACGCCAGGCCACACGTGG
This sequence comes from Melieria picta, assembly GCA_964056695.1. Taxonomy (NCBI): domain Eukaryota; kingdom Metazoa; phylum Arthropoda; class Insecta; order Diptera; family Ulidiidae; genus Melieria; species Melieria picta. The sequence goes on from OZ057399.1 coordinate 28,480,018, forward strand.
CATTCAGGTTCGTACAAGCGGGCAGTGGAAATGGGCAAATTGATTTCCATTGCGCTCAACAAACAACTGAAAATTGGCAAATAGACAAACGTGCTCAAAATTCGCAAACTGCTAAACAAACACAAAAATGCAAACAAGTACGAAGAAATGAGACTACTTTTGACAGTTTCGATATGAATTTTATTTGGCAAACACATTTGGTTTCGTGCTGCTATCACCATTGACTACTACTACTGATAATGATTTATTTTTTCAAAATTACTAACAATTTGTATTCGATTTTAATTTTTATGTATACACACACACACACACACACACACGCATACGACATTTATCTGTAAAATTGTTATTCTTTTATTGAAATGAAATAATTTAAAAAATTGTATTTTTTAATTATTTCAGCCCTGTTGAACAGATGGTACCATATCATCACCCAATGGGGCCAATGTATAGTAGAGAGAGGTACAGTTGCAACGAAGAATTGCTTTTGTGAAAACAAAGTTATACACCGAACTCAATCATTGCTTATACAGCTTTTCATTTGAATTCTCACGTAAACCAACTCCATCCAATCCATAACATTCCACCATTCCATCCAAATCATATCCAAAGGGCTTTGCCTTTTCTCTGTTGCGCAAAAATGAAAGAGTAAACCACATCACTATTGCCATAAGCAAGCTGCTTACATTTGTTTTTGTGTTTTAAAAAATTCGCGTTGAAATTTTTTCAATTGTTTGGCTTTGTACAGCAGCTGTTCATTTTGGAGAATGAAAAACCCAACTAGTCAGTCATTCCGATCACGTACAAAGTTTCGCGAACAACAGTTTTCTTTTTGATTTTTTGTGTTCTCGCTACCATATCACATTTGACCGCAATTATCAATTTTTCAAAAAATGTATTTCATAACTTTACGGAATAAGTCATCCGACTTAATGCATCCAATGCCAAATCTCCACTTGCTATTTCCTTAGATTTTCTGTGCTCTATGCATTTTTCCGTCTCACTTTTTACGCACTACACCTGAAATTAGCTGATATTTCTTGAAACCTTTGCAGAGAGTTGGAGGAAATCAAAAACGCACAAGCGGCCGCGGCAAGCCAGTCTCGTTTGGATCCCCACTGGATGGAATACTATAGACGGTGCGTATTGTAGTTTCATCAGATTTATTTTGTAAAATGCCTTTTGACTATGCTCGGGCTGTGCGATTAAATGATTAGGCAAAATGGATAATGTACATATCTGTTGATTACTTTGGGCGATTGTATTCTGCGAGAATTAACTAATTGTCGTTGACGGGGTTTCTTTTCTTTTCGTACTATATATAGTTAAATATTTTTCAAAAGTACTGGCAATAGTTGTGCATTAATCAGTTAATCGCACAGCCCTAAATGCTGTACTTTCAAGAACTGAATTGTAATTCAGCGTCAATTTATGTAGTTTAATGTCTTCTCCATCATCTTTCAGCGGCATGCACCCCTCACAGTTCCCGCTGTATGCCAATCCAGCCGCAATCTCACAAATGGAACGCGAACGCTTGGGCATACCGCCGCCACATCACGTTGGCATGGATCCGAACGAACACATGGTGAGCATACAAATGACAATGCAACAACAACGACATCATTATCATTGCATACGTTAATTCGTTGAAATTTTTCTCTGACATCACTTTCAAAATCAGAAATCAAACCAAAAAAAAAAAAAACGAAACCAAACTTTCAATCGTATTTGGAAGAAATTCAAAATTTGCGAATTAACCCGAAGTTTGTGTGTGTATGCGTCTGCGTTTGCATTTGCATTCATGTTATCGCCTTTACTACCACTACATACTGTGTGTACAAATTTAAAATGCATCATTTCATTTATAACTGCAAAACAACAATAACAATGCTCGTAAATTTGTTTACATTAACCCATTTTTTACCGCCCCTAGATCCCGTGGACCGATTTTGAAAATTTTCATAACACAGCCTATTTAGAGCCTCCGTATGCCATTTCTGCTTTCAAAAAAATTAAAAATTTTTTTTTTTTGGGCTGGAGCAAATGTGACTTTTAAGACACGCTGGCAAAATACGTAAGCCAAATTCGGAAAATTACACATTTTTCAAGTTTAAGTTACTGTTTCTTTTTAACTACGCATCGAAAGTAGTTGCAACCAAGGAGAAAGTTGAATATAATGCGATTCCCGTGTTTTTAAGGACACACCAAAATATTTCAAGCTAGAACACGCTTAAAACTTTAGAAAACTGAAAGTTTCATAATTTGTATGTCAACTTTGTTTTTTTGGTAAGCAGTATTAAGTGTTTTATTAAAAACAAAAATTCATTTTGTATTAAAAAAAAATTTTTTTTAAAACCCTTAAAAAAGGTGGTCCTGTTTATACCAGTTTCACACTAAGTGAAACCCTAAAATTCGGAAATAGTTGTTCGCAGTTTGAAAGCCAATGAATGTAGCTTTCCGATAATGTAAAAATATTTAATATGCGTTAGAAACTGTTATTTTCAGAATTTTTCAAAGTTGGCGTGTCTTTAAAGACACGGCGGTAAAAAATGGGTTAACACTGCACAAGTAACGCTGCCTTGAAGGAGCAGATTCATTAGACTGGCAAGGCCATAGCCAATGCCTTACATGTCATCGCTTTATGTTTCTGTGTCTTTTTTAATCACTATTCAATTTTATTTCTCCTTGACTCATATCACATCATAACCAATATCCCGGCAATAACACTGCGTCGCTCTAAACCGAATGCGCTTTTGTTTGCATATTTCTCGAGTTGTTAGAACTAAATCGAAATTTTGCATACTCTCATCGCTAATGTCATTCATGAAATCAGCTCGACATCTACTAAAATTGACCACTTAAAACTGTAAAAAGTAATCCAATTCAAGTGGAAATGCGTTAGTTGCATTAAAATTAGCTGTCATTAAACCCAACCAAAATCGAAATCGATACAACTGTAACGTAACGTATTAATTACCTTAAACACACTCAAAAACAATTCGCCACGTTTTTGAAAATCTAAAATTTCAGATACGATTGACGAGAGAATATCATGCACACTCTCATACTCATTTACATTTGCCTTTGCCTTCACAGCCGCAACCGCCGGAGGCCGGATTTCAACTGCCACGTGAGTTTGTATTCAATTCGACTATGCGAATGCAAGTCGCACCGCCCTTGGAATGCGTTGAGCTAATGGCTGAATTTGTCTGTTTTCTCTTTTGGTTTTCGTTTCATTGGATGGTTGTCGGCGCCATAGCGAATGTTGGTCAATATCCGCGTCCAAATATGCTTATGCCTAGGGAGCCGCACTCGGACGTTTTGCTGCGCATGTCCTACGCCGATCAGCTTCAGGTTTTCCATTACTCATGATAGTATTTAACCTCATTAATTACATACATACAGTATTTACAGGCTGCTGAATTCCAGCGACAGTCGTTGCACGATCAATACTTTAGGTGAGTACCGCGGGCGAACGATCTATTTACGTAATGGTATACAGAGCTTGTCGTCGGTGCTGTGGGAGACCAGGTGCTCGCAGTGAAAGCAACTTGCAGTTATGTTTATGTACTTTTCTTTGGGAATATTCACAGAAGATGTGCACCCTCCCCTTAGATTTATTATTTATTTAAATTTAATTGCGTACATTTGTCATTAACTGCACACATACACACCACCAACACACACCCACACCATTTTGTCTCAACATTTTTGTCTCTATTTGTATTTGTATTTTTTCGTTTGTGTATTCAACAGACAACGGCCCAGGTAAATGGACCAAATGCTAGAGAATGAAAGTAAAAAGTACTAGAGAAATATTGAAGATTGAATGAGAGAAAGAAAGAAAGGCAGACAGACATCGTAGCAAAGGCAAAAGCGTAGCCGTAGCCGTAGCGTGTCGTATTGGTATCGTTTTTGTAAAATTCATGCAGTGTACTTGTTGTTGTTGCGTACGCTACCACGTCCTACTACTACTACCACTACTGTGTGCTAAAGTACCACACAGCGCACATACGCCTCTACATTCATCTCTATTCCATTCACTAAGTCCTTCTTCGATTGTGCTCATTCGTATAAGCGAACGCCCTGGGCAGCGAGCAGCGTCCGCACGTTTGGGTACTTTATTTTGTTCGCAAACTAGTTGCAAACATTTAAGAAATGTCTCTGAAAAGTTAGTATGCTGTTTTTTGTATTTAATACGATATTTAAGGAAATTTAGAAATGAGCTTCTTCTGCCTTTAATTCTCGTCTTGTGTGCGGAAAAGGGAGAAGAACAAAGTAGCATTAATAGTGAGCGACATGAGTTGAGCACAATGCAGTTGCGCATAACTGCGCATTGTTGCTGTGTGTTAAACATGTCCATTGGCATTCATATATATTTATGTTAAATTTAAATTGCAAATTGTTATACTCCTTAGTCTTGTGAAATTTGGCCTAATTGTATTGTCCCATGGCTGTCCGTTTTTTGTCAGCGCTTTAGTAATGCAAGTTGCTAAATCGTCATAAGTAACATTTTCTAAATTAAAGCATAATTCACTAAACTATGCCTGAAAATGAACATGTCTGCCAAGTTGATTAGTCGAAAGTGTGCTTAATCTGCTACTTAATGTTTTGATGACTCTTATAAAAAGCGTGCAATCTGAAAATAAATTAATATAAATTGGATATAAATTCAGTAAATTAAAAAAATTTAGTTGTCAAATACAACTTTCATTATTAATTTCCATGCAATAAATGAATAATCAGTGAAAAATTAACAACATAATAAAATGTTATCATAATTCTTGATGCTAATTGACTAATCGCTTGATATGAATTGATTTGGCACATTTTAGACAATTCAACTCCATTAAATTTTACATTTTTTATTGATTCTAATTTTGTTAACTATTCTTTTTCAACAGGAATCAACTACGCTAATTTTATTCAACAGTCGGCGATCACTGCCTAATTGGCACAACCAAATTAAATCATATACAAAATGAATAACTGAAAGCTACAACCAATCGCATTGAGGCGGTGTATTGAAGTGAGTTTGCGTATTACTTTAGTTAAATTCTTAAGCAGAAGAAGGAGAACTATTTTTATGATTATGAAATTTTGCGTCTAGGTCAAATTTTCAATTAATTTAACAAGCAAAGCAAACATTTTAAATATTCACAAAGTGCAACAGAATGGAGCACGAAGCAAGTGATGACGCATAACGCATGTGAAAGGCAGCAACGGATAGGAACAAACATGTTAAAAAATGCTTAAGATAGCAACTGGTAGCTAGCGCTATTATTGCTTGATTGTATATGAAAATCTGTCTGTATTCTAATACGCACACAGAGCAAATGCTGTATTAGCGCGATTGAATTATCCTGGCAACAAGCACAGCATCCGTGTGAGTGTGGCCAGTGCCAGTACGAGTACTACAAATGTTCAGAATTTACGCTTAGTTGCGCTAAGCTCATTACAATTTTTAAGTGCAACCATTAGTTTCCTCGCAAAATAACAACCGCTTCAACCACCACAGTTACAATAGAGAAAGCAAAAATTTCGATAAAAATGGTACGACCGATAGGAGTTCGATTTCAACTATTCACCATAAGCAAAAAGAGGAAAGGACAAAATCAAAGCAGACAGTTCTTTGCGCACACTGGCCATTTCGCTGATTAATGAATTTGTTCAATGGTAATTAATGATAATTAGGATTGAAGGCTAGGCAAGCGGATTAAGTTATTCTTGGCAGAATTAAGTACAATGTGAATAACATAAGCTTTTATTTTCAAACACACAAGCAACTCCCTTGACTTCATGGCTTTTTGCGTATTTATCAGTTTCAGGCGTTGGGTGAAGTAGGCGGAATTTGTTAATTAATCATAGGTTTGTAATATTTACCGATTTTCCTAAACGGTTTCACTGAGCGGCAATGAGAGATTGTCCAACTTAATTACTTGCATTATCCAAGTTTACCGAAATCAGAACTGATTTCCTGTTCCAATATCCAAAGCTAATTTTTAGTTTGTTCCGCATGAATTGTGCTGTTCCAAGAGGCTTTTTGCATAAGTGATGCAATGATGTAGTAAATGAACTATTTATCTCTCAGCAGCATGTAACTGTATTGTTACAAGCTACCACAAAAATTGTATTTTGAAATTTTACCGCAGAATGAACTGCTTCTGGCTGATGAAGTCTTGATCATATTTTAAGGCTATCATTACTGTTGCTGATTTGGCCTTTCGCAGTTCAAAGCTCTGCCAATTTTGCATTATCCTCTTCTGCTGCATGAAATGAGTCTTCAAACTATTTGGTGAAACTTTTGCTCTTCTCTTTGTGTGTATAGGAACTGAACAGGAACAGTTATAATTTCAACGCCTTTTGCTATATCTGATTGTATATCGGATATTAAAATATTCGCGGCATTAAATAGCATAAAATAGTTTAGAGTGATATGTATGTGTGGGGGGTATGTGTTGCCGTCTCCAATGTCCTGCGCTTTCGAAATGTGCTTTCGTGGTACTACACGCCAAAATTATTTATTTGATTTGCTTCAATGTTAGTATTATTTGTATAAAATTTGAATATTTATATATAAATAAATATAATAATTTAAAGAAATTCGTATTTTTCGATTAGTTTAGGCTTTAACATTGAAATGCAACAAAACGATAAAGAATTATGCAAATTAACATTAGCGGCAGTAAGAATTGTAACACTTGAATGCTTACGTTTACTTTAGCTATTAATAGTTGTAGTTGAAATTCCATACTTACACGTGGGTTCATGCACTAAATATCAAAAAGCAAGAAAACATGGAAAACATAAAAACAAAGCATAAAACACTAAAAAAACAAAAGTGCGCGAGCGTCGGCGGTTGGCGGGACGCAGCGCCGCTTTTCTTCTTTCGATTGTAAGTCACTTAAACATATACACATTATATACATATTTAGATAATATATATATATTATACATACATGCATAGATTTTACACATGTGAATCAAATTTTACAAAGTTATGAAAAGAACAACAAAACTTAAGCAAGTAAAGTAAAACCAGAAGTGAAAAATGTGCAGCAATGTTCATAAATACTTTTACGGTGTGCCTGTCGATGGCATTCAGCATTAAATTTTACATTTGTACGTCGAGCTGAGTGAGCAGTAAATGCAGACGGAATCTTTGCATGAACGCAACGGATGGCGGCCGGTTGTCAAATGGCCGTCGCATTCCGAGAATCTGCGGCTCCGTCACTTGCAGCGGCAACAGCAGCAGCAGCAGCGTACAGATCACAATTATGCGAATATGACACACATTTTTGGCTACACATATTAAGAGCGAAACGAAAACAAGGAAAACAAAACAAACGCGAATCCAGCAGCAGCAACGGGCAACATTCACAAACTTGAAATGTATAGTAGTAATAATAAAACGTAAGCAATTAAATTAATAATATTCATATACTAATACGATATGAATGAGTAACAACAAAAACATGAAACAAAAAAAAGTAAGCATTGCGAGTGAAAAATGAAAGCGTAAAAAATTAAACTATGTAACTTAAAGCATACTGAATAATATCACAAACACCTATAAACATAACAACATGCAGATACACATCCATACACACACGCATACACATATACATACAACTAAATGCAAATAAAAATTAAATTAAATTATTGTATGGTAATATTTATGCCTAAGAAATACTTAAACAACAAGAAACATTTAAACAGCAATTACAGCAATAAATCTCAGAAATGTCTTCAAAAAACATGAAATCGAACAAGTGTTTTCATTAATTTGTGTGGAAAATTGTTCTCCTGTCCCAGCAGTGCTAAAGATTCGATGCGAATCCGTCAGCCATACAGAGTTGCTGGAAATCACTCCTTCGAGAATAAGGTAAACTGTCCCAACTGCTGGCATGGAGGCCTTACTCGATCTAACACCGCTCCATATAGCCATCCAAGAGAAAGCAATCTCAAGTGCACTCGCGCTATATAGGCATAACTTACTTAAACGGGGTAACCTTACGGGTCACCTGGCAATTTTAAAACAAATAGAGGATACCCTCCACAAATCATCTTACCTTGACTTCATGAAACCCCATCTTAGCCCAACAAGGAAGTTTATATTGACTTTCCGACTAGGGAACAGTGGGATAACAACCCGAAATGGCTAAAAGAGGACTCTCAAAAATGGTACACCGATGGCTCTAAAACACCTAGTGGTGTAGGAGCTGGAGTTGCGGGCCCTGGGGTCAACTTAGCCCTTCCGATGAGCTACAATATTTCAAGCTGAACTCTATGCAATATATGAGGCAGTTCGAACAATTGCTAGAACGCACCCTCAAGGAACAAAGTTCACTATACTCTCGGATAGCCTGTCAGTTCTAAAAGCCCTTGACAGCTACTCCTACACATCAAAAATCCTGCTTACATGCCACAAGGAACTCAACGCCCTAGGGACCCAGAACAGGGTTGTACTTGTCTGGATTCCTGGGCATGAGGGCTATGATGGCAACGAAAGGGCAGACACAAGCAAAAAATGGTGCTGAAAGCCCATTCATAGGGCCGGGCCCGATGTTCGGATTCGGTACAACCGACCTAAAACAACATCCACAAGTGGATCCAGAGACAAAAACAAAAATACTGGAATAATATTGAGGGACTACGACACTCGAAAAGATTCCTAAACTTCAACACAAAACGAGCCAAATCTGCTACACTTCTTAGCAGAAGACAACTCAAAATCCTATGTGGCGTCCTAACCGGCCACTATTCTTGTAACTACCACCTCCACAAGCTAGGCTTAGTCATCGACAAAAAATGCAGATACTGCAATGAGGTCGATGAAACAATGGAACACGTCATCATAAACTGCCCAGCCCTGGCACACAGACGTGCAAAGTTTCTAGGGAAACATGTTCTCGGTGATGAGGACCTGATGCAAATATCGCAGAAAGGTCTGATTCAATACCTGAGCACATAAAACACCAGATGATTCAAGGAGCACAATAAACCTACTAGGTTGCAGTGCGCAAGGGCATTGTCCCTACCCATTATCATTACATTACAAGGTAAAGTAGGCAGGATTTTAGATATCAGGTAGATATCAAAACCCGTGCAAAACCATCACATCAAGCAAAGTTTATTATAAAATAGTTTTAGTATAAATAAAACTGAAAAAAACTAAACACGGCGATTCCTTTAGAGGCCAAATACTGGGGCACGCTGAGGGCGGTGTGGCACGGCGCGTTGTCGTGATGAAGGATCCAGTTACGAGCGATGTCTGGGCGCACCCTGTTGACTCGTTTTCGCAATCTCTCGAGTACTTGGCGATAGTAGACTTGATTTACGGTTTGCCCCGATGGAACAAATTCTTTGTGGACGATTTCACGGCTATCAAAAAAGGCAATAATCACCGTTTCTCCATTTTCGTGACGAGCCCCACCAACACACGTCTACTCAACACGAGACAGCAGGCGAACTAAACAAGCTAGAGCGATGGTAAATATATCAATGGTGAGGGGAAGGATGCCGGGGAATGGGAAGGGAATTTCAAGGTCGCAGGTTTACCACAAGCGCGGCAATAAAATCAGTCTCATTACTTAATTGTCACACCTCGTATACAGACAACCTATTTTTTAGTAATGGAGCGCGCAACCAAAATCCCTATTAATGCGTAGCAGTGCGTTGGCTCAGGAAGGATGTACAAGTTAGGAACCCGGGTTTGTGGTACTTTCGCTGGACTGTACCTACCTAGTTCTGAATACACTCCGTCCCGCTTTTTGACCCTACTGATAATTTCTCATTAGTTCTCGGAATAGATTAATATTCCTATATCAAACTGGTTATGCTTTCAACAGTGGTCTAACTGAGCTTCCTTGAGCTTACCTAACCTGAACATAAGTATCACCTAAAATGTAGGTAATGCTATGTCGTCAGATTTTGAAATATGTCGCAATTGTTGGGATTGAGCCAAAGTGAGAGACGCTGTTCTAAGTCAACTGAAAGTACAAAGAACTTAATCCTTGAACAATACACAGTGGATACCCCTTGAGTCCTACGTAAGTATAATCCATTGAGCTTAACCCTTTCCACCCCGAATTTTACCCTGTGTCTCGATATTATTTTTTGGTATTTAAATCATGAAACACTTGCCTAAGAAGTGTACACACGGCATTTGAAGTCGCCACGCCTCTTTGTTAGAGTTCTGGAGCTAGTTTACTTTTGAACAATTTTAGCTTAAAACGGGTTAAATAAATTTTGTATCAATATTTTTTAATTACAGACAAATTAATTAATATTTATGGAAAAATACAAAATTATCAGTTTTTGATTTTATTTAACCATTATTAAAGAAACAGGGTTTTGATCAAACGCGCCCAATTCGTAGACTTCAATTAGAACATAAACTTTCCCTGATATCGCTGCAAATTATTGGAAATTATTTTGGAGATAACAGTAAAATTTTTGTAATTTGCTTTGAATTCACTTCTAAAAATATTAATTTGTTGGTGCCTACATGAATTAAACCCATAAATCAATCGTAGCTTTTGCTATAAGATGGCAAATAGATGAGGTTGCTCTCAGGCAACTTTGGGGTCGAAAGGGTTAAGTTAGGCTCTTAAGTTAGCCAACCTAAGTTTTCGTGCGTCCTTTTAACACATTCGAGACGACGATTTTTTTCGAACGCGGTGGACAGGAGCGAAATTTTATTTTTCTTTGTATTGTACACAGTAAAACCAATGCCAAATTTATTTTTCCTGTACTTTACAGATTTCATTAGTTCCAGAAAAATCGTATTTCGACGACTAGTTTACTCAGAATAACTGATAATTACACATTACTGTCTTATAGCCTCGGAAAGCCATTGCACACACGGTGTGCAATCGGTCTCGAATGGGTTAATACTCTTGGCCCATAAAAACAACAACTGATTAGTAATATCAGCGCGTGATTTTAATTCAATTTTATTGAAATTCACATGAAAGCAAACTACAACTAAACTAATGTCGTAGACATTACGTTTTGGCGTTACTGCTACAAAAAAGCAAAGCATTAAAATCATCATTGGTGCAATGTTCACAAAAACTTGAATCTTAACTAATAAATATTACACCTACAAGCAATTAAACTTAAAACGAGCTACAAATTACGAGTACACATAGCGTATGAATTCGGCGAATGAGCCAAGGCGAGCATTTTCGCCTGTCTGCGGTTTAATGTGACGCTGCAACAACTGTTGCGCGAAACAACACCGGCAATAACGACAGGCCGACCATGAACGCCACGCCGGCTGTGTGCGGCGTGGCTGCAGCACCCTCCAGCACGTCCACGAAGGGAATAGCGCTCATCGGTGAGAGGTTCGGGTCGAAGAGAGGCATATAGATCGCTTTGTATATGGTGCGGTTGTTGAGCGGCTGTATGGGACGGAAATTGTGCGTCAGCGGTTTGCCGTCGTGTGTGTAGAGATGGCGAAAGCGCTCAATCTATAAACAATTGAAAGTACAAACATAAAGGCGGAGATTAAAAATTTCATAATGGCAGACGCGTTGACGATATTACAAATTGTTCGAGTGCAATGTCGGTACATGGGTAAATTTATTTTATATGTATGTAAGCAGGTGCGCACAAGTGTACATAGTTGTTTCGGTTGGCTTGAGCTGCCAACTAATATCAAGGACTATAAATAGATCAATGCGCGCGTGCGTACACGCTGTGAAAGAATTTTTATTAAAATTCGCACAGCGTCGGATAAACGCGATTTTCATTGATTTAACGCAAATTGAATAAATGGAATGAACTATTACATAGGAACAGTTTAGAAGGATATTTTCCGCTACTCAATACAGCCCAGGAATAAAAGCCTAAAAGTGAAATGTAGCTACCAACCTGTTTGGTGGATATCATAATCGGTGTGGCGAAATCGATCCAGACAACATCTTCACTGCATGGCGGCGTAGTCAGGGAGCCAGTGTATGTGTAGTAGTTTTCCATGTCTTTTGTAATCAATTCGCTGAGTTTGGGTGGTCGTTGAAAGTCGACGAACATGTCCGGCTTGACCACGAATTGCAAAAAGTCGGTAAATTCGGTATAATTCAGATTGTCCCTCTCCTGGATCTATACGAGACGAGCAAAGTTCAGCGTTAGCGCTCATTCTCTCTGGCAGCGATTTGACTCACCTTGAAGAAGAATGCCAACACAGCGACGCCGTCGCTCGCCAAAGCCGCCTCCTCGAAGTTTCGGTACTTATCGTTGCGAAAGACCATGTGCAGCTCGGCCGGAAAGGAGACATTATTGATGCGATCCTCGCTGCCCACCGTGTTGTTCTCGCCCCAGTGAAAGTGAAATTGCGACAGGGCGTAGGTGTTGTCGTCGCGCAGCGGCCCGCCCGACACGGTGGGCTGTCCGTTGCTGAAGTCCAAGTACACCACCACCGTGTGGCCGTTGTTCTCCAGGCCACCGCGGACGGGCCGCTCATCAAATTTGTTCATCTTGAGCGGAAAGTATGGCCGCGGCACGACAGCCAGATCGTTGATATTGATGGGACTCTGATGTTTGCCGCCGCACGCATTGAACTGCTCACCCCAGTGATCCGGCCCTGTGCAACAAAGCACACAAAAGCGATTAGTTGGCGCATTGGCTGCGCGCAGCAACAATACTCACCCATGACTCCGTTGTAGGCAAAGTCGCGACAGTCCGCATTTGGCAAATCTGCAAAGAACACAAATTGGCGTTTATTTCACATCGGACAGAGCAGCAGCCAGATTGGCCAGCGAAGCGTTAATTGGCGCTGCCGCCAGCAAATAAAGCAGCGCAAATATTTGGCCATGCCATTCCTCCAGCTCGATCACAGGCGATCGACGCGAACAAACCGCAGATTGTATAAAAAGTGCCAATCGCTGGGCAAACATTGAAATTGAGATTGAGACATTGTGTTGCGTTGCGTTAATTTCAATATTGCCACATGTCAATCAGATGCGCAAAGCGACACAATTTATTTTTGCACAGCCACTGGATCGTTGTTGTGTATATGAATAACACTGTGCGACAGCTTTTTCTAACCCAGAACCAACCAATACCAATCGATAGTACTCTTATAGAGTAACAAAACCCTAGCTGGGTTTTGCAAAGTTAGTTGCCTTTTACAAGTTACAGCCGTGTAAAGTTTCTGTGTATTAGGGTTTTTATAACCAGATTTTTCTTTATACGTCTTAAGATATTCAATATTTTGTATTGCTGTCTTCAGTAAACTTGCTGCTAATGCTTAGATGAACAAATTCTCTGAACACTGTGTAACAAAATTATTACACCGTATCGAAATTTTGGGGCCAATGTTAAAAAACCGTATTTTTTTGATTGTAATAAAAACAAAACTTGTTTTTTATTCTATTTATATTAATGCAAAAACGCATTTGTATTGCCAAAAATAAAAAATAATATGCTAAACCCTTTAACGTAAAAAAAAAAATGTTTTTTGCAAAATAAAGTGAAAAATGTTCAAATTTGAAATTTTATTGTATGCATATTTCAGTCTGGTTTTTTTTTTGAGGCTATAACCAGTGACGTTTTCGATATTTTTATTACAATGCTATTTGGTTAAAGCGAAAACTTTATTAAATGATTATTTTATAACACCTAAACTACTCGCGGTATCGAAACTTGCCTTTTGCATATACAGTACAGCGTATGATGGATGCATTTGCAAATATAGGCGTTCACATGTCGCTAAAGATCCACTAATTGCATCAACATCTGCTTTACTTCAGCCAACAACTACCAACAGAATCAGACGAACAAGGCGAGCGATATCATCAGACCGCGCTTCCGTTTGAGATACGGTACTTACCATAAACACATATTTTAATTAATTAAAATTTTCATTGTAAAAAGCGAATTTATTTGCTCAGATACAAAGGCAAGAAATCTCTTGAAGCCATACTGGTGGAACTTTGTTGGTGTAGCCAGCAAGCGCAACCGGAGGATTCTTAGGAGAAAACGACCAGTTTAAGCGTCGCACAAAACTTTTCAAACACTGAAATACATAGGTTTACAATATAGGGAGGGACCTATTTACGACATACGGTGGGGGAGCCTAGTAAGTGTAACTAGCGACTAATTGCACTGACAGCAAAACGATACTGTGAGCCGAGCGCTCAAAACCGCCCTCTGACGTAATAGTGGAGTGTGTCTGACGGAAAAGAGGCCGAAATCCGGTAGTCTTCTTGGACACGACGAGACTACTCCCCCCCCCCCCCCCCGTTTTCGAGGGTGCTGAAGACGATGGTGCTGGGCAATTTGCTTTTTGGGCGGGGGAAGACCCTCAAAAGGGTTACGCCCCCTATTACGCCAACTATGGTAACAAAATTCATCTATGGAAAGCTTTTGTAAGCAAATTGCCCAGCACCATCGTCTTTAGCACCCTCGAAAACGGAAGGGGGGGAAGTAGTCTCGTCTTGTCCAAGAAGAATACCATGTTCTTCCGACTGACACACTCCACTATAATACTTAACGGTAGTGTCCGGAGGGGATTCCGGTCTGTGACATGAGGAGGTTTAGTGTGTTAAAGTCGCACACTGACGGGGTTCGGCTCCTCGTTAAAATTTAAAAAAAAAATCATGTATACACTAAAATTTCAAATTTAGACTTGAACATTTTTTCACTTTATTTTGCAAAAAAAAATGTCTTTGAGACGTTAAAGGGTTTAGCATATTTTTTTTTATTTTTGGCAATACAAATGCGTTTTTGCATTAATATAAATAGAATAAAAAACAAGTTTTGTTTTTATTACAATCAAAAAAATACGGATTTTTTAAAATTGGCCCCCAAAATTTCGATAAGGTGTAATAATTTTGTTACACAGTGTTCAGAGAATTTGTTCATATAAGCATTAGCAGCAAGTTTGCTGAAGACAGCAATACAAAATATTGAATATCTTAAGACTTATAAAGAAAAATCTGGTTATAAAAACCCTAATACACAGAAACTTTACACGGCTGTAACTTGTAAAAGGCAACTAACTTTGCAAAACCCAGCAAGGGTTTTGTTACTCTATAAGAGTACTATCGATTGGTATTGGTTGGTTCCGGGTTAGATTCCATGACCCCAAAATTGTCGCACAGTGTAATTTGTAAGTTTGATCGCAAATGAGGTGGCGCTATTTTTGGACAGCGCGCTCTAAAAATAACACGACGCGCAATTCAAAGAATAATCACTCATCTGTGAACAAACAGTTTCACAAGCAATTTGATTGTTTGCGGTGGGTGGCGAATTTGTGTACTTTGGCCGCAAATATGTATCAACCAGACGACACGTTGCATGTCTACTTATCACAAAGTGTCACAAGGCAAATATTTTAGCGGAATTAAAAATTAGTGTTAGCGTCGAGTGCCACGGCTTGGGTTGGATTTCTTTCAATATCTTTAGAGACACAACTGTATCCGTTGCCTTTTTGGGCGGTCAGTCTTACCCAACTACGAGTACCTACGATTAGAATGGGTTAGATTTCGCTACCGTCTGGGCTGTTTGTCAATCAGTTCTAAACTGCTGGTAGTTTCTAGAAGCGTCCAAATTAGTGAAATCCATATGTTCTCAAATCTGCTGGAGCGGTAGAAGGGCTAAAGACTCATGATCTGTGTACACTGGTGGCAATTCCCATAAACTCACTTTGAGCTGAGTTATGAAAAGTCTTGTAGGAGTAGAGGAGATGATTTAAAAAACAAATAAAGGTTGTAGTTTACATTTTCATAGTTTGTTGTAAGAAACGGCAGGTGTACCGTTATGCACTCTTTTATAGTTTGCGTGATCGTACAAAACATTCAGAGCGACTAGTGTTTTCTCAGAGTTGAAATGTGGCAGTTCACATAAACTCAGCGATTTAAATTGATCAGTGAAACAAAAATATAAGTGATTTGAGGTAAGTTATGCCTTTATAAACTGATTTAGTCGATTTTTGCACTATTAAAAAAGGGAAATTTTGATTTTCTCCAGACCTGTGAAAATGCCAAGAGGAAAGTAATTGCCACCTGAAGAAAAGTTAATGCATTCAATCAATAAGAGTTTCCAATACGGGAAATAGCGGATAAAATAGGAAGGTCTGAGACTCCAGTGTGTCATTATTCAAAATTATGCTAATCTTATGGAAAAAACGTAAGATATGACCGAAACACGAAAATTATTGTAAGCCAAAATCGTGTGATAATGGCTTTGGGAATAAAAGAAAACCTAATGTCGACGGAATTTGTTCGCATAATCGATCTGTCTATAAAGCCCCGACATGTTCGAAAAATTTTACAAAATTAAAACCGCAACCTTTACACCAAACGCCTCAAAAAACCCCCTTTGACTGTTAGTCTTAAACCCAAAATAATGGAACTCGCGGGGAAGCTATTTAGAGGCTTGAACAGTTGTAAACAGTTTTGTTAAGTGACAAAAACGGTTCATTTTAGGTAGTACTGACGGCTTTTAATACTTTTAGCTTGATAAGTTGGTTGAAAAGGAAGTCTGAGCCGGACATTATCAGGTGGCGATACAGTGCAAGCTCGATTTTCGCGACTAATTAAAAACCAGACATGTCGCGAAAACCGAATTTTCGCGATAACAGAACCCAAAATTTTGTTGAAAAATTGTATGTAATTGTTTAAAATACAATTGTTTTAACCGATATATTTACATTTTAAACATTTTTAAAGAAGTTGGAGATTTTGAAATGCTTTTTTGGCAAATAATTTTTTAAAATAACAGCTGAATCACGTAGTTCATGTAGTGCTGTTGTCGGCTTAAAAATTCAAAAAGGTTAATATACCAAAAGGCGGTGATTTCCCTTTTTTGGTTATAGACATTGTAATAAAATTTAAAAAAACAGATAAAAGTCGCGAAAATAGAACCTCGTTTTTCGTAAACTGTCGCGATTATGGAACCTGCAATGTTAAAAATTAAGCCGTCGCGATAACCGGGCCGTCGCGATAATGGGTAGTCGCGAATACCGAGCTTGCACTGTATAATGGTTTGGGAAGGTATTGCCATGTATGATACGACTTAATATGCGTGGATTTCTGAAAAATTAACTTCTATATTTACTGCGAACTTTTAAACGTAATGATAATAGAATAATCAGAAGAATTTTATGGGCCTGAATTTATTTTTCAGCAGGAAAATGCTGCAATTCACAGTTCTACAAAAACAATGAACTTTTTCAAGGACAAACATTTTCAAGTTTTTGATTGGCCAGTTCGAATTCTTGACTTAAATCACATCGAGCACCTTTGGGTTCTTGCTCTTCTTCAAAGATTGACTTTAAAAAAGCGTTTAAATAGGTTGGGGCTTGCATACCGGCACAAACTCTTCAGAATCTTATTTTATTTGTTCCTAAAATATTTCAAACCGTAATGGGGAATGGACAAATTATTTAAAAAAACCATTTAGAGTACCTTGAGCTATGAACACACTTTTACTTTATGCAATTTTATATTTTTTTATGTACTGAGTTTATGTGAATTGCCACTTTAAATTGTGCCATTTTTATGAAAACAATAAATAAATTGGCAGAACAGTTACTTAATTGCGATTTCTTCTTTAAGTTCTTATAGACTATATTTTACAATAAATATTTCAGTAAAACTATTTTAACTGAATCAATTTTTTAAAGAAAATGTAACAAAATCGAAGCAGATTTAAGTGAGTTTATGGGAATTGCCACCCGTGTACTTGCCTACATATTCGCACATGTACATAGAGTCATGCAATATATATACGTATTACAAATGTTTATTTAGGTATTTATAACGCTACAGTTTAATAGCTTATGAAGCGCCACTTACGATGTGGACATGCAATAATCGTTGTTGTTCTTATTATGGCGTCTATTACCTCTCTTCTCAAATTGTCTACTAAATAAAAATTACAACTACAGGATAGAACACAGGTAACCGAACAATTTCGCTCGGTTATAATCACCGGTGAGAGAAGATTGTGAAACACATTGCACATTGCAACTGTTGTTGCTGTTATTATATGCCACATACGTTAATGCGCGGTCAATTAAATACCGAACTCGTTCATTTTCAGTCCATTTTTCCATGCATCCTATGAGTTTAACGCATTCTTAGAACGAGCGCGAGCTTAAGGCGTGTCCAAGTTGGCGTTGAAACCGGCAATTATTCGTCGCAAGTACTTATTTATCTATTCAAATTACTGTCATGTGCTGGACAATGGGCAGTGACAACCGTCTCGCCACATATTGAAAATATTAATGATATTTTTTTATTAAAAGACGTTTGACATGCAAGCGGTGAGACGCGCGTTCGACGTTACTGATGGACTTGCTGGTTGGTCGCATAGTCGCGGTGAAGTTCAGACCAATTGTCGTGGTCACGTGTGTGGCCGGCACGCATTTCCAATACTTTCTGAGCTGTGTTAACCCATTGCTGCCTAATGGGTAAAAATTTATCCATGAAAATTGACTTTTTAAAAAAATCACAGAAAAGTTCGTGGTAGAGATATCTCAAAATCATTGATGGTTGGCGTAAAGATGGAACTACTAGTGGAGGTCACCCTAAAATTCCGCCATCTAGCTAGAGTTACCAGACTCCAAAAATTGTGAATTTTCCGGAGGTGGAGAAAGTGGCGAAACGTAGTGGCCTTAGAACTTCACAAAAATCTGCCTCCTAACTCACCTGTAAACAATACAACTTTTGTTCACGTGTTTAGCTGATCACTTCAAAAAGTATGGAAAAAAGCTACCATTGCTGCCTAATGGGTAAAAAATACCCAATGAATATCTCAGCAACGTGCAGAGATAGAAAGCTAGAAAGTTTATGATCATTTTGGGTCAATTCCAGGTCGTGTATGAAATTTTATCAAAATCGTATGGGCGGAACTGGTACCCGGCTATAATGGGTTAAGCAATAATGCCCAATGAAATGTTGCTTAAAAAGAGCGTATTTTTTATGTAAAATATCGTTTCTAATTCAATTATGGAATGAGATTAAAAACCGTAATTTATGGTGTAAACACGTTCCGATTTTAAGAAATAATTGTTAGGAAGTAAGTTGAAAGCAGAATAGAATCGATTTATTTTTGAGGACATAATCAAAACATGATTAAAATATTTGAGAAATGCAAAACTAATTCTCATTATTTTTTTTGTTGGAAAATAAAAATCAGAATATAGTGCGTTCTGCGAGAGAAAAACCGCTGACTTGTGATTAAACTTAGCCAGAGCCCGTCGATTTGGGGCGTTTTGAGGCGTATCGTGACCAATTCGATTTTTTCCTACACAGGCAAACGCTTCACGCACGTCTTGTTGTTAGTGGCCATAGTCTTCCAGTTATCATTTCGGTCTAATTTGGTGGAATTACTGCGTGCTGCTGTGTGCTCGCGTGTGGCGCAGCGTGTAATTGCTTGTATTAAATTTGAATTCATTTAATTGAGATTAACACACGCCCACTTGCATGCGTTGCACATGACGATTGTACAGCGAACGGACGAGCACAATCAAGCGGCCCCATGTGAAATCATTCTGATTTATTGACTGCTCGGAGGATTGCATGACCCTATCAAAGAATAATCTAAGGATTATTACGGGAATGCTAACAGGGCACTGCAGATTGAATTATCATCTGGCCAAACTAGGAATCCGTGAAAACGGGTATTGCAGGTTCTGCTTGCAGGAAAACGAGACTGCATTACATATACTAGGAGAGTGCCCTGTACTCATGCATAAAAGAAAGAAATACCTGGGGGCCCATCTTATACCAGGTACGGACTGGGTATCCAGAGATGTAGGAAGTATACTAAAATTCCTCCTGGATACCGGACTCACTGACAGTCTGTGAAGTCCAAGTAGGGGGCACAATAGATCTACAGGTCGCAGTGCATCATCCCCTTCAATAATAATAATAATAATTGACTGCTCGGGAATGTTTTATCATAAAACCTTTATGTATGTATGTTTGTATGTATATGCTTCGAATTTGCCGATTTTGTGGACACAAAACTATCAGAAGCGACGAAGCTTCACGTTATTGCGCCTATTGACACTGCGCAGTAACTTTTAGGAAACAAAAATTTCCGCGAAAAGCTGTAATGTCGTTAATTGTTGGTATTTATGGAATTGATACACTAAAATCGTGTAGTCGATTTTGAAAAATCTGCTATATATATATGCAATATGATGGCATTCACAACAGCAATGATTGATGATGATAGAATTTCACTCAAATAGATGACGATTTCCATCTCCTGCACGAAGATTAAATTGTCACAAAGTAAAATCGGGCCATAATGGTTATATGTTTCATTTGAGCAGTGGCGCACGCAGGGGGACGTTCAAACTCTCCTCAAATTTAAAAGAAATTCAGCATTTAATGCAATTTGCCTAAAAATTCTGTGTGCGCTATTGCATTATTATTACGTACATTGATATTAACCCTCTAGCGGGCAAGCCCGCCTCCAGGCGGGGTACACCAAAATGCGTTTGCTGAGTAGGCGACGAACTTTATTTATTTAAATATGGCTGATAATGATTTGGAAAAGTTCCCTTTAATTAACGGTATAAATTTTGTGACCATAAGTGAGCTACTTTTGGTTTTAAACCCATTTGAAGTGAGAATTTGGCGAATTCGGACGAAAATAATTATTTTCGCGAGTATAAGTTTTTCATTTAATAAAAAGACTAATAAATCTTGGAGATTGAAGCTGCAGAAAATTTCAGTAAGCAAACCAATATTTGTATTTGTATATAATTGATTTTGTTTATGAGAATTATCATTGGGAGACCTACAGCCACCCCCTAAAGCAAGACCGCCTGCAGGCGGGGTTGCCGTTTTACGTCATGTTGCACAGCGCCTGCAGGCGGTCTTGCCGGTTTAAGTCAACTTTGTTTATAGCTTGAACTGAGATGCTTAGGATGTATTTACTTTGTCTTAGAGATTATAATACTCTAAAGTGGACGGATTTTGATAATTTTTTAAATGTGTGTAAATGTTGTCGCTATCGTTCGGTGCAAGATGAGCTTCCAATTGTTATAAACAAATAATAAAAAAATGGTTTTTATCTGCTTAAAAAACCGAAAAATGAGATTTTTTTTTCATGATCCGCAATTTTGACAATTGTAAAGATAATAATGTGAATTATTACCGTACGATAGCGGCAAGTCTGCAGATTGTAAAAAAACCTTTCCTTTTGTGTTTCAGACGAACAGTTTTTGCAAAATCGTGTGTACCATCAACCCACATACTTTTGGAAGGCCTTATTTCGCTGGGGTGCTGTGGCTACAGCATAACACTTATTTCTTAAACTTCGATTTTTTTTTTATACTAAAAGGACCAATAAAAATGTAAAAAAAAACCGCATTGGAAAATATTGAATACTTTTCCTTCTGCAAGATCCCAAAAAAACGCCTCGAAAAACGGCGTTTACATGGTAGGACCCCCTTAAATGCAACTTATATTTTTGTTTCAGCAACACCAAAGACTGTTTTTTACTTTTCACAAAAAAATAAATAACATTGTCAAACATTTACCATCACTTCTTTTGATTTTCCTACCTTCTCATCACTTGCGTCTATGCACCTGAATATGCTGTATTTTCGGCAGCCCCGCCTGGAGGCGGGCTACCTTTAAACACACCTAGCGACGAAACTATTCGCCTGAGACAAAAGTTAATATCATTTTCGTCTTTCTCATGACGAAATTAACCAACTGTAATTTTTTTACAGCAATACAAAATTGGCCTGCTAGAGGGTTAATTTGCTAAAGTGTGGGGAGCGGATATAAGAATATGGAAAAATTAAGTCAAAGTAATGAAAGCTCAAAGATGGCTCATTTTTATACCACATTGTGGTTCCAATATGAACCGGGTTGCTTCGATATATAAACACAAGGGCATCCTATGATTCTGATTCTTGACACTGAAGTGTCAAACGGGTTTTTTTATTTCGGAGTCATAAAAATTTGCAAAAAAAAACCTAAAAACGGCGACATAATTTGTTTTAAACATACAGCACTGGCTGGGGTTGGGCATGAGAATTCTAGGAAATTGTTGCTGTATTGGCAGCAGCACATTTAACATGACAAACTGCGCAATGAATCAGAGAGCGATTTGTGGGTGTTGGGATAATGCAATAGAGAAACTATTGGACAAAATATTTATAATGTTTTTTATATTTATGAAGAAATATAAAGCCGTGTCAAAATCTGGTCTACTGTATACTGCGGTGCAAACCATAGTATAATAATAAATTAGTATAATAAAAGAGAGTACGTCTATTTTGATTGACAAATTTTGTCAAGAAAGTCATCAGGAAAGTCTTCAAATTATGTACGATGGAAACAAACATAGTTGTATTTTAACCCTTTCAATACTGCGGGGATATATAAGTCCCAGATAATGTTCAAAAATTACTGGTGCGAAAAGTATTCGCTTTTAAAGTGCTGGGATGGGACTAAACAGTAGTCTGTAGTCAGTACTTCACAACACATGTTTTGGTTAGCATAACCTAACTAATTCATACTTGGTATACGTTCAAAAGTGTAAGCGTGCTCTTTGTGCATAAAAAAAAATCTGAAATTATGTAAACATGTTCTTTTACTTATTTACAGCACATTTAGTTCAATTATACAGAAATATCTTTACTGGCCAAAAGTCGTATTGAAAGGGTTAAGTATAGAGTCCGACCGATTAATCGGCATCGGCATCGGCTAGTATCGGCCAATAAAATTGGTATCGGCATCGGCTAGTATCGGCATCGGCCAAAAAAAAAAGAATCGGCATCGGCATCGGCCTTTTTTGGCCGATGCCACATCGGTTTTTTTTTGGTCGATGGCATATTGGCCCATTTTCCTGCTTTAAATTCTTGTTTGATTTTATTTGCAGCTGAATCTTTCTTATTTTTGTTTGTTAATTTGTTATGAAATGAAATGTACTGTTATATTTAATATAATTTTCTTATTTTTGTTTGTTAATTTGTTATGAAATGAAATGTACTGTTATATGTAATAATTCCTTTTGTTATTTAAAAATATAAACTGTGTTTTGATTGAATTCATTCGTGTTGTTTTTTCTATGGAATCGGCATCGGCATCGGCTTCGGCATCGGCGATTCTCGGCCTTTTGACCGATTAATCGGCATCGGCCAAAAAATTTGGTATCGGTCGGACTCTAGTTAAGTATTCATCTATGAAATAGTTTTCCTTTTGTTTTTACTACGAATTTTGTTTGAATGAAAATGCAACTGTGGCTGGACGATTTTTGAACCGGCCAATTTCAGAAAACAAAATATACGTATTAAGAAAAAAACTAAATACAAATTAAATTAAATTTAAAAAAATAAAAATAAAATTATATTAAAATTTGGTTTTCTCAGAAAAGGAAGAGTTTTTATTTTATATTTTTTTTCATATTTTATTATTTAATAATGGCTCAACTGATTGCTTATACATATTTAAAACTTTCTTAGAACAATTAAGATTGTCACAATTATTGCATAAAACTTATTTGAACCATTTATAGGATTCTGAAGTGTCTGGAGTACTATTAGGGTGATCAAGGAAAAGGTACGCACATGAAACTTTCATCCTGTAGACGACAATTAGGCCACTTATATTTTCATTGAGCGGCTAATAGCTTGGATTTTGAATCCAAAAAAGTAATAGATAATGAAATTGAGGGTTGCCTATGGGTACTTGCAAGAATGTGTTTAGCACTCTAGCTGAGGGAGATATAAATACAAAGGGGTCATAACTCTAAATTTTCCAAAATTGACTTTTTCCACAAATCAATTCACAGTACACATCTCCAACTACTTCACACGATTTAATCTTTTTTAACTGAAAAAATACTGTATATCTGTTTCTATGTTAATGTTAATTGCGTTTATTTTTCAGAACCAGTTTGCCTCTCCTGAATATTTTAGATTTTTGGATTGTGACACTTTTGTATCGAGTATGCGATATGTTACATTGGCATTTGAATGCGAAATGTTCGGAATACATCACTCAAAGTATAGAATCAGAACGTTCCTAAGGAGACGATTATTTTGACTACTGGACGGCCACACGACCACCGACCGTAGTTAACACTGTTGCCAACCTTCAGTGGCGCACACTCACAAATTGCTGGTACTCCCCTCCCCAAAATGAAATCCTGTGTGCGCTACTGCCAACCTTAGAACTATTCTATTTTGTAAGCTTCAAAACAGATATTTTTAATGGAGTTCTTCTTATTTCTTCGCTGTATTTTGGACAACAATTACACATTTGTTGGTATTTCAGTTAAAATTTACTACTTCACAAAATCTTTAATAAAAAATAAAATGAGTGATTGTAGAACGATGAAATGAGTGGAGTGCGCAGGCATCCTAGAATTTTTGGCACAAAAAATATGGTTGACAAATGTTGCAGCCGTTTTTATTGCAATCAGGTAAACACTTGAAACCGACGGCATCTTGAAGTTGTGTGGCCATGTCGCTGCCGTCTGCAATATATTCGGTTTGCGCACAAAAAGTCCTTGAATTTTTGCAAAGATTTTATTGCGTGTGACATCAGATTTGTCTATTGGCCTTCATAAAAATTAGAGCAGATAAATATTCATAAGTAATTTTCTGTTGCATCAATATTCTACTAAGAAAAAAACATTCATTGTGATTTTAATATCAAAAACCGAAATGCCTCCTATAAACGATTGACCATTTTTTGTGATTATTGCCGTCATTGCGAAAATAACATCAGATTCGTGTTTCTTACGCCAAAATTAATCGAAAATGTTATTTTAAATTCATTTTTCTATTCTATTGGACGATTAAGCGTTAAATTTATACTAATTGCTATTATGTTGTGTTAACTGTTTTTAAACGAGAGTTTCAGAGTCAGCTAGTACATCGCCGATATTTCCCACGCACAAATGAATTAACGTTGTGATTCAGGAAAAAAATTATTTACAGAAAACTTTTCAATGTTTTGCCTTCATTGAATTATTATGCGCAGTAAAAAACTGATAGCTTATGGCGCTCAAAATTGATGTTAATTAGAAATCAAAAAAATTCTAACGAAAATTCCACTTTTTGCGAGCCGCAACTAGTTCGCTTTTTTCGTGAGTTAAGTCGCGATTAATTTTAGAATTTAAACAATTCATAAATATGACGAGCCGCCCGAGCTGATTGATTCTCGCAATTTGGTAACAGTGGAGCGAAAATTCTTAACTAATTGATTAAATTGCTGCCGGCTATCGACGTAGTCACTGCAAGCAGCGGTGCCGCATTACATATCATTACAGCGGCAAAAGCGGCCGCCGGCGTTCGATGGCAGCGGCACTTCGCTACTTTCGCACATTATGGGTGGAATTATTGGAAGAATTGTCGCGGGGCAAAAAATGCAAAAATTCATGCGACAGCCGAAATGTGTCGCTGAAGGCGATTATGTTGCGTCGGTTCGGCGAAAGCCGCTTCAATGGGTTAATTTACATTTTGGGGACACCGGAAAAATGAAGGATATTCATGTAAGGAACAATTGAAAGGGAAACGCTTAAACATTTTATTTTGATAAAATTACACAGCACAACAAAAAAACACTTTTTTCTGTTGCATGGAGTTTTTCTACTGTTTCTTACTAATTTGGGTGCGCTGATTTCGAATCTATCCTCAGATTTTTCTAGCAGCTCTAGTTAGTGAGATATAGGTACCGTGTCATTTTTTCAGTTTTTCCTCTACTTTTTCCATGTTTTTGATCGTAATTTCTAAACCAAAAAACCGATTGACATGATGATCACCTTATCGCATTAACAACACCGCATGGCTTCTTTTTCGATGCAACTTATTGTTATAAGTTTTAAAATGCCGCGGTAATTGGACCTCAAAGTCGGAAAAAATTGCATTTTAAGACGTTTTCTTTGATGGTAAAAAAAATACACATTTTTTATAAATCAATTAACGAGTTAGGTGTATAATGAAAGCCGACACATCAAGCAATACAACATAGCCAAATTATTTGGCGGAATACACATTCGCATCGAAATAATAGCAAAAATGTACCATAGTCATTTTCATCACTTTTCATACTTTTTCCTTAAAAAATTAGGGGCCTCAAAATATGCTCTTTTATATGTTCCATTTATAGTCTGAAATACAAGCAAAAACAAAAATATTTTGAATTGCTCGACACAAAAAAAAAATGAAAAACTTTGTATATTTTGAGGCTCCTAAATTTTTAAGGAAAAAGACTGCAAATGACTATGGTACATTTTTGCTATTATTTCGATTCGAATGTGTATTCCGCCAAATCATTTGGCTTTGTTGTATTGCTTGATGTTTCTTCTTAAGATATTCATATACTTCGTAACTTGATTTATGAAACATCTGTACAATTTTCGCCATCAGAAAAAACGCCTTGAAATTCAATATTTTCCTACTTTAAATCCTTATTACAACGCCAATTTAGAACGCATAAAATTGATTAATGTCAGAAAAGATGGCGTGAGATGTTGTTAGTGCAACTGTATAAAAATCATGTCGATAGGATTATTGGTTCAGAAATTACAGTCGAAAACGAGAAAAAAAACCGAGGAAAATTCGAAAAAGTGACACGCCCATTTTTTGCGAAAACTAGAGCTGTAACATGATTCATGGCCGGCTAGATCAGTAAAATACGCCAATGTGCGCTATGTAGACTTTCATTTAATTTCACTTCGTTCGGCCATTTATGCCTTGTTAACGCATACGAAACTTACTTGAATTCAATTGAGCTGTGCTAATGAAATTTCAATTTCTATTTTTGTGCTTGATTGCGAAATTGTCACAACACCATCTAGCGAATGTATAAATAACCCAATCGTTTTATTTTTGTAGAATAAAAGCGTTTAATCGTGTAGAAAAAAAGCGACAAATTTTGCGGCAATTAAAATTTGTCCTTTGGTGATTCGTCAAAGTCATTAGACATACATTTGTGAATTATTATCACCAGGTATCTATTATATATGTATGTATATATATATATTTATTAAATGTGTTTTTTTTAGTTTTCCCAATTAACTGAAGTGTTTTTGTTTTAATTGTAAGGGTTGCATCTAAAGCGTAAAGCGAGTACTTCACCCTGTCGTCAACAAAAGTTGTCTCTATTCGGCGGTGCTTGAGTTGCGAGTCAAATCCACAAACTTATTGACCACCGACAGCTCCAGCAAGATTCATGCAACGTATTCAAAAACTTTGTTTAGTGTGATTTACTTTAAAATGTAATTGCGAAAATTCCCCGATATTGTTATTCATTGAGCCCCCTTTCTAGTGAATGAGACTATCATTCTAGAATATTAAAAAGAGTATTGCTTTTTTTATTCACACTGGAACTACGCATTAAAGATACGTGTGTAATTTAGCAATTTCGCATTGATGTCAGTAATGCTGAACTTTTGAAATACTAATGTCACCTGCAAATATTTGCCGGCCCGGCAGCAGCTGATGCTGGCTGGCTTGTACATACATCCATTGAATTCGAATTTAATGGACAAAACTGATAGCGTGACATATTCGTACGTGTAAATAAAAAGCGGACCAATTTTATTGTAACT
Organism: Melieria picta; assembly: GCA_964056695.1. Classification (NCBI taxonomy): domain Eukaryota; kingdom Metazoa; phylum Arthropoda; class Insecta; order Diptera; family Ulidiidae; genus Melieria; species Melieria picta. Next base: position 28,507,561 of record OZ057399.1, read on the forward strand.
GCACCAAGCATTTTGTGTACATTTATGCAAATCAACAGAACTGAAATAACTATAAAGATAGCATTGCATAGAAACAAAACGAAGCTGATTCATTTCTATTATTACACCGTGCGACAAAAATTAAAAAAAATTTTCACACCGGAAAAAATCCATATGAGCGTGAAACTAGAGACCAAGTATAGTAATACTGCGTACTCAGTTTTTCATTTCCACATCCTTTGTCCTTTTACAAGGACTTCAAAATTTTGAAGGGGATAAAAAATAAAAAAATATAAAAAATACTTAACCTCATTAGAATATGGCGATATGTATATCGAATGAAAGAGGAAAGGCTCAAGAATTTAAATAAAATTAATTTTTTATCTATTTCTAAAAAAAGGATATGAAAAAGGTCCTTTGAAAATTTTAATCCTTTATATCCTTGAAAATTTACATCGAATTTTCTTGAAAAGTAAGTATGTTAAAACCCAAAATCTCCTTGATCACGTGTCAAAATTTCATTATTCTCGCTTCATTGATTTTATATCTTTTTATTATTTAAAATACTGATACTCAAATAAATTGGAATTTTTGTACTTCATTAGAATTGCATTTCCGTCTTTTTTTCAATAACTTTCGAACTAATAAAGTTAGAGTATTGAACACGTGACACGTGATCAGGGAGATTTGGGGATTTAACATACT